>CM055079.1:5484910-5569030 GCA_029204045.2 Tillandsia leiboldiana
AAATTACCAAAACACCAGATAGTATTTTTTCCCCTGATCATCGCATGATGTTGAGAACATTTTTAAAAAAGTGCAAACTTCTTGTATTACAGCATGTGACTACACCTTCTGATTCGAGTGTTCACTTATTTCCCGTTAAAAGGAAAATGAATCATAAATCAAAGGAATATGCTAGTATGATTGGAAGCTTGCGGTTTGCGACTGATTGCACTAGACTTGATATTGCATATGCAGTAGGGATCTAGTAGATTTACAAGTAAACCGGGTACAGAGCATTGACATGCCATGGAACTTGTGATGAGATACTCTTAGTAATCAAAACTTATGGCTTGTTTTATGGGAAGTCCTGCTGTGATTGGGTATAGTGATGCTGATTGGAATACCTTATTAGGTGATTCTCTTCTACCACTGGTTATATTTTTACTTTAACAGGTGGTGCATATGTTGGAAACTAAAAACAAACTATCATTGCTATTCAACCATGTAAGCCGAGCTTATTGCTTTAGCGTCACTAGAGAGGAAGCTAGTTTGTTGACAGACTTATTGTCTGAGATCCATTTCTGGAGAAACCTTCCATCTGGTTAATACACTGTGATAGCACACTGCTATTGGTAGAATAAGAACCGTTATTATAACGGTAAATCAGATCCGTGAGAAGAAAACACAGTACTGTGAGATCATATATGAACAATGGTATTATCAATATAGATTATATAAATCTACTGATAATCTAGCATATCCATTAACCAAGGCCTTGGGAAGAGAAAGGATCTGGAGTACATCGAGGGGATAGGGTTAAATGTCACGCCCCGGGGCGATACTGCGCCCCGGCTCGGCCAACAGATCCGCCGCCCGTACGGAAGCCACGTATAGGCGTAGCGACTAACCTGCAAAGAAACATCTACACTAGCAGAATCAGAGCTGAAAGAGAAAGCTGGAAGAAATACATAAAATAAGACTACAACTTTTAAAATACAGACCATCCTCACCAGAATACAGGAGGTCTCTCATAAAAGCAGGAAAGGAAGGTACAACTCAAAACCTCACTACAAGGTCACTCGACATAACACACACCAAAATGGAACTGGGGGTACATCTACTCACACACAGAAGACGACAGGAGGGGATCTATCTCGCGACGCCCTTACCTCGGTCAGAAGGAGCTGGATCAGCAACAGGAGCTGGCAGGAACTGGAGCAGAAGTCCCTGGGGAGAAAACACCACGCGGGTGTGAGAACTACATCCCACAGTAGTTCTCAGTGGGTGCCGCCAACAAGCCCTACGGTCCTGCCAACTAAGTCTACCAGAGGCAAAAGTAACATATGCAGTGCTATAAGGAGAGCTAGGAAAGGTAACTCTACAGCTACTATGCCTCTATCTAGATGCTCAACAGTGGAACAGAAAGAACATAATGCCACAACTAACACTCATCCCTGATCACCCAATCAAAAACTGACATGCCACAACGGGTCCAGTCAAACCTGCGCCAACCTACTGCCGTTACGTCCCGGAAGGAGCGGACTTACGTAGGCGTCCGTGGCTGCCAACGAAAGCACAGCCAGAGGGGACCACGCGACGACAAGTCGCTAAAGAACATCTCAAACTCACACCGGTACACAACCCGGTCTCGTCCTACTCCGAGTGGGCCCTCGAGGGGAGCGCCCGCTCGGTCAAAGTAACCCATAAGTATCACTGTATAGTATCACTGTAAAGCTCAAATGTGGCTCATGCAGGCTTGATCCAATCTCCGATCAATAAGATACGACTACCAAACAAATCACTGATCTCACACACTAGCTGGAATCTACGCAAGCTGAAACCCACTGTCACTCTGACAGTTTCCAAGAACCCAGATCTACCATCACTATCACTCTCCCAAAGAAATCAAATCTACAGACTGCTATCAACTCCACTCGGTCCCCAGACACGAGTGCAAATGCATCCCACAACCGACCGACCTCTCGGCCCACAACTCGGGCGAGGAAAAGCTAAGTCCATAGTGAAATGAAGTATCGTGATGTGGAATGTCTAGAGCAATAAAAACCTAGCCCAAGTTGGAGTTTTTCTACAGACTGGCTGAACATGATACATATGACAGGGGTGCTAGGTCAAATTCCAAGATTTCATTACTTAACATAGTGCAGGAATCAAAGATTCAACAACTGATATACAAGATACAACATACAGTTTTACACATGCTAATACTCCAATTTCTAACATGCATGATCCTACACACATAGAATTAGTACACAGTCCAGAGTTCTTGGAAGCAAGGTCACCCACCTGAAAGTGCTAACTGTCCAAAATCGCACAGCTGAGAAAGCCCACAACTGTCAAATCACAAATCCCACCAAGCCAACATCACGGTAGAAGTGCTCACAACTCCTGGGTACAAACATACACCAAAATTACACTTTAATTCACACAAATTCCCATTCCCCAAAATCTGTGGTGAACAGTCCCACTAACACGAAATTTTCACTTGAAAAACTTCCTCCAAAAATTCCAATAAACAATATGACGGCGATCCTCGCGCAGAGTAGATGGCGATAGAGTCCTGAAAACGTCGAATTCCGATGTCCGGATGAGGAGATAAAATCCGACAAGTAGGGCTGTCCAAATCAATCAACAGTCGCAAAGGGGGTTAAAAATGTACCCAGATCCCCAAGAAAAAGCTCGGATCCAGAAAAAGTGTCCAACACGAAAAATGTAGATTTACCTCTTACGAAACCGTTCACCGCAGAAATCGTCCAAAAATATGTCGGGGT
Source organism: Tillandsia leiboldiana (assembly GCA_029204045.2). Classification (NCBI taxonomy): domain Eukaryota; kingdom Viridiplantae; phylum Streptophyta; class Magnoliopsida; order Poales; family Bromeliaceae; genus Tillandsia; species Tillandsia leiboldiana. Next base: position 5,487,679 of record CM055079.1, read on the forward strand.
AGCCCGGTAGACCTCCCGGACTAAACTGCGACGGAAATGGGCCTCCAACAGTAGATCGTCGCTCCGCACCCCGATGCAGAAGTCGCCGTCGTCGCGGCCTCCAAAAATTCTGAATTTCCGCCAAGAGATGCACAAGAGGGAGAGGAAGAGAATTGGTGAAGGGCTCCAAGCGAAAAGCTTTCGGGAAAAGCTTCAAAACGAGGCCCCTTGAGGCCTTTTATTAGGCCTCACCCGAAACAGCCCGGAAAAAACAAGTCAATGGGCTTGGGCCCAAAATTTCGGGCGCCCCGGAACATTCGGGCGGGCTACAGTGTTGGGCCGGCCCAACAATGTTCACGCCCGAATCCACCAGGAGCCGCCACGTGGCCCGCCGAACAGCAAACAGCTGTTCGGCCCACCCGCTGGCTGCCACGTGGCCCGCCCCCCGCACAGTGAGGCGGTTGGCGCCCGCCAATCAGCGGGCGACACGTGTCCACCCCGGTTGACCCGCTGACCGGTCGGCGGCCGCGCCGGGCTGCAGCGGCATGGCCACGACGTGGGCACGCGCCCCGAGGCACCGACCCCGACTCCGTGCGCCGCGCACGGTGCGCCCGCGAACCAAGAGGGCGACACGCGTCCCCACACCCGGTCCACGCATTCAACTGGAATTCAGTGGACCGCGCCGCATGCACCGACCAACCGGAGGCTGCCACGTGGCCCCGCATTGGTCCATGCACCGCCGCGCTCACCCGGTAGACCGCGCGCCTTGCGCCCGCCAATCAGGCGGTGCCACGTGTCCATGCGCTCGGGTCTGTGCACCCCGCCGCGCAGCTCTGTGGACCGCGCATCCTGAACCGGCCAATGACAGGCCGCCACGTGGCATCCCGGCGGTCTTACGGCCCCTCCCATGCACCCTTTTCCACTGAAAACTTCCGGGAGTCCGTTTTTGGGCATCCGGACTCAGAAATAAACAAGCAAATAGCCGTTTTCAAGCGTTTTTTCCGTGCTGAATCCATTTCCGACCTCTGTTGGGCCTAATTCTTTTCCGAATTTCGGCAAACTCAGCCGAAGGCCTACACAGCTAATAATAACACACAGGGTCCATCTGTGGCATCCCATTGACGCACCATGGGCCAGATACACCAACGCTAGGTGCTCTAACAGTGGATTCATCGGAAGAACGCTGCATGGAATTTGGGCCACTACATCCTCCCCCACTAAAAGGAAGTTTCGTCCTCGAAACGAAGTAAGGTAGAACAGGCGTACCTCAACCAGTAGTCTCGAACAGAAAAGGGTAAGCAGATCTCATCTCTGTCTCTAGCTCCCAAGTAGCCTCTCGCTCATCGTGATTGCTCCATAAGATCTTCACATACGGAATGGTCCGGTTGCGCAATTCCCTCACCTCACGAGCAAGAATCCGCAACGGCCGCTCCTCGTAAACCAGGTCCTCACCGATCTCCAAGGGAGTGAAGTCAACCACATGCGACGGATCAAAGACATATCTCCTCAGGGCTGAGACATGAAAAACATCGTGTACACCGGCCAAACGTGGAGGAAGAGCAACTCTATAAGCCACAGGGCCTACCCTCTCAAGTACCTCAAAGGGTCCAACAAACGGGGACTAAGCTTCCCACGCACTCCAAATCTCCGGACCCCTTTCGGAAGGCGAGACCTTTAAGAATACATGGTCACCAATCTGAAACTCCAGGTCTCGCCGTCGAGTATCTGCATAACTCCTCTGACGACTCTGGGCTACCTCAAGGTGTCGACGAACAACTCTGACCTTCTCCTCAGCCTCCAAAAGAAGATCAGGTCCCAAAGTCTTTCTCTCACCCACGTCACTCCAATACAAGGGTGACCGACACTTGCGTCCATACAACGCCTCAAACGGAGCCATCTGGATGCTCGCCTGATAGCTGTTGTTGTACGCAAACTCAACCAAAGATAAGTGTCGGTACCACCCCCCTCCAAAATCCATAAACGCACGCTCTCAGCATATCCTCAAGGGTCTGTATAGTGCGCTCAGACTGGCCATCAGTCTGTGGGTGGAATGCAGTGCTGAATCTGAGCTGGGTCCCCAAAGCTGACTGTAAACTCCCCCAGAATCGTGACACAAACCTCGGATCCCGATCTGAAAACAATCGACGCAGGTATCCCGTGTAGCCTCACTATCTCGTCCAAATACAACTGTGCCAGACGCTCCAGTGACCAAGTCATCTGAACAGGCAAGAAATGCGCTGACTTGGTGAGTCTATCAACAATAACCCAAATCGCGTCGGCTCCACTCTGCGCTCTCGGCAGCCCTGTAACAAAGTCCATGGTGATGTGGTCCCATTTCCACTCGGGAATTGGAAGACTTTGCAACTTGCCAGCAGGAACCCGGTGCTCTGCTTTCACTTGCTGGCAAGTTAAACAGTGAGCCACGAATCTTCCAACGTCCCGCTTCATTCCGGACCACCAAAAATGTGCCTTGAGGTCCTTATACATCTTAGTACCACCAGGATGAATGGTATAAGGTGTATAATGAGCCTCACCCAAAATCAGGTCTCTGATCTCTGAATCCGAAGGCACACACACTCGGTCCCTGTACCGCAGTACTCCCGAGCTATCCACTGTAAAATCCCCTATAAGATCTGCCTGAATCTGTGATCTAATCCTCTCCAAGTGGGGGTCCTCACTCTGCGTCTCCCTAATCCTGTCCAACAGAGTGGGCTGCAAGACCATAGACATCAGTCTAGCAGAGACCCCAGGGGATACAACCTCAATCTGGAGTCGCCTCAACTGCTCAATCAACGGGGCCTGCTGCGTGACCAACATGCTCAAGCTCTGCACTGACCTCCGACTCAAAGCATCTGCTACCACATTGGCCTTGCCGGGATGATAGAGGATACTCACATCGTAATCCTTCAGTAACTCCAACCACCGGCGTTGCCTCAGGTTCAGCTCCTTTTGAGTAAACAGATACTTTAAGCTCTTATGATCCGTGTAGATCTCACAATGCTCACCGTAGAGGTAATGCCGCCACAACTTCAATGCGAACACCACAGCTGCCAGCTCTAAATCATGAGTAGGGTAATTCTTCTCATAATCCTTTAGTTGCCGTGAAGCATAAGCAATTACCCTCCCATGCTGCATCAAGACACAACCCAAACCGCTGTGCGAGGCGTCACTGTAAATCACGTAGCCATCACCCATCACTGGCAGTGTAAGAACTGGTGCTGAAATCAGTCTCTTCTTCAGCTCCTCAAAACTCCGCTGACACTGCTCAGTCCAAATGAACCTCATCCCCTTCCTAGTCAAACAGGTCAGGGGAGTAGAGAGCTTCGCAAAGCCCTCTACAAACCGACGGTAGTAGCCTGCCAAGCCCAGAAAGCTCCGGACCTCAGTCACCGTCGTCGGTCTCGGCCAATCCCGAACTGTATCAATCTTCGTCGGGTCAACTGCCACTCCTGCGGCTGATACCAAGTGGCCCAAGAATGCAACCTCCCGAAGCCAAAACTCGCACTTCTTAAGCTTGGCATACAGCTTCTTCTCACGTAGAAGCTGCAGCACTATCCTCAAGTGCTCCTCATGATCCACATCGCTCCGGGAGTAGATCAAGATGTCATCAATGAACACAACCACAAACAAGTCTAAGTACGGCTGAAATACCCGGTTCATCAAATCCATGAAAGCAGCTGGGGCATTAGTCAAACCAAACGGCATAACCGTAAACTCATAATGCCCATACCGGGATCGAAAAGCCGTCTTAGGGATGTCCTCGGCCCTCACCCTCAACTGGTGGTAACCTGACTGAAGATCAATCTTCGAAAACACTGTGGCTCCCTGCAACTGATCAAATAAATCATCTATCCGTGGAAGAGGGTACTTGTTCCGGATGGTCACTTTATTCAACTCCCGATAATCCACACACAAACGAAGCGACCCCATCCTTCTTCTTCACAAATAAAACTGGCGCTCCCCACGGAGAAACACTAGGCCTGACAAAGCCCCTATCCATAAGATCCTGAAGCTGGGCCTTCAACTCCCTCAACTCGGCAGGTGCCATCCTATAAGGCGCCTTCGAGATTGGTGCGGTTCCCGGTACCACATCAATCACAAACTCCACCTCCCTCTCCGGCGGCATCGTCGTCAACTCAGGGGGAAACACATCTGGGAACTCGCGGACAACAGGAATATCCTCGAGTCCCAGTGCCGCCGTAGGCACCTCCACAATCGTCGCTAAGAAAGCGGTGCAGCCCCTACTAATCAACCGCCTAGCCCTCGCCGAAGAAACAGTCATCGCAAAGAAGGTGCTCTGGCAGCCTCTGAAGACAAACTCCTCCTGTCCAGGCTCGCGGAGGGTCACCGTCCTCTCTCTGCAGTCTATAACAGCATAGTACCTCGACAACCAATCCATACCTAGCACGACGTCGAAATCCTGGAGCTGCCGCAAGACAAGCAAGTCTGCCGGCAAAATCCAGGATCCCAACTGCACAGGGCAATCCCTACAATACTCCTCGACATGCAAGACATGATCTGGTATCTGAACCTCTAATGCATGCGATAAAAAAAATACCTCTATACCATGAAGGGATGCAAATGCTCTACTGATAAAAGAATGCGATGCACCGGTATCAAAGAGAGTACGAGTACGAACTGCAGAAATCAAAATAATACCTGCGACGACATGCTCTGCTGCTGTAGCATCCTCTACCTGAGCGGCATAGACTCGACCGCTCGGCGCCGGGGGATGTCGCTCTGGCTGTCGCGAGGACGATGGAGCAAAATCTGGCCTACCGGAGGTCGCCGAAGGTCCTGCTGACTGACGAGGAACGAAGGATGCAGAAGCTGATGAAGGAGCTGGGTAACCTGCCCTGGGGCACGCCCTCGCGAAGTGACCGGTCTGCCCGCAACGGAAGCAGCGGCCCTGACTCTGCGGGCACTGGGCTGGTGAGTGCGGTCCTCCACAGATGATACAACGGTCGGGGGCGCGGCTGCCGCGAAGTCTGCTGCTGCTGCGAAGGCTGCTGCTGCTGAGAAGACTGCTGCTGTCGAGGTGGTCGACGCTGCTGCTGCTGGAACTGACGAGATCCCCCAGATCTCTGCCGCCCCTGATACCCCCGTCCCTGAGAGTGGAAACGGGGTGGTCTCGGGGGTCCCTGTCTACTCGACTGCCCCTCCTCAAACTGCGCGGGGCGCTTCGCCCCAGGAGTCACAACGGGGGCTGGAGTCACCTCTGCCATCACGGCCTCACCACCCTCCACATAAAGTGCCTGCTCCATCGAGGCCTCTAAAGTCTGTAATCTGAGGGAGCGGACCAACTGATAACTGTCCCGACGCAACCCTCTCTCGAACATGTAGATCCGGTGGGTCTCATCTCTGGCCACGTGGGGCATACTAGCCAACAGCCGATTGAAATCGGCTATGTACGCGTGTACGGGCCTATCTCCCTGGCGGAGATTCCTCAGCTGCTCCTCCAAGCTCTGTCGAACGCTCTCGGGAAAGAAGGCCCCAAGAAGCATACCGCGAAACTCTGCCCAAGAGATAAACTGGGTCCCAGGCGGACCTGCGGGTCGCACACGCCGCCACCATGCCTCGGCGTTGCTCTCCAGAAAATGAGTAGCCAACAGAACTCGAAACCTCTCATCAATAAAAAGGCTCTCGAAATGGCGCTCCATAGCTGTAACCCAAGACTCAGCCGCCCACGGCTCAGCACTCATGCCCGAAAAGCGGGGTGGATCGAACTTGCGAAACCTCAACAAAAGACCCACCAAAACCTGCTGCTCTGCCAAAGTCAAAGATCCCGTCGTCCCAGACGGTGGCCTACTGGAAACAGGCTCAGCCGGAACTGCTGGTGCAGGCTGCACAACCGGGGGTGCCACCACAGGGGAAGAAGGCACCGGAGAACTCTCAGGGGGTACCACCGCCGGCTGCGCTCTCTGCTCCAACAAGAGCGTCAACCGACTCACAGCCTCCTCCTGGCGTCGAGACGCCTCAGTCAACTGTGCCACCTGGGCACGGAGCTCCAAAACCTCGCTCTGCTGTCCCTGCTCCGAGTCCTCCTGCTCGGGCTCAGAGGACGAAGGCTGCGAACGCGTCACCATCGAGCGTCGAGGAGGCATCCCCACCTGAGGGACAAGGCAAACAATCAGAACCCAAATCATCTCTCGACCCAATCTAGCGAAAGTCAGAAGGCATGTCCCCCTTTCCGAAGTACTATGTTGTCTGCAGCCAACATAGTTGCCACCGAAGGAAGACATGTCAATCGCTCACCCCGAACCGCTCGGGAGAGTTAGAAATCCAATCAGGACTCTCGCTAAAATCACGGCTCTCACGCGAGTCATCCTAGGGTCCAACCACAAGCCTAGGGTTCCTAAGTCCTCCAAGACCTACATCCTAGGCTCTGATACCACTCTAATCTGTCACGCCCCGGGGCGATACTGCGCCCCGGCTCGCCAACAGATCCGCCGCCCGTACGGGAAGCCCCGTATAGGCGTAGCGACTAACCTGCAAAGAAACATCTACACTAGCAGATATCAGAGCTGAAAGAGAAAAGCTGGAAAGAAATACATAAAATAAGACTACAACTTTTAAAAATACAGACCATCCTCACCAGAATACAGGAGTCTCTCATAAAAGCAGGAAAGGAAGGTACAACTCAAAACCTCACTACAAAGGTCACTCGACATAACACACACCAAAATGGAACTGGGGTACATCTACTCACACACAGAAGACGACAGGAGGGGATCTATCTCGCGACGCCCTTACCTCGGTCAGAAGGAGCTGGATCAGCAACAGGAGCTGCAGGAACTGGAGCAGAAGTCCCTGGGGAGAAAACACCACGACGGGTGTGAGAACTACATCCCACAGTAGTTCTCAGTGGGTGCCGCCAACAAGCCCGACGGTCTGCCCACTAAGTCTACCAGAGGCAAAAGTAACATATGCAGTGCTATAAGGAGAGCTAGGAAAGGTAACTCTACAGCTACTATGCCTCTATCTAGATGCTCAACAGTGGAACAGAAAGAACATAATGCCACAACTAACACTCATCCCTGATCACCCAATCAAAACTGACTGCCACAACGGGTCCAGTCAAACCTGCGCCAACCTACTGCCGTTACGTCCCGGAGGAGCGGACTTACGTAGGGCGTCCGTGGCTGCCAACGAAAGCACAGCCAGAGGGACCACTGCGACGACAAGTCGCTAAAGAACATCTCAAACTCACACCGGTACACAACCCGGTCTCGCCTACTCCGGAGTGGCCCTCGAGGGGAGCGACCCGCTCGAGTCAAAGTAACCCATAAGTATCACTGTATAGTATCACTGTAAAGCTCAAATGTGGCTCATGCAGGCTATGATCCAATCCTCGATCAATAAGATCGACTACCAAACAAATCACTGACTCACACACTAGCTGGAATCTACGCAGCTGAAACCCACTGTCACTCTGACAGTTTCCAAGAACCCAGATCTACCATCACTATCACTCTCCCAAAGAAATCAAATCTACAGACTGCTATCAACTCCACTCGGTCCCCAGACACGAGTGCAAAAGCATCCCACAACCGACCGACCTCTCGGCCCACAACACGGGCGAGGAAAAGCTAAGTCCATAGTGAAATGAAGTATCGTGATGTGGAATGTCTAGAGCAATAAAAATCTAGCCCAAGTTGGAGTTTTTCTACAGACTGGCTGAACATGATACATATGACAGGGGTGCTAGGTCGAATTCCAAGATTTCATTACTTAACATAGTGCAGGAATCAAAAGATTCAACAACTGATATACAAGATACAACATACAGTTTTACACATGCTAATACTCCAATTTCTAACATGCATGATCCTACACACATAGAATTAGTACACAGTCCAGAGTTCTTGGAAGCAAGGTCACCCACCTGAAAGTGCTAACTGTCCAAAATCGCACAGCTGAGAAAGCCCACAACTGTCAAATCACAAATCCCACCAAGCCAACATCACGGTAGAAGTGCTCACAAACTCCTGGGTACAAACATACACCAAAATTACACTTTAATTCACACAAATTCCACATTCCCCAAAATCTGTGGTGAACAGTCCCACTAACACGAAATTTTCACCTGAAAAACTTCCTCCAAAAATTCCAATAAAAATATGACGGCGATCCTCGCGAAGAGTAGATGTCGATAGAGTCCTGAAACGTCGAATTCCGATGTCCGGATGAGGAGATAAAAATCCGACAAGTAGGTGCTGTCCAAATCAATCAACAGTCGCAAAGGGGGTTAAAAATGTACCCAGAACCCCAAGAAAAGCTCGGATCCAGAAAAAGTGTCCAACACGAAAAATGTAGATTTACCTCTTACGAAACCGTCACCGCAGAAATCGTCCAAAAATAATGTCGGGGTAGCCCGGTAGACCTCCCGGACTAAACTGCGACGGAAATGGGCCTCCAACAGTAGATCGTCGCTCCGCACCCCGATGCAGAAGTCGCCGTCGTCGCGGCCTCCAAAAATTCTGAATTTCCGCCAAGAGATGCACAAGAGGGAGAGGAAGAGAATTGGTGAAGGGCTCCAAGCGAAAAGCTTTCGGGAAAAGCTTCAAAACGAGGCCCCTTGAGGCCTTTTTATAGGCCTCACCCGAAACAGCCCGGAAAAACAAGTCAATGGGCTTTGGGCCCAAAATTTCGGGCGCCCGGAACATTCGGGCGGCTACAGTGTTGGGCCGGGCCCAACACTGTTCACGCCCGAATCCACCAGGAGCCGCCACGTGGCCCGCCGAACAGCAAACAGCTGTTCGGCCCACCCGCTGGCTGCCACGTGGCCCGCCCCCGCACAGTGAGGCGGTTGGCGCCCGCCAATCAGCGGGCGACACGTGTCCACCCCGGTTGACCCGCTGACCGGTCGGCGGCCGCGCCGGGCGCGCGGCATGGCCACGACGTGGGCACGCGCCCCGAGGCACCGACCCCGACTCCGTGCGCCGCGCACGGTGCGCCCGCGAACCAGAGGGCGACACGCGTCCCCTACACCCGGTCCACGCATTCAACTGGAATTCAGTGGACCGCGCCGCATGCACCGACCAACCGGAGGCTGCCACGTGGCCCCGCATTGGTCCATGCACCGCCGCGCTCACCCGGTAGACCGCGCGCCTTGCGCCCGCCAATCAGGCGGTGCCACGTGTCCATGCGCCGGGTCTGTGCACCCCGCCGCGCAGCTCTGTGGACCGCGCATCCTGAACCGGCCAATGACAGGCCGCCACGTGGCATCCCGGCGGTCTACGGCCCCTCCCATGCACCATTTTCCACTGAAAACTTCCGGGAGTCCGTTTTTGGGCATCCGGACTCAGAAATAAACAAGCAAATAGCCGTTTTCAAGCGTTTTTCCGTGCTGAATCCATTTCCGACCTCTGTTGGGCCTAATTCTTTTCCGAAATTTCGGCAAACTCAGCCGAAGGCCTACACAGCTAATAATAACACACAGGGTCCATCTGTGGCATCCCATTGACGCACCATGGGCCAGATACACCAACGCTAGGTGCTCTAACAGTGGATTCATCGGAAGAACGCTGCATGGGAATTTGGGCCACTACATAAAGCCCATAACATCATGAACCGTGTATGAGGATACCCAACCTGATGATCAGAGATCCTGAAAGTCAGGTTTAATGGGAAAAATGAATCATATGGTGGTCGTAAAGAATGCACAACATATAGATCTACGTGATCTAATATTTACCTATCCCTATGATGTGAGTGCATTCATCCTGTAATTGAATGAGGGTTGAGTTATTACACTCTTAATGGAGTCTGTGGCTCTTATGAGCATGGTGTTAGAATTACAGCCCTTGACGGATTTCACCTAGAATGGGCTTTTTCTCAAAAATGCTCATGAAAACCAGGATAAGCACAAGGGCGTAACGTGCTAGCTAGTAAAGTTCATGTCAACACCTGGATTGTTATATGTGAGCAGTGACACTCTATTTCCCTTAAGCAGTCAAAGTTCAAGTCTGAGACCACTCTGGCTCTGGAGTAGAGATCATTGTTTCACTAAGTGAAGGTTCAATGCAGAGCACACCTTCTTTATGTATAATGATCCCTCTTTGACCGTCGAACTCTCTTTAATAATAAAATGAGTAGGGGGATGTTGTTACATTTTATTAAATATTATATTTAATATGCATTTGGAGTTGCAAACTATTCTCTTAACATAAACTATGAAAAAAAGGATGCAACGTATATTTTAAATGAATCTAACTCCTAGTAATTAATTCTAAAGTTAATTATGTTGTAACTTCTAATAACCTTTGGTGACTATATAAAGAGACCTATTCTACTCTCTTGTTGTATACAAACACAAAGATAAAAAAAGATTAAAAAAACTATACTACTTGAGAGAGAAAGTGGTCAAAGAAAAGATATTATTTTTTGTGGAGCTTTGGACTCATCTACTTGTGCAGAGTTGGTGAAGCCACACGACGAGGGTCGAGCCGTTGTATCCTGGAGGGGACAAGTCAGTGTTCTGCTGCATCGGTTCGAAGGCTTTGCCTACCGCAGAGGGCTTGAATCTCCTTAAAGAGAGCGAGATATCCGTGCCTCGGCTTGATCGACTCGTTGATACTTTTCATATATTTTTGGAGTCTAACCTCTATTTTGTGTATTTACACCAACACATCTTATGACATCAACAAAATCACTTATTCAAAAGTTTAGAAATGAAGGATGGAGTTCTCTTTTTGACAAAGTAAAATTATTTTGTGCGAAATCTGACATAGAAGTTTCAATTGTGTCTTCTCCTTATGTGAGAAGAGGAGGTCGTGCTCGTCTTCAACGAGACCACATTACACTTGAGCATCACTATTGAGTTGATATTTTTAATGGTGCAATAGATTGTCAATTGCAAGAATTGAGTGGAAGATTTAGTGACAATATGATAGAATTACTTACTCTAAGTTGTGCTTCAGATCCTAAAGATGGTTGCAAATCTTTTAATATTGATGATATTTGTAATCTTGCGAAAATTTATTATTCTCAAGATTTTACTGATTTAGAGAAAGAAGAATTGAGAATAGAGTTTCGTCATTATGAATTTGAAATTTCGCGACATTCTGATTTGCAAAAATTGACAACTATTTCTGAGTTATGTCAATGGTTGGTGGCAACAATAAAAGTCAGAAATATATTCATTTTTCTATCGATTAGTTAAACTTGCACTAATTCTTCCGGTTTCAACTGCTACTACAGAACGAGCATTTTCTGCTATGAATGTTATCAAAAACGATCTCCGGAATAACATGGATGATGACTTTCTCACTAATTCTTTGATTGTGTATATTAAAAGAGAAATTGCCGAGAAGTTTACTATTGATTCAATCATTGATGGATTTCGTGACTTGGAGAAGTTTACTATTGATTCAATCATTGATGGATTTCGTAACTTGAAGGAGTGTTGAGCACTATTCTAATATTTGAATGGTAAGCAAAATTTTTTAAATTTACTTTTATATTTTTGTACATCGAATTATTATTATATATAATTTGCTTTATTAATAATTTTTAAATATTAATATATTTTGTATAATGCATTTTTAGCTCCCCAAAAGAAAAACCCTGGCTTCGTCCCTGTCCACAATGGTTTTCCCCACCCTCTGTTTTTGCTTTTTCTTCTCATCCCCTGTTGCTGCTTCTTCTTCTTTGGAGAAAAGCGCTGGGAAGGAGAGAGGAGAAATAGAGTGTGAGAGACGGTTTTTTGTCAGGGGAGGTAGGCAGAGGTGACAGGGGGTGTGAAATGATCCAAATGCCCTCGCAAAAATCTCCAATTTCCCTCTAAATTGTGTCAATCACCGTGCATTTCGGGAGCCTGCAACCCTGTCCGAGCGTCCGATACATCGGAGCTACTGTTCCTCTAGGCGGTCCAGGGCGCCCTCACCCTGCGCCCGCTACTGTAGTTTCGGGCGTCTGCAGGACACCCCAGGCATTCGAAAATCCACGTGCACCAAAACCTAGCTCTCGAATTAAGACTCCGAAAGTACGCATAGGGCGCCCGTGCTTGCGTCCGCTACTGTGCTCCAAGCACCCGTAGGACATTCCGAGCGTCCGAAACTTGTCTGAAGCTCAAGATTTAGCTGTTTTCGCCCGTTTTCGACTCAACTTCGATTCGAATGCGGTTTGCTTAGAATCGAACTTACTCTAACTCATTTTTATTATGTTCTTAAACATGTTCATGGTGACTTATCCGCACTTTGTCATTTTACCGAAAATCAGTGCACTACATTCAGGCTAACCCAATCATGCTATAAAAATAACATTTATCCCGAAGTCCGCACTAATATACAAAACACCTTAAAATCACTAACATAGATCCCCGGATAATAGATGAACCCAAACATAATATAATAAAACCTACATCAAAATTCGCGCACCCAAAAGACCCCCATAATCTCTCTAGCAATAAAATACTAATATTCTAGTCCTCTAGTCCCAAACAGTCCAAGTACAGATAAATTATGCATTTTCTATATTTAAAAATAATAATAAAGTAGGCAAAATTTCTACATCTAGCATGTAGATATAATCAGTAATCCGCCATTCTCGGCAACATGGAACCCACCTGAAATGCAAATCTTAGCAGAACTCAATCGGCGGAAAGATTGCACATTCGGCGATGATCACCACGCGCGAACGTCAGTCCCGACAAATCTGGCAATATCCCGGTCAACCGCGCAACACAAAAAACCCCAATCCTAGCAATTAAAATGGTACAGAGCTCAAAATCCAAAACTCTAACGAGCAAAACCTAACACTTCCAAAAACCACCCCAAAAATACAAACAAATAATATAAAAATAAGAGACACTTACCCCAAGGTTGACGCGCAGTCAGAACTCACGTATGCGTGTCCGAGCTCGACTTCTCGGAACAAATTGCGTGCTCCACGGTACTCTCCATGTACTCACGACCTTCCTCTCCCGCTCCTTCGCGCTCTGCTTCTCTCTCTAAATCCCTCGGACGTAAGCAGAATAGAAAAGGAAAGAAAAAAGGAGGTATCTGCGCATTAAATAGGCCAAAACGGACAATTCGAGCGCCCGAAACCTATTTTCGAGCGCACGAAACACCCAATTCGGGCCGCCCAAAAGCACAGGAAGTGACCCGAACCTTTTGGGCTGCTATAGTGCTGCGAGAGGGCGTCCGGTCGCCCGCCCGCAACCACTCCGAGGCCGCGACGTGCCTGTGCCTATGTTGCTCTCGTGTCGCGTCGCGCCCCCGACCAACAAGGCGCCGCCACGTGGCGTCAGCCACGCTGCTTGCCTCTCCCCGTGCACCCGCCGCCTTCCTCGACCGTCGTGTGCCTAATAGGAAGCCGCCACGTGGCCTCACCTCGCGCCCCGCACCAACGCGCGCCATGCATCCACCAGCCACCCAACTTTCGGGCGACTATAGGGCGGATCTGAGTGCCAGGATTTGCGCCCAAAAGTCCAAAAACCTCCAAAATCACATCTCCAGGCTTCGTTTTTCGCACCGTTTTGCGCTAAAATAGTTTCGACTCGGCCCGACACTCCTCCAACGTGCTGACCGACTAATATACTGCAACTTTGCTATTTGTAAAAGTTCTGTATCTCACAAAAATATATTTCTTTGAAAACATGAATATAATTAGAATTAGAAATTAAAATTTCAGATATTAATTATCAAATCTTTTGCCATTTGAGCTTGCGCTGGAGGTGATCGGTGAGTTTTCTAACAACAAGATTGAAAGTCCGAGAATCTATTACATTATTAAAGGAGGGACTAGATCTGCAATATACCTAGTTGGAGAATCCTAGTTGAAAGTTAGGTACTAGCTCTGCAATTTACCCCCAAAAAAGGGTTAATTGCGCCATTAGTGACTAACCTTCAATCTGGTTTAGTGGCTTCTAATCTCGTTTTGTTATTTTTGGCTATTACATCTCTAATTTTTATATTTTATTTTAATTTGATCTTAATTATCTAAAATATTATAAATTTTGATATAATAATAGATCATCGTTAAAAATCTTGTCTGCTCATAAAAATCACCGTCTAATCATTTTTGGTCAATATCACCTTCAACTTCTAGTTTTGAAAGAAAATTGATAGCACATCTGACTCGATGTTAAGATGTCAGTGTCAGAAAGTTTCAACAGGAAACGTGTGCAATTTTACGATAAATGTGGCGACAGGGATTCACATTGAGAGTGGTAAAGCTGGAAGAGGGATGCTACACATACATCCCATTTTGGAGTGTATGATGTATATCCCAGCCATCCAAGAGTGAGACTTTCTTTACTGATCAATTTGATGTGATCAGTAAAATTTATCCCATTCTTAAATGGATGGGTGTAAAATATATACCCCTTAGGAGTGTACAAAAAGCATTTACCAAGCTGGAAAGAGATTGGTGACTAAAGTTAAAAAAAGAGGGTAGAAGTTAGAGGCCAATTACAATTAATATCAAAAGTAAAAAATTTAATGAAAAAAAAAAAGGGGAACAAAATAAAAATTAATTGATGTTTGATTTTTGATAAAAGAGGTAGGCCTCAATATTCTTATTAGTTTTGTAGGTAGTGAATATTTTGTCGAAATTTATACTTTACTCAAATGCTTACAAAAAATTTGGTCATTTTTACTTCCATACTTGATAAAAATTTGGCTTTAATTAAAAGGACAAAGTTGATATTTCAAAAAATATAGACATTATTTTAGTTTTTTTTTTTGTTTGTTCAAACACTATTAAATATATCCAAACATAAAATTATTTTTATTCTATCATTTGTTCTCAAAACAACACAAATTATTCCTAAAAATTTAAAAACAAACAGTTGTTTCACATTACTTTACAAAATAAAGGGGCATCAATTTTTCATATTTAAACCCAAAAATCAGTAAGAGATAATTAATTAAACTGCTGATTCAAACATAACAGTAAAGCACTTTTTAGTATCTGATCTCCTCCACAAAAAGGAAATTAGTACGAGTCTCACCTTGTGTTTCACAAATTTCCCACTAAATGTGCCAATGAATGATGTAACATCTCACAAAGACACAATGGAGTAATGTGACCCCAAAAGCCTCAACCTCTTACTTGAGAAGCTGCTGCTGCTGCTGCTGCTGGTGGTGGTGGTGGTGGTGGTGCTTTTTAAAAGCACTTCTGGAGAAGCAGCCTTAGTTAGGGCTTCTTTCAAACACTCTTTCAAAGAGCCTAAGCACATGTCTTCACTTCCCTCATATGTCCTACAAAGTATGAACACATTTTGCACCCTGCCACCTATACTAGTAATATCTGCCCTTATTGTTCTCAGCCTTAGCTTGTGGAATGCTTGGATTAGGCTAACAAAGAGGTCAGGCCGATCGTCGCAGGTGACGGAAACCCTCATGCACAGGGTTTTGTCGCCGGAGAAAGTATAGTCGCGGTCGCCCTTGTGACGTTCGACCGTTACTTCGTCGATTTCCGTCGGAACATTTACCATTTTGCTTGTATCATTTGCTCTTCTCTTTAGGTCCTTCACTTGATCAACCACTTTGCTCAATAAAGAAGCCTTATCCATCTGCAGTTTAACAAAAGTCACTTAGATTACAGATTACATATATATATATATATATATATATATATATATATATATATATATATATATATATATATTACAGTTTAATTTAGAATAATTCATGTTGGAAAATTTGAACACTACTTTTGGATTGACACCCTAATTATTTTTTCTCTTCTTTTAATTGTAAATGCTGTTCAATAGCTTCATGCTAAAGCACTCGAGAGTTTTAAAGCTTTTTTTTGGTTTTTTACCGTAACTAGAAGCTCTAAATTTTATATTTACCAAACAACTAGCCTTCTGCTTTTTCTAAAAAAAGCTGCTCTAGATGTCCACCAAATAATTTCAAATAACCAATTACCTTTTTTTTCTTTTTTTTTCTTTTTTTATTTTTCTTTTATTTTTTTTTTAATGAAAGGATTAAACCTTTGAATTAAGGAGCTGTTTGGTTATATGTATTTTCAATTACAGTGTAGTTGAAAATACATGTAATCATAATTTTTTTTTTGTTTGATTTGATATAGTTAGTCCCAATTGTTATAATTATATCTGCATGAAAAGGTTTAACTGTTGCATTTGGTACAGCAGCCAAATTGATTGTAATACCAATTACAGTAGTTGGACAGAAATCGACTTACCTATTTAAAAAATAATAATAATACCCAGTCTAAAAAAATAAAAAAATACTATCATTTTAAATAAAAATCATGTCATTCAACAAAAAAAAAAAAATTTGTTAAAAAGACAACAACAACAACACCGTTAAAAAATAAATAAATAATCTCGTTTAAAAATAAATAATATCATTCAAAAAAAATAATACGTTCAAAAAAAAAAAAAATTAAAGTGTTAGAAAAAAAAAACAACGTAGTTAGAAAAACAACAACCCCATTAAAAAAAAATAATAATACCGTTTAAAAATAGACCATTTTTTAAAAAAAAACTTTTCAAAAAAAAAATAATAAATATAAAAAATAATAATTTAACCTCTCTAATTAAAAAATAGTAGAAAACATAAAAATAAATATAAAATTCAAGCTAGTAAACAGAATAAATATATTTGAAATTAAATCTATTGCCTCAGCATTTGTCGGTGTATGAGAGTAATTTTGTGTGGAAACAAACAAAAAAAAAAAAAACATGATTATGAAGTTTTCTATTCACCATTATATTCAGAAAACAAACAAAAAAAAAAAAGGCATTCATTTTTACTAATTTCATTTTCCGTTACAGTTCTTGGAAATTAATTTCTAGCAAAATTATCGTGTTCAATATTCGAATACTATGAAATTTGATCTCAAAAACTCACGTTATTTCATCATGTCAAATAACAATTTTTGATATTTTATATTCAAAACTCTCCAGCTTTATACTTCTTCGATACCTCTAAAAATTTTTAAATCAAATATAAAATAAAATAATGTTTAAATATTTAATTAGTGTTTTTAATATTTTATGTTAAAGCACGAGTTATTAGAGAACTATAATTGATAATTTAGTACTTTTTGAATATAGTACTAATTTATTGTTGAAGTAAGTTTAGTAATAATTTATTTTTAAAATAAATTAAAATGTATAAAACTTACTTCAACAATCACCTCTTCCAATTTGATTATCAAATTTTTAAAATTTTTAATTTTGACTAGTATGTTCTTTTAATTTATTTAATTAATTTGAATGAGCCATTAATTTCAAATTTTGAAAGTATTGTAAATCTTTACGAATTTAAATAATTTATTTTATATAATTTACATAATTATAAATTTATTTATAAAAATAAATAATTAGTATCAAATTATTTAAATTTAATAATTTTTTTTAAAAATAGATTTTAAAATTAAAATTTTAAAAAATCAAGTAGTGGAATGGAAAATGATCTGGGATAAATTCTAAACATATATTTAATTACCTAAAGAATTAATATTGAGTGCATGTGGAAAATTGATCACACCTTGTGAGCATCGGGGATCATGCTTCTCAGTGTGGAGAGATGGGAATTGATCCTCTCCCTTCTTCTCTTCTCTGCCTCACTGTGGATCTTCGACGCCCGCGCTGCCGCCGCCGCCGACGACGACGATGAAGATGTCGACGAGCAAGACGGAGAGCCAGAGCGGAGCAGCAGCGGCGCCGCCGACGCAGCGGCGGCGGCGGCGTCGGTGGTGGTGGGGCGAGGGAGGATGAGAGAGCCCTTGTACAGTGAGGGGAAACTCACTACTACTTGTTTCCCTTCATAAGTGGAAGCATAGCACTTTGCCATACTGAGATGAAGTTCTCGCCAACAACTACGAGTAGCTCTTTAGTTCTTTCTCTCTCTCTATCTCTCTCTCGTGCTCTCTAAAAGGTGTGGCAAAATATATAAATACTGAGAGAGAGAGAATGAGTGGGTGATCCCATTTCTACTTATCAATCGTATCTCCGTCTCTACCGCAATGACAAAAAAATTTGATAATTAATATTTAAATTTAAAATTTAATTATTTTATATTTTTAACTAAATTTATTTTAAAAATAAACAAAATATATTATTTTTTTTAAAAAAAGAAAAAATTATCTTCATCGACCAACCGTTTCTAGCGCATGATAAAATAAATAAATAAATAAATAAATAATAATGATTGATATTGAGCATAATTATGATACTGAGTATAGATAAGAGTACATGTGCGAGAGTATGTTGAAATAGAGAACTGAACCATGATCACAATACTGAGCATATAAGGGAACTGGTGCTAGAGCATACTGAAATAGAGAACTGAATCATAAACATGATACTGAGTATATATATATATATATATATATATATATATATATATATATATAAGAGTACAGGAATATAAGTGCTAGTGCATACTGAACAAATATATAAATGATGCATCAATAATAAAAACTTAAGTACCCAATCAATGCCACTGTTGGTCACTAGGACCTCAGGCTAAGCTACCATAGAGCACTAGGACCTCAGGTTAAACCACTGTTGGTCACTGGGGCCTCAGGCTAATATCACTGTTGGACACCCAGAAGGCTGACATACCCCACACCCGCAGGTGCCCAG
Source organism: Tillandsia leiboldiana (assembly GCA_029204045.2). Classification (NCBI taxonomy): domain Eukaryota; kingdom Viridiplantae; phylum Streptophyta; class Magnoliopsida; order Poales; family Bromeliaceae; genus Tillandsia; species Tillandsia leiboldiana. Next base: position 5,506,226 of record CM055079.1, read on the forward strand.
GGGACTCACGGGCCTCTCAACAGACCACTTTACTGGCAAAGAACGCAAGATGGGGGATCAGTCCCATAGCGTACGTGATGTACAACAGTGCATGGCGAATCATAATGTTGATGCTCAAGCTTATGATCCACAGACTGGGTAATCGGCAACAAGTCGGAAATCCCAACAGGGATACGAGTAACTAAATGTCAATCCTGTGTCATGTCATGCAAGGAGCAATGAATTGTCTAAATAGAGTAATACATGGCATATGTATAGATATAATCAAAGTGCACTGATAACTAACTAAGCATGATAAGTATCTAGATATTAATGACCAATCAAATATGGTAAATGTCTAGATATAATCGATAATACTGCTAATCAATCAAGTATGATCATCTAGTAAAAGCTGATAATGATCAATCAAAGTAAGAAGGCTCAAGAATGGAATCTAGGCTACTACAAAACACAGGGGTCCGACCAATTACGGTCCCCAGAGGGCCGAAATGATAAAGCCCGGACCGAAGAAAATCCACACCAGTGTAGGCGGCCCTAAACTCCGATGGAAGGCTCGCGGGTTGAAGTCTGACTGCTGGGACCTGGATAATGTACATTGATCAGAAATAGACTCACGCATACCCAACCCACTAACTCACTATGCATAGAAGGATTAACATAGACCTTTACTTGATTCTCGGGATTTGCCAAAAATCTGCCGATCGGTCAACTATGACTCGATCCGCGCCTATGGATTTTCGAATTTAGCGAAATTGGACGTGCGGCCTCGGAATGCTTCACTGAAGTCGTTCGGGCAAAAACATAATCCTGGGTGCAACTCTACACTTGACCGGTGCCAAAATTATCAAAATACTCCCAGAAAAATCTTTTTTGGTTTTAGGAGTCGCTAGCAATAAACCAAGGCTACTGGATCTACCAGGACAGTGCTGGGAACAGCCAAGAACATCTGGCAACAATAATTAATCACCGCAATTTCTCGAATTGGGCGATTAATACCGAGTTGCCGATAAACCGACGATTTTGCCTATTTACGGTCTCATAATCAATTTCCGCTCAACGGAAGCTGTTGGATCTCTAACGAAAGATTCAGAGATCATAGGCACACAGCCCAAGACAGCCCATGATGTTACAATTGCATCTAGACCCCCAGGGTTTACAATATTTGCATTATTACATGATTTTAAGGCCTTTTAAGCTTGCACTTCTTTTCTAATCACTTTTAAACTAAACCGAGGCCACCAGTAGGTGGACCTCGACATACTGAACGCCGTGCTCACCATTTGGGAGCAGCACGAGACCCGAGAACAACTCCAGGTCATCTTTATATTAGGCTATCATGCTTAGGTCACCACCTTGACTCAACCACTTGACCATTTCCAAAACAGAGGTGAGCACCATGCTCAGGAGGCCGAGGGGACATAGAGGCTCACCCTAGTGAAGCCTCAAAGCTACCGGAACAGCTTAAAGAGCATTCTTGCTCAATCAAGGGTGCAACTTGCTAGCACCACTCATCCACTCAACCAAACCCTAATTTAAGGTGAGTATCATGCTCAGAAGGTGGAGGAGGTCCAAGGGCTCACCATCCGAGGGTTACAAGGTCGCCGGAGCAGTCGCCGGAGCAACCCCGGCCAAAGCCTAGTGCACCATGGCTCGGGTTGAGCCATTATGACAGAACAAAGGTTCTGGAGCAGCACTGGGGCAAGCATTGGCTTCAGCAGCTCGAGGGCATTGCCAGGAGCATCCTCAGGTCAGGTGCCGGCAGGCGGTGGCGGTGGATGGCCGGAGCTAGGCCATTCGGCCACAATAGAGCAGTGAGCTCGGCCTAGCATGAAGCAAAGGGATTCAGGTGCAAGGAACAATACTAGGAGGTTGGTCTTGACCAGGAGACACCAACCAGGTGCCAGGCCAACGGTGGAGAGAAGCGGGTGGCCGGGCACCATTCATGCGGCCAACCAAGCTCCATCAATGGTGACTTCGCATGCAGAGATTCTGGGCTACATGCAAGGGCACCAACAGGTCCCTTTTAACCTTATAGAGCTAATCGAGGGCATGGCCGGCAGCGGAGGGCGGCGGCGGCGCCAGAGCAAGAAGCTCGGCCAAGCTTCACTTTGCCAGGACACCATTACCTCTACACAGCACCAAACCTTCCCAAACTTGGTGGGAAGCAAGAACAGGACCAGAGGGAGGAGCTGGGCATTTTAGATCTCGGCCTAAGCCGCCGGGAGCAAAGTTAGCTCGAGCCGGAGCAACCTTAGGTTTTCGGTGGTGTAACTCCACCGCTGGCAAACCGGTGCTTCCCCAGCCATGAGGCCGGGCAGGGAGACTCCCCAGGACCTAAGAAAGCTACTGATAAAGGTCTTGGGCCAAGAATCCGAGAGGAAAGAGAGCAACCAACCTGGCCAGAGTTGGAGAAGAAGGAGGAAGCCGGTTCTTCTCCACCCGCGCCGTGCGGCCACTGCAAGCTTCGGGCTCATTCGGACACAACTTCTAGAGGTAGAAGATGGTCACAAGGAGCTCTGGGAGGAAGCAAATAGAGTTTGGTTTTGTCTTCTTCCTCCCAACCCGAGCTTAAGTCCAACCTTGCTTGGGGCTTGGTTTTCTGGCCACCGAGGTCTCGGGAGGGGCTGTGGCACTTGGGGAAGACAGAGGGAGATGGAAAGATGGTCAAGGACTCTGTGCCATGGCTTAAATTCCAAGCCTCCAACTTCCCAAGAGTCACCTTGCACTTAATGTTGGGTTTGCAATAAAATGCCATATAGTCCCTCAACAAGCATTGCCAAACCCTAAGCTCCCTACTGTAGTTACAAATTATGTGTAGGTCCCTCTTCATAAAGTCTTATTCACTTTGGTCCATAAAATATAGACCTTATTGCAAAAATATCACTATTTTTACTATTTTTTGTGTTTTTCGAGGCACTCGAGTGGTCAAATTAAAAAAAGACTCCGCCACGATGTTCGGCTCGACGAAACCTATCAAGTAGCAATTTTTAGTTTGATGAGTTTAAGCCTCGATAATTTTTCAATCCATCTTTATCTATGCATTTTATAGTTTTGCACGCTTTTCGATGGTCTAGGTTCGTCAAACATAAAAACTGATTACGCCATTGCGCTCAGAATGATGAGACCGGTCAAATCAAATATCTGGATTGTCAGTTTCAAACTCCATATGGTCGATCGACTGACGTTGGCCGGAGAATTTTATGTTTTATAAAATTACTATTCATACTTAAGTCATCCACTATTACAACTGTATTGCCTAATACAGTCGTAATTGGCCGCTGAAACTTTTTGAACTTGAAAATTTTATTCAATTTAAATTTTAAATTTCTCGATTATTACAAAGACTTAGCTTTTCTATTTCATTTTCTTTTCTTACTATTTTGTTTTTTCCTTTCCAATTAATAATTTTTTTTTTTATTTTCTCCTCACTCTTTAGTCTTCCCTCCATAATTAATATTATTTTTAGTTTTTTTTTTTCTTTCCACGCTCTTCCTTCTTTCCTTTCCGATTAATATTTTTTTAGTTTCCTCTTCTTTTCTCGCTATTTTATTTTTCTTTCCTAATTAATATTTTTTATTCGCTATAGTGTTCAAACTGTTTTCTCTATTCTATTGTTCCCTCCCCCCCTCTTACTCTTCATTCGGCGCTCTTTAACTGCGGCCTTCACCATGCCACATATGTGCCATCGACAAGGAAAGTAAAGGTGCCGACACTGTCGCCAACCACTCCATCTTCCATCTCTCTCTCCGACTTTCTCGTTCTTTCCCCCACTAAGATTTTGATCATTCTCCATGCTCGACGTTGAAACCCAACAACAACATCACCATCTCTGTCGAGAGGCGGTTGTCGTCGTCGAGGTCACTTGGAAAAAGGTAAACCAGTATATCACCAAGATCAACGATATTTTTGAACTCGGTCGCCGCGATTTTGCTAAAATCCTAGGCTCCTCTCATATATATCACCATCGACACCACGCTCTTTGAGGCCTTAATGGACGTCGCGATGAGATTGAGCACTTAGATTCATCCGACAATCACTAGATATTGCTATTCTTCTTCATCTCCTCTTTTTTCTTCTTTTTGAATTGGTAAATGATAAATTTTTTTATACTTGAAATTTTTTTCTTTAAAATTTTATATGCTGCATCGCGTAGGATCTTACACTAATTTTATATTATTTTGAAATAAATCAAACTTGGACTGCATTGACTTTCAAATCTCTTTTAATATTTTTAAGTCGTGCCTGAGTTGTTTCCGAGGTTTCAGCCTCATCATAGCAACTTACTTGGTTTTACTTTTTAGAGTAAGTTACTATATCATGTGTTCTGTCTATAAGTTTTTTAAAAAAATAGATATAAATCTTACACTTTTAATTTATTCAAAGATCCAATAATTTTATGTTTTTAATATTAAAATTTTTTAAAAAATGTTATGCATCAGCAAATTGTATAGATGGCATTTTCTTTTGAAAAAATTAAACTGCTTATTAACTACATACAGAACCTGATATATCATGTGCATTTTAAGATACATTTTTAGTTATCTATATTCTTTTTTTTTTAATATCTTTTATCACAGTATCACTATACTTAAATCATTCAATCCCCAACCACCCAAGTCTTTTCCACATATATTTTCACTAAGAAGGTCTTATTGAGCTAATATCTCATCTAGTCTTATTGGAATTAATTTTTTTTTTCAATCTAGTCTTTATCTTAAAAGAAATTCTTAATCTAGTATCATTTAGATGGATTAGGAATTTTTTTTTTTAATAATATTTATGTGAGTTTATGAGTTAATTATGAGAAATTTTTTTCCTCTCCTTCCCAACTTTTCAAGTAATTTAATAATACTTATTAATTTAAATTATTATTTAATAATAATAATATTATTATTTAATTTAAAACTATACACTCAAAAACTATACACTCAAAAATAAAATTTATCATTACTGGAAATAAATTTATCATTACTCGAAATAAATATAATAAAACTATACACTCAAAAATAAAATTTATCATTAAGGAAAATAAATATAATACAAAATAATATAATTATTTTGTGATAAAACTATACACTCAAAAATAAAATTTATCATTATTGAAAATAAATATAATACAAAATAATATAATTATACACTAGATATAAATAAATATAATAATAATAATAATAAAATTACACACTCAAGATAATTAAACATCTAATATAACTTAATATGATAAAAAATGATATGACTGTACATACTTAACATAATTAATTATTCGATATGATTATACATTGGCGTACCAGTTGATATTATCAAAAAAATAATATAATATAAAAATAATATTATTATATATTATATAAAAATAAAAATGATAAAATTATACAGTGAATATATATATATATATATATATATATATATATATATATATATATATATATATATCTATAGAATATCTTAAGAAGTGGGAAAAATATATATATAATTTTTTAATTAATATATAAATTTACATAAATATTATCAAATTATTATTTTTTTAATCTATTCACGTGTGGGTAAATCAGAAAAATTTTTTAGAATGAAGATTAGATTCGAAATTTTATGTTTTCAGTCAAGGTAGGATGAGACATCAGTTTGGTCTTCTTCGACTTACATGCCGTAGTGGGGCCATCGTTATGAGAATGGATCAATAGTAAGCATAGCAAAGGGTCTTCTTACATATTGTATTGCATCAAGAGTCACGGGTGCAACCAAATAATATTGTAAATATTTAATATATATATATATATATATATATATATATATATATATATATATATATATATATATATATATATATAGGAAAATGTTAGATGTATATTCTAATTGGATATTTTACACCCATCCCATTCTGAGGTGGGGTGAATTCCACTCGTCCCATCGATGGGACGAGTGGAGGAATTAATACCCATCTCAGAATGGGGTGGGTGTAGAATGTACACTCCATTTAGGATGTACAGGTAGCATTCATATATATATATATATATATATATATATATATATATATATATATATATATATATATATATATATATATATATATATATTAGTGTTGATAATTAATTCAATATTTTAATCTAATATTTTTAATAAATTTAAATTTACCAAATTTATTTGGTTAGGCATTAGAAATAAGTTAAAATCTTATTAAATGGTTGTTATTAGATTTTTTCTTATTTTATATATATGCGGTTAACATGTGGAATAATATCTATTGTCGTTGTATTCGGGCCGAGAGCAATTAATAAAGTTTTAAATATCCCTCTCTTGTCAAGAAAACTATCGAACAAATTTCAAACCAGACGATAATAGATTTGAAAAGAATAGAATCAATGTACCAGATAGCTACATCAAAGTTAAGCGACTCGAAAGGAACGTTCAAGGGAACTAACTTCTTCGAAATAATTTCGCACAATACACGAGAGAAGGTGGTTGTGACGCTTGACGAAAAAAAAAAAATAAACGAGAGCCAAAAAAAAAACTTATCCAAATAGCTAGTAAAAAGAGCCCATAAAAAAATAAAAAAACTTGTCCAAATAGCTAGTGGGGCTAGGCAAGCAAATCAAAGTGCAAAAAAATTCGATGATATCTCGATGAAATATGGACGTCATCTAAATAAGAAGATACAAGCTTGAAACGCAGTTTTCAATTTTTCTAATTTCGTTATGGATTTAAATTGGTTTATTCAACGTAGTTTATCGAAGTTTGATGGAACGATATTTTTTAGAATTCCAAGATTTGTGGAATGTGGTAGAATAAAGAAATAAGAAAATGAAAATGAGTAAAGAAGAATTTAGAAAAAGAGACAGAAAAATTCTGTCATATATTTTTCAAGCAGTGGATCTATCGTTGTTTGAAAAATATATAACAAAACTTCTCTATTAATTCTATATTCTTTTCAAATTTATTAAGAAATTCTCTATTGATTCTATATTCTTTTCAAATTTATTATCGTCTGGCTTAGAATTTGTTCAATAATTTCTAATCTGATACCAATTGAAAATTTTTGATACCAATTGTTGGAACCGGTATTCACGCTATACCGATTATATATCTCAGGATTTAAAATTCTAAAATACAATAATATGAAGAAGAGATATTCTAAAATACAATAATATGAAGAAAAGATATTAGAGAAGAACTAATACTTTATCAATAAGAATTATTCAATTACACCCTTATGCGGTGGCCATGTCTACTGTGGTCCTCATAGATCTAATTATCACGTCTAGATATATATAGCTATAAGTCAGATGACAAATCTAATTTTTATTTTAAATAATTATAAATAAATTTTTAAATATAATTAGGATAAACTCTATTTCTAATTTATTTTTAAATTAAGTTTGGATTTCTATTTCCAATAATGAGCCAGATTATTATGCTACTACCCACTAAATCCAAGAGGCTCATTATCATTCTAACCGCATATCCTTTCATCCAAAAGCTATAAATCTATCAGCACTTATTTTTTAAAAAATAGAAGCACAATATATATATATATATATATATATATATATATATATATATATATATATATATATATATATATATATATATATATATATATATACTATTTTAGTATTATATTAAATTACAAAATATTAATTTTTAGATCAAATTAAGTATATATAAATTTTAATTTTTTTTTTTATAAAATTAATATGTATTAATAAAAAATAATATCAGATAATTTTAAGTGATTAAATTTTAATATAATTTTATTAAAAAAAAATTAGCTCGTTTGATTAAAATCGGACCGTTTGATTGTTAAATTCTCAGTTCAAACGGTTTAAAATAATTTTTGACTTATTTATTTTAAAGAATTAAATCGAATTGTTTTATAGACTAAATTAGAATTGGACATCAAAATGCTACACTTTTGTTGCTCTTCTTTTTCTCTCTCTCTCTCTCTCTCTCTCAAGAGTAATGTTATATGTACAGTAAAATATATCTCAAAAGAGCAATGCTACGTACACGTACACCCCGAAGGGGTCTATATCATACACCTCCACCATTTTAATGGTGGCGATATCTTTTACGGGTCACATCGATTGACCCATCATCACACCCCACCATTGGATGGGTGGGGTGTGTGATATATACCCCGAATGGGGTGTACGGGTAGCATTTTCCATCTCAAAATAGTTCTAATGAGACGATTTTGTACACAAAATAATAGCGGCCGTAGTACATATAGGTGGGTTGTCTTATACTTGATAAATGAGTTAGTTCGAGTCAGTTCAAGATTGCCTAATAAATGTTTGTAACTTAAATTTAATGCTTTAAAAAATAATTTTATCTCGTAGTCATGCTATGTTATATTATTTTATTTTGGAATGAGACAGACTTGCGCTACACTGGCTTTCGAGTCACTTTTAACAATTTTAAGTCATGTCTGGATTGTTTCGGGGATTGCAGCTTGTTCGTAATAGCTTGTTTGGCTACTTTTTAGAGTAAGCTATGTCATGTCTATAATTTGAATATATATATATATATATATATATATATGACTAAATTACAGAAATTTTTTTCATAATATACTATTTTTTTACTTTGCCCCATATCTTTTAAAAGGCTACATTTTGTCTCATCGTAATTATGAAATTATGCATTTATACCCCCACCGCCAGCATTCCGTTAGTGAGCCGTTAATTTCTTAGATAATACACCAAAAATATCCTTCAACCCCTTCTTCTCCCGATCGCTCCGAGGCTGAGTGCTACCTCTGCGCCGCCAACGAGCTCCGTCGCTCCATGAGGGATCCTGCCGCCGCCGTCGTCGGGAACCCTCCACAATCGTCGGCGCAGTCGCCGCTCGGGTCCGCGCGGCTAGGCGCGGCAACATGCAGCGACGGGTGCGGCTCCCATGCGCGGCGCGTGCGTGCGGGTGCCCCTGTGAAGCAGGGAAGGCCCGCCCGGATCTGATCCCCTCCGGCTCGGTTAGGGCGTCAGTGGTCGGGGGAGGAGAGCGTGGACTTGAGGTCGGAGAGGAAGCGGGGGTCGGCGAGGGAGTGGTCGGCGAGGAAGTCGACGATGTCGTCGAGCCACTGGAGGGCGAGGCCGCAGTTCTCGGAGAGGAAGCGGAGGGCCTCCTCGAGGCAGGCGAGGACGGCGAGGTACCCGGGGAGGTCGTGGTGGGGGTCGGAGAGCAGCGAGCCGTCCACGTTGAGGGAGGAAGAAGATGGGTTAGAAGAAGGGTATTATTGTCATTTCGCATGTTCTGTTAGTCCCGTTACCCCCTAAAAATAATTTTGTAATTACGAGGGGGCAAAATGTAGGCTTTTAAAAGACATGGGGCAAAGTGAAAAAACAGTATATTATGAAGAGGTTTTCTGTAATTTAGCATATATATATATATATATATATATATATATATATATATATATATATATATATATATATATATATATATAAGTTCGATTACTGTGCTTGTACAAATACCAAGTAATTAGTGCTTGTAAGTTTTCTACCGTTAGATCAAATCATTTGATTAATTCTATCCCTTAGGTCATACTATTTACCAACCACCCACTAAAACCAAGGGACCCACCATCATCCTAATCGCACATTCCTACATTCAAGGATAAAAAGCTTACAACCACAAATAACTTGATATTTTTACCAGTGTAGAAGCTCAATTCATATATATATATATATATATATATATATATATATATATATATATATATATATATATATATATATATATATATATATATATATATATACACACACACACACACACACACACACACACACACACACACACACACCACACACACACACACACACACACACACACACACACACACACTAGTGAAGTACCCGTGCGTTGCGGCGGATAAATATTTATTCATTTAATTTTTTTTTTAAACATCAAATAAGGGCAAATGTATAATATAAGTGTATTATTTGTATTGTAAATAAGTAAATTATTTTAAAATTTGCAAATCAAAATATTTTTCATGTAGACATCCATATTACCGTGTCATGTAAATTTTCTACTACGAATTTAAAAAAATAAAAATTTGAAGAGAAAAAAGACCTCATGAAACCTTGCAGCATGTTATCTCATCAATTTATATCGCTTATGTCATTATCGTCTATTATCAAAAAAATAGTTTTGAGTTTATTCGTTGCCTTTATAGTATGCTGAATAATAATAATAATAATAAAAGAGATAACATTATAAAGGCAAAGAATAAATTCAAAATTTTTTCTTTGCCGGAGGCACCTTCAACCTCTGCTTGAGAATCTTCCTCTGTCGTTGGATCCGCACCACCTTCGGCCACTTCACGAAGCGGGTGAGGTCCCTCTTCGGCAGCAAGGCCCTGCCGATCCCAAACTGCTTCAGTCTGCTCTCGGCAATGGATTCACAACATTCTCCGATAGAATTCGCATCAAAACTATGAAATGAAACATCATCTAGGGCAAGAAAAGCAAAAAACACTAATAAATTCTTAAAATAAACATAATGTAGACCAATATCGTCTTCTTATTCATCGCGACCGACACCTTCCCACCTCTCTTCGGAGCTTGTCAGATTCAAACACATGGTTATCTATTAAACACTAAAATACCAAAAATTATCACAAATTAAACAAAAAATGAATGTTTTATTTGATAAATTTAAAAAAGCAACGATTTTAAGCGAGAAATTGTGATAAAAAATACTTAGATCAATGATTACGATGCAAAAAGGAGTTTAAGGATCAAAGGAGAAGGAGGAGCAGGAGATCGTACCATAACGTCGCTTCGAGTAGAGTAAGGGTTTCGGGATTACGAGAGATGCGGAGACGAAGAGATTCTCATTATTAAAGAAGAAAGAAAAAGAGAGTAGGAAGAGAAGGAGATCGTAACGCCGCTTAGAATAGAGCTAGGGTTTTGGGGGTTACGGGAGATGCGGAGACGTAGAGATTCTCATTATTAACGCTGTTTCGAGTAGAGCAGGGGTTTCGGGGGTTACGGAAGATGCGGAGACGAAGAGATTTTCATTATTAACGCCGCTTCGAGTAAAGTAAGGATTTCCGGAGTTACGGGAGATGCGGAGACGAAGAGATTCTCATCATTAAAGAGGGTAATGCGTAAGAAAAAATAACACGTGGCAAGTTTTATCGAGGATTCATATAATGGTATATATATATATATATATATATATATATATATATATATATATATATATATATATATATATATATATATATATATATATATATATATATATATATATATATAGAGAGAGAGAGAGAGAGAGAGAGAGAGAGAGAGAGAGAGAGAGAGAGAGAGAGAGAGTCCGGGTACTATACTATCGATAGCACCAAATATTTGGTGTTATCAAGTTTTCTACCCTTAGATCAACCCCTTTGATCATTTTCACCCGTTAGATTTTATTATTTTTCTAACCACCTATTAAACCCAAGGGGGCCACTATCATCTCAACCACACATTTTTTAATTTAAGAGTTAAAAACTTAATAGAACCAATGACTTGGTACTATTAATAGTATTCCAGCCTAGCGCGTTGTCACGGGGCCAGCCTTTTCGCCTTAAAATTACCCCGTGCGGCGCTCAAGTGTCGCACACCTGAGACAGCCTTCCCGAGTCCCTTGCCACGGACACGCCCTCGAACTTAAATAGCGGGATCACAACTCAAGCATTAACCAAGCATGCTCCTCCACGAGCCTGACTGCTCGGCGCTGCGCCTTACGTCGAACCCCTCGTCGAACTCCGCGAGTTCCGAACAAACAACCCCGCCAGCGAGGTTGGCCTTCAAGCCGAGTATATTCCGCCTAGCCGGACAAACTCTCCTCGAGAGTGCTACTTAACCGAATGCCCCTTTGCCTCCGAAGCAAGCATCCAGGACAATACAAGTTCTCACAACTTAGTCCATCCGAATGGGCCCGAGCGAGCTGCCGATTCGGTCCGCGCCCCGCGCCCCTCAACTTCCACTACGGGATCCATAGTCGAGTCGGGCCTGTACCGTTCCGCCGGCCACCTAGTTCCATCATCGCTCCCGATTCGGTCCAAGGTCCGCTTCCCGAATACCCCACACTACTTGTTCCCGCATGTGTTCCCTTCGCAAGGGTTTGCCAACCTAGCGACATTCTTTCCGTGTCGCCAACCCCCTGGCACTTCCATTGCACGACCATGCTCGGCCGCCAACACACTCGGCCCAGCATCCAAGGTTTGCTTGACGGATGTTGCCCACAATCGAATCGGCCTCGCTCCGCTTCGCTAGCCATTCGGCACCTCCATTGGACGGCCATGCCTGGCCCCCAACACCCTCAGTCCTCTCCATGGCTCACTTTATGAAAACTAACATCGATTGCCTCCTCCTACTTCGTGGGCCTCGCGCCGCACGAATCCCCGCTCGGCACCGTTGCCTTTACGAGCCTTGTCCATTACGGCGGACCGACCGTTCCTTCGCCTCACAAACTTCGTAGGCCTCGTGCCTCACGAATCCCCGCTCGGCACATACATGCCTTCGCAAACCTTGTCCATTGAGGCGGACCAACCTTCGCAAGATTGTCCCTCATCCGCTCGTTCGCTCCACTACTGAGATCCGAAACGGCATAAGGTAGTGCAAGCGAACCTAGAGACAAAGCCTCTTGGCTTACCCCGCTCCGTAATGCCGTCGACCTCGTGTCTTTGGCATTACCCTAAGCCCGTGTGCTCATCGACCATCGAATCCCGCTCACACGAACCTAGGCTTGGCGACTCCGCTCGCCAAGGGATGACCTATGTCCTATAGGCCAACGGGGGAGTCGGGGCCACTTCGCAAGTGTCCAACCCCTCTCTATATAACCCACGAGGCATCCACCCCTTTGGCACTCCGGGGGTACAAAGGTGCTTACCGAGGGGTACGTTTTGAAACCCCGCATGCGGCACCATTTTCCTTGTCATGGCATGGGCCATTACTAGGGAATTGCCTCCGTTGGTTCGCCCACGGCTCAACCCTGACGGATTGTCCCAACTTCGCAATCCCGTAACTCTGTCAACCCAATTGCCTACCAAATGTCCTCCAAAAGTGGCCCCCAAGGATGTCACGGTCGAACCAACACGATCGACACGTGACAGACTCCCCCACCCAAGTTATCGACGTCATCGTCGATGTACATCCGTTCTTCCAGCTTGGTTGATAGCTGCCAACCACTACTCCAGATCAGAGCCGCCCTCGGCCTTGGCATCGCATGCCACACTGACCCACCTTTGAGCATGTCCGCTACCCAACGGGTCGCTGAAGCTCCTTGGTCCTTCCCGACCAAATACTCTGTAAAAACCATTCTGTCCCCTTGAGTTGAAGCTCCCCAGCTCCGGATGCCTCCCCCGCACCACAAAACTCCTCCACAGAACTAGAATGTTAACCTGGTCGTCTGCTCACAACTACCCAGATGGCACTGGCACTCCTCTGCAGCTCGGTCCTTCTCAAGGCGCTACTCGGCCCTTCTGTCCCTTTCGCCCATACTTAACCCAAGTTTCCTGCATCCAGTAGCCAACCTTGTGCCTCCCTCACAGGAAAATCCCTTTCCAGCTAGTGATCTCTTCCCAGAACGCTACTGGACCAACCAGTGCACTCGGTATACTCCGCGAATACACCCATCCCAAGCGTGCACGAGTTCCTTGAAAAGTCAGTAGAGTGGCCCTCCCTCGCTCCCTCCGAGGTCAAACTCCAAACGTCCCACGTCTTGGAGCGTCCAACGCGAATCAGCTCGCAGCTCGGCTTCGCTTCTCCACCTCGAAATGTCGCAATATTAATCTAGGGTTCCCCACCCAGGAACTCCCTAGACACAAACTGCGGTCGGGCCAGATCAACATCCAACCCCTTCCAATATCCATGAGTACTTACGCCCGTCTCGTACCCTTCCCGTACACAACTTTTGCTTCACAAATGCCCCCGCAATCACATAATGTCAAGCCATCACTATGGTCTTTATGAGTTTTCGACTCATTCGTCGAGGCAAGCTTGTCCTCGGCTATTTTGCACATCTACTTGCTCCACCATGAACTCTTGTCATGCGTCCTGACCGCTCCGCACTTTCGCTACTCATTGCTGCTTAGCACCTTAGGCTTCTGTACTCTCGGTCGCTCAAGCCCACTCCCTCTAGGCTTTCGCTAAATCCGACTTCGGTTCCCCACCAAAGTCGTCGGCCAAGTTCGAGACTAACGACACCTCGTTCCCATTGCTCAAACTTGCCGTCCACCATACCTCCGGCAATCACCTTCGCGATAGCCGCTGAACGGAACCCAAGCTTAACCCATCTGCTAGTCTTTCTCGCAACTGCTGATAACGGTGATGTCGCCATCCAACGTCCACCCCCTCACAAATTGCGATACCTCGACCCTTTGAGTTGATAACTGGGTCTTTCCCCTCCCAGCAACATGTCACTAGGCGATCCTGGACCAAGGTCCACCCGAGTGTCTTGACTTGTCTCTTCGTCTACACTTGAGTCCAAGTCTCTCTGCTCTGAAAGCTCCGGCCCTCACACAACCTTTGTTATTTACCAGCAGAGCCCACACGATCCGTCCCGCACGGATGCGTGCCCGCTATCTCGAGACCTTAGCACTGCCACTGCTTTTCCCGAACATAGCTCCTTACCTTGTTCCTCTGAACAAAGTCCAATCTCATCGTTTGATCCACTCGAATAGGGAGTCCCATTCGTCCAACCTGTGGCCACACTATCGAGAGCAACTGATCTCCCCATCGGCCTTCTCGCCCCAAGTGAGAAACACCAAACCATCCAGCAACCCTTGGCCCACTTCACAACCTAGCCCAAAGCTTAGCTGTTACTGCCACGGACTCGACCAGTCTTGGTTCCCAACTTGTGCTCCACGAAGTGAACTCTTCTGCTATGTGTGTTTTATCCGCCACGTTCCTTAGACAAGATCCCTTTATCGAGTCACCAAACATCGGGAAACATTATGCTCAAATGTGCTCCCCCACCCTGAGTCGCAAGCACCACCAAGCGCACTCAGACCAAATCCAGGCATTCGCAATGCCCACTTCCGCTGCGCGAGTTTCGGTTCTACCACAACCTTGACTACACCCATTAGCGGGATCCACGTCATCCGTCCATTGTACACGTGGATGCTGCTCTGAACAATCAACGCTGTCACCGCCCTGCCCAGATACAGACTCTTCTCCTTACTCGAAGAGTAAAGGTCCAATTGTGATCTCTTTCTCTCACCGAGATAACTCTATCCAATTCATGGGTACACACTCAAAGAGTAATCGACCTCCCCATCGATCTTCTTGTACTGAGACACTTAAACTCAGTCACTACGAAGTAACCCTTTTGTCGCGTGTGCTGCATCCCAATCCTTCCCTTCTAGAGATTCATTCGCTGCAATACCGCAGACCCGGAAGCACATTGCCGCTCAATGTGTTCCTCTCCTTTCCTAAGCCGCGAACGCCACTCCACGAGCTCAGGTTCCTTAGGCACCCGCCTAATTCAACTCCATGGTAACCGCGACCACGGACCACTTAATGATTCTCCCAATCATTGCCTCGTCGCCTGCCACACGACTCAGGACTTAGCCATTTTCACGAGTACTGTACTAGAGTCCACCACACTCTGACTCCGCATCTCCCACAAGCGTAATACTGCCACAGTGCCTCGCCGACGCCTAGTACTTTTGTTGGAATGACTCCCCTCACACCAACTTCGCAGCCAAGGTCGCACCTTCCGGCCAAATCTTCAACCCATGAGCTCAACTTAGCTCTGATACCACTTGTCACGGGGCTAGCTTTTTTGCCTTAAAATTATCCCGTGCGGCGCTCAAGTGTCGCACACCTGAGCCAGCCTTCCCGAGTCCCTTGCCACGGACATGCCCTCGAACTTAAACAGCGGGATCACAACTCAAGCATTAACCAAGCATGCTCCTCCACGAGCCTGACTGCCCGGCGCCGCGCCTTACGTCGAACCCCTCGTCGAACTCCGCGAGTTTCGAACAAACAACCCCGCCAGCGAGGTTGGCCTTCAAGCCGAGTATATTCCGCCTAGCCGGACAAACTCTCCTCGAGAGTGCTACTTAACTGAATACCCCTTTGCCTCCGAAGCAAGCATCCAGGACAATACAAGTTCTCACAACTTAGTCCATCCGAATGGGCCCGAGCGAGCTGCCCTTGCGCGTTCCACTCGTCTACTTAACCGAGCGACCTGTCCCACGCATCTCGCCCGTCCGCCAGCCCATTGCCTTGACAAGGCGTCCCGCGCCCCTCAACTTCCACTACAGGATCCATAGTCGAGTCGGGCCTGTCCCGTTCCGCCAGCTACCTAGTTCCGTCATTGTGACGCCCCAATAGTCCCACATCGGATGTGGATGGAATTGTGATTGGGTTTATATGAGACTTGGACACTAGTAATAATAACTGGGCTTAAGCATTTTGGGCTGTGGTTTGGGCCCAACAAGTTATTATTGCTAGTGGGCCGGGTTGTTACATTTGGTATCAGAGCCAGGTTCCAGCCGGAAGTGTGCGGCGAGTCTCGACTGAGTCTGGGTCTAGATGACAGGACTAGCGAGATGAGTCTCACATCGCCTGGTGATCTTGGGCTGCTGTGTGTGTGTTTGGGCTGACGAGGACGTCAGGCCTAAACGGGGGGAGTCTGTGACGCCCCAATAGTCCCACATCGGATGTGGATGGAATTGTGATTGGGTTTATATGAGACTTGGACACTAGTAATAATAACTGGGCTTAAGCATTTTGGGTTGTGGTTTGGGCCCAACAAGTTATTATTGCTAGTGGGCCGGGTTGTTACAGTCATCGCTCCCGATTCGGTCCAAGGTCCGCTTCCCGAATACCCCACACTACTTGTTCCGGCGTGTGTTCCCTTCGCAAGGGTTTGCCAACCTAGCGACATTCTTTCTGCGTCGACAACCCCCCTGGCACCTCCATTGCACGACCATGCAAGGCCGCCAACACACTCGGCCCAGCATCCAAGGTTTGCTTGACGGATGTCACCCACAATCGAATCAGCCTCGCTCCGCTTCGCTAGCCATTTGGCACCTCAATTGGACGGCCATGCCTGGCCCCCAACACCCTCGGTCCTCTCTATGGCTCACTTTACAAAAACCAACATCGATTGCCTCCTCCTACTTCGTGGGCCTCGCGCCGCACGAATCCCCGCTCGGCACCGTTGCCTTTGCGAGCCTTGTCCATTACGGCGGACCGACCGTTCCTTCGCCTTGCAAACTTCGTAGGCCTCGCGCCTCACGAATCCCCGCTCGGCACATACATGCCTTCGCAAGCCTTGTCCATTGAGGCGGACCAACCTTCGCAAGACTGTCCCTCATCCGCTCGTTCGCTCCACTACAGAGATCCAAAACGACATAAGGTAGTGCAAGCGAACCTAGAGGCAAAGCCTCTTGGCTTACCTGGCTCCATAATGCCGTCGACCTCGTGTCTTTGGCATTACCCTAAGCCCGTGTGCTCATCGACCATCGAATCCCGCTCACACGAATCTAGGCTTGGCGACTCCGCTCGCCAAGGGATGACCTATGTCCTATAGGCCAACGGGGGAGTCGGGGCCACTTCGCAAGTATCCAACCCCTTCTCTATATAACCCACGAGGCATCCACTCCTTTGGCACCCCGGGGGTACAAAGGTGCTCACCGAGGGGTACGTTTTGAAACCCCGCATGCGGCACCATTTTCCTTGTCATGGCATGGGCCATTGCTAGGGAATTGCCTCCGTTGGTTCGCCCACGGCTCAACCCTGACGGATTGTCCCAACTTCGCAATCCCGTAACTCTGTCAACCCAAATGCCTACCAAATGTCCTCCAAAAGTGGCCCCTAAGGATGTCACGGTCGAACCAACACGATCGACACGTGACAACGCTCTCTCTCTCTCTCTCTCTCTCTCTCTCTCTCTCTCTCTGTATATATATATATATATATATATATATATATATATATATATATATATATATATATATATATATATATATATATATATGAGTCCGGCTACTATACTATTAATAGTACCAAATTATTGGTGCTATCAAGTTTTCTATTCTTAGATCAAACTCTTTGATCATTTTCAACCGTTAGATTTTACTATTTTCCAACCACCTATTAAACCCAAAGGGCCCACTATCATCTTAACCACACATTTTTTAACCCAAGGGTTAAAAATTTAATAGCACCAATGACTTGGTACTATTAATAATATTCCAGCCTAACTATATATATATATATATATATATATATATATATATATATATATATATATATATATATATATATATATATATATATATATATATATATATATATATATATATATATATATATATATATATATAGCGTAGGGCTACTATACTGTTATGAGTATAAACCCCTTTGTACTCATAACTTTTTCACCCTTGGATGAAGGAATGTGCGGTTAGGATGATAGTGGTCTCTCTAGGGTTTACTAGATTGTTGGAAAAATAGTAAAAATCTTAGAAAACCTATGAGTAAAAATCTTATAAGTAAAAATCTTATAATCCTAACCGCACATTCCTTCATCCAAGGGATGAAAACTTATGAGTAAATATATATATATATATATATATATATATATATATATATATATATATATATATATATATATATATATATATATATATATATATATATAGCCATACTCCTATTCTTTTTTTTTTTTAGTTACCGTCCATCCATACCTATTTAACTGCTCAGATTTGATTATTTTTAAGTTGTGACCTAAAATAGCAGGTCACTTTGAGGAGGTACCGGTTACCAAGTACCCCAAAATAGGGTTATTTTGGTCTTTTGCTTCAAGAGTAATTAAATAATTTTATCTCTATTTTGAAAATTTTTACTTTTGTAAATATTATAAATTTCAAAATTTTAAATTTAGTGAGAGTTTTTATTTTTGGAAAGATTATAAATTTTAATTATTTCAATTTAGTTATCGTCTTAAATGGTAATATTTTAATTATTTTTATTTAATATATTGTAAATGATTTTAATTTTAGAAAATTATTTTTAGAAATTAGAATTTAGGAATCTATTAATTTTTATTATCAGTTTATATTTTAAATTATAATATATGATCTCATTATTTTGAAAGATAAAAATTTACTATTTAAATTTGATTTAACTTAACCCGTACAATTCTATTCTAAAAATAAATTTGAATTATACCACATATTTCTATTAAATCAAATATTTAAGCACAATGAAATTTTTTAAAATTGTAATACAAAATTAATGTTTAAATTAAAGAAACTTTAAAAATTTTTAAACAAATTAAACTCTTTAAATTAATGTCTAAATTGTAATCCTAAAACTTTTTAAATTAATGCCTAAATTGTAATTGTAAAACTCTTTACATTAATGGCTAAATTATAATTCTAAATTTTTTTAAATTAAAAATTTTAAATTAATAATTAAATTGTAATTTTAAAACTCTTTAAATTAATGCCTAAATTGTAATTCTATTTTTTTTTAATTTAAACTTTTTAAATTAATGCTTGTCATTCTAAAACTCTTTAAATTAAAATTTTTAAATTAATACCTAAATTGCAATTCTAAAACTCTTTAAATTAATGCCTAAATTGTAATTCTAAATTTTTTTAATTTAAACTATTTAAATTAATACCTAAATTGTAATTCTAAAATTCTTTAAATTAAACTCTTTAAATTAATGTCTAAATTGTAATTCTAACTTATTTTAAATTAAACTCTTTAAATTAATGCCTTAATTGTAATTCTAAATCTCTTTAAATTAAACTATTTAAATTAATGCCGAAATTGTAATTCTAAAATTTTTTAATTTAAACTCTTTAAATTAATGCGTAAATTATAATTCTATTTTTTTTAAAATTAAACTCTTTAAATTAATGCCCCAATTGTAATTCTAAAATTTTTTAAATTAATTTTTTTAAATTAAAACCAAATTTGTCATTCTAAAATTCTTTAAATTAAACTTTTTAAATTAAAGTCTAAATTATAATTCTAAAACTTTTTAAATTAATGTCTAAATTGTAATTCTAAAATTTTTTAATTTAAACTCTTTAAATTAATGTTACGCCCTGAGTTCAAAAACAGTGTCTAATTTTTTTTTTTTTTTTCAATCAGAGTTTAAAAGCAAGCCAGAGCACGACAGACCGCCACATATATAGAAAATTTCCAATCCCCTTGGATTGAGTCTTTTCTATAAATGCACGGCTAAGCACTTACAGCCAATACCAGAGTAGTCTAAACTACGCACTAACAATAAAAGATTACAAAAGATTATTATTTAACATTTACAGCAACTTTTTCAATTACATTTTTACAACTGGTAAAATTTCAGCGGCTGCCAAGGGTCAAAGCTATCTCGATAACCTCACCAACAAGTCCCGACATCCCAGCACCCGACCGACCTGAAAAATGGTCACCCAGGGAGTGTGAGATACACTGTACATGTATCCCAGTGGGCACGACGAGCCGAGAAATAGCTAATCGTACCTACTGGCATACAATAATTAGCGGATAGTAAAATATCAGTAGGTAAGGCAGGTATAACAAGCTGATATCTGAATAATCATGAATAAAGTGCTGAACATAATAGGGTACTGAACTATCATAATAAGAGCATGCTGATATAGATACTGAATCAAGAAACTGAGCAATCATAAGAGTATAATGACTAAGCATGCTAAGCAGGTAAACAATGCATCAATGGTAGAATAACCAAATACCCAATCAAAACCACCAACCACAACCATACTGGATTCTACCTAGCCAAAGCTGAACAACAACCCCGTACCATTGATATAGCCGCGAGAATCCTCGCACCTAACGGTACAGCCAAGAGTTTCCTCATATCGGTATAGCAAAGGGGCTCCCCCGTACCCAGTGATACAGCAAAATGGGGATAACTCACGGGTCAACCAGACCCTTTACCGGTAAAGAATACAATGTGGGGGATCAATCCCACAGCGTACGCGAGCGAATAGCAGGTGCACAACGATGATAATGCTAATGCTCAAGCTCACGGTCCACAGACCGGGTAATCGGCAAAATGCCGGAAATCCCCACAGGGATGCAATAACTGAAAGCCAATCTGATCTCATCTCATGCAATACCGAATGCAAGGAACAATGACTGTCGATACAAGAGTAATATCCAATATATACTGAGAAACATAGTAATATCTGATAGGTAGCTAATGACCAATTAGGCATGGTAAAAGTCCAAGATATAAGATAGATGACCAATCCAACACGAAAAGTATCCAAGTATAAACTAGATGACCAATCAGGCATGATAAAAGTTCAAGATATAAACTAGATGACCAATCTAACACGAAAAGTGTCCAAGTATAGACTAGATGACCAATCATGCATGATAAAAGTCCAAGATATAAGCTAGATGACCAATCCAACACGAAAAGTGTCCGAGTATAGACTAGATGACCAATCATGCAAGGTAAGTGTCTAGATATAATCAAGCATGATATAAAAACCTAGATATAAGCTGATAATAACCAATCAACGGAAAGAATGCTCAAATATAGAATCTGGGCTACCACAAGAATAGCGGTCCGACTAATTAAGGTACCCCAGAGGGCCGAAGAGATAAAGCCCGGACCGAAGATAAACCCACCTGTCTCCAGGCGAACTATCGACTCTAATAGAATGCTCGAAGACTGTGCCAACCTGAATCATATGTTTTGATCAGGGAACAACTCACACATACCCAAACCACAGACTCACTATTCTTACTTAAACCTGGATCTTTCCAGATTGACACCAAATTTACCAAAATACCCCTTCCGAAAATTCATTTGAGATTCCCGGGAGATTACGGGCATCAACCCTATGCCCGCTGGCTCAATCGATTCTACTAGGACACATCAGACAGCAAGGCGTAATCGTCGCAATTCCTCGAATTGCGTGATTAACACCGGGATGCCGTTAAACCGACGATCCCTAACGAAAAGCTTAGAGATCATTGACACACTGCCCGAGACAGTACATGAGGTTACAATTGCATTTAGACCCCTAGGGTTTCCAGAAATTGCACTTTTATGCGTATTTGAGAGCTATTTTTTGCCCGTTCTAATTATCAGAACATCATTTTAACGAACCGTCACCTCCAGTAGGTGGCCCTCAACTCGCTGAACACCGTGCTCACCATTTGGCAGCAGCACGGTACCCGAGAAAAACTTCGGGTCATAATTTACTTGCTAACATAGGCTAAATCGCATTATCCTTGCATTTTAATTTTTCGACTCGACCAAACAAATTTCTGAGGCGAGCATCGCATTCAGTGACCTCAAAATAGCCAGAAGCTCACTGCTGCAAAGCCGCCAAGCCATTAAGATAGCCTATGGACCAACTAGACCCTCAAAAGCCCTTAATAGCTATATTTTTATTTCTGCTTGTGCAACCAGCAAAGCAGGGTGAGCATATTGCTCAACATGTCACAGGGACTCGAGGGCTCACTCCAGTGCAGCTAGTTTGCTGCCGGATCAAAAGATCCAAGTCCTTTGCTCTCGAATGGCTTAGTTGGCTCCACACATTGATCCACACAGTCAACCTTGGAACTGAAGTGAGCATCAAGCTTAGGGGATCATGTGGAGACAAGGGCTCACTTGTTGGATGGTTACAAGTAGCCAAAACAAGCTGGGGCTTCTCTCGGGCATTTCCCCGATCACATGGTGTGCATCAAAGCTTACAACACAATCCAACCAACACAAAGCAGCAACTATGGCAAGCTTGGTTTAAAGGGTCTAATACTGGTTGAAGATCATCCAAAAGGTAGCAGGAACTCCTCCAACCCAGCTCGAGCGAAGCCAACACCAAGGTTGGCCGCGGAGAAGAAGCTCGGCCAACCCTTGAGGCTGTTAATGGTGAAACTTCAACCAAGGGCTCTGGGCCACATGCAACAGCATCAGTAGGTGCAACTTGTCCCCACAAAGCTTGCTGGACTCATGGCTGTCGGCAAGACACGGCGGCGGCTGCGGCCGCCATTGTTGGGCTCGAGCTCGGTCAACAATGGTGGATCCCATTCCGGGCTGCATGACCCACATGCAAATGCATGGTTGGCCTCACCTTGATCCCAGGAAGCTTCCTGGGTAGGTGGTCGGCGGTCGGAGGCGTCGCCGGCGCCGGAGCAAAGAGCTCGGCCGAATGGGTCATCTTCCCCAAACTACGGCTTGATGACGCGCCTCCCACAGAGCACCAAACTTCACCAAATTTGGTGGAGATGGTCTAGAGGTCAAGAAGAAGCTTCCCATTATTTTATTTTTCGTCCAAAACCGCCGGGAGCAGAGATAGCTCGAGGCGGAGCTAGGTTGGTTTTTCGGCGGTGCAACATCACCACCAGCCAACCGGGGCTTTTCCCATTTCGGGGATGGACTGGAAAGAGTCCCCAGATCATAAGAAAGACACTTCCAAAGGTCTCGGGTCCAAACAACCAAGGGATAACCGGGTCTCACCTTGGCCGGAGTTGGAGAAGAATGATGAAGCTGGTTCGTTCATCCCCGCGTCGCACAGTCAACCAGCTCCTTCAAGCACACCCACTGGGGGCAGGAGAACACTCCACGTTGCACAGAGATCAACTTGAAGTCCCTGGGTCACACCTTCTTCCTCTCCCAAGCGCGACCAAGGGTGAAGTTTGGTGTCTCCTCGACCACCACCACAACCTGGGCTCGGTCTGGGGCATGCAGAGGGTTAAGGAGAGCCATTGAATTAAGTTTGGCTCCTTGAACTCCCTCCAAAGAAGGCCAACAGCCATATGTAGTTATTGTGCTATTTTACACAAAATGCAATTACCTCCTTGCACAGTCAACGAACTCCACATAGCTCCCATCTGTAGGTCCTAAATGCACTCAGAACTCTAGCCTAGAATTGACTACTCATACTGTTATGTTTGGGGTACAGACGGTGAAACAACCGACGTTAGTCAAGAGGGGAATTAAATCAGGGATTACTATTCACAACTTAAGTTGTGGGGCCCGCTTCTTCTTCGCTATTTTCGAGGCGATCCGACCGTCGGATTGAAAACATCTGAATATCGATCTTTCTTGTTTCGACGATACGGTCACACTGGTGATCTCAAATTTTCAAGATCAGACTTCGATCAAAAGTCCACATTTTTAGGCCATATTTACACTATTAATAATCTATTTTTGTTAACCAAATAATCCAGAAAACTATTTAAAATTAATTTCGGTTTCAAAAATCATGGTTACTACAATTAATGACTAAATTGTAATTCTAAAATTCTTTAAATTAAACTTTTTAAATTAATTCTTAAATTGTAATTCTAAATATTTTAAAATTTAACTATTTAAATTAATGCCTAAATTGTAATTCTAAATCTCCTTAAACTAAACTCTTTAACTTAATGCCTAAATTGTAATTCTAAAAAAAATTAAATTAATGTCTAAATTGTGATTTTAAAACTCTTTCAACTAATGCCTAAATTGTAATTCTAATTTTTTAAAAATTAAACTCTTTAAATTAATGACTAAATTTTAACTTTAAAACTCTTTAAATTACTGCCTAAATTGTAATTCCAATTTTTTTTTTAAAATTAAACTATTTAAATTAATGCCTAAATTATAATTCTAAATTTTTTAAAATTAAACTATTTAAATTAATGCCTAAATTGTCATTCTAAAACTCTTTAAATTAAAATTTTTAAATTAATGCTTAAATTGTAATTCTAAATTTTTTTAATTTAAACTCTTTAAATTAATACGAAAATTATAATTCTAAAATTCTTTACATTAAACTCTTTAAATTAATGCCTAAATTGTAATTCTAATTTTTTTTTAAAATTAAACTCTTTAAATTAATACCTAAATTGTCATTCTAAAACACTTTAAATTAAACTTTTAAAATTAATGCCTAAATTGTAATTCTAAAACTCTTTAAATTACTGCCTAAATTGTAATTCTATTTTTTTTTAATTTAAACTCTTTAAATTAATCCCTAAATTTTAATTCTAAAATTTTTTAATTTAAAATCTTTAAATTAATGCGTAAATTATAATTCTAAAACTTTTTAAATTAATGTCCAAATTGCAATTATAAATCTTTTTATAATGACTAAATTGTAATTCTAAATCTCTTTAAATTAATGCCTAAATTGTAATTTTAAAATTTTTTAAATTTAACTCTTTAAATTAATGCATAAATTGTAATTCTAAATTTTTTAAAATTAATGACTAAATTAGTAGAAGGTATTTTAATTAATATAAATTTTTTATTTTGTGATATTTAATTACAAAAATACCTTTTTTATAAAGTTACTTGTTAACCTAGTAACCAGTTAAATTACATTTTTATTCTTTATCGATCAACGGTTAAGAATATTTTTATTATTTATTAAAAAAAGTACTAGAGTATTTCTCATATATATATATATATATATATATATATATATATATATATATATATATATATATATATATATATATATATATATATATATATATATATATATATATATATATATATATATATATATATATATATATATATATATATATATATATATATATATATATATATAGAGTAGAACTTATATATTTTTAAAAGTATAAGTTTAATTATACTTATAATTTTTTTATTTTTAAATTTGCATTAAGATTTGTGCTATTATAAAATCAACCAATGAGAGTGAAAAAAAGGTAAATAGTACAAATCTCAATGCAAATTCAATGGTAAAAAATTCACATTCATTGGATTTGCATTGAGATTTGTGCTATTGTAAAGTCAACTAAAGAGAGAGAAAGAGAAAGTACAATCGCAAAAATTTCAATACAAATTTAATAGTAAAAAATTCATAAGATAATTTGGCTTGTACTTTTGAAAGTATATAAACTTTACTCTGTCCCCCTCTCTCTCTCGCTTCATATATATATATATATATATATATATATATATATATATATATATATATATATATATGTATGTATGTATGTATGTATATTGTTAGGCTACTATATTTGTATAAGTACTAACCAATTAGTGATTGTAAGTTTTCTGTCGTTATATCTATACTTTTGACTAATTTCATCCATTAGATCATTCTATTTCACCAACCACTCATTTAACCTAAGGGGTCCACTATTATTCTAATGTGACACCCCCAATAGTCTCACATCGGATGTGGATGGAATTGTGATTGGATTTATATGAGACATGGACACTAGTAATAATAACTGGGCTTAAGCATTTTGGGTTGTGGTTTGAGCCCGACGAGTTATTATTGCTAGTGGGCTAGGTTGTTACATTTGGTATCAGAGCCAATAACCAGCCGGAAGTGTGCGGCGAGTCTCGGCTGAGCCTGGGTCTAGATGACAGGGTTAGCGAGACGAGTCTCACATCGTCTGGTGATCTTGGGCTGCTGTGTGTGTGTTTGGGCTGACGAGTACGTCAGGCCTAAACGGGGGGAGTCTGTGACGCCCCCAATAGTCCCACATCGGATGTGGATGGAATTGTGATTGGATTTATATGAGACATGAACACTAGTAATAATAACTGGGCTTAAGCATTTTGGGTTGTGGTTTGAGCCCGACGAGTTATTATTGCTAGTGGGCTGGGTTGTTACATTTCCCGTGTTAGCGTTGTATTGCTGTAGTGTTGTCGGGATGGGTATGTATGAGTCTATTACTGACTACGGTTCTATTCAGGGCCCAGCTGTTCAGCACCAGCCTCCCAGTAGTCTAGCGGGAGTTCGGGATCTTCCTACATACAGGTGGGTTATCTTCGATCCGGGCTTTATCTTTTCGGCCCTCTGGTTGCTTTAGTCCAGTCGGACACATGTTCTTGATTAGTCCTGATGATTTTGCTTATATGCCATATGTTCTTACATAATAGACATTGATCTCCTTAGACATATCCTGTATACATGCTTGTCAGTTCATATCTTAGTACAGTAGATTCTCATGGTCTGATCATGCCTGTTGATTACTGCCATTGATTATATTCTGCATTTATGTCCAGAGATACTTGCTTTTACATTCCCGATATGCATGATAGGCCTATGATTGATATACAGACATTTGCATCCCTGTGGGGATTTCCGGCATGTTGCCGATTACTCGGTCTGTGGACCGTGAGATTGAGCATTCGCATTGCGATGGTTGTGCACCTGTTGTTCACTCGCGTACGCTGTGGGATTGATCACCAACATTGCGTTCTTTACCGGTAAAGGGTCTGGTTGACCCGTGAGCTATCCCCTCTTGCTGTATCATTGGGTACGGGGAGCCCCTTGGCTGTACCGATATTAGGAAAACTCTTGGCTGTACCGTTAGGTACGAGGATCCTCTCGGCTATATCAATGGTACGGGGTTTGCTGTTCAGCTCGGCTAGGTGGAATCCAGTATGATTGTGGTTGGCTTGGCATAGATATCTTCGCCTGAGGTCCCCGTGACCAATAGTGGCATCGGTTGGGTACTTACTGTTCCTTTGTTGATGCATAGCTTATATTTCGATATTCTGGCATGTTTTACTGTTTATTTATACACCTATATCTGCTCAGTTATATCCTGATTATCCGTAGACATCTTATTGATTATTCAGCGTTACCTATGGATCTATTTACTATCCGCAGATTATTGTATCCAGTAGGTACGATTAGCTATTTCTCGGCTCGTCGTGCCCACTGGGATACACTGTCGATGTATTTCACACCCCTGGGTGACTGTTTTTCAGGTCGTTCGGGTGTTGGGATGTTGGGACACGTTGGTGAGGCTGTTGCGATAGTACCGACCCTTATGTCATCAGTGTATTTCATTTTCCGCATTACATTTAAGATATTATTAAATGACTAATTATGCATGCGTAGTTTAGACTACTTTGGTATTGACTGTAAGTGGTTAGCCGTGCATGTATAGGAAAGGCTCTGTCCGATTGGACAGGGAATTTACTATACATGTGGCGATCTGTTCACGCTTGAAATGATTTAAACTCTGATTTCAAAAAAAAAAAAAAAATAGCCTGCTTTCCAAAACTCGGGCCCCCAATAGTCCCACATCGGATGTTGATGGAATTGTGATTGGATTTATATGAGACATGGACACTAGTAATAATAACTGGGCTTAAGCATTTTGGGTTGTGGTTTGAGCCGGACGAGTTATTATTGCTAGTGGGCTGGGTCGTTACATTTGGTATCAGAGCCAATAACCAGTCGGAAGTGTGCGGCGAGTCTCGGCTGAGCCTGGGTCTAGATGACAGGGCTAGCGAGACGAGTCTCACATCGTCTGGTGATCTTGGGCTGCTGTGTGTGTGTTTGGGCTGACGAAGACGTCAGGCCTAAACGGGGGGAGTCTGTGACGCCCCCAATAGTCCCACATCGGATGTGAATGGAATTATGATTGGATTTATATGAGACAAGGACACTAGTAATAATAACTGGGCTTAAGCATTTTGGGTTGTGGTCTGAGCCCGACGAGTTATTATTGCTAGTGGGCTGGGTTGTTACATCTAACCACATATTTTTTCATCTAAGGGTTAAAAACTTACAAGCATTTATGCCTTGGTACTTTTAAAAACATAAGAGCTCAATAATATATATATATATATATATATATGCTAGAATACTATCGATAGCACCAAGCCATTAATGCTATCAAGTTTTTAGCCGTTGGATGAAAAAAATATGCGGTTGGTATTATAGTGGGCCCCTGGGGTTTACTAGGTGGTTGGTTGAATAGTAAAAATTTTAGGGGACTACTATAATCCCAACCGCATTTCTTTTCATCCAACGGCTGAAAACTTGATAGCACCAATTATTTGGTGCTATCGATAGTATTCTAGCCGGACTATATATATATATATATATATATATATATATATATATATATATATATATATATATAGATATATATATATATATATATATATATATATATATATATATATATATATATATATATATATATATATATATAGTAAAGCTTATATACTTTTAAAAGCACAAGCATATCCATGCTACTATATTTATACAAGTACCAAGCAATTGGTGTTTGTAAATTTTTTATCGTTAGATCCACCACTTTAACTAATTTCATTCCTTACATCATAGTATTTCACCAACCACTTATTTAACCCAAGAGGCCTACTATTATTCTAACCACACATATTTTCATCCAAGGCTAAAAACCTACAAACATCAATGACTTGGTATTTTTAAAAGTATAGGAGCTCAATTCATATATATATATATATATATCTATATATATATATATATATATATATATATATATATATATATATATAGATATATATATATATATAGAGAGAGAGAGAGAGAGAGAGCGAGAGAGAGAGAGAGAGAGAGAGAGAGAGAGAGGTGTGGTTATTATGTTTTTAAAAATACTAATTGAAAGTTTTCTATCGTTAAATTTATTTTTATGATTAATTTTATCTTTCACATTATGCTATTTTATCAACCATCCACTAAATTTAAGTGTCCCACTATCATTTTAATTGTACATCTTTTTATCCAAAAGTTAAAAATCTATAAGTACTAATAATTTAATATTTTTAAAAGTATAGAAGCTCGATTATATATATATATATATATATATATATATATATATATATATATATATATATATATATATATATATATATATATATATATATATATATATATATATATATATATATATAGTCCGACTAGAATACTATCGATAGCACCAAGCAATTGGTGCTATCAAGTTTTCTGCCGTTGGATGAAAAGATATGCGGTTGGGATTATAGTGGTCCCTTAAGATTTTTACTATTCAACCAACCACTTAGTAAACCCTAGGGGCCCACTATAATCCCAACCGCATACTTTTTCATCCAACGGCTAAAAACTTGATAGCACCAATTGCTTGGTGCTATCGATAGTATTCTAGTCGGACTCATATAGAATTAGGCTAGAATACTATCGATAGCACCAAGTCATTGGTGCTGTCATGTTTTTAGCCTTTGGATTAAAAAATGTGTGGTTAAGATGATAGTGGGCCCCTAGGGTTTACTAGGTGGTTAGTTGAATAGTAAAAATCTTAGGGGACCACTATAATCCCAACCGCATATCTTTTCATCCAACGGCTAAAAACTTGATAGCACCAATTGTTTGGTGCTATCGATAGTATTCTAGCCGGACTATATATATATATATATATATATATATATATATATATATATATATATATAATATATATATATATAGAGAGAGAGAGAGAGAGAGAGAGAGAGAGAGAGAGAGAGAGAGAGAGAGAGAGAGAGAGATGAGTAGGAATGCTATCAATAGCAAATCAGTTCGGTTGCCACCCATTCGTTTTTTATGATGGAGCTTTTAAATTAACGATTGGTATTGTTGAACATAATCTAAACTATTAGGAGTATCCAGAAATTGAATTTCAAATCTTTTCGATATCATTGACCTAATGATCAAAAGGTTACAAAATTTATAATTTTAATGATAGATATAAGTTTAATGGTGTAAAGAAATCTAAATTAATTAAATTTTTGTTTAAAATTTTTTTAAACTATTTAAAAGAATATCTATACTTTTGATCTTGATTACAAGAATCCTATCATCACTTTTTGAATAATATTTATTTTCAGTTGTTTATTTTTTTATTCACTTGATGGACAATGAAAGAATATCGAAAAAGTGTGAAATTTAATTTCTAAATAGTTTAAATGATGTAGATCATGTTCAACAGTGCCGATTGTCGATTTGAAAGCTCCATTATCGAAAATAAATATGTGGTAACCGAACCGATTTGCTATTGATAGCTTTCAAGCCTAACTAACTAACTAACTAACTAACTAACTAACTATATATATATATATATATATATATATATATATATATATATATATATATATATATATATATATATATATATATATATATATAGTCCGGCTAGAATACTATCGAAGCACGAAACAATTTGTGCTATCAAGTTTTCAGCCGTTGGATGAAAAGATATGCGGTTGGGATTATAGTGGTCCCCTAAGATTTTTACTATTCAACCAACAACCTAGTAAACCCTAGGGGCCCAATATAATCCCAACCGCATATTTTTTCATCCAACGACTAAAAACTTGATAGCACCAATAGCTTGGTCCTATCGATAGTATTCCAGCCGGACTATATATATATATATATATATATATATATATATATATATATATATATATATATATATATATATATATAGTCCGGCTGGAATACTATCGATAGCACCAAGCAATTGGTGCTACCTAGTTTCTATCCATTGGATGAAAGAATGTGCTGTTGCGATTATAGTGGACCCTAATATTTTTACTATTTAACCAACTACCCACTAAATCCTAAGGGACCACTATCCAACCGCACATCCCTTAATCCAATGGCTAAAAAATTAATAGTACCAACAACTTGGTACTATCGATAGTATTCCAGCCTAGTTATATATATATATATATATATATATATATATATATATATATATAGTAAAGCTTATATACTTTTAAAAGTACAAGCACATCCATGCTTGCAAGTTTTTTACCATTGAATTTGTATTGGGATTTATGTTTTTGTAAAGTCAACTAAAGAGAGAAAACGAAAAAATAAATAGCACAAATATCAATGCAAATTCAATGGTAAAAAATTTACAATCATAGTTGGACTTATACTTTTGAAAGTATATAAGCTCTACTCTCTCTATATACAGAACTAGGCTAGAATACTATCGATAGCACCAAATCATTGGTGCTATAAATTTTTTAGCCTTTGAATTAAGAGATGTGTGGTTAGGATGATAGTGGTCCCGTAGGGTTTAGTTAGTGGGTGGTTGGTTGATGTGACGCCCCCAACAGTCCCACACCGGATGTGGATGGAATTGTGTTTGGGTTTATATGAGACATGGACATTAGTAATAATAACTGGGCTTAAGCATTTTGGGCTATGGTTTGGGCCCAACGAGTTATTATTGCTAGTGGGTCGGGTCGTTACATTTGGTATTAGAGCCAAAAACCAGCCGGAAGTGTGCGGCGAGTCTCGGCTGAGCCTTGGTCTAGATGATAGGGCTAGCGAGACAAGTCTCACATTGCCTGGTGATCTTGGGTTGCTGTGTGTTTGTTTGGGCTGACGATGACGTCAGGCCTAAACGGGGGGAGTGTGTGACGCCCCCAATAGTCCCACATCAGGTGTGGATGGAATTGTGATTGGATTTATATGAGACACGGACACTAGTAATAATAACTGGGTTTAAGCATTTTGGGCTGTGGTTTGGGCCCAACAAGTTATTATTGCTAGTGGGCCGGGTCATTACATTTGGTATCAGAGCCAATAACCAGCCGGAAGTGTGCGGCGAGTCTCGACTGAGCCTGGGTCTAGATGACAGGGCTAGAGACACAAGTCTGACATCGCCTGGTGATCTTGGGCTGCTGTGTGTGTGTTTGGGCTGACGAGGACGTCAGGCCTAAACGGGGGGAGTCTGTGACGCCCCCAACAGTCCCACTTCAGATGTGGATGGAATTGTGATTGGGTTTATATGGGACATGGACATTAGTAATAATAACTGGGCTTAAACATTTTGGGTTGTTGTTTGGGCCCAACGATTTATTATTGCTAGTGGGCCGGGTCGTTACAGTTGATTAGTAAAAATTCTAAGGAACCACTATAATCCCAACCGCACATTCTTTCATCCAAGATCTGGAAATTTGGTAACACCAATTGCTTGGTGCTATCGAAAGTATTCCAGCAGGACTATATATATATATATATATATATATATATATATATATATATATATATATATATATATATATATATATATATATATATATATATATATATAACTAGACTACTATGCTATTGATAGCACCAAGTCATTAATGTTATTAAGTTTTTAGCCCTTAGATTAAGAGATATGCGGTTAGGATAATAGTGGTTTCCTAGGGTTTAGTGGGTGGTTGGTTGAATAATATAATTTAAGGAGTGAAAAATGATCAAAAAGATAGATATCTAACGATAAAAAAATTGGTAGCACTAATTGTTTGGTATTATCGATAGCATTCCAGTCGGAATATATATATATATATATATATATATATATATATATAGAGAGAGAGAGAGAGAGAGAGAGAGAGAGAGAGAGTCCGGCTACTATACTATCGATAGTACGAAGTATTTGGTACTATCAAGTTTTCTACCCTTAGATCAATCCCTTTAATTATTTTCATCCGTTTGATTTTACTATTTTTCCAACCACCCATTAAACCCAAGGGGCCCACTATCATCTCAACCATATATCTTTTAATTCAACGGTTAAAAACTTAATAGCACCAATGACTTGATACTATTAATATATATATATATATATATATATATATATATATATATATATATATATATATATATATATATATATAATTAGGCTAGAATACTATCGATAGCACCAAGTCATTGGTGCTATCAAGTTTTTAGCCATTGGATGAAAAAGTATGCGGTTGGGATTATAGTGGTCCCCTAGGGTTTACTAGGTGGTTGGTTAAATAGTAAAAATCTTAGGGGACCACTATAATCCCAACCGCATATCTTTTCATCCAACGACTGAAAACTTGATAGCACCATTTGTTTGGTGCTATCGATAGTATTCTAGTCGGACTATATATATATATATATATATATATATATATATATATATATATATATATATATATATATATATATATATATATATATATATATAGTAGTTTATACTCCTTTGTACTCAAAACTTTTTCACCCTTGGATGAAGGAATGTGCGGTTAGGATGATAGTGGTCCCCCTAGGGTTTACTAGGTTGTTGGTGAAATAGTATAAATCCTAGGAACTACTATAATCCTAACCACACATTCATTCATCCAAAGAATAAAAACTTATGAGTACGAAAGTGTTTTACTCATAAAAGTATAGTAGCCGAACCATATATATATGTATATATGTATATATATATATATATGTATATATGTATATATGTATATATATATATATATATATATATGTATATATGTATATATACATATGTATATGTATATATACATATATATATGTATATATATACATATATACATATATATATATATATATATACATATATACATATATATATATATATATATATATATATATATATACATATATACATATATATATATATATATATATAGAGAGAGAGAGAGAGAGAGAGAGAGAGAGAGAGAGAGAGAGAGAGAGAGAGAGAGAGACAGAGTAGAGCTTATATACTTTTAAAAGTATAAGCCCAACTATACTTGTAAATTTTTTACAATTAGATTTGTATTGAAATTTGTGCTATTGTAAAGTCAACTAAAAAGAGAGAATTAAAGAAAAAGTAAATAGTACAAATCTCAATATAAATCCAATAGTAAAAAATTTACAAGCATATTTGAATTTATATTTTTAAAAGTATATAAACCTTACACTATAGAGTAGAGCTTATATACTTATAAAATGAATTAGGCTAGAATACTATCGATAGCACCAAGTCATTGGTGCTATCAAGTTTTTAGCTTTTGGATTAAAAAATGTGTGGTTAAGATGATAGTGGTCCTCTAGGTGATGTTTGGTTTGGGTACAAAGGGGGGATATTCCTCCTTTGTACCCAAACAAAACGGGAATGGGGGGGGGGGAGATAGGTGGGAATACCTATTCCCCCCCTTATCGGGTTGTCCCGGTAAAAACCGGGACAACCCGGTATGAGGGGGGATTTGGGTTCCCCTCCCTCCGAACAACGCAGAATAAGCCCCTTCCCAAGGCAGTGCCTTGGGAAGGGGCCTTTTGCTTTTTTTTTTTTTTTTTTTTTTTTATTTTTTTTTCTTTTCTTTCTTTCTTTTATGCTTCTTTTGATATTTTTTTTTAATTAGAATTTTTAAATTTTAAAAGATATTTAAATTTTTAATTTTTTATTTATAAATTTTAATTTTTTAATTTTATATTTTAATAAATCTAAAAATTTTATTTTATTTTATTTTTTAAAAAAAATAATATTAATTTTAAAATTTTAAATGTATACAATTTTTTTATAATTTTTTTAAAATTTATATAAATTTAAAAATTAAAATTTTTACTCCCACTTAAAATTTAAAAATTAACTTTTTTTTTTCTCCCACTTAAAATTTTTATAAAAATTAAAATTAATAAATATTAAAATTTGAATAAATTTTAAAATT
The DNA here is from genome assembly GCA_029204045.2 of Tillandsia leiboldiana. Lineage (NCBI taxonomy): Eukaryota > Viridiplantae > Streptophyta > Magnoliopsida > Poales > Bromeliaceae > Tillandsia > Tillandsia leiboldiana. Next base: position 5,541,419 of record CM055079.1, read on the forward strand.
TCAATTTTGAAAAAAAAAAACTAAAAAGAAAAGGATATTTTATTCTTTTAACACACAAGTTAATTCTCTATTCCTCTTATTTTTCAATTATTTACAAACATTATTTTTTTTATACCTGGTACTAACCTAAAATCCAACCAAACACAAATTTATATTAGTTTCAGCTTGTTCCAAAATTTATACTTATTCCTGGTACAACTAATTCTCTTTTATACCTCAACCAAGCGAAGCCCTAGGGTTTACTAGGTAGTTGGTTGAATAGTAAAAATCTTAGGGGACCACTATAATCCCAACCGCATATCTTTTCATCCAACAACAGAAAACTTGATAGCACCAATTAATTGGTGCTATCGATAGTATTCTAACCGAACTCCTTATAAAATATCTTTGTCACAGTATATCACTATACTCAAATCATTCACTCCCCAACTACCCTCGTCTTTTCCACAAATGTTTTCACTAGGAAGGTCTTCTTGGACTTACATGCCCTGGTGGGCCTGTGGCCGAGGGAAAACACAATCATATTTGTTTTACTACGACACACACAAGACCATGTTACCTCTGATCGAGAAGGATATAGTAAGGAGGGATAATATATATATATATATATATATATATAATTAATTTTAATAATTTTAATTTAACTATCTAAGTTGTAAAATTTTAATTTTAATATTTAATTTTTTAATTAATATGACTTAAACCGTTTGATAATTTTTTAGTGCAAAATTTAGTCATCATTTACATTAATATAATTATAGTCGCATAATTAATGCAAAGTATACTAATATCGTCTATAAAAATATAGTGCACATTTAAATCTTAAAGGGTAAGAGTTATTTAAGAGTTTTAGTGAAATAAATTAAAAAATTAATAAAATAAAAGTAATAAAAAAAAATTTGAATAATTGGTTCAAAATAGTGCATATATTTTTACCTTTAGTAAGACTATCCAACCTTTCAATTATGTGCCTAGCCTTCTAATGAGTCTAACATTTTATTAAGTTTTACTAAAATTAGAATAAATATTTAAATTTAAAGATAAATTTATTAAAATTTAAATATTAATTAGAGTGTAAATCTATTTAATTTAGAATTTGTATATCTTATCATGTAAACTATGAATATAGTATATATACTATTATTTTGTGGGGGTGGGGGTGGTGGTGATATGGTTTAGCCGCATCCATATGTCATAGTCAAGATGTTCATAATTTTGGATATACCTGGAAGGGAAGTCTTCTGAATTTATAGAAGACGAGAGAAGAATGAGAACGATTCAGAAAGAGAGGTCGGGTTGAAACTACTCTACGTAGAAAATAACATATGTTATTATTTTCTTGGTTAATGAATTTTATTTTACTCGCATTTTCTATTTTGATTTTTAACTTTTATTTTGTGGTTGTGCCGGTTTCGAGAAGATATGTTTATGATAAAAATTCGATTTGACGCTTCTATTGTAATGTCCCAACAATCAGTACCGAACCAAGTACCAAATCAATACCAATCGGTACTAAAGCAGATTGCGAATTTACAAAATCTAATATCGAAACACGAATATCTTATTTCGCAGATTGCGAATTCACAAAATCTGATACCGAAACGAATATCATATTCCCAATATTTCACTCCAATTCCAAACTTTCTAATTATAGCAATTAATTCTTTAAGAATGCATAAATATTTTATTAAATATATTTTTTAAATTTATTTTATATATATATATATATATATATATATATATATATATATATATATATATATATATATATATATATATATATATATAGTATATAAAAAAGTGTGATCAAATATTTAAAATAAAATATTATATTCGGCCTGCAGATTAGTTTTCAAAATTAAATAAATTATCTTATAAATATATATATATATATATATATATATATATATATATATATATATATATATATATATATATATATATATATATATAATCTAATCTAATTATTAATAATAAAAATTTTAAAGAAATAAAAATTAAACTTTTTATCTAAATATTTTGACTCCTATATGTTAATTTTCAACAAGAATGAAAATGTTTTGTGCTACAAACACTGTAGAGCATTACTGCCCCTCTATCCACAAAACTATATGGTATTTAATAGCTAGCCTAGCTTCATAAATGGTTTCTGCAGGTCCCATAAATGTCGCATAGTGTTATAGGCCTCTCATTTTTTCTTTATTATTATTATTATTATTATTATTATTATTATTATTTTGTGTGTTGTGTGTGACTTTTGGCTTATTTTGTCTCCTTCGGTTTTTGTTGTTTAGCGCGGGAAACGGGGCCAAGAAATCTTTAATGCCGTGGAATTAAAAGATCTTTCTTTTGACGTAGCCACCCTCCTTGAAGAAAATGAGGAGCTGGTAGGGCCATCTAATTAATGGAGCATAATTGGAAAAGGACACAAAACTGGCTCCACAATTTATTTATTTTATTTTTTTTTTGAGTTAAATTATATAAAATTTTTATGTAAATATTTATTTTTAATTTTTTTTTTCTGATTTTTAAAATTTTTTATAACTTAAGTTGATGAATTTTGCCCCTCTCCGTCAGGATCTATTAATATTTTGTTAATTTTTTATAATTTAAGTCAAAAATATTCTTAAAATGATAAAAATATATTAAATTTTTTTTTTATATATAGAATAAGTAGAGGTAATATAATCATTTCACCATCTTTATTAACACGGTAATCTCCTGAAAATATTTTATAATATTTTTAAAAAATAAAATATAGATTTTTGATAATCGTGAAAAAAATAAATGAAAAAGTGAATATTTTTAGGAAGATTTTCTGTTTTTTTTTTTTTTTTTTTTTTTTTTTTTTTTTTTTTTTTTTTTTTTTTTTTTAACCAAGTTTTAGAATGTGTGTTCAGTAAAAATAAAATAACAGCTTGCAAATTTCATTTAGACTATATACTAGTTTGAGTTGGCAATTTGATTTTTAAAAATTTTAATTTTATTATTTAATTTTCAAAATTATTTAATTTAAGGAGGTGTGGAAATAAAGCCTGGCTCAAGTGGGCTTACTTTAACTCAAATTTGATTTAAAATTAATTTTGAATCTAAATTTAAACTCAATTCGAAATTAATTCGAGTCGCATTCAAATGAGCCTAATTTCAAATCAAGCGAGCTCAAATCCTAAACGAGTCGCTTGAAATTCTTAAAATTATACAATATATAGTTTAATTTTTTAAAAATATTATTTAGAATTTAATACAAAATTATATCTAATAGTTCAAAATATAAAATAAATATATAAAATATAATATTATAATATAAAAAAAAATTATAAGTTAATATATGTAACCTTATAACAAATGTTTATTTCTATAAGTGAGAGAGAGAGAGAGAAATTAGGAATTTAGAATTGTTTTTTTTTTTTTAGAAAACGGTAGCATACTACTCGATTCGTTTATTTTTAAAATAAGCTTACTTAGAAACGTAAAACAACTAGACTTCGAACTCGGGTATTAACCACCAAGCACTTTTGCCACTTGCACCAGGAACGATTGATTACGGAATTTAGAACTATTTGTTGGAATGAGAAAAATATTATGAATTTAGAATAAGTGAAACTAATTATGTGAAAAAAAAATAAAATAAAAAAGAAAAAGTAATTAGGGTAAGATTTTACTAATTTGGTTGTGTGACTAGCAAATATAGTTCGATAACCTAAATTCTATATATATATATAATTAAAATACATAATATATTATTATATATATTTATATATATTTATAAATATTTTTAATATATATATTCGAAAGATTTTGGACGAGCCAGTTAAGTTGTACTTAAACACGACTTGAAATAAGTTTCAAGCTTTTTTTTTTTGTCTTCTATTCAAGTCAAGCGAACACGAGCCGGCTCGCTGATTTGCCAACTCTAGATTTAAGTTTGGCCAACGATATGTTAGCTTTAAAATTTAAATTAATTATTTATTTTAATAAATTTATAGTTGTAAAAATTTTAATAAGATATATTAATTAAACCTGTAAAATTTAAATTTTTCATCGATGTGTTGACTAGCTGCAATCAAATAAATTTTAAAAATTGATAGAAAAATTAAAATTTCAAAAAATTAGATAGTCATAGTTAAAATAAATTTGATATGATTTCACTGAAAAATCATATAGGATAAATCATCTAGATTTTATTTTGGTTCTAATTTTTTTTGAAATATTTGGCTTTAATCCCTATACATGTTTATTTGCAAAGTAAATTATTGCCTGTGCCTAATAGATTCTCACATTTACAAGTTATATAGTGTGTGTTTGGTTTAAAATGAAAAATAAAATCAAAATAGGTCGAAATTGAAAACAAAATGATAAATTTTTTTTAATATATTTGATTCAGAATAATAACCGAAATCGATATAGTTGATTTTCACTTTCAACATTTAAAAAAGTTTGATTATCAAAAAGTAATTAAAATAAAATTAAAATTAAAATACAAATATAAAAATAATTTAAAATGCAGTTTGCCCCTCAAAGCATAAAATTAAATTTATAATTTAAATTCAAAATAAAAATTAAATATTAAAAATTTATATTAAAATATTAAAATGATATTCTAAAATTTTAAATATAAATTTTTTAAAAATTTAAAATTTAAAATTTAGTGGACAATTCAAAATACAAAACTAATTTTTGATTTGATTTAAATTAAAAATTATAATTAAATTTAAATTTAAATTTATAGATCAAAATCTAGAAAATATTTTTTTGAATTTTTATTTTAATTTAATTTCTAAATCAAAATCTAGAATCAAAATTTTAATTTTTAAATTTATATTTATATTTTAATTAAAAATTAAAAGCAAAAAATTAAATTAAAATTAAAAAAATATATATATAATTAAGATATTTTTATTGTAAAATATATTTTTTTCGTCTGAATTCAATTTTCAATTTAATTTTCTAAACTGGATAGTAAAAATAGGGTTGAGAAATTCTCATTCACCCGACAATAGAAATTGAAATAGAAATTTCCTATATCAGATATCCACAAATAAATTTATTCATTCCGATTTTAATTACTGCATGAAAAAATGACGAACCAAATACGTCCATATATGTAGATAAATTTTCTCGTGGATTGTTTAGTAAATTGTAAATTTTTCTATAAATAAAAAAAAGTTAAATTATAGAAAATCTTCTTGTAATATTTTGCTTTTTTATTTTGCCCTCCTGTCTTTTAAAAGCCTATATTTTGTTCCCTCGTAATTACCGAAATATATATTTACCCCAGCCGTCACCATTCCGTGAGTGAACCGTAAATTTTTTAAAAAATATTATTAAATATATCCAAAATACCTTTCAAAAATGACAGGAAATAAGCTAAAACTCATTCTCTCTCCAATATAAGATAAGGGCATTTTCGTCAATTTACCTCCTCCGTTAATGCCATTGCCCCCTAAAGACAATTCGATAATTACGAAGGAGCAAAATGTAGGCTTTTAAAAGACATTGGGGCAAAGTGAAAAAACAGGATATTACAGAGAGATTTTCTGTAATTTAGCCAAATAAAAATAACGTCATTGACTTAAAAGTATAAACTATGTACAAAAAAAATAAACTTGATGCCAGCAATAATTTTTATTTTAATTTAAGAATTAGAATGAAGCACAATAAAAAGATTAGGGACTTACATAAATGAGCAATCGCTAATATATTCTTATAAATTTTCAACTTTTATATCTATTTCTCAAAAATATCTGCTCTCTAATATACCTTCTTAAAAATTTAAATTTTTTTAAATAAACTCTCAAAATATGAATATATAAGAAAGAGAAACTTTTCAAGAAACGGAATATATTTGAAACGGGGATCATTTTTACCAGTTTACAACGGTATATAAGTAATTTTCTCTAAATAACATATATTTTAATTTGATTGTTTCTAGTGTAAGTAATAAAAAAATTGGTGGTTGATACTTCAGTCCCGAGTTCGAAGCTTAATTATTTAAAAAATATGTTACATTTCTCTAAAAAAAAAAACATATTTTGAAGTTAGAATTTTCAAATTTGAATTTAAAAATTTAAAAATTAAAATAAAACTTGAGAAAAAGTTCAAAATTTAAAGGTTCGTTTGAAAAACCTTAAAAACAGGTTTCGGCCTATTTTACTCTGATTTTTTTTAAAAAAAAAAATTATTAGTTAGTCCGTTTGGATGGCCCAATAAGATAAAAAGAACAGAACGTATTATTAATTTTTTAAAATATTTTTGAAGAAAATAAAAAAAGAACTTAGACAGGAAAAAAAAAAAAAAAAAAAAAATTATTTCGCATATGATTTCTCCCTCGCCCTCTTTCACGTTTCGCCCCTTCACGCTTCTCGCAGTTCCCATCGCCTCTCCACTTCCGTTAATTTTTCTTCTCGTATAATCTCTTCAAATATTTCTCTCTCCTCTTCCTTCTTCTTTTTTTTTTCTTCTTTATACATATGCCCTAATTTATCTTACAAAAATCTCTTTATACCCTAATTTTACATCCATTTTTTTTATAAATTTGTATATAATTTTTTTTCTTTCAAAATTATAATTTTTTTTTTTAGAACTTTTAGAATTTATATATTAAATTAAATTAATTTTTTTTCATGATTTGATAGTGCACGCCTTTTTATTTATTTATTTTAACGAAAATAGGGACGAATTGAGCATAGAAGTATAAAAAAGAGACAATAGTTAGTTTGCACAATGGATCATTATGTAAAACTATAGTATCATGATTAGCATTCATTCAAAGTAAAATTTTTGTAAAATAGATTGTCATTGTTTTAATTCTGTAAAAATATAGTATTTTATTCTAACACAAAAAAATATAATAAAATATTATATTATATTTAAAATTTTATACCAATATATTATAATAAAATATAAAACTCTATTTTTATTTTCTATAGTTACCAAACGAATCCAAATGCAATTTACCCAAAATTTCATGTTGCCGTTGAGAGTGAAGGCCGCACTGTAAAATGCTTCAAACAGCTTAGGTGCGGGTTACTTAGGCCTTTTTCATAAATAAAAATTTACTAATTTAATATATTTTATAAAAATAGGTTATATTTTTAGATTTTGCATATTAAGTTTAAAATTTTAAAATATGGACCAAATATTTTTCTCCTTTCTCACTTCTTCTCACTGTATTAATTATTATTTTTTTTGAAAAGTATAACTGACAAAAATAATTATATTTATTTTTTTAGAAAAATGAAGATGACCATCATAAACAAATATTTTTAATAACAAGTAAACACCAAAAAAATTCCATATCTTTTCAAATAATATAATCTAAGTATATTTGTATAGTTTAACACAAAAAGTGTGGCGCAAATAATGCAACATACATTTTCATATTTTCTCTTCTTCTTTATTCTTCATTATTTATTTTTTTTTTCTTCTTTTTTGTCAGCATTCTTCTTCTGACCCTTGCCATCCAATTTGCCTTGATGACATGATCGTCATGATCGTACTCTTTGTATACTCTGACATCGATGGTCTTAACCTCGTGCGATGGCACCATTGTCTCCTACACCACCGCATCATTATTTTCTAGATTGCCATTGTCGATTGCCATTCTCTTTTGGGCGGGGGACAAGATAAAGGAAAAGAAAGAAAAAAAAAAAATGATGCACAATTCAAAATAAAAAATAAAAAAAAGAAGAAAAAGTTTATTGCACTATTATACTTATATTGTACTATTTATGTATATAATATACTATTTAAACAAATATTATATTATTCGTGCTATATTGAATGTATAAAATTATAGAGCAATGCTACATGTACACCCCGAAGGGGTGTACATCATACACCTCCACCATTTTAATGGTGGCGATATTTTTTACGGGTCACATCAAGTGACCCATCATCACACCCCCACCCTTGGATGGGTGGGGTGTATGATGTACACCCCGAAAGGGGTGTACACATAGCATTTTCCAAAATTATATTTGCATTCTACCGTTTGAAAGCAAATTGAACTCTTATTTTATTTTCCTATTCACCCTCTTTATTTTCTATTTTCTCTTTTCCCTTTTTAAAGAATATAAGCAGAAGTTCTTTCGTATTGCTGATCCTGTCACGCCCCGGGTGTAAACCAGAATCCGGGACCGTCTACAGATTCGCCGTGCATGCGGTATTTCCCGTATACACGAAGCGTCGGTAACCTGCTCAGATAAAAGAGATAATAATAATAGAGCATAAACTCAGAGCTAAACTAAAACTACTATATCTCAGACAGAAGCTGGAAGTAAATAAAGTACAACAGTAAAATAAATACAACATCTCTCCCAGCTCACCACAAAAATACAAAAAAGCTGGCAAAAGCCAGACCCAAAAGAAAAAGTACAAAGCTGTCTGAGAAAACCGGGTACACCAAAAACTCCAGCTACATCCCTCAGGTGGCTCGCTATCTAGTCCGCAATCCTCTTACCTCGATCAGCTGCTGACGGCCCAGCAACTCCCGCGGAGGACTCTGCAAAAACAAGGGGGGACAAGAAACAAAGAAAGACAATGGGGATAAGTACTACTATAAACAGTAGCCTCCCCTAGTGGGTAAAGCCTCAGCTCGGACATGCCCACTAGGACTACCAGAGGCAAACCGGAAAGGAGAAGGGTGGTAAGCTATAAAACTGCCGATAAAAGAAAGGTACCACTACTATGCCTCTAAATGCCATAACGAAAAGGGTAACTGAATGCATGTATCAGTAAAACTATCTGTCTAAATAGACCCAATCGAAGGACCAGAAACCACTGGTACTGCCTGCTCAAACTGTCTCAGGTATCTACTCACAAATCGGTACTCACTGACCGATACGGAAGGTCTGGCTCTCACTGGCCCATAATCAATGTTTGGCACTCACTGGCCGATGTGTCAATCGCCTACTCCGGAGTGGCACTCGAGGGGAGCGACCCACGTGAGTAAAGTAACCATGTCTCAATATCTCACTGTAGCAGGACTGGATCATGACAAAGATCGAAGTGGGAAAAACCTCCACAAAAGACAGCCCGATCCCATCACCCAATCTGATGCAATAATATAACCCGGTCAACCACCCAAGATCCGTGGTCACCGCAACACCCTGTCAAAAGCCCAACCTGTCCCAAATCTCCAGCACCTGACTACACTATCCAATCCCCGCTCGAACCCGAACAACTATGTCTCAAGTCTAAAATAGTAGGAGAAAGAAAGAGAATAAAAGCATGGTTTCTCCTAAGTCAAGTCCCAAATGATAGTGTAGCAGTAAAAAGATGACTTAGATAAGTGACCAGTTCAAACATGCATTGTCCCAATATTTTGTCCATTTTCCAAGAATGATCGGTTTAGAGTGACATAAGCTAAGGTGACAGTCTCGTGTGAATAATCATCAATCTTGCAGTCCTCAATTTTATTATTTCGCCCCTAAACATGCAGTCCAGAATAAATGAGTGACTAAATAAATAATCATGCTGTCAGCAATTTCAACAAGGATCATCTAACCATTAACGAGTTCCCTAGAGCATGCAAGGCTACCCACAAATAGTTTAACATCAATAACATGGGAACACTCTGATGTTCCTAGTGGGCATATCAAAGGAGAGGAGTACAACAACCACCCACCTGAAGTGCAAACTGTCCGGATCCGTACAGATGAAAATACCAAAACTCCAATTCCTTGCTCTAGCAAAATCAGCACACCCGTATTACTCCTGGCACAATACAAAGTTCACTAAATACACTTAGGCTCCCAAATATTGCTCTTATTAACACATACAACATCTGTCCCAAAACTGTTAAATTATCACCTGCAGAAAGTGCCCAGGAAATTCCAAGAAAAATATCACAGCGATCCTCGCGTCGATAGCTTCGCAACGGTACCTTGCACGCCCAAATCTGAGTTCGGTAAGTCAAGATATAAATTCGGCAAGGGGACACATACATACAAAAATCTGTGCTAAAAACTGTGCACTGTTCACTGAGAAAACAGTGATTTTCACCACGAAATAATCCTCTGGAAAATCCAAGAAAAATACGAGCGCGTTCCTTGCGATCCATAGATGAAAAAGTTGTACAAGCTCGTTTCCGTCTGACGCTCGTGCGTGAAGATATGGCCAAAATACCTCAGGGCTGTCAAGGAAATCCACACAGAAAAAAGGGTCACTGTTTGCCTCGGGATCCGTGCCAAAACCTCGAAACGGGAAAGCGCGACCAAAACGAAAGATGAAGTCCTACCTCTTAGGAGTCTGGCGGCGCAAGAATCACAGAGAAATGATCTCGGGGTAGCCCAGGGGAGCTAAAACACTGTCGCTGCGCTGAAGAAGAACACAAGAATGCAACGTTGCGCCGCGCCGTAAAATAGAGAACCTCGGGATTCGAGCCTAAAAAAATTCTGAAACTCCGCAGGAAGATCAAGGATTAAGAGAGGAAAAAATCATCTAAAGGTTGCTCGGGCAGATGGTGCGGGGGCTGAGAGAAAAGAGCCAAAGAAGAGGGCTCGGGCTGCCTATTTATAGGCTGAAGAAATCTTTTGGGAAAATACCCATCAGGTCCCAACATTCGGGCGCCCGAAAGTTTTCGGGCGCACACAGTGCGGCCCGGCCCAGAACTTTCGGGCGCGCATAGTGCGGCCCAGCCCAAAATGCTCCGTCGGACGGGATCCCGGCTTCGTCCGACCCGCCCCGGCGTCCGCCACGTGTCGCCCGAACAGGCGGCAGCCATGCAAGCTGCCGCGGAGTGCGCCACGTGTCCCCTGCCCGCGTCAACGCGGTAGGTGGCGCCCGCGAATCAGCGGGCGCCACGTGGCGCTGCCCACGTCGCCGTACCTGCCCCGCGTACGGCCACCTGCCCACGACCTGCCCCGCGCGCTGCGTGGACCGCGCGCACATGCGCCCGCCAACCGGGTGCTGCCACGTGGCGCGCCCTCGGTCCACGCCTCTCCGCGCGCACCCGCGGACCGAGCGCACCTGAGCCGCCCAATCAGGCGCTGCCACGTGGCGCGCCCCGGTCCACGCGGCCCGCGGTGCACCCCGGCCCATTCCCCTGCACTCCGTGGACCCGGCCGCGTGCGCCGACCAATCAGGTCGCGCCACGTGGCACCCCCGCCGGTCCACGGCTCCCCCATGCACCAGAAATGCAGTAAATTTTTCGGGAGTCAGTTTTTGGGCATCCGGACTCAGAATTTAGCAAACAAAAAGCCATTTTCAAGCGTTTTTCCGCGCTGAATCCAAATCCACCCTCCGTTTGGTCTAAAACCTTTTCTAAAATTCGGCAAAAGCAGCCGAAGGCCAACACAACTAACCAAAGCTCACCGGGTCCATCTGTGGCATTCCTTTGATGCACTATGGGCCAGATACACCATCAACAGGTGTTTGCACAGTGGATTCACGGGAAAAAGCTGCATGGGGTTCAGGGGTCCTACATATCCGATTCCACAGGTTGTACCTAATGAGAGACATCAGGTCTGGCTCTTCTCCTATGAGCTATGACAGGAGATACGACGCCAGCTTTCCTCCCACCTGGTGACTAATTTTAACAACTACGTGGAGCGTAGCCTTTCCATAGAGACTAATATCATGATTTTTCGCACTGAGCGGAATGTTGCTGAAAAAGGCAAGGAGAAAAAGTGACCGTTCTCCGGGGATGGGGGTAGATCCTCGAACAACAGGAAGCCACCCTAACACCCCCGATCCAAGAGATCGATCAGGAGTTCACCCACTGGTAGTCAGCGGCCCAGCATTTTCTGTACGACTACTCTTTTCGATAGACAAGTAAAAACACTTTTTGACACGGGAGCTTCACACTCCTTCATTTCTACCGATTTTATTGCCATCCACGGATTCACGACCTAGCCAACTATAGTTAGATTTTGGGTGGAGATACCTGGCCACAGCGTTCCTATCGACCAGGAGTGTCGATCTTGTCTAGTCTGTCTGGGCGTGAGAGTCTATCCCATCACTATGTTGGTTCTCAAGCTGTGCCAGTACGACATTATCCTGGAGATGAACTGGCTATCAAAATATAGAGCGACTATTAATTGCGCCTTTCGAAGTTTGACGCTCGCCCCGCCTGGTGAGGTGGAGATGATTTATTCTGGGTTTGAGCCATCGGCTTTCTTAGGGATGTGCTCAGTGTCCCCCGTTTAGCGAATCAAGAATGGGTGTGTGGCGTTTCTCGCTATGGTTGTCGACACCCGTGAAGCGGCGCTAAGAATTGAGGATATTCCTGTAGCACAGGAGTTTCTAGATGTGTTTCCAGCCGAGCTTCCGGGGATGCCTCCCGAGCGGGAGATAGACTTCGTGATCGACTTAGTTCCCCGGCACTGCACCTATTTCTCAAGCGCCGTATCGTATGGCGTTCGCCGAGCTGAAGGAGCTGAAAAGTTAGCTCGATGATTTTTTAGCACTAGGTTTCATTAGATTTAGTGTACCCCCTTGGGGCACTCCCATGGTTTTTGTCAAGAAAAATGACGGCAGCCTTCGATTCTGCATCGACTACCGTGAGCTGAACAATGTCACTATCAAGAATCGGTATCCCCTTCCGCGGATCGACGATCTTTTCAATCAACTCCAAGGATCGATGGTATTTTTCAAGATTGATCTGCAATCAGGGTATCATCAGCTGCGGATTAAGGCGGAGGATGTTTCGAAGGCCGCCTTTCAGACTCGTTACGGCCATTACGAGTTCACCGTCATGTTGTTTGGGCTCACTAATGCGCCGACGGCATTTATGGATATGATGAACAGGGTCTTCAAACCGTTCCTCGATCGGTTCATCGTAGTTTTCATTTATGACATCCTAATATATTCTCGGACGAGAAGCACCGAGATCACCTACGACAAGTTCTCCAAGTTTTTTAGGGAGAACCATTTATATGCCAAGTTGAAGAAGTGTGACTTCTAGCTCCGAGATGTGGCATTTCTGAGACATATTATCTTGGAGGCAGGAGTTGTGGTGGACTCGAAGAAGATAGAGTCGGTGGTGGAATGGCCGCAGCCGACTAATGTGACCGAGGTTCGCAGTTTTCTTGGTCTTGCTGGTTATTACAAGCTCTTCGTCGAGAGGTTTTCTAAAATCGCCGCCCCGATGAACCGTCTGACAAGAAAAGGGGAAAAGTTTATATGGACTCCAGAGTGCCAGCTTAGCATCGACGAGCTGAAGCGCCGTCTGACAGAGGCGTCGATCCTGACGCTACCGATCCCAGGCGAGAACTACATCATTTATTGCGATGCTTCTCGGGTTGGTCTAGGGTGTGTCCTGATGCAGAAGGACAAGGTCATTGCATACGCGTCATGACAGCTGAAGCCTTATAAGCAGAACTATCCCACACATCACCTGGAGCTCGCGGTAGTGGTATTTGCCCTCAAGTTATGGAGGCACTATCTCTACGACGTCCACTGCGAGGTGTTCACGGATCACCAGAGCCTTAAGTATCTCTTTACCCAAAAAGAGTTGAACTTGAGGTAGCAGCGATGGCTCGAGCTCCTAAAGGACTATGATCTAACCATTCAGTACCACCCCGGTCGGGCGAATGTAGTGGCCGACGTGTTGAGCCGAAATCATGTTTTGGCTGAGCTTATGATGATTACCGAGAATGATCGCTTGGTAGTGGAGTTCTAGAGATTGCACTTGGAGATAGTCCTTACGAGATCGATTGCTCAACTTTTGGCGATGGTGGTACAACCCACCTTGCTAGATTGCATAAATGAGGAACATCAGTCGGATCCCTATTTTCAGAAGATTCGAGAAGATATTGCACTGGGACAGACAGACGACTACCATCTACATACCGACGACTCTATGCGATTCAGGGGTCGTTGGTGCATTTCAAAGGATGACAACCTGAGGAATGAGATTCTCACTGAGGCACACAGATCCTTGTACGCAGTGCATCTCAGTGGAACAAAAATGTACAAGAATCTCAAGCAACAGTTATGGTGGTATGGGATGAAGGCTGATGTGGCAAAGCATGTAGCTCAATGCCTGGTGTGACAACAGGTGAAAGCTAAGTATCAGCGACCGACAGGAAAGCTGCAACCACTTTCGGTGCCAGTGTGGAAGTAGGAGCAAACCACGATGGACTTCGTCATGGGTGTGCCTCGATCCCAGTGAGGCCATGATGGCATATGGGTCATAGTGGATCGACTCACTAAGTCGGCCCACTTTCTGCCTATACACACGACTTGGTCCAGAGAACGACTTGTGCAGCTCTATATTGATGAGATTGTCCGGCTTCATAGAGTGCCAGTGTCGATCGTCTCGGACAGGGACACCCAATTTGTGTCCCGGTTTTGGAGGAACCTGCAACAGTCAGTGGGTACCAAGCTGAACTTCAGCACTACTTTCCACCCACAAAGTGATGGGCAATCTGAGTGAGTCTTTCAGACTTTGGAGGATATGTTGCGTGTTTGCGTCCTGGACTATGGAGATGGTTGGTATAGATACCTGCTGTGACACCCCCGGAATTTGGATTAGTCCTATATATAAATGATATAATAGGACTAAATCTCTAACCCGGCTATAGCATTTTGGATGGTAGCAAGATCCAAGAGGAACATGAGAGTTAAGCGTGCTAGAGCTAGAGTAGTTCTAGGATGGGTGACCCCCTGGGAAGTGGGGCGTCACACCTGCCACTAGTGGAGTTCACCTATTACAATAGTTATCAGGCGAGTATTAAGATGACGCCTTACGAGGCATTATATGGGCATCGATGTCGGTCTCCGATCTGCTAGGACGACGTCGGTGAACGTCGGATTATCACAACCTCAAGCCCTGCTCGCTATATCAGCTCCACATGTGGCGCCAGCTGTGTAACCATCAAACTCAACTCTGGACTGCTCTCCTGCTCAGGGCATCCGCCACTACATTGGCTCTGCCAGTGTGATACTGGATGCTCAACAATAATCCAACAGCAACTTCAACCACCGACATCGTCTCAGGTTCAACTCCTCCTGGGTGAACAAATACCTTAAGCTTTGGAAGTCGGTGAAGATCTGGCAATGCTCACCACAGCTTCGGAGCAGATACTACAGCTGTCAACTCAAAGTCAAATGTAGGATAATTTTTCTTATAATCCTTCAATTACCACAAAACACGGGCAATTACTCTACCATGCTACCACAGCACATATCCAGAGCCGCCGTGGGAGGCGTCGTCAATCTCTGCATCAACTCCACGAAGCTGCTTAGACAGGCCTCACTCTGAAAGAACTTAATCCCCTTTTGGTCAACGAGTGAGGGAGGTGGAAAGCTCCTCAAAGTCTTCCACGAACCGACGGTAGTAACCGGCTAAACCACAGAAACACCGCATCTCAGAAATAGTCGTCGGTCTCAGCTAATCTTGAATAGCATCCACTTTTGTCGGGTCTACTGCCACTCTTGCGGCTGGGACAATGTGGCCTAAGAATGCAATCTCCCGAAGCTCAAACTCGCACTTCTACAACTTGACACACCGCTTCTTCTCTCGCAGAAGCTGTAGCACTATCCTCAAGTGCTCCACATCCTCCAAGTCCTTCCGGGAGTAAATCAGAATATCATCGATGAAGACCACTACAAATATGTCCAAGGACGGTTGGAACAAACGGTTCATCAAATCCATAATTGCGGCAGGGCATTTGTCAATCCAATTGACCTCACTGTGAACTCATAATGCCCGCACCATGTCCTACACGCCATCGTGGCAAGGTCCTCGGCCCTCACCCTCAGCTGGTGGTAACCGGATTGCAGATCCACATAAAGTCTCAGTGATCCATCCTTTTCTCCACAGTAATGATGGTGCTCCTCTGGGCAAGGCACTGGGTTTAATAAACCACTTGATCCATCAGATCCTGTGACTAAGGTAATAGCTCTCACAACTTTACTGATGCCTTCGAGATCGGCGCGGTTACCAGTACCATGTCAATCACACTCAATTTCCTTACCCGGTGGCATCATAGTCGGATCAGGTGGAAACAAATTCGGGAACTCATGGACAATAGAGACATTCTAGATCCCGGTGCCGCCGTAGGCACCTCTACCACTGTCACTAAGAAGGCAATACATCCTCAGCTCAACATCTGCCTTACCTTCGCCAATGGAACTGTCGTTGCAACCAGCGTACTCTGACAGCCTCTAAAGACAAACTCTTCCTGTCCGGCTCACGACAGGTCACGGTCCATCAATGCCTGATACCATGCCTGCTAATCCACATCTGACAAAATCCTAAGGCTGCCGCAAAACCACCAAGTTCACCGATAAGGTCCACGGCCTCAATTGCACTGGACATGATCCACAAGCCTCCTCTATATGAACGACATGATCAAGAATCTATACCTCAAGTGCACGGGGTATCGATCCTACCTCTAGTCCATGTAGGGATGCAAATGCTCCGCGACGACGTAATATACTACCCTGGCGTCCTCTATCAGGGTGTGCAAACTCGCCCACTAGTGCTGGTGGTCATCGCTCGGTCGAAGATGTTGAAGCCAAGGTTCGAGTAGCGAGACAACGATTATTGACCACACAGAGTAGGCAAAAGAGCTACGTGGACCAGCGTCGGCGTGACCTTGAGTTCTAAGTTGTTGATCATGTGCTACTCAAAGTATCACCAGCTAGGAGAATCAAGCGGTTCGGATTACAGAACAAGCTCAGTCCCCAGTTCATGGGACCCTTCGAGATATTTGAGCACATTGGTCCGGTGGCATATCAGCTAGCTCTTCCTCCGAATCTCACCCGCGTGCACAATAATTTTCATGTCTCCATACTCCGGAAGTACATTCCAGATCCTTCCCATGTGATTAGCCCCACAACGATCCAGTTTCAAGAGGATCTAAGCTATGATGATGTTACGGAATTTGAGTTGGCGTAGTTTCGTGAAAGTCTCAAGTCTTGAAGATTGAAGGTGAAGAAAGTTGGATCGTTTAACTCAATCTCAAGAAAGAAGAATTCAAAAGGATCAGGTATGTTTAACCTAAGATTTTGTGTGATCCGAATACTTCTTGTAGTGTAGAAACACTTGGAAGAATCTTTCATTGCATAAAAATCAAAAACTGGACTTGGGACATGTTCAGGATCCGGATCAGGTTGTTCGATCCGGATCCCGAAGGTGGTTCGTTCATACACCAGTTCAATCCGGATCGTAGCCTCTCTTGATCCGGATCCCGAACACTGAGTTTACCATCTTCCTTGAACGATCCGGATCAGGCTTCGCAATCCGGATCCCGAACGTTGATGTTTGGTGAACTGTATGAACGATCCGGATCAAGCACTTCGATCCGGATCCCGAACCTTCGTTTTTCTGGAATTGCCTGACTCGTTGCGACGATCCGGATCACAGTTAATCCGATCCGGATCGCCGTCCGTAAAATCTCCAGAAATGTTAGGTTTTTGATTCTTATCTCCTTCCTAGGGTTTCTAACCTATAAATAGACCCTATGACTCTTTTTCTAGGGCTAATCCACTGTGAATCGAAATAGCCGTCATTTTCATATATCATCTTTTACGGCTCTAGATCCACATATAGAGAAGAAAGGAAATCATTAGAGAATACTCTATGTTTCTTCATCTATATTGATTAGTTTGATTCTAGATTTTCATACTCACATCTTGAGTTGAATCAAACTAATGAATACTTAGATGGTATTTCCGATCTATCTTTGATCTAAGTATTCGGCGGATCATCACCACCCAAAACAACGATTTACCCCAAAAATCGGCGCGTGGATTCGCGTGTCCTTGTGGATTCAAGGTTCAACCGCTCTCGTGGATTCGGAGCGAGGCACGTTCGTGGATTCGAAGGGTGCTATTGGGTGAAGACCGTGGATTCGGTCGGACGTCGTGGATTCGACGTTGGACGCCGTGGATTCGGCGTTGAGCGCAGATCGTGGATTCGAGAAGCGTCGCGGAGCGAGCGGAGAAGATCCTCTAGGAGCGTATGGAAAAGGTTGAGTCATAAGTGTGTACGGTAAATCACCTTGTACGTGTTTTAATTCTAGTGGATTTCTGCCGTGTTATCGGTCCCGTGGTTTTTTACTCCGGTGATGGAGTTTTCCACGTAAAAATCTTGCGTATTATTTTTATTTTCGCATTGGGTTTTTATCGCAACGATTTTTTGAGTGTTTATGCGTTTACACCTATTCACCCCCCTCTAGGTGTTTTTTTCCCTATTTAGATCCTTATTACATATAACCCAACAAGTGGTATCAGAGCGGGAATAGGGTTGTAAACAATGGTTGAAGGTGGAAACATCAACCGACCCCCGTTCTTTGATGGAACAAATTATGTGTACTGGAAAGTACGGATGAAAGCCTTTTTAATTTCCATCGACGAACGGGTGTGGCAATCGATTGAATTAGGATGGACTAATCCAACTGAATTTATTGGTGATGTTCGCACCTTAAAACCTAGGTCGAAATGGACCAAGGAAGAGCTAGATTCATCTTCTTACAATGGCAAGGGAATTAATTCTATCTTTAATGCCTTATCTCAAACTGAATTCTCTCGCGTCTCGGCATGTGAGACTGCGAAAGAAATCTGGGATGTTCTTCAGGTTACACATGAGGGAACTAACCTCGTGAAGATTCAGAAACTGCAAATGCTTACGAGCAAGTTTAACTCTATCTTAATGGCAGAAAATGAATCTTTCACGGACTACTATACACGATTGCAAGACATCGTAAACTCATGTGCTAATCTGGGAGAGAAGATTCCAGAATTTAAGATTGTAAGAAAGATCTTAAGAACTCTTCCTGAACGATTTCGCCCAAAGGTTACTGCCATTGAAACTATCAAACACCCGGACGAAATACGTGTAGAAGAATTAGTTGGTTCATTACAAACTTATGAAATGACATTTACCACTAACAATTCTTCTGGAAAGGCATCCACTTCTAAGTCTTCAGGTTATGCGTTGAAAACAACTAAGGAAGAAGACGCGGATACATCCTCCTCAGACGATGACGAGAACCTTTCTATGGAGGAATTTGAGAAGCAGCTCGCTTTCTTGACAAGGAAGTTTCGCCGCAACTTTCGAAGCGGTAATTCAAGCAAATCTCCATCCTTCGGAAAGTCGAACAAAGGCAAGGGTACTTCAGGTTACAAGTCAAGAAAGCAAGAGAACTTCTCAAAGGATAAGAAAAGTTCAGAAGGACAACTACAATGCTTCAAATGTCGAGGCTACGGCCACATTGCAACGGAATGTCCTAACAAGTATCCGGCAAAGAAGAAGGCCATGCAAGCCGTCACTTGGGATGACAACTCAACGTCAAATGAGTCGTCTTCGAGTGATGAAGAAAAGAGCTCCGCCGCATTCCACGCGTCCGTATCTTCACCCTTCATGTGCTTTATGGCAAATACATCTGAGTCGTTGTCCAACTCCACTGTTGAAAAGAACGCAACGGACAACGAATCGGATGATTCGAAAGGTGAAGAATTTGCTCTAGCCTATCACAGATCTTTACGGGATTTAAAGAAACCGGCTAAGCAAAACAAGGGGTTGAGAGGGAGATTGCAGGATCTCGAAGAAGAAGTAAAGAGGGTAACTTCTCTCTCGACCGATCTTGAAGTGGAAAGGGATAAACTGATAAAAGAAAATGTTTCCCTTCAAGAGTCCAATGAGCAACTCGAGAAGAACTATATAGATATGGTGAACAAAGCGAACTATTTCTTGAAGCTCTACGGCGAGGCCCGACGGGAAAAATTGGAAATGACAGAGACCATTTGCCAACTCAAGGATGACTTACAGCAATTCTCTTTAGGAAGGAGTAAGTTGGATAAACTTCTTGGTCTTGGTCAAACAAACAAGTTCGGCCTCGGATACAATCGAACTGAAGACAATTTTAGTTCGGTTGGGACAGTCTTTGTGCCTCAGTCGGTATCTCCTTCTCCGACACCG
Organism: Tillandsia leiboldiana; assembly: GCA_029204045.2. NCBI lineage: Eukaryota > Viridiplantae > Streptophyta > Magnoliopsida > Poales > Bromeliaceae > Tillandsia > Tillandsia leiboldiana. The sequence goes on from CM055079.1 coordinate 5,561,292, forward strand.
GAAATCATGACAACCAACGACAACAAGCCTACTTCATCCTCATCAGAATCATCAAGCACAAAGGTATGTTTTCGTTGTAATTTTGCAGGGCACATTGGAAGAAATTGCAAGATTGGAGCTCAAGGATCAAATCAACCACATCTTGCAACTGCTACCAATAAGGTCACTCCATGGAATTCAAAGAAGGATTCTCCTAAAGAAAAGGACATTGGTAGTACTTCAAACAAGACGATGACAAAAGAAAAAGACCAATCTTGCAAGACGTCTTCATCAAGGAAAACTTCTCAACCATTGCCAACATACTCCAAAACTCAAAAGGTTTGGGTATGCAAAGGTGAAACCCCTCCTTGTCTTTAATCGTTTTACGATTAAATCTTGTGTAGTTTATGTAGACTATTTTCTTTTCTTCTTTTTCTTTTGGCCGACCCGTCAACCATCTTTGGGAGGTAAATGGTACATTTTTTTATTGGTTGATGATTTCTCTCGGTTTTCTTGGGTAGCATTTTTAAAAGAGAAAGCTGATACGTTTGACTCTTTTCATGAGATTTGCCATCGTATTATGATTGAAAAGAATGAAAAGATCATTCGTGTTAGAAGTGATAGAGGTGGAGAATTCATAAATTCAAAATTCATTGATTTTTGCACTTCAAATGGAATTAAACATGAATTCTCGGCACCCTATACACCTCAGCAGAATGGTGTTGTTGAGCGCAAGAACAGGGTTGTTCAAGAGATGGCGCGTGTGATGCTTCATAGCCGGAATTTACCGCTACATTTTTGGGCTGAAGCTGTGAACACCGCTGTCTATGTCATTAATAGAGTTTACTTGCGCCCAGGAACTTTAAATACACCATATGAGCTGTGGTTTAGTAGAAAACCCAATATCAAATATTTTCGTGTCTTCGGGAGTCGATGTTACATTTTACGTGACCGTGAAAATCTTGGAAAGTTCGACTCTCGAAGTGATGAAGGGATCTTTTTGGGTTATTCTACGAATAGCATAGCATATCGAGTATTTAACATTGAATCTAAGACGATCGTAGAATCTATAAATGTTAAAGTAGATGAAGCTTTTCACTTTGAAACTGGAAAATCTACCCTCGATATCTCTCTAGATGATGATTCTCCTGCTAGTGCATCTTCTCATAATAATACTTCCAATATTAATGATGCATCTAATGGTTCTTCAAGTTTATCTGATGTGCAGGAATCATCTCATATATCTCCGAGTACTCCGTTTCAACAAACGTTATGAATCTCCAAGGATCATCCGGAATCGAATATTATTGGAGATCCACAAGAAGGAGTCAGAACTCGGAGGCAGTTGGTTTGTGGATTCGCTTGCTACGTATCTTTAATCGAACCAAAGAACATAGATGAAGCTCTTCAGGATGACTACTGGATTAAAGCAATGCAGGAAGAGCTCCATCAATTTGAGCGAAACAAAGTCTGGGAATTAACGAAGCCTCCAAAGCAACACAATGTGATAGGTACCAAATGGATCTTCAAGAACAAGAAAAATGAGGATGGTACTATCATCAGGAACAAGGCACGATTAGTTGCTCAAGGCTACTCTCAAGTAGAAGGTATAGACTTTGATGAAACCTTCGCCCCTGTAGCTAGACTCGAGTCCATTCGTATACTATTCGCTATTGCTTGTCATTTTAAAATCAAATTATTTCAAATGGACGTTAAGAGCGCATTTCTAAATGGGTTTTTAAATGAGGAAGTTTATGTGGCTCAACCGAAAGGTTTTGTAGATCATAAACAACCTAACCACGTTTTTCGTTTGAAAAAGGCTCTTTACGGTCTGAAACAAGCACCGCGAGCATGGTACGAAAGGTTAACAAAGCACCTTTTGGAGAAGGGCTATACTCGAGGGGGAGCTGATAGGACTCTCTTTGTGAAGCATTATCAAAGCAATTTCATTGTAGCACAAATCTATGTCGATGACATTGTATTTGGCGCAACAAGAGATAACGATGCTTCTAAATTCGCGGAGACCATGGAAAGCGAATTTGAGATGTCCATGATGGGCGAATTGACTTATTTCCTTGGATTGCAAATTAAACAAAATGATGAAGGTATTCACTTGAGTCAATCCAAGTATGCAATGGAGTTGGTCAAAAAGTTTGATCTAGAAAATTGTAAAGATTTTCCGACTCCAATGGGAACTAGCCACAAGGGACTTGGAAGTGAATCACATAGTGAGAATGTAGACGAGAAACTGTATCGAAGTATGATTGGAAGTCTACTTTACCTCACGGCTAGTCGCCCGGATATATCTTTTGGTGTTGGGATTTGCGCGAGATATCAATCAGCACCAAAGGAGGTTCACCTGAAAGCGGTGAAAAGGATCATCTGGTATATCAAGGATCAATTAATTTCGGAATTTGGTATCCTATGGGAACAAGTTTGGATATTGTTGGATACTCAGATGCCGATTGGGCAGGATCAGTGGATGATCGAAAAAGCACGAGTGGTGCATGCTTCTATCTTGGCCATTGCCTTGTTGCATGGCACAGTAAAAAGCAGAACTGCATAGCACTCTCGACTGCCGAAGCGGAATACATTTCAGCTGGAAGTTGCTCAACTCAACTCATTTGGATGAAAAGCGTATTGAGCGACTTCCGCATTTCAGCATCTTCGGTAACAATACTTTGTGACAACACTAGTGCTATTAACATTTCTAAAAACCCTGTGTTGCACTCTAGAACAAAACATATTGAACTTAGATATCATTTTCTTAGAGAGCTAGTTGAATCAAATACTCTTCAACTCTCATATATTTCAACTGAGGATCAATTAGCTGACATTCTAACAAAACCTTTGGATCAAAAACGTTTTATTCATTTACGAAAAGCAATTGGGATGCTTTCCTTGAAATAATCTTCTTTTTGAAATCCTTGCTTAGGATAGGTTTTGTATTTGTTTTTGTTTTGTTCATTATTTATGTTTGTACATAGGACATTAATTGAGCATAGATCATAATTGACTTAATTGCATCTTTTCGCACATTTAGAAATCTATTATGCTTTTGCCATCATAATATTTCATTGTTGCAATGATCATTTATGTTAATTAAATCATCTTCTAAAGTGATCAAAGTCAATTTCTCTCTCTCTATGATCTCTTGGTATAGTCATTATCTTATTTGACTGCTTAGTCGAGTATGAAATCGAGATCAATATTTGGTTGAATACTTTATATCTTAAATAATTGATAGCCAATTGAGGGGGAGTCATAGAAAAGGTAAAATGCTCAAAAGATGTGGAAAGAGTTACATCCATTGAGGAGTGTGAAAACTACCACCACATGGAGGAAAGAGCTACCACCTCGGTCGTCCGAGTATTGTGTGCAGCTACCACATGTATACCAAGCATGGTTGTTCAAATTTTTGATTAAGTAAAATGCATGTTGAAATACTTGACTCTGTCAAATTTCAAGGTTGGTATAAGGTGGGTTTTTAAAGAAAGATGCTCAAAGAGCCACTCTCTTCAACAGATTGTCTAGATACATTATCTATTATATTTGGGATTTCAAACATCTATTGATCTTTGTATTTCATTTTCTTTACTGAATTGATGATTTGATAAAGGCATTACTCATAAGATCAAGTTAGATGTAATTGAAGGTGTTCAACTTTAAGGGATTTAATTTTTGTAAATTTTCGTTTCATTTTTGGATATTATTGATAGATTTGGCATAATCTAATTCTTGTTGTATGAAACGATGATTTTTGTTTAAAGTTGATACACATTTGCGCTTACAATCTTTTTCTGGTTTTTCTTGAATTTCTCTGAAATTTTCTAAAGAAAAAGTTGGGGCCGATCCGGATCGGGCTAGATGATCCGGATCCCGAACGCAGGAATTCTTCTGCGGGCTGACGATCCGGATTGTATCTGCCGATCCGGATCCCGAACGCAGTTTCTCACTGCGGGTAGCCGATCCGGATCGCAGTTATGAACTGATCCGGATCGCGGCTAGGTTTTATAAAGAACGAAAGGGGTTTTTGATTTCTTTTACTCCAATCTTTTGTTCCAAAGTTTCCAGAGCCTCTCTCTCTAGATTTCATCCTTCCTGGAAGCTTTCAAACTCAAGTTCTTCAACTCCAAGTAAGTTTTATTGATCAAAATCTCGGTTTTTCACCGTTTTTCTCTTTTTCTCCTCAAACGTGATGAATTTCTTGGATCAACTTTATTTGTGGATGGTTTTTGATCAAATTTCTTTTGAAATAAGAACTCTGGGTAGATTAGTTTTGATTATATGCTAGGTATTCTCCTGATTAACGGATTTTTTAGGCTTCGATTTCTAAAATTTCGGTTTTAGGGCATATAATAAGGATTTTCGAAAATCATGCAATTGATCTATTTTTAAAAGTCCTTCTGCAAAACTAATTTGATTCGTAGTCTCTCTACATAATTATGATTGTTTGGGTACAATTTTTTCAATCTTTGAAAATTAACATTTTTTTTTCATGTGTTCTTGAGTTGGTCTACACAGGATTTCCTTTTCTCAAGAAACCGATTTAGCAATGGTGATCACTTGGATTGTTTTTTACTTGCGGCTATGGTTCATACAGAGTACACCGTCAAGCCCAAGAGGGCTAAGAAGGCGTAGAGAAGCGAAAGAAGCTAAAGATGATTCCCGATACAGAATCTGAAACGGAATCAATAATTGGGATGAACTGCAAGTTGAAGCAACGATGTTCCGACTGCTTCAAAGGGAAAAGCACCTGCAGAAACATCAAAGGCTCCGCCCATGCTGCTGAGAAAGGCAAAGCTCCAATGGAAGAAACTTCTGGAAGACAAAAAAAAAAGTATTGCTCGCAAAAGAGGGAGTGCTCAAGGAATCTCCATTGAGCAACCAGCTGATAGGCAAGCACCTCCTCAAGACTTTGTCAGCTCGGCTAGAATAAAGGATTTTGAAACAGAGAATGCATTGGAGAAAGGCATGTTGATGTAAAAGCCTTAAAGCAGCTTCTCAGACGTTTGGGACTTTGTTTGACCAGAGGTCTTGCTTCCATTTGCGATTTCCGGAGACCACTGGGTATTGTCTTCACTCAGTGAGGATGTTTTATCAGAATGCCTGCTATCTAGTTGATCAGGAAAGCGGCGTCGGGATTTCAACATTAGTCAAGAATGTCAGAATCAAAGTAACGCCTCAGCTAATTGGTGAAGTACTAGGGATGGACGCCCGAGCCGATGGCACTCATTACCTGAAGAATCAAGCCTTCACACCTACTCTCTGGAGAGTGGTAGTTGATGGAATCTGTGTTCCAAATACTCGGTCGACAGGAAACTCCGTTTTCTCGAAAGAACTACGACCAGAGTACCGCTCTTAAACTTTATTGTTTGTTACAATATTATTCCAAACATGAACACAAAGGTTCTTCGGTGGGAAAGAATGTATTCCTTTATCTACTTGGAAACCCCGCAGCAGCAATGGGAGCTAACTTAAACATTCCCTACGTCATCTGGTCAAGGATGGCACGATATGTGGACAAGCTCTCCCGTCAGAGAGACTACCTTTTCCAATGATCATCATGCGCATTCTTCGCAAATTTAAAGCTGACACAAATGCGAGTTCCTATCTGCACAGTTAGGACGATCAATGACACAACAATTGTAAAGTCTCTTTCGACGAAGCCAGATGAACCTTTCATACCTCTTCACCGGCAACGAGAACAACGACAACAAGCAACAACCTCTGCACCGGCAGCAGCTCCTCCCCATTCAACCAGCACCTCCGGCACAAGAACACCACAATCAACTTCTGATGATGATGCATCTGTTACCTCAATCTATAAAGAACAGCAAAGGCTCTCCAACGAGCAAGAACGTATATCAAATGAACTAATTGAGGTAAAGGAAAATAAAGAAGGTAAATAAAATCAATCAGCAATGAACAAGCGAATAAAGAAAATTTTCCAAATCCTCGGCTGTATCAGTTCAGACGAGTCTGAATAATCCGTATCCTTCTATTTCTGTTTATTATGCATATGTTTAAATCCTTCTGTTGTGCAGTTTTTAAGTTTTAATTTGAGTTTTTAGTTCTCTAACTTAAACTGTTAACCATTCTCTCCACTTTTGTAATCTTTGGCTTTTTGTGACAAAAAGGGGGAGAGAGTTTAGAACAATGATTTTGAACAATGAACTATGATTGTGAAAAATGTTGCTACTAACATGATTGTGAAAATCATGTTTTGCTGGTGAAGATTTTTGATATACATCAAGGTAAGTATCACTTAAACTTCAACTTTGGTTTTCATCTTGTGATTGTTTGCATGTCTCGACTAACTATTCGACTAACTATTTGGGCATGTAATATAACTAACAAGTTGATGTTGACTAACATTTTGTGACATTTGGTTTTTAATTGCATAGAAGATATGTTGGTTTTTGACTATGATCTCTTACATATCTGAATTCTCAAATGTCATGATGATTAGATAAACTCTATCTCTGTACTAGGTTTTGTATGCTAAATATTCTTGAGGTATCTAACGATCTCTTTTTGTCAAGAATGATTTCTTTGTGCAGAGAGTACAGATGTCTAAGTCTAGAGTCTGTTTTAGGAGTTTATCTCATGTTTTTAAATTTTTGGATCTCCATTGTAAATTTTTGTTGTAGGTGATAGCAACAAAAATATCTTTTTGAATTTTCTTTAGTGGATCTGTGTTTGTCACGAAACGCCAAAGGGGGAGATTGTTACGGAATTTGAGTTGGCGTAGTTTCGTGAAAGTCTCAAGTCTTGAAGATTGAAGGTGAAGAAAGTTGGATCATTAACTCAATCTCAAGAAAGAAGAATTCAAAAGGATCAGGTATGTTTAACTAAGATTTTGTGTGATCCGAATACTTCTTGTAGTGTAGAAACACTTGGAAGAATCTTTCATTGCATAAAAATCAAAAACTGGACTTGGGACATGTTCAGGATCCGGATCAGGTTGTTCGATCCGGATCCCGAAGGTGGTCGTTCATACACCAGTTCAATCCGGATCGTAGCCTCTTGATCCGGATCCCGAACACTGAGTTTACCATTTCCTTGAACGATCCGGATCAGGCTTCGCAATCCGGATCCCGAACGTTGATGTTTGGTGAACTGTATGAACGATCCGGATCAAGCACTTCGATCCGGATCCCGAACCTTCGTTTTCTGGAATGCTGACTCGTTACGACGATCCGGATCACTAATCCGATCCGGATCGCCGTCCGTAAATTTCCAGAAATGTTAGGTTTTTGATTCTTATCATCTCCTCCTAGGGTTTCTAACCTATAAATAGACCCTATGACTCTTTTCTAGGGTAATCCATGTGAATGAATAGCCGTCATTTTCATATATCATCTTTTACGGCTCTAGATCCACATATAGAGAAGAAAGGAAATCATTAGAGAATACTCTATGTTTCTTCATCTATATTGATTAGTTTGATTCTAGGTTTTCATACTCACATCTTGAGTTGAATCAAACTAATGAATACTTAGATGGTATTTCCGATCTATCTTTGATCTAAGTATTCGGCGGATCATCACACCACCAAAAACAACGATTTACCCCAAAAATCGGCGCGTGGATTCGCGTGTCCTTGTGGATTCAAGGTTCAACCGCTCTCGTGGATTCGGAGCGAGGCACGTTCGTGGATTCGAAGGGTGCTATTGGGTGAAGACCGTGGATTCGGTCGGACGTCGTGGATTCGACTTGGAACTGGTGGCGTTGGCGCAGATCGTGTTCGAGAAGCT
>CM055079.1:5569130-5664589 GCA_029204045.2 Tillandsia leiboldiana
ATGATTCGGAAGGTGAAGAATTTGCTCTAGCCTATCACAGATCTTTACGGGATTTAAAGAAACCGGCTAAGCAAAACAAGGGGTTGAGAGGGAGATTGCAGGATCTCGAAGAAGAAGTAAAAGGGTAACTTCTCTCTCGACCGATCTTGAAGTGGAAAGGGATAAACTGATAAAAGAAAATGTTTCCTTCAAGAGTCCAATGAGCAACTCGGAAGAACTATATAGATATGGTGAACAAAGCGAACTATTTCTTGAAGCTCTACGGCGAGGCCCGACGGGAAAAATTGGAAATGACAGAGACCATTTGCCAACTCAAGGATGACTTACAGCAATTCTCTTTAGGAAGGAGTAAGTTGGATAAACTTCTTGGTCTTGGTCAAACAAACAAGTTCGGCCTCGGATACATCGAACTGAAGACAATTTTAGTTCGGTTGGGACAGTCTTTGTGCCTCAGTCGGTATCTCCTTCTCCGACACCGGAAATCATGACAACCAACGACAACAAGCCTACTTCATCCTCATCAGAATCATCAAGCACAAAGGTATGTTTTCGTTGTAATTTTGCAGGGCACATTGGAAGAAATTGCAAGATTGGAGCTCAAGGATCAATCAACCACATCTTGCAACTGCTACCAATAAGGTCACTCCATGGAATTCAAAGAAGGATTCTCCTAAAGAAAAGGACATTGGTAGTACTTCAAACAAGACGATGACAAAAGAAAAGACCAATCTTGCAAGACGTCTTCATCAAGGAAAACTTCTCAACCATTGCCAACATACTCCAAAACTCAAAAGGTTTGGGTATGCAAAGGTGAAACCCCTCCTTGTCTTTAATCGTTTTACGATTAAATCTTGTGTAGTTTATGTAGACTATTTTCTTTTCTTCTTTTTCTTTTGGCCGACCCGTCAACCATCTTTGGGAGGTAAATGGTACATTTTTTTATTGGTTGATGATTTCTCTCGGTTTTCTTGGGTAGCATTTTTAAAAGAGAAAGCTGATACGTTTGACTCTTTTCATGAGATTTGCCATCGTATTATGATTGAAAAGAATGAAAAGATCATTCGTGTTAGAAGTGATAGAGGTGGAGAATTCATAAATTCAAAATTCATTGATTTTTGCACTTCAAATGGAATTAAACATGAATTCTCGGCACCCTATACACCTCAGCAGAATGGTGTTGTTGAGCGCAAGAACAGGGTTGTTCAAGAGATGGCGCGTGTGATGCTTCATAGCCGGAATTTACCGCTACATTTTTGGGCTGAAGCTGTGAACACCGCTGTCTATGTCATTAATAGAGTTTACTTGCGCCCAGGAACTTTAAATACACCATATGAGCTGTGGTTTAGTAGAAAACCCAATATCAAATATTTTCGTGTCTTCGGGAGTCGATGTTACATTTTACGTGACCGTGAAAATCTTGGAAAGTTCGACTCTCGAAGTGATGAAGGGATCTTTTTGGGTTATTCTACGAATAGCAGAGCATATCGAGTATTTAACATTGAATCTAAGACGATCGTAGAATCTATAAATGTTAAAGTAGATGAAGCTTTTCACTTTGAAACTGGAAAATCTACCCTCGATATCTCTCTAGATGATGATTCTCCTGCTAGTGCATCTTCTCATAATAATACTTCCAATATTAATGATGCATCTAATGGTTCTTCTAGTTTATCTGATGTGCAGGAATCATCTCATATATCTCCGAGTACTCCGTTTCAACAAACGTTACGAATCTCCAAGGATCATCCGGAATCGAATATTATTGGAGATCCACAAGAAGGAGTCAGAACTCGGAGGCAGTTGGTTTGTGGATTCGCTTGCTACGTATCTTTAATCGAACCAAAGAACATAGATGAAGCTCTTCAGGATGACTACTGGATTAAAGCAATGCAGGAAGAGCTCCATCAATTTGAGCGAAACAAAGTCTGGGAATTAACGAAGCCTCCAAAGCAACACAATGTGATAGGTACCAAATGGATCTTCAAGAACAAGAAAAATGAGGATGGTACTATCATCAGGAACAAGGCACGATTAGTTGCTCAAGGCTACTCTCAAGTAGAAGGTATAGACTTTGATGAAACCTTCGCCCCTGTAGCTAGACTCGAGTCCATTCGTATACTATTCGCTATTGCTTGTCATTTTAAAATCAAATTATTTCAAATGGACGTTAAGAGCGCATTTCTAAATGGGTTTTTAAATGAGGAAGTTTATGTGGCTCAACCGAAAGGTTTTGTAGATCATAAACAACCTAACCATGTTTTTCGTTTGAAAAAGGCTCTTTACGGTCTGAAACAAGCACCGCGAGCATGGTACGAAAGGTTAACAAAGCACCTTTTGGAGAAGGGCTATACTCGAGGGGGAGCTGATAGGACTCTCTTTGTGAAGCATTATCAAAGCAATTTCATTGTAGCACAAATCTATGTCGATGACATTGTATTTGGCGCAACAAGAGATAACGATGCTTCTAAATTCGCGGAGACCATGGAAAGCGAATTTGAGATGTCCATGATGGGCGAATTGACTTATTTCCTTGGATTGCAAATTAAACAAAATGATGAAGGTATTCACTTGAGTCAATCCAAGTATGCAATGGAGTTGGTCAAAAAGTTTGATCTAGAAAATTGTAAAGATTTTCCGACTCCAATGGGAACTAGCCACAAGGGACTTGGAAGTGAATCACATAGTGAGAATGTAGACGAGAAACTGTATCGAAGTATGATTGGAAGTCTACTTTACCTCACGGCTAGTCGCCCGGATATATCTTTTGGTGTTGGGATTTGCGCGAGATATCAATCAGCACCAAGGAGGTTCACCTGAAAGCGGTTGAAAGGATCATTCTGGTATATCAAAGGCTCAATTAATTTCGGAATTTGGTTATCCTATGGGAACCACGTTTGGATATTGTTGGATACTCAGATGCCGACCTTGGGCAGGATCAGTGGTATGATCGAAAAAAGCACGAGTGGTGCAATGCTTCTATCTGGCCATTGCCTTTGTTCATGGCACAGTAAAAAGCAGAAACTGCATAGCACTCTCGACTGCCGAAGCGGAATACATTTCAGCTGGAAGTTGCTCAACTCAACTCATTTGATGAAAAGCGTATTGAGCGACTTCCGCATTCAGCATCTTCGGTAACAATACTTTGTGACAACACTAGGCTATTAACATTTCTAAAAACCCTGTGTGCACTCTAGAACAAAACATATTGAACTTAGATATCATTTCTTAGAGAGCTAGTTGAATCAAATACTCTTCAACTCTCATATATTTCAACTGAGGATCAATTAGCTGACATTCTAACAAAACCTTTGGATCAAAAACGTTTATTCATTTACGAAAAGCAATTGGGATGCTTTCCTTGAAATAATCTTCTTTTTGAAATCCTTGCTTAGGATAGTTTTGTATTTGTTTTTGTTTTGTTCATTATTTATGTTTGTACATAGGACATTAATTGAGCATAGATCATAAATTGACTTTAATTGCATCTTTTCGCACATTTAGAAATCTATTATGCTTTTGCCATCATAATATTTCATTGTTGCAATGATCATTTATGTTAATTAAATCATCTTCTAAAGTGATCAAAGTCAATTTCTCTCTCTCTATGATCTCTTGGTATAGTCATTATCTTATTTGACTGCTTAGTCGAGTATGAAATCGAGATCAATATTTGGTTGAATACTTTATATCTTAATAATTGATAGCCAATTGAGGGGGAGTCATAGAAAAGGTAAAATGCTCAAAAGATGTGGAAAGAGTTACATCCCATTGAGGAGTGTGAAAACTACCACCACATGGAGGAAAGAGCTACCACCTCGGTCGTCCGAGTATTGTGTGCAGCTACCACATGTATACAAGCATGGTTGTTCAAATTTTTGATTAAGTAAAATGCATGTTGAAATACTTGACTCTGTCAAATTTCAAGGTTGGTATAAGGTGGGTTTTTAAAGAAAGATGCTCAAAGAGCCACTCTCTTCAACAGATTGTCTAGATACATTATCTATTATATTTGGGATTTCAAACATCTATTGATCTTTGTATTTCATTTTCTTTACTGAATTGATGATTTGATAAAGGCATTACTCATAAGATCAAGTTAGATGTAATTGAAGGTGTTCAACTTTAAGGGATTTAATTTTTGTAAATTTTCGTTTCATTTTTGGATATTATTGATAGATTTGGCATAATCTAATTCTTGTTGTATGAAACGATGATTTTTGTTTAAAGTTGATACACATTTGCGCTTACAATCTTTTTCTGGTTTTTTCTTGAATTTCTCTGAAATTTTCTAAAGAAAAAGTTGGGGCCGATCCGGATCGGGCTAGATGATCCGGATCCCGAACGCAGGAATTCTTCTGCGGGCTGACGATCCGGATTGTATCTGCCGATCCGGATCCCGAACGCAGTTTCTCACTGCGGGTAGCCGATCCGGATCGCAGTTATGAACTGATCCGGATCGCGGCTAGGTTTTATAAAGAACGAAAGGGGTTTTGATTTCTTTTACTCCAATCTTTTGTTCCAAAGTTTCCAGAGCCTCTCTCTCTAGATTTCATCCTTCCTGGAAGCTTTCAAACTCAAGTTCTTCAACTCCAAGTAAGTGTTATTGATCAAAATCTCGGTTTTTCACCGTTTTTCTCTTTTTCTCCTCAAACGTGATGAATTTCTTGGATCAACTTTATTTGTGGATGGTTTTTGATCAAATTTCTTTTGAAATAAGAACTCGGGTAGATTAGTTTTGATTATATGCTAGGTATTCTCCTGATTAACGGATTTTAGGCTTCGATTTCTAAAATTTCGGTTTTAGGGCATATAATAAGGATTTTCGAAATCATGCAATTGATCTATTTTAAAAGTCCTTCTGCAAAACTAATTTGATTCGTAGTCTCTCTACATAATTATGATTGTTTGGGTACAATTTTTTCAATCTTTGAAAATTAACATTTTTTTTTTCATGTGTTCTTGAGTTGGTCTACACAGGATTCCTTTTCTCAAGAAACCGTTAGCAATGGTGATCACTTGGATTGTTTTTCTACTTGCGGCTATGGTTCATACAAGAGACACCGTCAAGCCAAGAGGGCTAAGAAGGCTAAGAAAGCGAAGAAAGCTAAAGATGATTCCGATACAGAATCTGAAACGGAATCAATTAATTGGGATGAACTGCAAGTTGAAGCAACGACTGTTCCGACTGCTTCAAAGGGAAAAGCACCTGCAGAAACATCAAAGGCTCCGCCCACTGCTGCTGAGAAAGGCAAAGCTCCAATGGAAGAAACTTCTGGGAAGACAAGAAGAAAAAGTATTGCTCGCAAAAGAGGGAGTGCACAAAGAATCTCCATTGAGCAACCAGCTGATAGGCAAGCACCTCCTCAAGACTTTGTCAGCTCGGCAAGAATAAAGGATTTTGAAAACAGAGAATGCATTGGAGAAAGGCATGTTGATGTAAAAGCCTTAAAGCAGCGTTCTCAGACGTTTGGGACTTTGTTTGACCAGAGAGGTCTTGCTTCCATTTGCGAGTTCCCGGAGACCACTGGGTATTGTCTTCACTCAGTGAGGATGTTTTATCAGAATGCCTGCTATCTAGTTGATCAGGAAAGCGGGCGTCGGGATTTTCAAACATTAGTCAAGAATGTCAGAATCAAAGTAACGCCTCAGCTAATTGGTGAAGTACTAGGGATGGACGCCCGAGCCGATGGCACTCATTACCTGAAGAATCAAGCCTTCAACACCTACTCCTGGAGAGTGGTAGTTGATGGAATCTGTGTTCCAATACTCGGTCGACAGGAAACTCCGTTTTCTCGAAAGAAACTACGACCAGAGTACCGCATCTTAAATCTTATTGTTTGTTACAATATTATTCCAAACATGAACACAAAGGTTCTTCGGTGGGAAAGAATGATATTCCTTTATCTAATTGGAAACCCCGCAGCAGCAATGGGAGCTAACTTAAACATTCCCTACGTCATCCTGGTCAAGGATGGCACGATATGTGGAGCAAGCTCATCCGTCAGAGAGACTACCTTTTCCAATGATCATCATGCGCATTCTTCGCAAATTTAAAGCTGACACAAATGCGAGTTCCTATCTGCACAGTTTAGGAACGATCAATGACACAACAATTGTAAAGTCCTCTTTCGACGAAGCCAGATGAACCTTTCATACCTCTTCACCGGCAACGAGAACAACGACAACAAGCAACAACCTCTGCACCGGCAGCAGCTCCTCCAGTTCAACCAGCACCTCCGGCACAAGAAGCACCACAATCAACTTCTGATGATGATGCATCTGTTACCTCAATCTATAAGAACAGCAAAGGCTCTCCAACGAGCAAGAACGTATATCAAATGAACTAATTGAGGTAAAGGAAGAATAAAGAAGGTAAATAAAAATCAATCAGCAATGAACAAGCGAATAAAGAAGATTTTCCAAATCCTCGGCTGTATCAGTTCAGACGAGTCTGAATAATCCGTATCCTTCTAATTTCTGTTTATTATGCATATGTTTAAATCCTTCTGTTGTGCAGGTTTTTAAGTTTTAATTTGAGTTTTTAGTTCTCTAACTTAAACTGTTAACCATTCTCTCCACTTTTGTAATCTTTGGCTTTATTTGTGACAAAAAGGGGGAGAGAGTTTAGAACAATGATTTGAACAATGAACTATGATTGTGAAAATCTTGCTAATGAACAATGATTGTGAAAATCTTGCTGATGAAGATTTTGTATACATCAAGGTAAGTATCACTTAAACTTCAACTTTGGTTTTCATCTTGTGATTGTTTGCATGTCTCGACTAACTATTCGACTAACTATTTGGGCATGTAATATAACTAACAAGTTGATGTTGGACTAACATTTTGTGACATTTGGTTTTTAATTGCATAGAAGATATGTTGGTTTTTGACTATGATTCTCTTACATATCTGAATTCTCAAATGTCATGATGATCAGATAAACTCTATCTCTGTACTAGGTTTTGTATGCTAAATATTCTTGAGGTATCTAACGATCTCTTTTTGTCAAGAATGATTTCTTTGTGCAGAGAGTACAGATGTCTAAGTCTAGAGTCTGTTTTAGGAGTTTATCTCATGTTTTTAAATTTTTGGATCTCCATTGTAAATTTTTGTTGTATGGTGATAGCAACAAAAATATCTTTTTGAATTTTCTTTAGTGGATCTGTGTTTTGTCACGAAACCGCCAAAGGGGGAGATTGTTACGGAATTTGAGTTGGCGTAGTTTCGTGAAAGTCTCAAGTCTTGAAGATTGAAGGTGAAGAAAGTTGGATCGTTTAACTCAATCTCAAGAAAGAAGAATTCAAAAGGATCAGGTATGTTTAACCTAAGATTTTGTGTGATCCGAATACTTCTTGTAGTGTAGAAACACTTGGAAGAATCTTTCATTGCATAAAAATCAAAAACTGGACTTGGGACATGTTCAGGATCCGGATCAGGTTGTTCGATCCGGATCCCGAAGGTGGTTCGTTCATACACCAGTTCAATCCGGATCGTAGCCTCTCTTGATCCGGATCCCGAACACTGAGTTTACCATCTTCCTTGAACGATCCGGATCAGGCTTCGCAATCCGGATCCCGAACGTTGATGTTTGGTGAACTGTATGAACGATCCGGATCAAGCACTTCGATCCGGATCCCGAACCTTCGTTTTTCTGGAATTGCCTGACTCGTTGCGACGATCCGGATCACAGTTAATCCGATCCGGATCGCCGTCCGTAAAATCTCCAGAAATGTTAGGTTTTTGATTCTTATCTCCTTCCTAGGGTTTCTAACCTATAAATAGACCCTATGACTCTTTTTCTAGGGCTAATCCACTGTGAATCGAAATAGCCGTCATTTTCATATATCATCTTTTACGGCTCTAGATCCACATATAGAGAAGAAAGGAAATCATTAGAGAATACTCTATGTTTCTTCATCTATATTGATTAGTTTGATTCTAGGTTTTCATACTCACATCTTGAGTTGAATCAAACTAATGAATACTTAGATGGTATTTCCGATCTATCTTTGATCTAAGTATTCGGCGGATCATCACCACCCAAAACAACGATTTACCCCAAAAATCGGCGCGTGGATTCGCGTGTCCTTGTGGATTCAAGGTTCAACCGCTCTCGTGGATTCGGAGCGAGGCACGTTCGTGGATTCGAAGGGTGCTATTGGGTGAAGACCGTGGATTCGGTCGGACGTCGTGGATTCGACGTTGGACTGTGGTGACCCAGATCTCCGCAGGGCTTCTACAGTGCGATTAGCAGCTTCTGGAGGCCTATGTGGCATGTCGACGGTGTTTCTGCACCAATTTGGACTCAAGTGATGGACTCCGGGTGTATACTGGATCACGTGAGTGATCGGAGGACCCCGTCGGATGTTTTGATGTGGTTTCGCGCGAAATGGTTATTAAAATTGGACTCAGCGCGAAATTTGAGTAAAGAACACTTCTCCGGAAATTTTCGGCAAATTTTAGAAGAGGAATTTGGCAAATCGGACTTCGGATTTGGATTCAGCGCGCGAAAACGGTCAAGATGGACTATTTATTTGTATTTTTCGGAGTCCGGATGCGAAAACACGCATTTCGAGGATTTTGGTACTGTTCCGGCCGCCGGAGGGGCGCCGGCGGCGGCGGCGGGCGGCGGAGCGCGGCGGCTGGCGGCGGCGGAGGTGCGCGGTCCACCGCGGAGGCGTGCACCCGGGCGCTGGCCACGTGGCGCCTCCCGGTTGGCGGGCGCAGTGGGCGCGGTCCACGGGATGGCGCGGGTGCACGGTGGACCGGAGCGGGACACGTGGCGGCTGGTTGTTGGCGGGTCTTGGTGCGCGCGGTCCACGCAGCGGCAGGGTCTGCCTCGGGATGCGTGCCCGGCACGGGGCCGTGGGCGGCGCGGCCGCGCACGTGGGCGCACGTGGGCGCGGCGTGGGCGCGGTCGGAGGCGTCGTGGGGGCGCCACGTGGCGCCCCGTGGTTGGTCGGGCGCACCGGTGCACGACCTCTGGTCGCGACACGTGGCGTCCCGTGGTTCGTCGCGGTGCGTGCGCCGGGTGCGGGGAGCAGGACTGGGACGCGTGGCGGGCCTTGGGGATTTCGGGCGTGAACAGTAACGGGCCCGGCCCGTTACTGTAGCAGCCCGGAAGTGCCAGCGCCCGAAACTTTGGGCCAAAAGTCCAAAATCCGGATTTTCGGGCTGGGCCTATAAATAGCTGTCTTGTGGGGGAGTTTTGCCCCCTTTCCCGAGCTCCCCTGCCCATGGGCCCTTAGCAAAGTTGGAGATCTTCATCTTGCGCATCTTCTGGCGGAGGGCCCGGATTTTTTGGAAGCCGCGGCATCGACGACTTCGGCATCGGAGCGCAGTGTGGCGATTTTTCATCGGAGGCCCGTTATCGTCGCAGTTTGATCTGAGAGGTCTACCGAGCTACTCCGTCAGTATTTTTGGACGATTTCTGCGGCGTTGGAATCATGAGAGGTGCGTCTTCGATTTTCGTGTTGATCATCTTGCTGGATTCAGAGTTTTTTGACACGGTTTTCGAAGCATTTCTAAGCCGCTGTTTTCTGGTGGAGTTTTTGGACAGCGGCCCCTTGCCGGAATTTTATCTCCGCACCCGAGTGTCGGATCGAGATGAGCCTATACACTTTTTGGATCTACTCGTCGCAAGGATTATCATTGTATTTTTCTGGGATTTTTTTGAGGCTTGCCGAAGGTATACTATTCCCCTTTTTATCTGTGTTTGAGTTTACAGTTGTGTGGTTGTGAGTGTTTGCGCACCTGTACTGTGGAATTTGTAACTCGGCCCTACGGGGCTCGGATTTGGGCGTGCAGGTACCCATTTCGAAGGTCTCGACGAGACGCTCGCTGTGATATTTTTATTGGAATTTTTGGAGTTCGTTTTACAGGTAAAAATTTCGCATTAAGGGGACTGTTCCCAGCAGATTTGTGATGCTTGGATTTTATGGAATTAAGTGTAACTTTGGGTTGTGTTTTTGTACCCAGGAGGTATTGATCACTGTTCCTGTATTGTTGGATTGGTGGGTGTGTAGAGATATCTGTTTCTGGACTTTCTCAGCTGTGCGACTCCGGACAGTTAGCATTTTCAGGTGGGTGGCCTTGTCTTCACGACCTATGGACTGTGCATTAATTCTATCTGTGTAGGGACTTGCATGTTATAGATGTGTTTATATAGCATGCTAGATTATAGGAATTGATGTTCCTGATGTTGATAGATCATCATGTATTTATTGTCCTTCCCTACAAGCTGTTGATTATTGTTATCTTGGAATTTGACCTAGCACCCCTGTCATATGATTGCATGTGTAACCAGACTGGTAGGAAACCCTCACTTGGGCTAGGGTTATTTCTGCTTTAGACATCCACACTTCTATCTTTCCTGGACATAGTGTTCTTCCTCGCCCGGGTAGTGGGCCGAGTGGTCAGGAGTTATCTTTTAGTGTGGGATGCATGTTACACTCGTGCTTGGGAGCAGAGTGGCGTCTGGTAGATGTAGTTGGTTGTTCATCTGTAGCGGGAGCCGTTTGGGTAGACGACGGTCCCGAGATGTTTTATTTTTCTTGTTTTATCTGTCGCCGCTGTGCTAGTGGCAGCGGTAGATCAGTGTTAGCAGAACCTTAAACCCAGAACCTTTTTGGACACACATATGATTTTTGTCAACCAAATATTTTCTTCCAAGCATCGTAGGGTCGCCTGAGTCTGTTCCTGTTTGATTGGACGAAGGCATTAGCCCTTCGAGGCTTAGATATAAAACTTGGTTTCAACTGTTTTCCTAAGCAGAACTAAAAATCATTAAATATGGATTTCTTACAGATCGGATGGCTTCAGTAAGAAATGTCACAGTTTTTCCTATAAATTAACCACCGAGATGATTCGAGTGGTCTGGGTTCTAAGGTCTGCCTTTTCTTGGGACGAGAACAACGAGAGGCTATGCCTAGAGCCTGTTCTTGTTTGATTTGGGTTGTAGGTTCTAGTCTTTCGGTGTTCCCGGACCCTTCATTGGGTCAGTGGTTGAGATGTTC
This sequence comes from Tillandsia leiboldiana, assembly GCA_029204045.2. NCBI lineage: Eukaryota > Viridiplantae > Streptophyta > Magnoliopsida > Poales > Bromeliaceae > Tillandsia > Tillandsia leiboldiana. The sequence continues at coordinate 5,580,149 of CM055079.1, forward strand.
GGCCTGTTTGGCCTGTTGAGTCAGCTGTTCGCAGTGGATGCGATGTCGGCCTGTCGAGGCAATTGTTCGCAGTAGATGCGACGTTTGGCCTGTTTGGCCTGTTGAGACAGTTTCTCGCAGTGGATGCGACTTGGTGCCATGAGTTGGCAGAGGGTGATCTAGAGGTTGTTTCTCTGATTTAGTGGTGGAGGTGGTTCTCCCACTTAGCCTTGAGGATCTTGGGGTTCTGGCAGATCGAGTCGTGGAGGTTTCCCGACTCAGCCATGGTTGTGCATTTATCAGATTGAGTCGTTGAGGGTTCTCCGACATAGCTGTGAGAGTGTGTTGGGCTATTCCTGTTCGAGTCGAGGTTCTTTTTCCGACTGAGTTGTGCTTTGAGCTTGGAGTTACCGATCTGTTTGATCGTGGATCATAGCCTGCATGAGCCACATTTGAGCTTGACAGAGATACTTGAGATGGGTTACTTTTTACTCGAGCGGGTCGCTCCCCTCGAGTGCCACTCCGGAGTAGGCGAGACCGGGTTGTTATACCGGCGTGAGATTGAGCTTTTCTATCGCGACTTGTCGTTGCATTTGTCCCTCTGGCTGTGCTGGTGTTGGCAGTCATGGACGCCCTACGTAAGTCCGCTCCTCCGGGACGTAACGGCAGTAGATCCTACGTAAGTCCGCTCCTCCGGGACGTAACGGCAGTAGATCCTACGTAAGTCCGCTCCTCAGGGACGTAACGGCAGTAGGTTGGCGCAGGCTTGACTGGACCCGAGGAGGCAGTCAGTTCAGATTGAGTGATCAGAGATGAGAGTTAGTTGTGGCATCATGTTCTTTCTGTCCCACTCCTTGAGCATCTAGATAGAGGCATAGTAGCTGTAGAGTTTACTTTTCCCAGCTTTCCTTACAGCACTGCTTTTGTACTTTATGCCTCTAGTGGACTTAGTGGGCAGACCGTCGGGCTTGTTGGCGGCACCCACTGAGAACTACTTGGGACGTAGTTCTCACACCCGTCGTGGTGTCTTTTCCCACAGGAACTTCTACTCCGGTTCCTGTTGTTCCTGTTGCTGATCCTTCTGACCGAGGCGAGGGAGTCGCGAGCTAGTTCCCTACCCGTCGTTGGAGTGTAGCGGTACCCCTTCAGAGGAGAGCTTCAGTAGATTAGTTATTTTATTTTCCTCCTTTGAGAGACTGTTGTAGTGAGGATTGTTATGTATTGAGAGCCTGTACACTGATGTATTTATTGGAGATACCTCCCGGTTGAGTTCTGAGTTTGTATATGAGGATTCTGCATGATTATCATTTTGGGAGACGGACATTGTTGTGTTATTTCCAGTTGTACAGTGATTGATTTAGTTATACAGCAGATTTTTATTTATAGCTCTGATATCTGTTTAGCTGTAGTACTTTTCTTGCAGGTAGGACGCTTCACCTATGCGGGTTTGGCATAGGTGGCGGATCTGTTGGCGAGCCGGGTCGCAGTTTCGACCCCGGGGCGTGACAGATGAGAGTGGTATCAGAGCCTAGGTTGTAGGTCATTGAGGACTTAGAAACCCTAGGCTTGTGGTTGGACATTAGGATGACCACGTGAGAGTCGTGACTTTTAGCGAGAGTCCTGATCGAGTTTGTACCTCTCCCAAGAGACGGGATGAGTGATTGGCATGTTTAGGCTCCTAAGCGATTATGTTGGCTGCAGACAACATAATGCTGTGGAATTGATAACATGTCTTAGACTTTCGCTGGATTGGGTCGTATGGTTGTTGTGTCCTGATGTTTGTTATTGTGCAGTGGTCTACGATGCTTGTGAGACGTCGTGCTGTGAGGAATGCGCTTTCCGCATCTGATTAGTAACCCGAGCAGCGGGAGGCAGAGCTATCAGAGCAGAGCGAGACCCAAGAGTTATGGATCCAGATGGCACAGACGTCGGAGGCTGTCCGATGCCAGGAAGAAGCCATGGAACGTTTGATGCGCTTGTTGGAGCAGAGAGCATAGCCAGTGGCAGTACCGCTTGAGTGTCCTCCAGTACTTTCTTCCTATGCAGTGGTATCTTCAGTTGTACCAGTGGCGCCGATGGAGCGAGCAGCCCCCTCCGTGCCGACGAGCAGTGCCGAGGCACCGAGGCAGGGTGGATAGTGGATAGTAGCTGAGCTTAGGGACATCATTGATCGATGGAGCCAGTCCCGGCAGTCTGAACCATCCCGATTCATAGGTTTGAGTTGGAGCCTTTGTAGGCAGAATTGGGGTTGGTGGTGATGGAGAGACTCTCGGAGAGCCTCCCTGTGCTAGGGAGTTTATGCAATTGTTGAACTGCACGCTCCAGGTTCCGAGGGTTGAGGCGCATAGGATATGTTTGACGGGGAATGGTTTGCGCTAGGATACATTTCAGTGTAGTTGGTCCCTCCGTTTTGGATTATTGTCGCTTCGATGGGTAGGCATTGTGTATGGAGCATGGCGCTGCAGTTCCTTGGGATAGGGATCTGCCGCCAGAGGCGAGTTCTGGATATTGGCGCTTGGCGCCGGGTGATGGAGGACAGATCGGCCGGCAGAGATATTTCTGATTTTATTTTTTTCCTGGATAACGGGTTCCCGAGATGCCAGAGATCGGGTGGACCCCGATGGCAGCATCAACCTCTATATCGGAGTGGCGCAGCGGTAGCGTGGATTTGTTAGACTGCGGAAGGTGAGGACTTTGACCTTCTGCGAGGCAGACGAGAGGAGATTTGGTTGTTGAGGTCGTTAGAGCACACTGGTTATAGCGACAGTGTGAGAGGTGCTTACGGCGGCACCGGGACCCAAAGATATCTCTGTTGCCACGAGATTCCGGGTGTGATTTCACCTGAGCTGCTGATAATGCCGCCGGGTTAGGGAGATAGAGATTGAGTTTGGCGTGGTTCGGGGAACCGCGCCACCCTCGGCAGCACCTCATTGGATATTGCCAGTAGAGCTGTGAGAGCTGATGGCGCAGTTGCAGGATCTGATGGATCGAGGGGTCTGTTTGACCTAGTGCCACGCCGTTGATATACGGTGGTGATGCCACATCGTTGATACACGATTGTGAGGGCCTTTTATGGGTCGAGTGTAGACAGGTCCAAGTATTATTCTGGACCTTTTGATGGAATTATACTCCGGCAGTTGTACGATTGATGCAGGTACAGATTTTGGAATCTTACGGCTGAGTATTTCGCCAAGATGGTGTTCAGGTCACGGTAGGGGCATTATGTTTTAGTAAGGCCAATTGGATTGATTAGCGCCCTGCCACTCTTTTGGTTTGAGGAATTGTGCTCCAGCTGTACTTGATTGCTTTGGTAACTAGATCCTCCAGGGATACTATGATCTACTCCCTGAGCAGCTGGGAGCATGAGGAGCACTGGTGGATGTGTTACCATGCTGTGTGGATGAAGCTGTATGCCAGATTATTGAGATACAAGTTTTAGCTTTAGAAGCTTACCTTATTGGGTCACATTGTGTTAGCCATAGGAGCGGCGGTGGATTTCCGGCCAATGTGGATGCTATTTGAGTTTGGCTGAGATCAACATTTATTGTTGAGGTGAGGAGCCTGTTGGATTTCGCTAGTGCCAGGAGAGCATGGCGAATGGATGATGAGACTGGTACTAGCGTCGATTGCAGCTTTGCCAGAGATGGGGGATGGACCTTTGTGTAGTGGTGCCTCCCTTAGTGGCTGTGGAGTTACCATTGGGTTATTCTTGAGCATTCAGTATCACCGCGACAGGGCCACTGTGGTGGCGGATACCTGGAGCCGGATAGCTTTTCGGGGTTGAGTTTAGTGGTTCCACAGTTGGCGCTGGGTGGGACCGTTGAGGAACAGGGCTCGAGGTTGTGTCCCTGAGGGTCCCTTTTGACGGTACACTGCGGTTGAAGCAGTCCCTGCGGTTGGTCAGGATCCGAGAGTGTTTGAGCGGGGACCCTAGCCGATTAGGGCTTCTTTTCTCTGGACGACCGTATGGGGTATGTTTCGGATCGCCTGGTTGAGCTGGCACTAGGGAGCGGTTTTGGTGCGTGCTACATTGGTCGTTCTCTCTTTTCCCCCAGCCTTTTCCTTCCACGTCTCAGCTCAGGAGTGTTAGGCTTGTGGATTCCTCGCCCGTGATGACTCGTTTCCTTTGAGATCTGCGAGTACTTGTGGTACGAGGGATGCCGTTGCAAATTCTGGCTCATGAGATGAGAGAATTATGCAATTTGGGCCATGCCGTACCGGTTGTTGTTGTTGTTGTGGAGTAATCACGGGGAGTGACAGGTGACTTGAGAGCTGGAGACGGCAGTGTTATGTACCTACCCTTGTTTTGTGGCACCTTTTGGGTTGAGCTAGTTTCGAGGACGAAACTTTCTTTTAGTGGGGGAGGATGTGGTGACCCAGATCTCCGCAGGGCTTCTACAGTGCGATTAGCAGCTTCTGGAGGCCTATGTGGCATGTCGACGGTGTTTCTGCACCAATTTGGACTCAAGTGATGGACTCCGGGTGTATACTGGATCACGTGAGTGATCGGAGGACCCCGTCGGATGTTTTGATGTGGTTTCGCGCGAAATGGTTATTAAAATTGGACTCAGCGCGAAATTTGAGTAAAGAACACTTCTCCGGAAATTTTCGGCAAATTTTAGAAGAGGAATTTGGCAAATCGGACTTCGGATTTGGATTCAGCGCGCGAAAACGGTCAAGATGGACTATTTATTTGTATTTTTCGGAGTCCGGATGCGAAAACACGCATTTCGAGGATTTTGGTACTGTTCCGGCCGCCGGAGGGGCGCCGGCGGCGGCGGCGGGCGGCGGAGCGCGGCGGCTGGCGGCGGCGGAGGTGCGCGGTCCACCGCGGAGGCGTGCACCCGGGCGCTGGCCACGTGGCGCCTCCCGGTTGGCGGGCGCAGTGGGCGCGGTCCACGGGATGGCGCGGGTGCACGGTGGACCGGAGCGGGACACGTGGCGGCTGGTTGTTGGCGGGTCTTGGTGCGCGCGGTCCACGCAGCGGCAGGGTCTGCCTCGGGATGCGTGCCCGGCACGGGGCCGTGGGCGGCGCGGCCGCGCACGTGGGCGCACGTGGGCGCGGCGTGGGCGCGGTCGGAGGCGTCGTGGGGGCGCCACGTGGCGCCCCGTGGTTGGTCGGGCGCACCGGTGCACGACCTCTGGTCGCGACACGTGGCGTCCCGTGGTTCGTCGCGGTGCGTGCGCCGGGTGCGGGGAGCAGGACTGGGACGCGTGGCGGGCCTTGGGGATTTCGGGCGTGAACAGTAACGGGCCCGGCCCGTTACTGTAGCAGCCCGGAAGTGCCAGCGCCCGAAACTTTGGGCCAAAAGTCCAAAATCCGGATTTTCGGGCTGGGCCTATAAATAGCTGTCTTGTGGGGGAGTTTTGCCCCCTTTCCCGAGCTCCCCTGCCCATGGGCCCTTTAGCAAAGTTGGAGATCTTCATCTTGCGCATCTTCTGGCGGAGGCCCGGATTTTTTGGAAGCCGCGGCATCGACGACTTCGGCATCGGAGCGCAGTGTGGCGATTTTTCATCGGAGGCCCGTTATCGTCGCAGTTTGATCTGAGAGGTCTACCGAGCTACTCCGTCAGTATTTTTGGACGATTTCTGCGGCGTTGGAATCATGAGAGGTGCGTCTTCGATTTTCGTGTTGATCATCTTGCTGGATTCAGAGTTTTTGGCACGGTTTTCGAAGCATTTCTAAGCCGCTGTTTTCTGGTGGAGTTTTTGGACAGCGGCCCCTTGCCGGAATTTTATCTCCGCACCCGAGTGTCGGATCGAGATGAGCCTATACACTTTTTGGATCTACTCGTCGCAAGGATTATCATTGTATTTTTCTGGGATTTTTTTGAGGCTTGCCGAAGGTATACTATTCCCCTTTTTATCTGTGTTTGAGTTTACAGTTGTGTGGTTGTGAGTGTTTGCGCACCTGTACTGTGGAATTTGTAACTCGGCCTACGGGGCTCGGATTTGGGCGTGCAGGTACCCATTTCGAAGGTCTCGACGAGACGCTCGCTGTGATATTTTTATTGGAATTTTTGGAGTTCGTTTTACAGGTAAAATTTCGCATTAAGGGGACTGTTCCCAGCAGATTTGTGATGCTTGGATTTTATGGAATTAAGTGTAACTTTGGGTTGTGTTTTTGTACCCAGGAGGTATTGATCACTGTTCCTGTATTGTTGGATTGGTGGGTGTGTAGAGATATCTGTTTCTGGACTTTCTCAGCTGTGCGACTCCGGACAGTTAGCATTTTCAGGTGGGTGGCCTTGTCTTCACGACCTATGGACTGTGCATTAATTCTATCTGTGTAGGGACTTGCATGTTATAGATGTGTTTTATATAGCATGCTAGATTATAGGAATTGATGTTCCTGATGTTGATAGATCATCATGTATTTATTGTCCTTCCCTACAAGCTGTTGATTATTGTTATCTTGGAATTTGACCTAGCACCCCTGTCATATGATTGCATGTGTAACCAGACTGGTAGGAAAACCCTCACTTGGGCTAGGGTTATTTCTGCTTTAGACATCCACACTTCTATCTTTCCTGGACATAGTGTTCTTCCTCGCCCGGGTAGTGGGCCGAGTGGTCAGGAGTTATCTTTTAGTGTGGGATGCATGTTACACTCGTGCTTGGGAGCAGAGTGGCGTCTGGTAGATGTAGTTGGTTGTTCATCTGTAGCGGGAGCCGTTTGGGTAGACGACGGTCCCGAGATGTTTTATTTTTCTTGTTTTATCTGTCGCCGCTGTGCTAGTGGCAGCGGTAGATCAGTGTTAGCAGAACCTTAAACCCAGAACCTTTTTGGACACACATATGATTTTTGTCAACCAAATATTTTCTTCCAAGCATCGTAGGGTCGCCTGAGTCTGTTCCTGTTTGATTGGACGAAGGCATTAGCCCTTCGAGGCTTAGATATAAAACTTGGTTTCAACTGTTTTCCTAAGCAGAACTAAAAATCATTAAATATGGATTTCTTACAGATCGGATGGCTTCAGTAAGAAATGTCACAGTTTTTCCTATAAATTAACCACCGAGATGATTCGAGTGGTCTGGGTTCTAAGGTCTGCCTTTTCTTGGGACGAGAACAACGAGAGGCTATGCCTAGAGCCTGTTCTTGTTTGATTTGGGTTGTAGGTTCTAGTCTTTCGGTGTTCCCGGACCCTTCATTGGGTCAGTGGTTGAGATGTTCGGCCTGTTTGGCCTGTTGAGTCAGCTGTTCGCAGTGGATGCGATGTCGGCCTGTCGAGGCAATTGTTCGCAGTAGATGCGACGTTTGGCCTGTTTGGCCTGTTGAGACAGTTTCTCGCAGTGGATGCGACTTGGTGCCATGAGTTGGCAGAGGGTGATCTAGAGGTTGTTTCTCTGATTTAGTGGTGGAGGTGGTTCTCCCACTTAGCCTTGAGGATCTTGGGGTTCTGGCAGATCGAGTCGTGGAGGTTTCCCGACTCAGCCATGGTTGTGCATTTATCAGATTGAGTCGTTGAGGGTTCTCCGACATAGCTGTGAGAGTGTGTTGGGCTATTCCTGTTCGAGTCGAGGTTCTTTTTCCGACTGAGTTGTGCTTTGAGCTTGGAGTTACCGATCTGTTTGATCGTGGATCATAGCCTGCATGAGCCACATTTGAGCTTGACAGAGATACTTGAGATGGGTTACTTTTTACTCGAGCGGGTCGCTCCCCTCGAGTGCCACTCCGGAGTAGGCGAGACCGGGTTGTTATACCGGCGTGAGATTGAGCTTTTCTATCGCGACTTGTCGTTGCATTTGTCCCTCTGGCTGTGCTGGTGTTGGCAGTCATGGACGCCCTACGTAAGTCCGCTCCTCCGGGACGTAACGGCAGTAGATCCTACGTAAGTCCGCTCCTCCGGGACGTAACGGCAGTAGATCCTACGTAAGTCCGCTCCTCAGGGACGTAACGGCAGTAGGTTGGCGCAGGCTTGACTGGACCCGAGGAGGCAGTCAGTTCAGATTGAGTGATCAGAGATGAGAGTTAGTTGTGGCATCATGTTCTTTCTGTCCCACTCCTTGAGCATCTAGATAGAGGCATAGTAGCTGTAGAGTTTACTTTTCCCAGCTTTCCTTACAGCACTGCTTTTGTACTTTATGCCTCTAGTGGACTTAGTGGGCAGACCGTCGGGCTTGTTGGCGGCACCCACTGAGAACTACTTGGGACGTAGTTCTCACACCCGTCGTGGTGTCTTTTCCCACAGGAACTTCTACTCCGGTTCCTGTTGTTCCTGTTGCTGATCCTTCTGACCGAGGCGAGGGAGTCGCGAGCTAGTTCCCTACCCGTCGTTGGAGTGTAGCGGTACCCCTTCAGAGGAGAGCTTCAGTAGATTAGTTATTTTATTTTCCTCCTTTGAGAGACTGTTGTAGTGAGGATTGTTATGTATTGAGAGCCTGTACACTGATGTATTTATTGGAGATACCTCCCGGTTGAGTTCTGAGTTTGTATATGAGGATTCTGCATGATTATCATTTTGGGAGACGGACATTGTTGTGTTATTTCCAGTTGTACAGTGATTGATTTAGTTATACAGCAGATTTTTATTTATAGCTCTGATATCTGTTTAGCTGTAGTACTTTTCTTGCAGGTAGGACGCTTCACCTATGCGGGTTTGGCATAGGTGGCGGATCTGTTGGCGAGCCGGGTCGCAGTTTCGACCCCGGGGCGTGACATGGACGCCGTGGATTCGGCGTTGGGCGCAGATCGTGGATTCGAGAAGCGTCGCGGAGCGAGCGGAGAAGATCCTCTAGGAGCGTATGGAAAAGGTTGAGTCGTAAGTGTGTACGGTAAATCACCTTGTACGTGTTTTAATTCTAGTGGATTTCTGCCGTGTTATCGGTCCCGTGGTTTTTTACTCCGGTGATGGAGTTTTCCACGTAAAAATCTTGCGTATTATTTTTATTTCCGCATTGGGTTTTTATCGCAACGATTTTTTGAGTGTTTATGCGTTTACACCTATTCACCCCCCTCTAGGTGTTTTTTTCCCTATTTAGATCCTTATTACATATAACCCAACAGATGAAACTTTGATGCGGATCCTAGCACGTAACAAAAGGAAACTGCGAAACAGGACGATCCCCTATGTGAAAGTTCAGTAGGAGAGCTATGTGGAACGCGAAACCACCTGGGAGCGTGAATCTGATATGCAGGAGTGTTTTTCTCACTTATTTGGTTCTTGATTGTATTTAAGTTTTGGGAACGAAACTTCTTATAAGAATTAAGTGATGTAATACTCGTGAATTTTTAAATCCTAAAATTTTAATTTAAATCGATTTTCTAGAATTTTTGTAATTCAAAATTTTGAATTTCGGGGGTATTCACGAAAAAGTTCCTAATGTGACCTAACGGGACCTAAACGCGACGAAATAAAATCACTATTTGAATGGTCTCATCGAACTGAACGATGTGGTGACGTCCATTTTTATGTTTGACGAGCCGAAAGCCTCAAAATACGTAAAAAATACTATTTTGATAGTGTATTTATGCAAAATTGCTAATATTTTATATGCGGAATTGCACTAAACTTAGAGTGGAGGGGCCTCTCTGCATAACACATCTACAATAGAGGACCCAAGATAAAATTCCAAAGTTTCAGGGACTATATTTTTGAAAAAAATTAGGATGAAAATAAAATTTTGGTGGTTTTTATATGAAGTATGAAAGAAACGAAGATCATTATTAAGTGTGAGAAAGAATTATTGTATTACTATATTACGGATAATAAATAATGATATTGATATTACGCGTGAGAAAAAATACTACGATATTGTTATTATACGTGATAAAGAATATTACGATATTAATATTATGTGTTAGAAAAAAAATTCAATATTAAGATATTGAAAAAGGTATTGGATATTACAATACGAAAACCGATTGAATATTACGATACAAAAAAAAAAAAAAAAAAAAAAAAAAAAAAAAAAAAAAAGAAGAAGATTGAATGTTATTACGATACGATATGAAAAATATTATTTTAAGAGTGAATATTACGATAGGAAAAATATTTTTTTGGGATATTATATGGTGAGATACAATGATAGGAAAAATATTTTTTTGAGATATTATATGGTGAGATACAATGGGATGGTAAGTGACGGAATAGTACAAAGATTTTATGAACATAATTTTTGGAGATTATCTAGTTCATTCCAACCGCTCCCTCAACTGTTATTTTTTTAAAAATCAATTTTTAATTTTCTTAAATATTTTAGTTTTTATTTTTAATTTAATTTTGTATGTTGTTTTAATTAAAAATTTTATTAAGTTTAATAATCATATTTATCTTATCAAATTTAATAATTAAATTTATTCAAATTTAATATCAAATTTAATGCTAAAACTCTAAAAAGGATTGTCTCAATTTTTAAATGACTTGAATATAAAATTTAGTATAAATTTTATATCCAAATAATTTGGGGTAAAATAATTTATTTAAATTTTTTTATTTCAAATTTGATATTAAATTTGATCTATTAATTTAATATTCAAGTAATTCAGGAATTGAGACAACTTTTTTAGATTTTTACTATCAATTTTAATAAAAAATTTGATTAAATCTAATTTTTAAATTTAATTAAAAAATATATAATTATTAAGTTTAAAATTTTTTAACTAAGCTAAATATAGAGTATTTAAATAAAAAAATATAGAAGCTAAAAAATTTAAAAAGATAAAGAATAGTTTTCAAAACAATTTTATGTTCGGCTGTTGAGATGGGTTAGCTCGCAATGTTGTGTGGATAATCCCAAATAAGATGGTTTGGATATTTATAAAATTTTTGTTGGCGAAGATATTAGATGTGCGGATATTATATGCGGTGATATTATTGTAAGGTATTATTGTTACAAAAATTATTTTCAAAAATTAACAAAACAAAACAAAACAAAACAAAAAACAAAACAAAAAACTAATAAGGAGATTTACACACTCCATCCACGTACGTACACACTATTATCGTTACAGTAATAACTAATAGAATACAAGATAATAGACTAGATAAAAAATCATCCCTATTTGACAATATCCCCACCTCAGGCTAAACAACTGCTGATGTTGCAGCCGGTCGCCTGAATCGACTCCTTCGAGCATGAGCCAATTCGAGCCAATTCGAGGAAGAGCTGTTCCAATTCCACAATCTGGTAAAAATTTTCAGCCCTCGGCTCGAACTAGCCTCTCACAACCTCAACAGGGTATTCTTCTGTTAGACTTGCTCTTAATACTATTTATAGAGGAAGCATACGAATGGGACAGAAACGACAGGGCAGGGCTGATCGGATGGCGCAGACAGCGTTAACAGAGTTGAGTACATGACACGCCACACTAGTTATTCTCATAATAATAAGCCTAAGTGTCAGCACTGCTTGCGGCGAATTTCCCATCACCAACAGGATTCGTTGACTTCTGCATGAGTCGATCGCACTGGCACGAACCGAAATATTGTCTCTACAACGCTGCAAGGCATTCGGCTCTTCTCAATCGGTTCGGCTCACCACAACTTATTCGGCTCACTACAATCTGTGTTTGAGCCTGACGAGGACATCATGGCTTAAAGAGTCTCGGCTGAGACAGAGTTATACAGCGGAAAAAGCGCGACGCTCGTCATGGCTTAAAGGAGACGAAAAATATAATAGAACTAAACATGTGCCCGAGCTTGACGAGGACATCATGGCTTAAAGAGTCTCGGCTGAGCCTGGGTTATACAGCGGGCAGAGCGCAACTCCTCGTCCGACGTCTAGTACTTGCGAGTGTGCTTGAGCGAAGAAAAAATATAATAGAACAAAACCTATGCCCGAGCCTGGCGAAGACATCATGGCTTAAAAAAGAAAAAAAATATATGACTATCATGAGATTTGAAATAATTCTATATAAATAAACTTAAAAACATGTGACACACCTGAAACTTAAAATAGTTCTATATAACAAATATAATAGTTCTAGGATGGATAATTTTTTGCGAAGCCGATCATTTAAAATGAATGTTAATCTGATTCTAAAATGGTAATTTTCTGTGATTTTCTAGAAAGTGGATCATTTGAAATGAATGATTAAAAATGACAGATTAAAAATGTCAAAACAGTATAAATATACTAGCTTAAAAAATAATTCGTTTAATTTTAAATTTTTTAAAAATTTATTTATTTTAAAAAAAAAAATCAGAAAAAAGTAATTCGTTTAATTTTATACTTCTAGGGTTTTCTCAATCATCATGGCTAGATTTTATCATTTTTAATTTAATTTAAAAAATATTTAGATTTGGATTTTTATAGTTTGAGATTTGATGATTTTCATTTTGATGTTAAGAAATATTTTAAAAATAAAACTGTATACTAATATAAATAAAAAATAAAAAGTAATATTAAAAAAAAAAAAGGTTAGTGTTTTTTTTTCAAAGTAAATTAATCACCAAAAACGAGAGTATGTGAATCGGAATTACAACCACGCGTGGAACACATTATGCGGTGAAAAACACATGGAACATGGTGAAAAACGAAAGAAAATAATTACAACACATTGATGTCCATGCGTATAATTACCACCGACAAGATTTAAATAAAGAAGAAGATAAAAATTTTGAATAAAAATGTGAAGATGAAAAAAGAAGATGAAAAAATTTGAAGATGTAGATAAAGAAGAAGAAGAAGAAAATTTGAAAAAAAAAAAAAAAAAATTATAAAAGGACAAGGACATGGAGAATCGGGAAAAATAAGTTCTAAAAAAATAAAAATTGGTTTTGGAGTAAGAGACAGAGAGGAAAGAGATTTTCACAACTTTTAATTTTGGAGTAGAAAATATAGATAAAAGAGATTTACAAAAGAAAGTGGAAGTGTTTTATTATGGGTTTTGAAATGGGAAATAAAGAGGAAAGAGATTTAGATGCCTCAACAAAAAAAAAAAAAAAATGTTTAACTAATTTTTCAAAATTTTATTCTGATTTTTAAAGTAAATTTTGTTATTTTCGAAACCCAAAATTCAAAATCTTATTCTGATTTTTTGACTAACTTAGTTTTCAAAATTTTATTCTAATTTTTAAATTAAATTTTTTAATTTTTGAGATTCAAAATCAGAAACAGTTAAAATTTATTTTTTAAATCTAATTCATTGGTGACTATTACCGACAACCACGCATGGAACATAATATCCACGCAAGAAAATAATTACATGTTCATGTATAATTAATTACCAACGACGAAGAATTAGAAAATTTTGAAAAAAAGATACGAAAACGAATAAAAGAAGATGAAGAAATTAGAAAATGTAGATAAAAAATAAGATGAATTGAATTGAGAAAAAAGATTATAAGAGAAGAAGGACATGGAGAATCAGGTAAAAAAAAGAAAAAAAAAATTGGTTTTGGATAGAAGACAGAAAAAAGACACATAACTTTTGGATTTGGAGTAGGAGATAGAAACAAAAGAGATTTAGTGGAAGTGTTTTATTATGGATTTGAAATAGGAAATAGAGAGAAAAGAAGATTGATTTTCGATCCAAAGTGATTTTTGTCTCAACAAAAAGTTTGACTAACCTTGTTTTCAAAATCTTATTTTTTAAATTTTGAGATTCAAAATTAAAAACAGCTAAAACTTATTATTTAAAATCTAATTCTGATCCTGGACTTAAATTTTAAATTTTAATTTTAATTTTAAAGTCAAATTCCAAATTCTAAATTCAGATTTAAATTTAAATTTTAAATTTTATATTTTATATTCAAATTTTTAAATTTTAACTTTTAACTTTAAAATTGGTAAATATGTATAGAATACATCTGAATTTTGGCCTAGTTGAATTTGACTATTCAACCTTCTAAAAGTTTTAACTTTTGATATCTACCCTTTCAATTTATCTGATATATACCATTTGATGATTTTTTCAACATAAATTTTAGACCTAATACTTAATTTAATAAAGTTCAAAGTGACGAGTAATAAATGCCAACCCCACGATAGGTTAGGTGTAGAATGTACATCCCAAATAGAGTATGCTACATGTACACCCTATTTGAGATATACAAAAAATATTAACCTAGCATAAATTATATAAAAGGGATAATTGCCTGTGTACCCCTGAAATATGAAGAAATATCTGATTTACCCCTCTTATTTTTTTCTTTCCAATATACCCTTCACACGTTCCACCGTTATTAAAAATATCCCTACCGTTTCTCTTTGTTAAGTTAACTAGGGTTAAATTAGAGTTAAATAATAATCGGAGTTGAAAACTATCAAATATACCTATTTTGCCCTGGTTTAGGGTTTAGGGTTTAGGGTTTAGGATTTTTTAGAATTTTAGAGTTTAGGGTTTAAGGTTTTAGGGTTTAGGATTTAGGATTTTTTAGGGTTCTAGGGTTTAGGGTTTAGGGTTTTAGGGTTTAGGGTTTAGGATTTTTTAGGGTTTTAGGGTTTAGGGTTTTAGGGTTTAGGGTTTAGGGTTTTAGGGTTTAGGGGTTTAAGGTTAGGGTATATTTGAAAGGGCAAAATAGTAATTACACACAGATAACGGCAATTCCAAACGGTACACTAACAGAGTTTAACTTCAGAGATATTTTGGAAAGAAGTTGAAACGTAAGAAGGGTAGTTTTAATATTAGCCTTCTAAGAGGGGTAAATCTGAAAACAGATAAATTTTTAGGGGTACGTAGAAAATTGCCCCTATATAAAATATACCAATCAAGACCATAAGAATAAACGGTGCATCCAAATTTTTAAGTTTAAGAATCATTAAATGTCACAAATCAAATTAATTAAAAGATTAAATAGTAAAATCAAAATTTTGCTAAACGACTCAAATCAAATTAACTAAAATATACTAATCAAGTCCATAAATATAAACAATGCATTCAAATTTTAAAATTTTAAGAATCATGACTAAAATCAAATTAATTCAAAAGTTAGGTAGCAAAATAAAAAAATTTAAATATTATTAAGTTTGCCCAAAATGGATCATAGTTTAGGTATTTTTTATTTTTAGAGAAATGCTTAGTCACTACAACTCCCAATCCAAGGGGAGATAAGACAAATAGAAAGCAAGAAAGCCTTTGAACAGGGATGTAAGATTACAACCAAAAGTGAATTGCAGCCCTAGCATTGCTCTTGTTTTTATCACACCCTCTCAACATCCAATTTTCTGATTTGAATTATTATACATTGTTAAATTGAAAATTTATTAATACTTAGAAGCTCTATGAAAAAACTGTTTAAAAAGATAGACCAAAGAAGTACATGTAACGACCCAGCCCACTAGCAATAATAACTCGTTGGGTTCAAACCACAGACCAAATAAAATTTAGCCTTACTTGCACATTGTGCCCTTTACTTTCTTTCTCAATTGAGCCTCTAGCTCACATTGCCTCTTGGCAATTTCTTTCTCTTTTCATTTAAGTTTTTAACTTCTCTTGATTTACTCATTCTCTTACCCTAGGTCCATGCCTCAAGGTAACCAAAGTCCCTTGGACTTATTTCGTTACTTTCATTTTGCTCAAGTTGAAGTTGAAGTATAGGTGTATTAACCCAACTCCCTAAGACAACTCCAGAAATTTTATTCACTTGAAATTTTAACCTCAACTATACTAAATTTTCCTTAAAGACATGACTCTAAGTTACGCTCTAACTCTATGTACACCCTTAAATGACTCCAAAATGTCACTCGTGAAGTCCTATAGTGAATGCCACTCATTTGAGCCTAAACTAGGTTTTCTCCTAAATCAAGATTTCCGTTTTTGCATCAAGCCGATTTTACACTAACGTGAAGAATACAATCCTAGTCTTTCTACTAATATGCTTCTAAATGAAAACAAAAGACAAAGGAAGAGGTCACCCTCGTTCGGTAGAATCTCCCACCTCGATGTTTTTCTTTATTCTTGAAAGAGACAAAAATTTACTTTTTCGATTTCCAAGGTTTTCCTAAAAAATTAGGAAAATCATGAAACAATCAATTTTATGATCTATCAATTTCATAAAATTTAAAACTAGAAATCCCTTTTACAACATAAAGGGAAACACCTCTATTTGGTCACTTTTTGGATTAATTTACAAGAATAGAAAAAAATAATCCCATCTTGAGATATTGGCCAAAGAGAAATTTAATGTAACAACTCAGCCCACTAGCAATAATAACTTGTTAGGTCCAAACCACAGCCCAAAATGGTTAAGCTCAATTATTATTATTAATATTCATGTCTCATATAAACCCAATTACAATTCCATTCACATCCGATGTGAGACTATTAAAACGTCACAGAACATAGAAAAGATGTTTATGTACGTGTTTAGCCGAGTGGCCGCGCGTGTTCACGGCGCGAGACCACGCGAAAAGACACTTTCGAGAAGAGCTTTCTTGAAAACCCGCACGGTACGGCCCGGACGTGAGCCACACCACGTGGCCAAACAGGGCCTAAGAAGCTAGGGCAAAATAGTTTTTGAATTTCGCAATCGACACATCAGGAATTAAACTACTTCAAATCAGAACAATTTGGAAAAATAAAAAAGAAAAGAAAAGAAAAGGCTGACAAAAGATTTCATTTGAACATGCAAGATTAAGTAAAACAAGATCTGATGAGGAAAGTACATAGGAAACTAATGACCCATATACATACATAAACTAAACCTGACAGAAGCCATGCTAGAAACTTACGAAAAAAAACAATGGCCAAAAACCAGAACTGCAAAGCCATTGCTCTAGCATTTCCAAGCACCAAGGTTTACAAGATGTTTATGAAACGGGTGAAAACGAGATAGGCACAGAGAATTACCATTTGAGGCGATATAAACACTAAATCATGATCTCGGGATGAACGGTTGAAATTGTGACGTGGTCCTGTAGGCTCTTGGTGTAAATGTTTGAAAGCTGTGTAGATGCATGAGATCATCTTCATCCCGAATTGATTAAGGTGGTTAATTGTTGATCAGTGGCTGGTTGCTAGGGCTGTTACTAGAAGACCCAAGACCAAGAAGGGTTGAGCACTAGCCTGTATGGAAGGGGAAAAACAATAATTTTTTCAAAGACTAAGTGTCTATAGAAATATGAGTAAAAGGGTAATTAAGTGCCAGTTTAGTCTGGCTTCTCAAAGATTCAAGCCTATTTGGGGCTCTAGAGCCACAAAATTGAAAGCATTTGGAGTTTCATTTGTTCGATGCAGAAAAATTGTTGGGTACTTCTCTGGTGAAGATTCCCACCATCATTCCATAGAATTGAAGGAGAAGTGTGCCGAAGTGCTTTCGAGTTTTCAAAGACTCTAAAGCATCAAAGCAGATGCTTTTGGAAAAAAATCCCAAATGAAAGGTCAGCGGTTTGGATTTGAAAGCAATACCTGATATTTCACGTCATACTTAACAGGGTCCTTCAGGAAATATTGGAACTGTAAAAAACAAATGCAGTGAGGGGAGAATATAAAGATGAAACTAGCATGAATGTTACAGAACTACAGACATAATAACAACAAAAATATATTATTTCTCTTTTTAATCCATTCATTTATTGCTCAAAATTGGAAGTATCATTAGTAAAATCTTCCAGTCCTTTAAGTATTCCATGATTTACACACCATTACATCGAAAATACTTAAAATGTATAATGAGCATAATTATCAGCAACAAGAAAGTAATTTTTGTTACCTGAAAAATCACCTGAGGGGTTATCAGCCCGAGCAGCGCTAATGCATAAAACAGCTTACCAGAAGCAAGAAGGTAACCTGAAACATCAGCATCATTACAGAAACATAATGAATATAAAACATAGCCCTGTGGTGTAAAAAAGAAATGCCTGGATTTTTTAAATCTGCGTAGACTAATGCAACGGTTCTAATTCACTAATTTACTTGATATTATACATACTTTAATGTTAAGTGACCAAAATTGAGTTGTAACACTAGAAAGAAAATATTAGAAATGTAGATATTCTTCTCTAAGATGGGACTACCCCAATTGATAATGAAATGAGAGAGGATTGAGTGAAACATGATCCTCTAAGATATTTTCTCTAAGATACTCCCAGAAAGTGAGATGGGAGTGCAGGATATAATTGCTCAGCAACTGGGCTATTTTAAGATTATGAAATAACATTGCACAAGGCAGGAAAAGTTGGTTCTGTTTGAGATGCAGATAAGGAAGATAAAAATAACCGATGACTAACAATATAAAGACCTCTTATCAGATATACACAATCAGAAAAAGGGAGAGGTAGAAGCCTTCAATCAAGCCTTCTTAAACTAGGAATGGACAAGTTAATCATAAATTTATTGAGTCTCAAAGAAGAAGAGAGACGAAGAAAGAAACAGAGTAGATTGAAGAGGACTACGGCACATGCATAAGGTCTGTATTATAACACACAAGTTTGGTTTTATATCTTCATCTATTCCAATCTCTACCTTACATATAGATCCACTAAGGAAACATTCAAAAGATTTCGCGAGATGCAAAACAACATAAGCAAAAAGAAAATTAAGGAGCAATGAGATAAACAATACTTCATACCTGCTACGGATAACTGAGTAATGTCAATTGTTCCAACACATATCCATTTGGCAGTATCAATACCAAAAGCAACAGGAAGTGACTGCAAGATGTAAAATATGGGTCTCTTTAAAAATGGAATAAATACTGAAAAGAGAATTGCAATGTGTGTATACAATATTTATTACGGAAAATAAAAGGATCAAAACTACCTGCAGTCCCAAAGCCCTGTCTCCTTCAATGCTCTTAAAATCATTTACAATGGCAATCCCCAGCTACAAGGCATGCGAAATTATATGGTTAGAATAGGTGAATGTCAACGGTACAAAATTAAGCCTGAAGAGAACTTACCCCAGCTGTACTGTACAAAAGCGTGAGGACAATATTGTCAGGAGTCAGAGTTCCAAATAGAGCTTGTCCAGCCCACCTATTGTCCACAGAGTTATGGTCATTCAAAGGAGGGTTTATATACACCAAATCATGATAGACACAATATAGGCCTATTTGACCGGATTGGAGCTTATACATAAATGTTGTTAATTTAGAGCTTTTGGAAGAAGCACCGGCAATTTTTTCATTAAAATCTACTCAACAGCTTCCAGAAGTAGGAACAGCAAATAGGAGCTTCCAGGTTTGGGACCAAAAAATCTCATCTCTTTTCCCCACCACAGCAAAAGCTTCAAAACATTTTTAGCCAAAAGCCTGGTTTTTAGATGCGTTTGCGCTTAGAGATGGTGCTCCGGAAGCCATGCCGTGTAGTTACTAAGAAACAATATCAAAAAAGCTGGAAAAACAAAAAAAAAATACCAAGGCAAACTGATGTAACTTGCCCCTAAGGCAAAATTTCCAATCCACCCATTCTGCTTAAGCTGCAAGACATGAAATTGGATGCAGTGAAGAGAGATATCAGCTACAATAGTTCATCCTTTTTTTTTTTGTAAGAAAAGGTAGTTCAACCATGAAGGAATGATTTATTTCTAGCAACACAATAATGATAGCCGTACAAAAGAAAGCGCATGTACCTTTAGAGGTGGAGCTGAGTATATGTAGGAAAGCAAAGATCCACCCAATGCTAGATAGAAAATGACAGGAAATTTGTGTCCTGCCTGAAATGAAGAAAAGCAGTTAGTACATCGTGAAATATCCATCCAGGTGTTTTTGACTCGCAAGCATGTAATTTCTGAAAAAAGGAAAGAAGACTTACCCAGACATCTAATAACGCTCCCAATCCAAGGCCACTTAACAGTAGCACCCATATCTGGGTTATAACCTGAAAAATATCTTGATTAGAGAGGATGAAAATTAAGAAATGTCTGTCAAAAAGGCAATTCACATGTAACTAAATCATTTCCTCTAAGAATTAAGAAAATACTGATGCATTCCAGGTGACATAGTGTTTGCTTTGTCCCAACTTGTCTCAGTTAGAAATCTCTCTTAATCTTGTGGGGATACCATAAGTACTTGCAAAATAGACAGATGAGTAAGGAAACCTACTATTTGATCAATTTTGATAGGTTACATTCTTCTTAATTGTCAATTGTATCATATCGCATAGAATGACTTTCCATAAAGTGAAAATAAATTCCCTCAGAATAGACGGAATACATTTTTTGAAGAAGATATTCAGTTTAAAAAGAGCAATTCAAGTACCTCATTCTCAGATATTGCGCCGGAAGGAATAGGACGATAGGGTTCATTAATTGCATCAATATCTCGGTCGTACCAGTCATTAAGTGTCTACAAGAAAATGAAATAAGAATGGAAAGAATAACAAATTCTACCAGAGAATATTATGCCTTTTCCAATAAATTGTCAATTTAAAACAAAGAAATTCGGGAAATAAATCTAACCTGTGTGTAACCTGTAAGACATGGTCCAGACATTATCATGCAAACTATAGATTTAGCAATGTCTTCAACATTCCAATGGAAGTTTCCTGAAAAAAAAAAATATTATTTGCCTAAAGACCTTGTTGTATCGCCCATTCAACAAGGTGAAATACAGAAAACCTCAAATGCAGAACCAAAGGAAGTTTAAAATCACTCCTAAAGCTGATTCAGCAAATCATATAGAAGTTTAAGGGTAAATGAAGATCCATGTAGAAAGCTTCTCACATCTAGTTATTATTACAACAACAACCTAATACGAAACTTCAGTTCAACCACTAACAACATTGCTGAGGAATAACATAGTCGATATGTTGTTATTATCCTTGTCAAAAAAGCTCCTAACCTATGCTTGTTTAGCATTCCAAGGGGAATCCTATCTCCACTCAATGCCTACTGTACTACCTGCCAATGTCATCTTAGCAGGTAGTACAAGAGGCATTGAATGAATCGATTAATCACAAAAATAAACAAGAAAAAGGCCAAGAGTATTACCAGAGGCAGCAGCTCCACAAACCACTCCCCATATCAATGGAGGCCAAGTAACAGGTTTTGTAAGTTGAAGGCGAATCTTCCATTTATCCTATGTGAAACAAACACAAACAGCCAATAATTTAGCACAACCAAACTGACGAGAAAATTAGAAAAGTAGTTCTCCTGTATTTTGGAGCCTAAAAAAGACAAGCAACAGAAAAGTAAAAATTCTAATGCTCCAATATATTCATCAGAGAGCAGTGACAGCTGGAATAAAATTCAAAATCCTCAATAAATCTTTATATTATTAATTTTTTTTTATTAATTAATTTTATTCTCATTTATTGTTATTTATTTTGTTTAATTTTCATTTATTATATTTTTTTAAAAAAGCGTTTATTGCGGACATTACCCACTCTCTACCACGCCCTCTCCCTCGGGAATCGCGTGCATCATGGGTCTAACGTTGCTATTGCAACGTTGGACTTTTTATACCTCTTCTCTCTCTATATATATAGGTTATATCCTTCTCTACTGTTCATATAGAGAAGTGATCACTTTAAAAATTGTTTAAGAGATTTTTTATTATTTTTACTTGCTTGAATTTTTTATTGTCGAGTTGAAAGAGTCTCCGTCAACCTCTCCCACAGTCGTGCTTGCAGGAAGAGGAGTTATGTCATATCTTGGCGTTGGTATCTTAGGGCGGTGCCTCGCACGCTTCCGGATTAATTTTGTTTCGGCTCCTTCTTCAACAATTTATGGAATTTTCGTAGCATCAATCTGTGAGTTTTGCAATTATATTTTAGTCATAAAATTGTTAGATAATTTAATCACAATCAGATTTTAGTGCAATTATTTAATTAACAGTCTAAGGCGTATTTCCGATTTGATTGTGATTAAAATCTAACAAGTGCTAATCCGGGAAAAAATAAAAATGCATATTATAAATAATTTTGTTGTCAACTTGTTTGTATGACAAATATTCAAATTTAAACATATTGGGATTAGTATTTGAAAATTTTAATAGCATATAGATTCTTGTAATTTTGTTTATTTCTACTGTTGGCTTTAAAATTATTTTTTTAAAAAAATTATTTTAATTAGTTTTAGAGTACTGTGTAATCCTTAAAAAAAAATTACTGTTTTTACTATAGTATAATTATTTTCTACTTACTGTTTTTGCTACAGTAAATTTTTTAAAAAATACTATTTTTATTTTGCTAGTGTAAAAAAAAAAAAATTAAAATTATTTACTTTTTTAATTATTATTATCGCTACAGTAAATTTTTTTTAAAAAAAAAACTTTACTGTTTTAGCTACAGTAAAATTTATTTTTCTAAAATATTTTTTTTTAAAAAAAAAATTGTTTTAAATGTGATTCAAACCCATAGTCAAAGCCTTTACATAAAAATCTCTAACAATAAGGACAAAGCCTAATTCTATATATAATCATTACTTCAGTTTATTTTATATCTTTTCCTGCAGCATACATATTCTATTTGATTGCATTTATATCCGAAAATATTTAAATCAAATTCAAACTTTTAATTGTTTGGGTCATCTGTTTGCTACTAAACCAACTGAGATAAGAAATCAATATTAAAACTTGAACACTTAAAATATTTTGGATGATTAGGGTAGAAACCTTAAACAACATGTTTGTTTTTCTAAAAAGGTTTCTAGAACCTTTTTTGCAACTCACTCTTGTTATTTTTAATTTCATTATTCCCTCAACTAGATTATCCAAAATGACTTTTGATGATTCTTCTAGTCTTAAGCCTGAAAAATTTAGAGGGATAGGATTTCTTAAGTGACAAAAACAGTTAGAGGCTTGGTTAATTACCTTAGGTCTTATAACTGCAATTGGCAAAACACTTTCTTATCCTACTTCTAAAATTTCTTTTGCTCTTCAAACTGTGACTCCTCCCGCTAATTCTTCTAAATCTAAAGATTCTTCCGCTAGTAACCCAGTTTCTGAACTTATATCTGATAGATCCCCTGAGAAAATTAAATTTCACTGTAGATTTAGAATTCTTAGTTGCCTATCTGCTGAACTATATAAAATTTATAAGAAATACCTAACTGCCAAAGATTTATGGTATGCATTAGAAGATGCCTATATTAGATATAATGAAGGCGCTACTAGGTTTATCATTACTGATTTTAACAATTTTAGAATGGTAGAAAACATTCCTATAAACGATCAAATCAACCAATTTCAAAATTTTGTCCAAAAGTTAATAGAAATGATTCAACTTTAGATGATACCTATTAGGCTACCTGCCTATTGGACAAATTACCCTCTTCCTGGTCAAAATTTGCTCATGAGCTTAGAAGAACACAGGGAACTCTTCAACTTAGATCTGTAATCCAAGCTATTAGAAGAGAAGACCAATACCGACTTAGGGAGATTAAACCGACCAACAACCGATCAAACATAAGCATGACCGAGATTTCGAACCAAAGCCATGAGTCTAAACCCAAAGGTACAAATTTTAAACCTAAGGATAAAGGCTCTAAGGGTAAGAACCCAAACCGAAACTATACCCATAAATCCAATACCAACCAATCTAGTGGGAATCAGAAGAATGATGGTTTCTATTATGTTTGCAGCCGAGACAACCATTTTGCTTCAAAGTGCTTTTATCGGAAAAAAGAGAACGTTGTCTACAAAAAGGGCCAAAACAATCAGAACAACTATCCTAAACCTCAGGTCAACATGATTGAGGGTGAACCTTCGAACTCCACTTTTAGGTTAGTTTCTTTTATACCTAATGTTAATCTTATCTATTGGTGGTTAAATTCAGGAGCCAATGTCCATATCTGTACTAATAGATCCCTATTCTCCTCTTACCAGGACTCAGGTGGAGGATGTGTGACTAGTGGAGAAAGAAAAATTGTCAATGTGTTGGGGATCGGCATAGTCAAACTGAAATTAACTTCTGAAAAGATTTTGATCCTTCACAATGTACAACATGTTCCCGAGATCTGATGGAACCTGATTAGTGGATCTTTATTAGTGCAATTAGGTTATAAGATTGTACTTGTATTGAGGGTTTGTTCAAACTTAATGTACTTCCTTTTGCTGATAATAAAAATTATTATTCTTCTAGTTCTACTTCTTATTCTATTGTTTTAAATACTGAATCTTGTGATATATGGCATGGCAGATTAGTACATGTGAACCTAAAATCTATTCTGAAATTGATCAATCTTAACCTTTTATCCAAACTCAAAATTGATTCCAAATCTAAATATGAGACTTGTACCCAAGCTAAGCAACCTAGGAAACTTTTTAAATCTGTTCCTTATAGGAATACCCTGATTCTTGAACTGATTCATAATGATGTATGTGATTCTCAAAGGGGACCTACCGTAGAGGAAGTCGTTACTTTGTGACTTTTATAGGTGACTATTCTAAATATTATTACACCTATCTTTTGAAGACCAAAGATGAAGTCATCTATAAATTTAAAGCCTTTAAAGCTAAAGGTTAAACCAATTAGATAAGAGGATTAAAATTCTAAGGTTTAATAGAGAAGGTGAGTATACTTCAAATGAATTAAATCTATTATGCAATGAACATGAAATAATTCATGAAGTAATTGCTCCTTACTTATCTCAGTCAAATAGTGTAGCTGAAAGAAAAAACCGAACCCTATTAGACATGGTTAACGGTGTGATTTTAAGTTCTAGTGTACCTCAGAACTTGTGGGGAGGTTTTTTTATCAGCTTGTTATATCCTCAATAGGATTCCCTCTAAGGATAGAACTGAGACACCTTATGAATTTTGGAAAGGAAGAGCGCCTAGGTTGAGTTACTTTCAAGTGTGGGGGTGCTTGGCTAAGGTGTCTATTCTTGAACCTAAAAGAAAGAAGATTGACCTAAAACTAAAAATGTCATTTTCATTGGATATTCTTTAGATAGCAATACCTATAGATTTCTAGTGATCATCTCTGAGATTTCAGAAATTTCTAATGACACTTTGATTGAATCTACAGATACAACTTTCTTTGAAAATATTTTTTCTTTCAAAATCCGCACCTCTAGATCAACCTCTAATTATCTATCTACTTTTGATCATGTATCTTTTTTTTATCATATACCTACATCTGATTTGCATTATAGTTTCGATCCTGTAGAGCCTAACCCACCAGATGAATTAAGGAGAAGAAAAAGAACTCATTTTGAGAAGAATTTTGGTGAAGGTTTCTTTACTTTCTTAGTTGAAAGCACACCTTCATCATATAAGGAAGCTATAAATTCTTCTTAAGCTTCTTTTTGAAAGAAGGCTATAAAAAGTGAGATGAAATCGATTATTAGTAATAACACTTAAATTCTCACCGATTTACCTCCTGATAACCAACCCCTAGGATGCAAGTGAATCTTTAGAAAGAAACTTCGGATTGACGGATCAGTAGAAAAGTATAAGGCGCGTCTTGTTGCTCACGGTTTTCGGCAAAAAGCTGATATTGACTACTTTGACACATATGGGCCTATTGCTCGCATTGCTACTATCCGAGTCCTTCTTGCATTAGCATCCGTTCATAAACTCTTGATTCACCAGATGGATGTCAAGACCTCTTTTCTTTATGGCGATCTTGAAGAAGAAATCTATATAACTCAGCCTGAAGGTTTTTCTATGCCTGGTCAAGAAAATAAGGTGTGTAAATTAGTTCTCTCTTTATACGGACTAAAACAAGTACCTAACCTGTGGCACGAGAAATTTGATAGTGCTATAGAGTCATATGGATTTCTGACCAACGATTTTGACAATTGTCTCTATTTCAAGAGATTTGATGATCATTGTCCTTCTTTGCCTTTATGTTGATGGCATCCTGATTGTTGCTCCTGATCTTGATCTGATTAACCAAGTTAAATCTTTTTTATCGAACCATTTTGATATGAAAGATCTTGGTGAAGCAGATGTGATTTTAGAAATGAAGATTCTTAGATCATTTGAATGTATTATTCTGACCCAATCTCATTATACTCAAATAGTACTTGATAAATTTGAATATTCTGATTGTTTTTCTGTTTCTACTTCTTTTGATCCCAGTGTTGAACTTGTAAAGAACACCGGTGTCCAATAAATCAGGCGAAATATGCCCACATCATTGGTTCTCTAATGTACCTAACCAATAGAACTATACCTGACATTGCCTATGTCATATCAAGATTGAGTAGATATATTAGTAATCCTAGTATGATTCATTGGATTGCTCCGGAGAGAGTATTTTGTTATCTTAAAAATACTCTCTTTTGCTCTTAGATTTGTTGGTTATCCTGCTGTAATTGAGAGATACAGCGATGCCAATTGGATTTCTGATTCTTTAGATATCAAATCCACTTCAGGCTATATTTTTATTCTTGGTGGTAGTGCAGTTTCTTGGCAATCCACCAAACAGTCTATAATAGCTAGAAGCACAATGGAGACTGAGTTGGTTGTTCTTGACACTACTTGTCTTGAAGCCGAATGGCTCAAGAACCTACTGTCATCAATTCCTTTGATTTCCACTCCTATTCAGCCTATTTCTATTCAGTGTGATTCTCGAACTGTAATTGATTTTTGTAAAAAAAAATTGATAAATTTTAAGGTTAGTCGACATATTAAATTGAGACAGAAGTCTGTTAGATGGCTAACTTCATGTGATGTTGTTTCTTCGAGTTTTATCAGATCTGAACAGAATTTTACAGATTGCTTGACAAAAGGCCTGAATAGGACTAAGATCCTAGAGTCATCGAGGGGGATGAGACTTTGCACATAAAGGGCCTTCCTGCAGTGGGAACCCAACCTTTGTGATAGAAAATCCCTTAAAGAAGGTTCAATATGGTAAAAACAAGCTGTCGTGTTGGCCATAGAGCACTTTCTATAGTTTATTCAGCGAAACTTTAGTTCTCATCCTATCCTTATGATGAGTAGTGGATGAGATTGAGCTTACAGCTCTTAATGGAATATGAGACGATAATTTTCGCGAGATGTGGCTCTACACACATCCATGGAGGAGACCACCTATATAAGAGTATTCGTATACGGCCACGACTATGAGATGTGGGTTGTCCATAGAAACTCTTATGAAAAATCAAGATACTGTGCATGGCCTTTAACGCACAGACTCGTGACGAAAAATTTTTGCACTGTGTGTGTGGTAGCTGAAGTCAGAATCAAAGAAACGTAATTCAAGACCTGATTCACCCCGATTCCTTCTGATGGAAACTGCTTACACTAAGTGAAGTTAAGTCTCTTAAAGATATCTCATCATTGCATAGTATAAACACCCAATAATTTTAATTTATTTGAATTTTATTTCGAAATTTTGAATTTTGTGGGGGATTGTTGGAATAAAATTCAAAATTCTCAATACATCTTTATATTATTAATTTGTTTATTTATTAATTAATTTTATTCTCATTTATTGTTGTTTATTTTGTTTAATTCTCATTTATTACTTTTAAAAAAAAAAATTATTGCGGACCTTACCCTCTCTCTTCCACGCCCGCTCAGCACGCCCTCTCCCTCGAGAATCGCGCGCATCATGGGTCTAACGTTGCTATTGCAACATAAGACTTTTTATACCTCTTCTCTCTCTCTCTATATATATATATAGATTATATCCTTCTCTACTGTTCATATAGAGAAGTGATCAATTTAAAAATTGTTTGAGCGATTTGTTATTATTTTTATTTGCTTGAATTTTTTATTGTCGGGTGTTGAAAGAGTCTCCGTCAACCTCTTCTACGATCGTTCTTGCAAGAGGAGTTCCGGTTGTATCTTGAATTTTTTATTGTCGGGTGTTGAAAGAGTCTCCGTCAACCTCTTCTACGATAGTTCTTGCAAGAGAAGGAGTTCCGGTTGTATCTTTGGGCGGTATCTCTGATTAATCCGCACGAAGGACGGAAATACGCCTTAGGGCAGTGCCTCGCACGCTTTCGAATTAATTTTGTTTCAGCTTTAAGCTTTCTTTTTAAACAATTTCTAAAATTTCCGTAGCATCAATCTGTGAATTTTGCAATTATATTTTAGTCATAAAATTGTTAGATAATTTAATCACAATCAGATTTTAGTACAATTATTTTATTAACATTGATGCCTACTTCATTTATAACTAATAAGTGAAAACCTATGACAACAAAATAAGAGTCAGACGCCATAAATTTGCCGTTTCGAGATACTTCTTTCCTTTGTTTAAGAAGCAACTGACAATTTTGCTTCATTCATTTAGAATTTGTCACTACTATATTATAGTGAATTTTCATTTACAAAAGCAATTTTTTCCATGATTTTGAGACCTGTAACTCCACAAAAATTTTAGAATCCAAACAACACACCACTCTCCTTTACTTTCTGAAACAGGGTAACATATATGTATAACCCCTGCACTATCCTGATATTTGCCACTTGGTTCCTGCACTTCTTACTTAACACCTTAGTCCCTAAACTTTTCCGTGTATTGCACTTTCGTCCCCGACCATTAAAATAAAATCCTGCTTTTCTTATAGAATTACCATTGATACACTGAATTTAGTTAATTCAAACATAATTGTACAAGAAGCATTTTCCTTTTCGAGCAATGCTATCCGTACACCTAATTTCGGATGTATGATGTATACCTCACCCATCCTTAAGTGGGGACTTCTTCATTGGTCATTTTGAAGTGACCAGTAAAATTTACCACATCCCATCTTGGAGTGGGATGTAAGATGTAGACCCAATTTCAGATGTACAAGAAGCATTTTCCTTTTCGTTTCAGCAATCCATGACTAAAGTGCAATACACATCAAATTTCAGGGAGTAATGGGATTAAATGAAGATACAGGAACCAAGTCTCAATATAAGTATAGTACATGAACTTACAGATTCTCCCAAATTCTCCGGCACAACAAAAAAAATAACCCAAATTCTTCACAAATAAACAGAATACAAGCATTCAATGGATCGAAACCTCACCGTCTCCTGCGCCGCGCCCTTTATGCCGAGGAGCTGATTTATGTTCGATCCCTCTGCACCAGCCGGGGCCTTCCCCGGCGCCGCAGGCCTCGCTGCATTCAACAAACAACACCAAATAACCAAAACAAACTAAAACCCTAGAAAGAAGGCAAACCCTCTGAGAAATCGAAATTTCGTATCGAATCAAACCTTCCTTCGCGTCGGCCTCAGCCGCCCTAACCCAAAGTCTCCTCCCTGAGATCCGATCCAAACGGTTACTTCACCAAACTAGGTCGAAAACTTCGAAAGGGATTGGGAGACGGGGGAGGGGATTTACTCGCGAGAGGAAGAAGCGGCGGCGAGGGCGGCGGCGAGTGAAGGCGGAGAGGGTTCCGGCGAGCGGAGGGGGAGGCGGCGGAGACGGAGACGGAGGCGGAGGCGGCGGAGAGGAGGAAGGAAGCAGAAGCCATGGGCGTCGATGGAGAGAGCTCGACCCCCGCGAGCTCACTCTCAAATGGAAGCGCGGAGTGTGGAGTGTGGAGTGTGGAGTGTGGAGAGGATGAAGAGGCTGAAGAGGGAGTGGGATAAGCTACAATAAGGGTGTTGGCGCTACTCGGTTCACACAAGTTATTTTCGTGCACCAGGTGCACTAGTAAATAAGTGGACCGTAATTTATTTTTATTTTATTTTTTTTGGAGTAAACTGTTTGATACATCATTTATTACTAACAATGCTTGAATCTTAATACAGCCATGAATTAGGACCCTACTTATTAAAATAATTTTTTTATAATCTCAAAGAGAAAGAGTATTTTTGTATTTAACTCTTTAAAAAAAAATTAGAAAAATAATTCTACAAAAATGGTTCTGTACCTGTCACGCGGTGCAGCCACGTCGATGCCACATGTGTGCCACGCATCTTGAACACGGTGAATAATTTATCGTGTTCAAACATGAAGAATCAATCTCCGTATTCAACTCAGCACCAAAAATACCGAGTTTTTATTAAACACGGAGAATTATTTCTCATGTTTAGATTATTAAGTTGTTAGAATTTTATTGGTAAATTTTTAGAATTTTTAAATGATAAGAATTGAATAGTATTTGATTCTTAGAATTTTATTGGTAGGTTGTTGAAATTTTTTAAATGGTTAGAATTATATGTTATTTGTTAAAATTTGTATGTGATTGTTAAAATTATATATAATTATAAAAGATGATAAATTATTTACCGTCTCTTTTAAATTTATTTGTTAAAATTTTTATGTGATTGTTAGAATTATATATGATTAAAAAAATAATAATAAATTTAAAAAAGATAGTAAATTATTTATCTTTTTTTTTTAATCATATATAATTCTAACAATCACATAAAAATTTTTACAAATCACATATAATTCTAACAATCTAAAAAATTCCAACACTCTACCAAAAAAATTCTAATAATTAAATATTATCCAATTTTAATCATCTAAAAAAATTCTAACAACCTAACAATCAAGAGGCTGGGAATTGTTGACCGTGTTTAATAGAAACTAGGTGTTTTCCGCGGGAGGATGCTGAGTTGGACACGGCGGTTCATTCCCCGTATTTGAATATGGTGAATTATTTATCGTGTTCAACTTAAGGCCTACCTCACCGTCCAGTCGATAGGCATAAAATTATTTTTATAAATTTAATTTTTATAAAATTATTTTTAAAAATAAAAATTTTTAGGAAGCTAAATATAAAAAAAAAAACTCTCAAATAGAGCCTTAGCAAATACATAAACAATATTATTATTTTTTTTTTTTTTTGTGTGGAGAGACGCTTCAATCACGTACGAATCTTAAAATAGTAATAAATAGTTGATTAATATATATATATATATATATATATATATATATATATATATATATATATATATATATATATATAGAGAGAGAGAGAGAGAGGTTGGAATGCTATAAATAGTAAACTAGCTCGTTTGTCAGTTATTTATTTTTAATGATCGAGCTTTCAAATCGACGATCAATATTGTTGAACATAATCTAGACCATTTAAATTATTTAGAAATTAAATTTTATACTATTTCAATATATTTTTCTAGTCCATCAAGTGGATAAAAAACTGAACGACTGAAAAATAAATATCTTTCAAAAAATGATGATAGGAGTCTTGTAATCAAGATCAAGAGTAAATATTTTATTTTAAATAGTTTAAAAAATTTTCTAATAAAAATTTAATTAATTTATATCTCTTTACACCGTTAAACGAGTAAAAGTTTATATTTACCATTAAAATTATAAATTTTGTAACATTTTGATCATAATGTCACGCCCCGGGGTCGAAACTGCGACCCCGGGCTCGCCAACAGATCCGCCGCCCATACGGTGAACCCCGCATAGACGAAGCGTCTAACCTGCAAAAAGAAGGATACTATAGCTATACAGATATCAGAGCTGAAAAGTAACTACTGAAATAAAATAATACAACTGTCCAAAATATACAAGTCTGAACCTCACTACAAAGGTCTCTCAAAATAAACTCTCAAAAGAAAAAGAATATACAAGATAAGTCCCAAAAACACTGATAGTACTAAAACATCACCAAAAATGGGGTACATCTACTCTCTCTGGAAGACGACTGGTAGGGATCTATCTCGCGACTCCCTACCTCGATCAGCAGGATCAGCAACTGGAGCAGCCGGAACAGGAGTAGAGGTCCCTGGGGAAAAATACACCACGGCGGGTGTGAGAACTACATCCCACAGTAGTTCTCAGTGGGTACCGCCCACAAGCCCGACGGTCTGCCCACTAAGTCTACTAGAGACATGAAGTAACAAATGCAATACTGAAAGGAAGAGAGCTGAAAAAATAACTCTATAGCTACTATGCCTCTATCTAAATGCTCAAGAAGTGGAACAGATGGAAACATGATGCGTCTACTAACTCTCAAGTATAGTCACCCAATCTACACTGACTGCCACATAGGGTCCAGTCAAACCTGCGCCCACCTACTGCCGCACATCCACAAGAGGACGGGTCTACCGTAGGGTGTCCGTGACTGCCAAAACTGGCCCAGCCAGAGGGACTGCGTCGACAAGTCGCGATAACAAAGTAACAGGCCCAACTCCGGAGTGGCACTCGAGGGGCGCGACCCCATCGAGGAAAGTATCCGCGCATCTCTGTCGAGCTCAATATGGCTCATGCAGGCTATAGTCCAAATCCACGATCAACAAGATCGACAGTACTCAAATCACCTCTCTAACTCACTAATAAGGAACACTCGAACAGCTAGGACCGGTGTCAACCCAACGGCTCCCAGAAAGAATATCAACTCGACATGCAATTCACTAGCCGGGTATACTCCACAACCGGCAACAATGAAGGGCCCGAGAACCCCGAAAGACTAAAACCTACAACCCAAATCAAACAAGAACAGGCTCTAGGCATAGCCCCTCGTTGTTCTCGACCCAGAAAAAAAGGCAGCCCTTAGAACCCAGACCACTCGAATCATCTCGAGTGGGAAAGTTTATAGGAAAAAGGTGACATTTATTACCGAAATCCATTTTTCACTCAAACCCACACGGGGTGAGAACAAAAATAGTTTCTTTTTGAAAGCCATCTTGATTTGAGAAAAATCCTTTTTTAATGATTTGTAGTTCTTTTTAGGAAAACAGTTTGAAAACAAGTTTTATATCCAAACCTCGAAGGGCTAATGCCTTTGTCCAATCAAATAAGAACAGACTCCGGCGACCCTACGATGCTTGGAAGAAAACATTGGTTAACTAAAATCATGTGTGTGTCCAAAAAGGTTCTGGGTTCAAGGTCCTGCTATCACTGGTACACTACTGCCACTAACACAGTGGCGACAAGGACACAAAACATCCCGGGACCACCGTTCACCCAACGGCTCCCGCCATAGATAAAAGACCAACTACATCTACCAGACTCCACTCTGCTCCCAAGCAAGAGCGTAACATGCATCCCACACTAAGAAGAATCTCGACCACTCGGCCCACTGCCCCGGCGAGGATAACACTATGTCCAGGAATAGAGTATAATGTGTGGATGTCTAAAACATAAATAAACCTAGCCCAAGTGAGAGTTTTCTACTGGTCTGGTTACACATGCAACATGTGACGGGGTGCTAGGTCAAGTTCCAATAATAGCAGTTAATTTAACTAAAGCAGGATCAGGGAAACATGAATCAACAATAATACAGGGAAGATAACATCTCTCTCTAACATGCAGTCTCAACTATCTCATGGCATGTATGTTCCCTATCAATAGAATTAGTAGATAGTCCATCGATTTTGGAGGCGAAATACCCACCTGAAAGTGCTAACTGTCCAAGGTCCCATAGCTGAAAATACCCAAGAACAACAGTCTCCAATTTTCCTCAACACCAACGGGTTCAAAAACACCCGCAAACACCCCTGGGTACAACAAAAGGTCCAAGATTACACTTTATTCCACCAAAAACCCAAGTACAAACAATCTGCTGGAACACTCCCAAAGATGCGCATTTTTCACCTGTAAAAAATGCTCCAAAAAATCTAATAAAAATATGACGGTGATCCTCGTGAAGTGTAGATGTCAAAAGAGCCCTTAAACGTTGAATTACGATGCCTAGATGTAGAGATAAAAATCTGACAAGGTGCTGCTGTCCAAAAACTCCACCAGCAGAAAAGGGGGTCAAAAACGTACTAGAAACCCCAAACAAAGCTCAAATTCGAGAAAAGTGGACAATACAAAAATCGTAGATTTACCTCTCATGAATCCAACGCCATAAAAATCGTCCAAAAATATTGTCGGAGTAGCTTTGTGGACCTCTCAGACCAAAATGCGACGATAATGGGCCTCCGATGAAAGAACGTCGCTCTGTGCTATGAAGCCGAAGTCGTCGAGTCCGCGCTCTCCGAAAAATCCGAAACTCCTTCAGCAGGTGCACAAGAAGATAAGCTTCAACTTTGTTGAAGGGTCCAAGGGCAGAGGAGTTTGGGAAAAAACCCCAAACTCGGAGTGAAGGAGGGGTATATAAAGGCTCAACCCGGATAAAACCAAAAAATCCCAAAATTGGGATTTTGGGCCCAATTTCCGGGCGCCCGGTCGATTCGGGCGGCTACAGTGTTGGGCCTGGCCCAACACTGTGCGCGCCTGAATCGTCCAGAAGCTGCCACGTGTCCGCCCGACACTCCCCGCGCCCGGCGCACGCACGCACGCCATTCGCGGAGCGCCGCGTGTCCCGACACACGGGCGTGGGGTGGCTGCGCCCTGCCAACCGCGGGGCACCACGTGGCGCCCCCACGTCGCCTCATCTGCCCCACACCTGCCCGCCGTACGGTCACCTGCCCGCCATCGCTGCGTGGACCGCGCGCACAAGAGCCAGCCAATCAGGAGACGCCACGTGTCCAACCTGCGGTCCACCGTACACCCGCGCTTCTCCCGTGGACCGCGCCTGTTGCGCCGGCCAACCGGCAACCGCCACACGTCCCGCGCCCGGGTGCACGCTTTCACGGTGGACCGAGCGGCTGCGCCTCCGCCCGCCGCCAGCCGCCGCCGCCGGCGCCTCTCCGGCCGCCGGAACAGTGCACCAACACCTTGAAATCCGTGTTTTTGCGTCCGGGCTCCGAAAAATACAAGTAAATAGTCCACTTTGAACGTTTTCGCGCGCTGAATCCAAATCCGATGTCTGTTTGGCCCAATTCCACTTCTAAAATTTTCCAAAGGCCTCCGGTTATGCAAACTTGCTCCCATTTTCCACCCCGAATCTATTTCTTGGGCCCGACGCGCGCACAAACACTCCCAGAAGCCACTGAACCAACAGTAACCCTTAAGCGGGGATTCGGGTCCTCACACATAAGGCCAATGATGTTAAAATGATTTGAAATTTAATTTTTATATATTTCTAGTAGTTTAGATCATGTTCAACGGTGTCGATCGTCGATTTGAAAGCTTCATTATCAAAAATAAATTGGTGGCAACCGAGTCGGTTTGCTACTGACAGCATTCCAGCTCAACTATATATATATAGAGAGAGAGAGAGTCCGGCTACTATGCTTCTAAAAAGCATCAAGTAAATGATGGCGGTAAGTTTTCTACCATTAGATCTATTCTTTTGACTAATTCCAACTCGTAGATCATGCTATTCCACCAACCACTCACTAAACCCAAGGGGCCCATTACATCTTAACCACACATTCTTTCATCCAATAGCTAAAAATCTACACCAATGACTTGATACTTTTAAAAACATAGGAGCTCAAATATACATATATATATATATATATATATATATATATATATATATATATATATATATATATGTGTGTGTGTGTGTGTGTGTGTGTGTGTGTGTGTGTGTGTGTGTGTGTGTGTGTGTGTGTGTGTGTGTGTGTGTGTGTAGAGAATTAGGCTATAATACTATCGATAGCACCAAGTCATTGGTGCTATCAGGTTTTTAGTTTTTGGATTAAAAAATGTGTGGTTAAGATGATAGTGGTCCCCTAAGGTTTACTAGATGGTTGAATAGTAAAAATCTTAAAGGACTACTAGTTGGTTGAATAGTAAAAATCTTAAAGGACTACTATAATCCCAACCGCATATCTTTTCATCCAACGGCAGAAAACTTGATAGCACCAATTGATTGGTGCTATCGATAGTATTCTAGCCGAACTATATATATATATATATATATATATATATATATATATATATATATATATATATATATATATATATATATATATATATATATATATATATTGAGAGAGAGAGAGCGAGAGAGAGAGAGAGAGAGATAGACTGGAATGCTATTAATAGCAATAAGTCATTGGTGCTATTAAGTTTTTTACTCTTGAATTAAAAGATGTGCGGTTAAGATGATAGTGGAGATCCCTAGGTTTAATGGGTGATTGGAGAAATAATAAAATTAACGAATGATAATAATCAAAATGGTTGATCTAAGGGTAGAAAACTTGATAGCACCAAATGCTTGGTGCTATCGATAGCATAGTAGCCGGACTATATGTATATATATATATATATATATATATATATATATATATATATATATATATATATATATATATATATATATATATATATATATATATATATATATATAGTATAGCTTATATGCTTTTAAAAGCACAAACCCATCATGCTTGTGAATTTTTTACCATTGAATTATATTGGAATTTGTGTTTTTGTAAAGTCAACTAAAAAGAGAAAGAAAAAGTAAAAAGCATAAATCCCAATACAAATCTAATGGTAAAAAATTCACAAATATGGATAGACTTATGCTTTTAAAAGTATATAAGCTTTACTATATATATATATATATATATATATATATATATATATATATATATATATATATATATATATATATATATATATATATATATATATATATATATATATATATGCTACTATACTATACTATTGATAGTATTAGTGCTTTACTATTATAGAATCTAATGGTAAAAAATTCACAAATATGGATAGACTTATGCTTTTAAAAGTATATAAGCTTTACTAAATATATACTATACTATTGATAGTATTAGTGCTTTACTATTATAGACTTTTTGACTTTTGGATGAAAAAATATGCGGTTAGGATTTTAGTGGTTTCCTAGGGTTTAGTAGGCTATTGGTGAAATGGTATAAATCATAGGGAAACACTATAATCCTAACCGCATATCTCTTTATCCAAAAGTTAAAAAATTTATAGTAGTAAGACCCTAATACTAACATTACTCACACACACACACACACACACACACACACACATATATATATATATATATATATATATAGAGAGAGAGAGAGAGAGAGAGAGAGAGTAGAGCTTATATATTTTTAAAAGTGCTTGTAAATTTTTTATCATTAGATTTGTATTAAGATTTGTGTTATTGTAAAGTCAACTAAAGAAAGAGAAAGAAAAAATAAAAAATACACATTTCAATACAAATCTAATGGTAAAAAATTTACAAATATAAATAGACTTATACTTTTAAAAACATATAAGCTATATATATATATATATATATATATATATATATATATATATATATATATATATATATATATATATATAAAGTTATATATAAATATATCTACCTCGTCTTAGGTAGGCGATTAAACTTTAACTCCTTTTCAATAAAATAACCATTATTTTCAATAAATATTTTTGAAAATACATTTAATGTTGTTTTTTATTTATAATATTTTTTAGTTGCTTTTGTATCATTCTATATATACTGTAATTATAATATTTCATTTTTTTTAAAAAAATATTATTTATAAAAATATTTTTTTACGAGCTTTTGTATCATGAATTATAAATTATAATTTTTATTTATTTTAAAAAAACTTATTATTTATAAAAGGCCAAAGAAATTAACGAGCAATTAATGGTGGGTCTAATGTAGAGATTCATTTGCATATTTTAGGCATCGTTTGGTGAGCGGAATAAGGGGGGATAAGGGCTTATCCCCCCCAGTTATACCCAAACGCTATTTAGCAGGGGTGGGAACAGCTAAACCCACCCCTAGCGGGTTATTCTGGATAACCCGCTAGGGGTGGGTTTAGCTGTTCCCACCCCCCGGCCGAATAAGGTTTGCAAAAAAAACAGGCACGGTTTTCGAGGTCTGTCTTCACGTGGGCTCTCCTTTTCCCCCATCTCGATCGCAGCAACAACCCATCTTCATCCCGTTGCTCCATCGAAGCTACAGTACTCCTCTCATCTCTTCCTTCATCGAAGCTCCCCTCTCCTCTCTTCCTCCCTCTCCGCAAGCTCCCATCTCTCCCCGCTCGCCCTCTCCGCGCCGGCAAGGTTCCCCGCTGCGGCACGCTTGCCGAGGAAGTATCCTCGGGCCGCGGGTGGTCTCCATCTCTGCAAACTCCCATCTCTGCAAACTCCCATCTCCCCCGCTCACCCTCTCCGCTCCGGCAAGGTTCCCCGCTGCGGCACGCTTGCCGAGGAAGCATCCTCAGGCCGCGGGTGGTCTCAATCTCTGCAAACTCCTATCTCCCCCCGCTCACCCTCTCCGCTCCGGCAAGCTTTCCCGCTGTGGCACGCTTGCCGAGGAAGCATCCCCGGCCTACCGGGCCTCGATCTCCGCAAGATCCCATCTCCCCCGCTCACCCTCTCCGCTCCGGCAAGATCCCGGGCCGCCGCGGCACGCTAACCGAGGAATCTTGCTCCGAGCACC
Source organism: Tillandsia leiboldiana (assembly GCA_029204045.2). Lineage (NCBI taxonomy): Eukaryota > Viridiplantae > Streptophyta > Magnoliopsida > Poales > Bromeliaceae > Tillandsia > Tillandsia leiboldiana. Next base: position 5,618,051 of record CM055079.1, read on the forward strand.
GCGCTTCACCAGAACCCTCTCCGCGACCGACCCAACTGTGCCCCTCCTTTGCTTCTTCTCAGGTTCGGAATACTTCAAAAAGGTATAAATTTTTTCAGCTGGTTGAAACCCTGTTGCCATCTTGTTGCCATCCTATTGCCATCTTGTTTGAGAGAAATGTGTGCTGGTTGCACTCTAGTTGCCATCTTGGTGCCATAATGTGTGCTGGTTGTAGTAATATTGCCATCTTGTTTGCATGATATGTGTGCTGGTTGAACTAATAGTGTCTTCTTATTAGAGAGAAATGTGTGCTGGTTGAACTAATATTACCATCTTGTTTGAGAGAAATGTGTGCTGGTTGCACTCTAGTTGCCATCTTGGTATCATAATGTGTGCTGGTTGAACTAATTTTGCCATCTTGTTTGAGAGAAATGTGTGCTAGTTGCACTCTTGTTGCCATCTTGGAGCGATAATGTGTGGTGGTTGTAGTAATATTGCCATCTTGTTAGAGAGAAATTTGTGCTGGTTGAACTAATAGTGCCATCTTGTTTGCGACAAATGTGTGCTGGTTGAACTAATAGTGCCATCTTGGAGGGATAATGTGTGTTGGTTGAACTAATATTGCCATCTTGTTTGAGAGAAATGTGTGCTGGTTGCACTCCTGTTGCCATCTCCTTACCATAATGTGTGTTGGTTGTCACCCTGCTGGCATCTTGTGTGCTGGTTGTGTGTATGCTTCCTATCCCCTATTGCCCTCTTTTGTGATTTTTGTGTGTATGCGCCCTATCCACCTGTTGCTTAAGATCTGCTAAACAAATCGACGATGATGACGGTTGCCATAAGTATCTGATGGATGACATCGATTTACAATCCACTGCACCCCCATACCATTTGGTAATCATTTGAGTCAAAAAATTTTAATAAAAAGTTAAATGTAATCGGGTGATAGGCAGCATACACACAAACAACACATAAGAAGGCAACTGGGTGATAGGCAGCCTACACACAACCAGCGCACAAGATGGCAACAGGGTGACAACCATCACACATTATGGCAAGGAGATGGCAACAGTAGTGCTACCAGCACACATTTCTCTCAAACAAGATGGCAATATTAGTTCAACCAGCACACATTTCTCTCTAACAAGATGGCACTATTAGTTCAACCAACACACATTTCTCTCTAACAATATGGCAATATTACTACAACCACCACACATTATGGCAAGAAGGTGACAACCAGCACACATTATGGCAACATGTTGACAACCAGCACACCAAATGAGCATACATATAAACAATATCATTTCTGCATTCAATGCTAGGACCAATTTGCAATTGAGCAAAGAACAGATCAAGAATCGGCTAAAAGTTTTAAAGCGCGCATTCATGCTTTATAACTGTTTAGCCAACAAGAGTGGATTGGGCTGGGACTATATAAACAATATCCCGACTGCCGGTGATCCAACTGAATGGGATGCAGTGATAGCGGCAAATTGAACCTAAAGTCATAAAGATTTTTCTAAAGGCTCGCGTACTATACGCATAATCGACATTATACATTCCTTTAATCTTTCTCCAGGAAAATCCAGCATACGGAAAATGTTGAGATAGACCGTTTCCGGCATATAAGGATCTGGCCTTCTTGACCGAAAAAACAACGGCCACTGGCCAATATGGTTTTACTTCAACTATGCCTGCAGCTCAAAATGTTGAAAGTTCATCCTCATCTTCCCCTAGTGAGGATGATACTGTACTTGAGGTAAGAATGTCGGCTTTCAATATCTCACCTACTCTATTTGAAGCCGGATCTTCTGCAGCGCCTCAATATGCGAATATCAGGGCGACGCAAACCTCCGACTCCCCAACCCCTACTCCTGAAATCCCAAATGTCGGAGGTAGTGCTAGTGGTAGCGGTCATAGCTCCGGGGGAAAACAACCACGCTCCCCAGAACTCACAAACCCTCGACCCAAAAATACCCCGTCCTCTGGGGGACGGCGGCGCAAACCTGATGCCGGGCTTAGTGTAATCTCTGAGATGGTAGAAATAGGCAGGCAAAAGCTTGAGCTTGCCCGTGAAATTTATCAGTCCGGAAAGACGAGCAGACCTGTTATTCCAACCATTCAGGATTGCATGACCCGAGTGTATGCTATGCCAGCTATTACTCAAGAAAAGGTGCTTGTTGCAGGCGACGCCCTGAAAGATCCAAATAATCGTCAACTCTTTATGACCATGACCGACGACTTAGCTGTAATGTGGGTTCACCGACAAGTGGCAATGCAAAATGTACTATATAAGCAATACTTTCCTGGATTGTAGGTTTCATTTTAAATGTTTATGCTTTTGTTTGTTTCCTCAGACCGTTGCCATCCTATGTATTATGCTAAGTAGACAATTCCATTTTTTTGCATGATGTTTGATTTACTTTTTAAATATTGACTTTATTAACAAGAATGCTTGAAGTTGTGTTGTATTTCAACGTCATATGTTGCGATTGTCACTGTTCAATATATATTGTACTTACAGTATAAATTGGTGATTCGAATGATGGTAATGTGTTTTCCTCCACAATCAGTACCACCTTAAGGGACCTTTTAGATGATGATGACGACATATGGGATGATGTACTTGCAATGTTGATTCAGCAAGGTTACTTGACATTTAGGCAAACCGTCGAAAAGCAACCGTGTCGTACCCGTCCATTTACAGGGCACCAGCTAATATGTGATATATTGAATGGTCATCCTGAGCGTGGGTACGACCAGTTTCGAATGCCGACCACGACTTTCATTGCACTGCGCGATGAGCTAGTCCGAAAGGGATTGGTACAAAACACACGCAATATGACAATTGAGGACCAGTTAGGAATATTTATGTTTTGCATAGGACATGGGGTGGCTAATAGAGTAATTGCTGAAACATTTCAACATTCGGGTGAAACTATCAGTCGACATTTCAACAATGTGCTTCGGGCGATTGTAACGTTGAAAGACGATTACATAACACTTCCGCCGAATCATTTTCCGGTGCATTCCCGAATTAGAGATAATGCAAATTTTCACCCATTCAAGGTATGTATGCTTTTACATTAGTGATTTTACTTATATGTCATTTTGATATTTTATTAATTGACTTACTATGTTTGATGTTTACTAGTAGAATGCAATTGGTGTGATTGATGGGACACATATTCCTGCGGTTGTCAGCAAGAGCAAACAACCGAGATTCCGGAATCGCAAAGGATTTACTTTTCAAAACATGATGGCTGCAGTATCCTTTGACTACCACTTTCTATTTGTCTGCACTGGTTGGGAGGGATCAGCAGCTGACATGCGAGTACTCCGATGGGCTTGCGATAGTGGAGGTTTCATAATGCCTGAAGGTATATCACACATACTCCATTTCTCTTACATTACTTTAATCATGAGGAATATAAAAATTTATATTGTACATGTTTCGTAAAATCTATAGGCAAATATTATTTGGTAGATTCAGGCTATGCAAATACAGAAAGATTTCTTGCACCATATCGAGGGGAGCGTTACCACATTAGCCAATTTGATGGAAACACTGGGGGGCGCACTCATCGAAGTCCACGCGACCTATATAATCATCGACATGCTCAATTGATAAATGTCGTGGAGAAAATATTTGGTATTTTAAAGAAGCGGTTCAAGATCTTGACTGTTGCAACACCGTTTTCATATAAAGTCCAATGTCAGATTGCGATGGCATGTTACGTTATACACAATTTCATTCGACGACACCAAGGTGCAGATGCTATCTTTAACGAAGAGTTAGAGGAACAACCAATGGAATTCGGTGACGAGGAAACGGGTGATTATGTTGGTACTACAGAATCACGGGGAGGCGACGAGTTGCGCACATTTATAACTAACCAGTTATGGAATAGCCGAAGTTAGATATATAATGGATTGTATTATATCGGATTTTATGCTTACAATGGGGTTGTAAAATTGTCTATTATTGGAGAACTTTTCGATTGGTTGTAGTAATAATGCCATCTTGTTTGAGAGGAATGTGTGCTGGTTGAACTAATATTGCCATCTTGTTTGAGAGAAATGTGTGCTGGTTGAAATAATAGTGTCATCTTATTTGAGAGGAATGTGTGCTAGTTGTACCAATATTGCCATCTTGTTTGAGAGGAATGTGTGCTGGTTGAACTAATATTGTCATCTTGTTTGAGAGAAATGTGTGCTTGTTGAAATAATAGTGCCATCTTGTTTGAGAGGAATGTGTGCTGGTTGAACTAATATTGTCATCTTGTTTGAGAGAAATGTGTGGTGGTTGAAATAATAGTGTCATCTTGTTTGAGAGGAATGTGTGCTAGTTGTACTAATATTGCCATCTTGTTTGAGAGGAATGTGTGCTGGTTGAACTAATATTGTCATCTTGTTTGAGAGAAATGTGTGTTTGTTGAAATAATAGTGTCATCTTGTTTGAGAGGAATGTGTGCTGGTTGAACTAATATTGTCATCTTGTTTGAGAGAAATGTGTGCTGGTTGAAATAATAGTGCCATCTTGTTTGAGAGGAATGTGTGCTGGTTGAACTACTATTGCCATTTTGTTTGAGAGAAATGTGTGCTGGTTGAAATAATAGTGCCATCTTGGAGGGATAATATGTGCTGGTTGCAGTAATATTGCCATCTTGTTTGAGAGAAATGGGTGCTAGTTGAACTTCTATTGTCATCTTTTTGCCAGAAATTAGTTTGGTTGCACTCTTAGTACCATCTCCTTACCATAAAATTTTCTATCATTTATAAATATTTAATATTTAATTGTAAATATTATTTAAATTTTTTAATATTTATCTAAATTAAATATAAGATTGATTAATACCATAAATTTATTTAATTTTAAATTATATCATAAAGGGCAAAATAGTAAATAAAAATATTTATTCTCTCAATTCTTCTTATTCGTCTATACCCAACCAAACATAATTTTCTCTTATTCCTCTTAGTCTTCTTATTCCTATATAATTTACCAAACACAATTTTTTTTAAACCCGGTATAATTCTTAAACCCAACCAAACAGAAATTTACACTAGTTTCTGCTAATACCATAACTTATACCTATCCCCGCTATAACCAATTTTTTTTTATTCCCGAACCAAACACAGTTTTAGAATTTTTGAGGAATGCCTTTGATAATTAAAACGTTGGAGCTAAGAATGAGCTAAGAATACGTATAAAATTATTCCAAAATAATGTTTAATTATAATAAATTTTCCTCTTTGGGATAAACTCAAAGACACAATTGATGTAAACTTCCCTATAATATAAAATGAGCAATGCTAAATGTACACCCCGAAGGGGTGTATATCATACACCTCCACCATTTTAATGGTGGCGATATCTTTTACGGGTCACATCGATTGACCCATCATCACACCCCACCCATTAAATAGGTGGGGTGTGTGATATACACTCCGAAATGGGTGTACAAGTATCATTTCCCATATAAAATACGTGTATCGTTTTCTAGTAAAAAGGCAAAAGCGTAATTTAAAATTAAAATTTACTATACATATTTACCAAAGTCTCGTACTCTCATGTTACATCCATTAATGGCGGTCACAATCACACTAACTCCACAACCACTTTTTTTTTTTTTTTTTTTTTTTTTTCCAAAACCTAAAGAAACCAACCCCGACAAATTAGGGAAATAACGAATTCAAAATTTTAAAAATAAAAAAAAAAAAGAAAGAAAGAAAAAGGAAAAAAGAAAAAGAAAACTAACTTTTCTCAAATAGAAAAAATGGGAAAAAAAGAAAACAAAAAAGTATAATGACCGAATTGGCCCTGGCTGCTATTTTTTTATTCCTTTCGCGGGCCGGACACAATGTGTGCATAGATGAACTCGTTCCAGATGTCCGGCACGCCGGGCAGGCACCAGTGGATGCAGTCGGCGTACATGGCCGGGTCGGCTTGCTGCTCCGGCGTCAGCAGCTTGCCCTGCCGGAGGGTGTGGACGGAGGTGTGCGCGTCCTTTCGAACCTCCGATAGCGAGGTGATGTTCACGAAGTGGACCGGCGTCCCCCGCTGATTCAACGACCGCATCATCTCTGTCGCCACCGCGAACAGTCTCCAGTCTGTGCCAAGCTCTAGCGGCTTCGTCTGGTTCACCACGGGCATGGTCTCCAGCGCGCACTTGATGCCGTTCGGATTGCCCCACCCGACACTCCTAGTTTTCAAAGATAATCAAATTATAAAGAGATGTAACTGAGAACAAATGACCATACATTTGAACTTTACGAGCAAAATTCTAGACACCCACACAGCCACATATATATATATATATATATATATATATATATATATATATAGAGAGAGAGAGAGAGAGAAAGAAAATTATGCTATGACAGCAAAGAGGACGTGGTGTTATTAAATTTTTAATATTTAGAGTTTGGTGGTCATTCATGAAATAGTATGATGTAACGGGTGAAAATAAATTACTAATAAAAATTTTTTTATAAAAAATAATTATAAAAAATTTAAATTTTAAATTAAAAATATCAATTTTATTTTTGATATCAAGTAAAATTTTTTATTAAAGTTTCATATCATTAGAATTCTTCTATTCCGTTGAATCTACAAATATATTACATCGACTGTTAAAATAATAAAATTTAAAATTTTTTAATTACTTAATAAATAATACCAAAAAATTTTAAAATTTAGTTTCTAAATAACCGTAGATCATACTAACGAAACTAATCGTTGAATCAGATATCCTATCATCGAAAATAACTTAAAGTCACTTTCAAAACTATTATATATATATATATATATATATATATATATATATATATATATATATATATATATATATATAATCAATCAATAGTTATGTTTATGTACGGAAAATGCTAGATGTATATTCAAAATGGGTGTACATCTTACACCTCATTTATTTCCGAATGAATTAAATTTTACTGGTCACTTTGAAGTGACCAGTAAAATACACCGCACCTTCGAATGAATATGATGTATATCGTGCACTTAAAAATAAATGTACGGATAACATTGCTCTTTATGTATAGGGTAAATTGCCTTTTTGGTTCTCAAATTATAGAACTATGGGCTCCTCACACTTTAATACTCAAATTGTAATTTATTATAATTTTCTACTAGAATTTTTAAAATAATCGTAATTAAAATTTTCAATCTAATTAAATTAATTAAATTTTAACACATGATATGGTATTTTAATTATTGACACATCATCAATCACAATACTATTATATTATTTCTACATTAGCGATATATAAATATTTTATCAATTAAATTAGATTATATAATTTAATTATAATAATTTTGAAAGTTCGCACAAAAAATTACAACAGATTAAAATTTGATGACTAAAATGTCACCAACCTCATAATTTAAGAACCAAATGTTTACGATCTAATAATCCATTAATTTTTAGTTGTTTATTAGTTTGCACTTGTATTATTCATTAATTTTCTCTGATTTTTCAATATTTATCATCTAATAATTTATAGCTTTTTAAAGTTAAAAATTAAGAGATTGAATTAACAACATGAGATACAGTTTAAAAAATTATGTAGTTTATAAATATCTAAATGCACTAGTTATGTGCAATTAATTTTTCAAAGACTAATTAATCAAACTATTTAAAAGATTAGATAATAAAGTTTAAAATTTTAAAAGTTGAATAATATTTCAAATATCTAAAGTTTAGGTAATTCTATATAATTTTATCTCATAATATTTATTATTTTTCTATCTGCTTCATTCTTGCGTTTTTAGAAATGAACGGTTTGATTTATAGAGAAAGCAGGAAAAGAAGCCTTGAAAAAACAGTTTTATATCGAAATTCGAAAACCCCATTTTAGTTTTCCGTACTTTTGTTAAAACCAAAAATCTAACCTTTCTTTTTAAAAAAAAAAAAATTCAATATTTCATAAAAAATTAATATTTTTATTTTTCGAAAAAAAAATCGGAAAACAAAAACAATAATATTTCTTAAAATCTAGGAAAATGTAGAAAAAAAAAAAAAAAAAAAATTCTAAAAATAAAAGTTTTTTCTTTCTAGAAAACCAAACATATTTCTCCAAAAGGTTAATGCTACTTGTACATAGGAGTGTCGACGAACCGAACACGAGCTGGTTCGTTTAAATATCGAGCTGAAAAATTTGGCTCATGTTCAACTCGTTTATTAACGAGCCGAACACGAGCTGGCTCGCGAACAATAAATTTGATTTTCATTCCTATTATTAGATGTAAAACTGAAAAAAAAAATTAAAAAAATAAAATTTATAAAAAATTAATAGCTTAAAATCTAAATAGTAATATATATATATATATATATATATATATATATATATATATATATATATATATATATATATATATATATATATATATATATATATATATATATATATATATTCGAGCCGAACACGAGCGAGCTGACCCCAGCTCGTGTTCGGCTCGTTTATTAAACGAGCTGAATTTTCACCCCTACTTGTACACCCTAAGTGGGGTGTATATTTTACACTCCATCAATTTAAAGATGAGGTGAATTTTACCGGTCACTTTGAACTAGGAATGTCAATGGGTACGGATATCCGAAATTTTATCCGAATCCGAATCCCAATGAAATGAATTTATCCGATATTAAACGAATATGAATTCGGATATGGATATAAAAAATAAAAATCCGACGGATTTGGATTTGAATATAAATTTTGATTGTACACGATCCGAACCCGAATTAATTTTACCTTATATAATATATATATCTATAAATATTTAATATTATATTTATATTTATATTTTAAAAATTTAAATTTAATATAATATATTTTGAAATATTATAAAAATAATAATAATAATTATTTCGAGTTGGACTCGAATTTGGATATGAATTTTTAAAATTCGTCGGATTCGGATTCGGATTTGATAGTCGGGTTCGGATTTTTCAAAATCCGTCCCGAATTCGATCTGTTGACATTTCTATTTCGAAGTAACTAATAAATTAGTTCATATTTTTGAATGAAATAAAATATATAATATACATGTTATTTAGAATGTATATGTAATATCGCTCTTCAGCAAAAATGTGAAGAAACAATTAATTTTATTTAAATAATTAATTGAAAAGATGCATTCCTTAATTGATTAACCTTTTAGCACGTGCAATTGGTGGTGTGCATGAGTGTCCGCGAGCGTGATAATGAAGCAGTCCATTATTATTACCGTAGAGAGAGCCGTGTGATGTTGGGTACTCTCTGTCTCAACAGAAGAGGTAAACGACAAATTTGCTCCTGTGAACCTTGTGAGCTGTGACCCATCATTTGTGGACTTTTTTTCTATTCTAAATAAAAGAATCTCCACCAGTTGAAAAGGATAGTCCATGTGCCCCTTTACGCAGCAATTTTCTTTTTCTGTTTTTTTTTTTTTTTTTTTTTTACCAGAGAAATGATATTTAATCTTTAAATTATAATTAAATTTTATAATTCAATTTAGTCTATTTCTACTTTTTCTTTTAACAAACAGTTCAGCTAGAAAAAAAAAAAAATTAAGAAGCTGAAGTAAAAATTATTGTAAGCCTCAAAAGTGAAACCTACAGATTTTGAACTGGATTAGGCATATGGTGTGTGTGGTAGATCTAGTGGAATTAATTATTTCAGCTCAGCTGGTGAGCACTAGCCTGAGCATAATTATGTTAAAAAAATATTATTTATATATTCTAAAAATATATATATATTTTATTATTTTAAAATAAAATAAATTTTATTTATCATTTCAAAATAATAACTGAAAAAATAAAAAAATAGACATGCGCCCCCATGATAGTGGCATGGTGATACATCTCATTTTTAGAGTATTAGATGAATGAAAATTCCATGAAATTTTTTTTATACATCGTCATTTCAAAGTAATAGATAAAATTTATTTTACTTTAAAATAAATAAAATATATATTATATACCTCAAATGGAACGTACAAGAGCATTTTCCTTTAATTTTACGGCTCATACTTAATTATACCGTAAAAATCTACTGTTGATAGAATAGGAAATTTTAAATCACTAAATTACGATGGCAGATTAAAAAAGCTAAAGAATACCTCAAAAAGAAATGTTTGAAGAGAGATGAATTCTTACTTGATATGAATGGGAGAAGAGCTCATGAAGAACACCATTGTTTTCCTTAGATCCACATTCTTCTCCACCCATCTAGCCCATGTCTTGAGTACCTTCCTGTACGCCACCGGCCGATCCATCTCGTCGTACTTCGTCGATCCTTTATCGAACGATCCCCGCCTTTTTTTTTTTTTTTTTTTGCCAAATTTTTTTTAAACAAAGTTAAGTTCTAAATTAACGCACTAATAATAAAAAATGACTCATTTGCTTCCCTGAATCAAAATAGGATGTAAAGTGCGACTTACAGGACTTTCATTTTGGGGGTGTTCATCCACCAAATGTAGGTGTTGAAGATGAGGTAGTCCACCCCCTTCCAGTTGGGGGCGTGCTTCCCGATCGACGTCGGCATGATGATCCGGTTCTGGATGCTGTGGATCGTCGGATCGTCGGAGTTCGACTCCACCAGGAACGGCGCCCAGTAGAACTCGATCGTCGCGTTGTACTCCTTTTGTGTTTCCAAGCAAAACAAGTCAAAATTAATCAGATCATTTGTTGTAAAACTGTATTGATAATTTCTTCTTTTTTTTTTTCTTTTTTTTTTTTTTTAAGGGATAGATAGCATGCTAGCTTCTTTTATTTTTGAAATAGATTTAACTGAAAATACGAAGCAACTAGGCTTCGAATTCGGATATCAACCATCAAATCCTTCGCCACTTGCACTAGGAAGAACCGTTGTCTCATTAAAATGATTTTAGTCATATAAAATGATGATTTCATTAACTTTATTGATAATTTCTTCAAAATTGATGATTTTAATCACTTTTAGTAAATAAAACTGAACTAATTAATCACTACTTTTTACCTTCAACTATTGAATTTTGAATTTTGAATTTTGAATTTGACTTTGAAAATATGTTTTACCTGGAGTGTGAACACATTGAGTGAGCCATTTTTGACCAGGGATTTTTTGTCCCACGGTGCGACCCACTGAACCAAGCACACCATGGACTCCCACTGATTCCGGTTCAACGAGTCCCCCACGAACATCAAGCGCTTCCCCCGCAGCTTCTCCAGAAGCACTTTTGCATCGAACCTAATCCCCAAAATAAAATAAAAAGGAAAATTGTTAGTTGAACAAATGGGAATCAAAAAGAAAAGGAAAAAAAATCTTATTAGATCTGCGCGGAGATGCTTAGATCTTATGCATATGTTCAAATAATAGCAGTTATTAATTATTTATAATGTATCATAAAAGTTATAATTAGATCACTCGGCCATGCAGCTCTACTTTAATTACGTGTGTGTGCATCTTCGTTGCCAAAAAAAAAAAAAAATTAAAAAATTAAAAAGAGGCCACAGATAAAAAAAAAGAAAAAAAAAGAGCTCGTTTAATTTTAATAGATTTTCACTCTAGCTCTCACTGGTGATTCGGAGAAGCTGATCTGGGAGGAGTAGGTGTTCTAGTTAGATATTTTACCAAAAATTTGATCCAACGTTATAAAACCAAAATCACAAAATTCAAAAAAAAAATTTAGAATCAAATTTTTTTTTTTTTCCTGTTCAGGCCACACCACTGAAAATTTCAGCCATTTATTAGCTGACGCCAAATCTGGCATTAAGATGGAGGACAGAGAAATTGCATTTTTTTTAAAAAATAAAGCTTAAAATATCACGAAATCCAACAAGAATAAAAAAAAAAAGCATTTTGATGCAGAGCAGGCACAAAAAGAGAGGAATTTTTCACTTTTTCTTTTCTAAAAGAAGAAAAAAACACAAATACCAGTATTTTGTTTTTTTTTTTTTTTTTTTAAACTGTGATCTGCATGTAGACTTTCAATTCTAGACTAGAATCCACAATTTTTTTTTTTTAAAAAAAGTTTAGTAAAACTGAAAACTAAATAAGATCATTATATATATATATATATATATATATATATATGTAATCTAGGAATGAATTTACCGGGGCAGGTCGCAGCGATGGGGCTGCCAGCGCCACTTCTGGAAGGAGTCGTCCCGGCGGCCGTTCCGCATGCACGTGACCTGCTCCGTCAGGAACCCGCACGCGGCCTCCTTGTAAAGGGGATACCCCCCTCCCTTTCCCTCCTCCCCCTCCCCCTCCCCCTCCTTCTTGTCGTAGACCCACTCCCCGTCGTAAACGTCGCAGTACTCCCCCTCCTCCTTCACCTTGCTGTCGACGACGACGTTGCTCTTAATCTCCTCCTTTTCCTTTTCCTTTTCCTTTTCCTCCTCCGTGTTGTTGTTGGTGTTGTTGTTGTTGTTGTTGGTGTTGGTGTTGGTGTTGATCTCATGATCGTCGGCGATGGCGTTGAGCTTGGGGGCGGAGGGGTCGTGGTGGGGGTGGAGGAAGGAGGGGAGGTCGGAGGAGGAGAAGGAGGAGCGGAGGTCGGCGGCGTGGAGTAGGAGGAGGGTGGTGAGGAGGAGGAGGAGGAGGCTGGCGGCGGCGACGGGGAGGCGAGAGGGCGGCTTGCGGGAGCTGGAGTTGGAGAGGGAGGAGTGGTGTTTCATGGTGAGGGAGTTGGGCTGGGGTTTGCGGCGGGAGGAGGTGACCATGGCCGAGGAAGCTCGGCTGGGGTGGAAGAAGAGGGTAAGGCGGTTTAAAGAGGAGAACCCAGACCTTGGGGGAGATGTTCCTGCGGATCTATGGTGCTGGTGATGGTGGTGGGTGGGGACGAGAGAGAAAGAGAGAGAGGGCTGTGTGAAAAAAGAAAAGGGCAAATGAAGAGGAGAGAGAGAGAGAGAGAGAGAGAGAGAAAAAGAGAGTGACAGAGAAAGTGGGTGGTGAGCTTGGTCCACCCTCTCTATCCTCTGTCTCCTTTGAGAGAGAGAGAGAGAGAGAGAGCTAGAAATTAAGTGCAGGTTAATTAAATTGTATTTCTAAAATTTATTCATTTCATCGTAATTATTTTTTTTTTTAAAAAAATAAAATTAGTTTGATATTATAGGTCAGATAGTAGATTTCTTATTATAATTTGAAAAGGGGGTAGGTATGAGGTCTACTCTTTCTCTTTCTATCTTCTTTTTAGAGTTTTTTTTTCCCTGTATTTTTCTCACTCTCTTGCGCGCGCGCCCCCACTCTCTCTCTCTCCTTTTGGTTTGGGCGGTGAGGAGGATGCTTCTCACATTTAATTGTAGGTATGGTTGGGTAACGGAATAATCAGAACTAGTTATTCTGGGGATAGATATAAAGTATAGAATAAGAGCGAAAAAGTATTTGGTTAGGTTTCAGGGATAAGAGATTTTGTGTTTGGTATGAAAATGAGAAATAAGAAGAATAAAGAGGTTGTGATGATGAGAATGTATTGGGAAGGAAAAAAGAGAGGAGAGAGAGGGATTTGTGATGATGAGAGTGTATTAGGAAGAAAAAAAGAGAAAGGAAAGAGGAATTTGTGATGATGAGAGTGTATTGGAAAGAGAGAAAGGAGGGGAGGAGGAATAGTTTAATAAAAACAAAAAATTATAAAATAATAGATAAGAACTGTTGTTCCAGCTTATTCTGCTTGTACTAAAACTACTGTACCGAATAATTCTTGATGCGTTTGATAGAATAAGAAGGATAAATCTCTTATTTCCGGTTCTAGTCCGAAATAAACGGTGCCTTAACTTATTTTAATTTTTTTTTTTTTTTATTTCTTGTTTTAGTTGATTAATACTGTTTTGGTTGTACCTCGCAACAAGGGTCCAATGGGCACAGCTTCGTGGAATCTTGAAGAGGGAGGAGGTCGACGCGGGTCAATTGCGTAGCATATAAGCTACAGTTTATTTCGGAGCTACAGCTTTTTTGCATCTGCGTTCCTAGCCGCAAGAAAAATATTTTATGCACATGTATCTATACTTAAACTCCCATTAAAAAAGAATCTCTCTCTCTCTCTCTCTCTCTCTGTAGAGAGAGAGTTTGGCTAGATACACTGCAGTACAGTTAGTTGGTATTTTAATTACCAACTAAAAGATCAAAAGTTTGATCCTAATACTGTGCATATTTATGATTAGAGCAATGCTATCTATCTATATATATATATATATATATATATATATATATATATATATATATATATATATATATATATATATATTTTATTCATATAAAACTAAAATAACGAATAAAATTTATTTTATTTTAAAATAAATAAAATATAAACTATATATATATTTTTAGAATGTATCAGTAATATTTTTATTATTATTAAAATTTTTTAAGCCCGTCAAAATTTTGATGACCGAGAATTAAAGTAAAAATGAATAAAACTTTTTTTTTGATGACAATAGAGAAAAATAGAGGGCGAAAAAATTAATCAAATCGGTTACGAATTTTTTTATCGCGTATCGTATTGATCGATATGCCTGGATTCAAATCGGTTTGGAATACCAGTTAATAAATTCTAACGGCAAATATAAAGTTTAAAATTATCTCGTAGATTAAATATACTATTCTATCTAATTATAAATATTAAGATTTTTTAATAAGTAAAACTCAAAATCTTACCTTCCAATTATATATATAATTTTTTTTTCACTTCAAATAGGCTCAGATTCAAACAAAATTGTATCTTATTTTAAAAAAATAATTTTAAAATTAATATATTATTTTATCATACATATTTGACTGCACTCCTACCTTTCAATAATAATAGAAAATTCTCTTTACTTGATTATCAATTTCAACATTCAAATGCCGCCTAAGATTTTTTGTAGGATTTAAATCTTTGATAGGTCCAAATTAAGATATATGTGTTCTGTACGTGGAATCTTTTACTTTGATATTATATAGAATAATTATTATTTATTAAAAATATTAAACTATCAATGATATTTGAATTATTTTACAACTATATTGTAGTAAATCCCCCTGAAATTTTGTGAGTTGCATTTTTCCTGCCTCAATTTCTAAACTATATATGCAGAGGCATAACTCCATCATGTTGAGAGGATAAAAAGTAGCAATCCAATATTTCTTCTTGCCTGCTTACTTCTCTTGTATTATATATTTCAAAGATGAGCACTAAAAAAAAAAAAAAAAAAAAAAATGGTTACAACTTAAAAAAAATGGTTACAACTATATATGTTAAAAGAGTAGAAAAAGATGTACGATATCAACTTCTTTCGACACAGCAAATGATGCGGCTAATTTAGTAATTGCTTTTCTGGAGAAGCACGATTTCGCTAAGTCAAGTTAAAAATTTTATTAGGCTCGGCTCGTGGTTCTTTGCTCTTCCTAAGTCGCACTTGGATCTTGGTTGAGTTCGGTTCTCAGCTATCTGCTCTTTTATGCCACTCGATTGTTCAAGCCTTCGTTTAATATTTAAAATACTTTTAAAAAATTTATATTTATCATATTTTGAATCCAATTAAATTGCTAAATATATTTCAGAAATTTGATTTACAATAAAATTCGAGTATCTCCTCTATAAATAGAATTCGAGTTTTGATTAATATAATAAGAGAGTTTTAGGAATTGAAAAATATTGTTTAGTATTTGTTGAAGAATCAGGTTCTTTGTGTATCCCCTCTTTTCTCCTTGTGCTTCTTCAATTTGTCACGTGGCTTTTATCGACATGCGTTAGTTGGTATCAGAGATAGTTGAATCTTGAAGAGGTGTTTTCACGAGACATGGCTGGCGATCAGAGAAGGAACCGGAATGTAAATCAGGACGCTACGAATCAAGGACGCAACGCTGGTATCGTGAACGACAATGAGCACGCAAGTGTTGGATCCCAAGATCAGCGAGATCTTTGTGATATCGAGATCGAAGAATTGAGAAGGCATATCGAGGCCTTGACCACACACCTGGCATTGGTTGAAACTCAGGGGCAAAAGGATGACGGCCATGATTCGGAGTCTTTCGGCTTTGAAAATCCCTTCCATGGTACCGCTCCCGGGAGAGATACGTCCGTACAGGGTCGAGATTTGAGCCACATCGGTCGTGTAGATCGGTGGGTCGATTCAAATATCAAGGTAGAACTTCAGGAGTATTCGGGAGGCCTACAAGCGGAGGGCTTCATCGACTGGTTAAATACGATCGAGTGTATCTTCAAATATAAAAAGGTGAGGTTAGTCGCCTTAAAGCTCAAGGGGCGAGCTTCAGCGTGGTTGGAACAATTGAAGAAGACTCGACAGAGGAAAGGTAAGCCGAAAATTACAAATTAGAAGCATATGAACAAGAAGATGAAAAAGTAGTTTCTATCTTTCAATTATATCCAAGTCTTGTACTAATGACTTCAGAACCTTCGACAAGGCAATCGAACGGTGGCTGATTATACCGAGGAGTTCTATCAACTAATCACTCGGAATGATCTCGTTGAATCAGAGGAGCAGCAGGTGGCGAGATACATTGGTGGGCTACAATAGTCGATTTAGGACATGTTAAGTTTGCACATGATCTAGAAAATATTTGAGGCGTACCAACGTGCCTTAGTGGTAGAGATGCAACAAAGCTGGGCTGGGTCGTGAACAAATCGAGCCAGTTTGGGAGCGAACTACTCTGATCCAGAACGACAAGAGGTTCGATGGGGGGCTAAACGAGAAATCGGATCTACTTCAGCCGAACCAGGAGCGAGTAAAGTTGTATCGAGCAATAAAATAGGAGTATGTTCTTTTCAATATGGAGAGTTGAGTCGCTTAGCCTGAGATTGTCGAAAGAATAACAGCCGACCTAGAAAGCAACTTTACATCGAACAGAATATAGAGGATGAATCGAGTGAGTTCGGTGAACCTCTCTACGACGACGAAGCAGATCAAGAGGATCCTGATGGCTTAGATGGTGATCAAAGTACGACCTTAATTATAAAGAAGATGATGTTGGTGTCGCGGCAAGAAGAGAATGATGACTGGCGACGAACCAACATCTTTCATACTCATTGTACTATGAAGAATAAGGTATATAAAGTGATTATCAACAGCGGCAGTACCGAAAATATCGTCTCATAGGAGGCGGTACGGAAACTCGGCTTGGCATGCGAGAAGCATCCTCGTCTGTACAAGTTGAGTTGGTTTAAGAAAGGAAGCTAAATAAGTGTTGATTTGCGGTGCTTAGTTTCCTTGTCGATTGGAAGCAAGTATTTCGATCAGATGTGGTGCGATATAGTACCGATGGATACTTGTCATATCCTGTTGGGTAGGCTATGGCAGTTTGAACAAAAAGCGATTCACGATGGAAGAAAAAATACCTACACTTTTTTGGAAGGACAACGTGCGGATTACATTAAAGCTTATGAAAGATGAGCAATAACCGATACCTAAACCAAAGAAAGGTGTTAGCATGCTGTCTCTGAAGAAATTTATCGAAAAGGCTAAGGAATCAGGGGTGATTCTTGCCGTGATCGAGCAACCGATGGAAGAGCAACCGATCATGATTCTCGAAGAAGCGAAAACGGTCATCCGAGAGTTTAGTGATGTTTTTCCATAAGATTTACCTCCGGGATTGCCACCGATGCGGGATATCCAACATCAAATGATCTAATTCTCGGAGCCAGTTTGTCGAACAAACCAACTTATCGGATGAACCCAAAGAAGTATGAAGAGCTACAACGACAGGTTCAAGAGTTATTGGACAAGGGATTCATTTAACCAAGTCTCAGCCCTCGTGAGGTACCAGTTCTATTGACTCCGAAGAAAGATGGGTTGTGGCGAATGTGTGTTGATAGCTGAGCCATCAACCGAATTACAATCAAATATCATTTTCTGATTTCTCGATTGGACGATATGCTAGACCAATTAGCAAGAGTAAAAGTATTCTCGAATATTGATTTAAAAAGTGGATACCATCAGTTGCAAATAAGGCCTGGAGACGAACAAGACTTGAGATGGATTGTACGAGTGGTTGGTGATGCCATTCGGCTTGATGAATGCACCGAGTATGTTTATGCAGTTGATGAACCATATGTTGCAGCCGTTCATTGAAAAATTTGTAGATGTCTGTTGAGACAAAAATTTTCGCCACTCAAGGGAGTGACACATGGCGACAATCGTCGGCTAAAGAGATCAACCGACGAAAGAATGGGTCAACTAAAGAAGGGTTCACATCTCGATCCGGACCGATCTTGGTTGCGTGAGAACGTAGCACGCGATACATACCATCGGCTGACAATATCAGCCGATAGGAGAAGCAGCCGACGAAAAGATTAGTGCCTCATCCGGGAGCTATGTCGGCCCGAGAAGGACAACAAACTGCCTTGGTCAAACAACGAAGAAGGCGGAGTCAGAGTCAGCCTTCGGCTGATCAAGCTGGAGAATGAAGGCTCTAGAAAGGAAGTACACGAGATTCAGGGCGTGAAGTTCATAACAGACTCCGAAGCGGCAAGTGGCGTCTCGCCTTGGAAAGTGCCGAAGATCACACTTCAACTCGTCATTTATGGGGATGAACATGGACGGAAAAACGGCTATGATCATTCTAAGGAGAATTGACTTAAAAGGAAATAGTTGAGGATTTCCTGATAACTTCTCCTAAATCACGCTGATAATTTCAAATCGGCGGTTATACGCATGGTTCGGGAAGTGTATAACCGAACCATCAAAGAAAAAGGGGTCCTACAACCTCGTAAGCCAGGACCACCCCCTTGCTTTTTTATATCTTTCATATATGCATTTACTGTTTTTTCTAGATAAGTTTACTGCATTTCCTAGGAGTAAATTATTTGTAATTTCTATTCCTATCTTCCTCATTGTATCCCCTTTCTAAGCAATACAATTTCTAATCGGCTCCTTAGCCGTGTCTATTCTTTGTCTCTACTCTCTCGGTTGGTTACTCTAGGCCGGACTCAGCCTTTCTCCACTTCCATATTCCGATTCGGCTAATCTAAGCTGAATGGACGTGAGAATTAAGTGAGAAGAACCTAGCCAAGCAGATCCTTTCTCGGCCCGATCGCTTGATCCATTGGCACGCAACGCATCACACTCAAAGGGTCAAACAAACACCCGGGGCCAATCGACCACCGACATTTTCGACCCCCACATTATCAACATTTACGGGAGGTTCTTATGGTGCTTCGGCGAGAACAACTTTATGCTAACCTGAAAAAGTGTCACTTTATGATCGAGAGCTTAACATTCTTGGGATTCGTCGTCTCGGTGTAAGAAGTGAAAGTATCCAGTATCCCCATCAAAGGTTCAGGCGATACATGTAATAATAGTACTTTAAATTTTAAAAATTTAAATAAAGTTTTGAATTTATTTCGAAAAGTTAGAGAGGGTATTATTTTCAGCATATTCTGGATTTATTTTTTAAAAATTAAATTATTGATTTATTGGTAAAGCAGCGCTGAAGGGAGTGGTCAAGTCCGTTTTTAAGTTTGTTGTGCTGGTTGTACGAAAAAGTGTGAAAAACGGAGTTTGCCGAAAAATCACGAAATTGAAATTTTTTTCGTAAATCGACCAATTAAGTCAATAATGTGAGATCTTCAGAAAATAAAATCTTCACTTCGACAGCTAAGTTGTGCTGAAAATAGCGGTTCAATCGGATTCCAAATCCGATACCCGGATCTCACGAAATTGAGCGTTAGTAAATCGGACCAGAAAATCATATTTCATCAAATTTTGGAAAAGTCTTAGCGTTTACGCGCGGGAATATGTGAAATCGGTCTTGAGAATATGAGTGGACATTTTGCACGCATTTTGAGAAATTTGAACTTCAAAATTTAGGGACAAAAGGAATAAAATATCTTGGTTGGGGACGTATGGAAAAATAACTGAAAGTTTAATTAAGAGTAGGATTAGGGCATCGTAACCCAATCCTCAAATCCCCTCATTTTCTCTCATGCAGCCGCATACCCTCATTCTTCATTCCTTGCGTTTGTACACCTCCCAACTATCGCCGTCGAAGCAGAGGAGGACAACCAAGGATTTCGGGCTCTCATTCCTCAGATCCGGGCACCCTTTTCCGCAGCCAGCAGCGCAGCCAGCAACACACACGCGTACGCACGCGTGCGTGTGGAGCCGCGCTGACCTAGCCCTACTCACGAGTTGCCCTTGGCTGAAGCCATCTCGGCGCCACCCCTCCCCATTATTCGGGCGCCCACAAGTGACCGGGCGCCTAGTCCTCGCACCATGCTGCGTCTGCGCCCAGCCAAGCGAGCCAGTAGCGCTACGCCAGGCTCAGGCCGAGCTGGCCCGCGCCCTGCAGCGTGCGGTTGGAGCTACGCCACCAGCCCAAGCCCCCTCCCCCTCCTTCCTATGTAATCCGGGCACCTCATTCTCCTTGTGCGCGCCCATATCAGATGTCCTAGGCTTCTCCTGAACAAAGCTTTCTCTTTGTTGGCTGCGACTTGAGGCAAATCCGAGCCTGCCCAGTGTTCTGTCACGATCATCGCAGCGACACCGTCGAGTCTCTGAATCGCCGTCCATCGCTTCGCTGGTCATTGTGTCGCTATCGTGATCATCCGAGATTGGCGCGAACCCCATTTTGGCGACAAATTAATTTAGAGACGCGCTTGCTCTCCGGTTCTAGTAAATTGGACAGCAGTACAACATTTTTGGCGTTTCGGCACTTTTGATGGCCACCGATCTTCCGACAATCGGGCACGGTACACCCGAAACCCTTATTGTGCTCTTTAATTGCCTATTTTGCAATTAATCGTAGCGATAGTGAAACTAATGTGCATGCTCATCGGATTGTGGTTTTGGTTGACCTGGCTGTAGGTTATGGACGACAAACAAATTTCGGATAGCGGACACATCGTCCGGGACATCGTGTGCTATCCAGAAGCATTGTCGGATTGATTTCGAGTTGCGAGATCAAAGGCATGGTCTGATTTTCTCTTAGATTTTTATTAAATATAATTATTTACATTGGTGGGGATTTTTGGTGCAGATCGCACGTGTGGGAATCCCCGGACAGCGTGATCGTCGCGGGTAGAACCCTTGGACTGTTTGTCCTTATTCGAATGACGGCGAAGTTGTTCGTGTCTCGTTTCGATCAAGGGATCGATCGGGTGTGACAGTTCGAGCATCGGAAATCATTCCGGTTAGAACAATTGGGATTTTGGTTTAGTGGTTGGGACCACTAGTTCGCCATTCATTATTGTCCAACATTATTAATTATTAGTGGATCTTGGTTAGGTCCGGGAGTTTACGGGATATTGTCGGGTGAGCCGCGTGCTCGGTAGATCGCAGGTTGAGGTGGGTGCTCCGATCTGAAGTCGAGAATGTTGTCGATCTGGTTAACTCGATCCTTCTCTTATTCTTCTTATTGTTCTTAAATTATGTCAAGTAATGTTTGTTTATCTCATCACGGTTATTGTGATTTGTCCACTACTTGTATTGATTGAAATTCATATGTGGTAGAGGTTCATGGAACACGCCTATTGTGTTGCTTAGCTAATTCTTGGACTTAGTATAAGTGGAATATGAACCTTTACATTTTTAAGATTACTTAACGAATATTTTAACATAGAGACATTATTAAACATCTAGGTGCATTAGATGTTAAGTCACCTTTATTTACACTCCATTTGACCTTTGGATTGGTTTTACTTACTTCTATGCGACTGATCATCGCGGCTGATTATGATCTATCTTTGATCGTCACGCTCTTGTCACATTTTACGCACACTAGTGGTTTGGCCACCGTGATAGTGTACTTTTCAATACCAACTATGACGCCCCGCCTTCCCAAGTGGTCACCTATCCTAGAGCTACTCTAGCTCTAGCCAAGGAATTAAGTGCCGCCCGTGTCGCAGCGGCACGGGCGGCACGTACCGTGCCCCTCAAAGAGGGGCACGGTACGGGGGGGGGGGGGGGGGGGGGGGGGGGGGGGGGGTCTCGCACCCCCCCGTCTCGAGCAATACCCAAGGGTATCGCTCGAGACAGAGCGATACCCTGTTGGGTATCGCGTGCCGTGCCGAGCAGCACGACAGTTCTCCCTTTTTTTTTTTCCTTTTTTTTTTTTTTTTGTTTAATCATATGCGTAGAGTATTTTTTTGTTATTTTTTAAAAAAAATCATATATTGTACAGTACATATTTTTTTTTTTGTTTTTTTTTTTGTTTTATCTTTAAGAGATTTAGATTATTTTACTAACTAATTTAGGTTGTTAGTAAATGTGAATATCTTTAAGAGATTTAGATTATTATTATTTACTAACTAATATAAAAAGTAAAGAGATAAAGATAAAATGAGAATGTGTTTATAAATCAAATTTTTAAAAGATTTAAGTTGTTATTATTTACTAACTAATAGCAATCTAAATCTTTTAAAGATTTAGGTTTTATGATTAAAAATATTTTTTATCTCTTTTCCTTCTTATATTAATTAATGAATAATAACAATCTAAATATTTTAAAAATCTAATCGGTACCCACATTCTCATTTTATCTTATCTTTCTACAATAACAACCTAAATCTTTTAAAAATCTGACTCGTACCCACATTCCCATTTTATTTACGTATCTCTCTGTAATTTTGTTTGAAATTAACTTAATCATGAAAATTAATTTACGTATCTCTCTGTAATTTTATTTGAAATGAACTTAATCATGAAAATTATAGCTAAAGGCGGTCCACCGTCTTTAGAAGGCGGTGACCCTTCTGTATGTGGCGCTGATATGGCAAGCCGATATGACAAAAATATGGTTAGTTTTACAAATAAAATTTTGATAAGATTATTTCGCAAATTATAAAATTTTATAGGGTTATTTTGAAAAAAAACTCCATTGTACTTTATATATATATATAAAAATATCAATATGTTAATTGGTGAGTATAGTAAGCTATATATAGCCAATATTCATAATTTTTTGACTAAACATTTCAAAATAATATTATAAGAGCTTATTGGGAACAAAAAAAACAAAAAAAAAAATGTGCCAGAGCGTGCCATTGGGAGGTCATGCGTATCCATCGGCACGCAAGCGTGCCACGTGTCGGCACGCAAGCGTGCCGGTACCGTACCGTGCCAGGCGTCGAGCGGCACGCCCCCGTGCCACGGCACTTCGAACCTTGGCTCTAGCACACTTAACCCTCTTAACCTCTTGGATCTTACTACAACCTAAAATGCTATAGCTGGGTTAAGAGATTTAGTCATATTATATCATTTATATATAGAACTAATTCAAATTTCGGGGGTGTCACATTCTTCTCCCATTTAACCTCTGACGCCCACGTCAGGCTCAAGCACACTCACAAGGACCAGGCGATGTGAGACTCGTCTCACTAGCCTTAGTCGACCTTGTGGGAAGCCGAACTCCACCCACAACAGTCATTAGCCAGGAGCCACGCTCTACCCGCTATATAACCCTAGCTCAGCCGAGACTCATCTCACATTTTTGGCTGGTGATTGGCTCTTATACCAACTGTGACGCCCCAACTTCCCAGGGGGTCACCCATCCTAGAATACTCTAGCTCTAGCACGCTTAACCCTCTTCACCTCTTAGACCTAGCTACCACCCAAAATGCTATAGCCGGGTTAATAGGTTTAGTCCTGTTTATACCTTATATATAGAATAATCCACATCCTAGTGGTGTCACAGAGGTGGTCGTACTTGACCTATGATCCCTATACGGCGTTTTTGCATGAGGGGACCCCAAGCGGTTATTGTAGTGTCGCGGTTAGTGCGGATGGGGTTAGCTTGCACCGGCACATCGAGCAAGTTTGTGACAGTGCCTGAAGTCTCCAGACCGACACGGCGGTTGTGATTGGGTTTATTGTATTCCATCTAGATTTTCATGTATTGTTGGATGTTTAGTTATAGTAGCGGTTTTCTATCTGTCATTTATAGTCATTTTGTTATCTGTTGCTACTATGGTTTACTTTGCCCTTTAGCTTATATTCATCGTGTCACCCAGTGAGTACGATTTGTCCCCATCAGCACGTTGTACCCACTGGAAAACATAATTCAGTTCATGTTTCTTACCCCACTATTTTTACAGAACCTAGTGGATGTGGGGGACGGGACGTGTGTGAGGACGTTGCTTGGCGATCGTTGGGATCTCACTTTGATTATTTACTTTCTTTCATTTAGTTGCTTTAATTACGTTATTCTATTTGTGGTTGGACTAGAGGTGTGTGGCTCTGTGGTTAATAATAGTTAACTAATGTGAAGACCCGAATCCCGGTTGACCGGTTGTGTAAGAATTCCAATTTTTGTAATTAAATAAAAAAGAAAGAGAATAAAAGTAAAGTTGAATTTTGAGTCGTAAATGGCATAAATGGCCTAAGTGCCCCTTTCTGCAGTATAAATTGCACAGTTAATGGGTCAGAAATATCGCCTTTCAATCCGAGTCTGATCTCGAAGATCCGAGACCACGAGTGCGACCGTCTCGTCGAACCGATCGAAAACCATATTCAGCGAGTCCAGATCCGACGGCCGGATCTTTTAGAAATCAGCGAAGAAGCGGGCGGGACCCGCGACTTAAGTGAGGGTGCATGAACAGTAAACCCTAATTTCGAATCTCCACTAAGTGCCAACGTCTGCCAAATCGCCGTCTGGAAACCGATCATAGCACTCCAGGTAGTCGATTTGAACGGCTTCGTCGTTCTGGACGCAATGGCGCTGACGGAATTTCCGTTTGACGACCCTAAGGTCTAGAAAAGCACGATAACTGTAATTCGAAACGGTATTTTATGGACCGAGCTTATATCCGAGCAGTTTCTCGAAAATCAGAAATCACTACCTGATAGGTCTCGTCGAGCCGGACGCCATGGCGCAGTCCATTTTCCGTTTCGACGACCGGATCGCCTCGAAAAGCGAGAAATAAGGCAAAAAATATGACATTTGCACCATAAACCCTATATTTATTGCCTTGAAAAGCGTGCCACTGCTGGGGAAGGGACCTAAGTGTGAGATGAGTGTGCAGGGATAGACTGGAATGGAAATAATAAAGCTAGAGGGACCCAACTGTAATTGTGCAAAGCTTGCCCTATTCAAAACTTGAATTTCGAAAATTCAGTGGAAGCTCCCTAAAAGGACCCGCAGCCTCAGCTCCCACAGCAACAAACCCTCACCTCTCTGCGCACTCCTCCCAACCCGAGCTAGCACCGGCCGTCGCCTCCACGTTCGCCGGAGAAGAAGATCAAGATCCACCTTGATCTGGGGTGGTTGATGAGGAGGGTACTCGGGAGGTTCCTAGGCGATCAAGACCTGGTCTGAGGACTCCTCGGTGAAGACGCATCCAAGCCCGAGTGGAGCCGGACCCAGCCGCCGCCGTGCGCTGCCGCGGGGAAACCTCTCATCCTTGCTAAGCTCCGGCGAGGTGAGTTGTTGCAACTTTCCTCTTAGTTTTGGCTTTTGGGCATGTGCAGTGTGTTTCTGACATCGAGGCGACTCCTCGGGTGCAGGCCGAGCCGCGGCCGCCGTCTCGATCGCCGGCGGGAGCCAACCCCGCCGGATTATCATTTTCTGACTGATCGCGGGCGCGGGCTTCATCCGGCCGTCAAGATCGAGATCAGAGCCATTGGATCATCTCCTCTTGTCGACTGCTGCACGTCCACGAAGTTGGAGGGTGATCGGATCAAGATCGGGCCCGCGCGAGAGTGCCCTAGAAACCGGATTTTTGGCATTTGCGCCGATCGTCGACGTCCGGCGCCGCCGCGGCCTCCCGACGCCGGCCACCACTGCACTGAGCCTCACGACGTTGGAACAGACCTTTTGGTCCAAGTTGCACCGGCCCGAAGCCGCCGCGCCGGAAACCGCCATTGTCGGCCTTGGAGCTTCACCCGAGCTCCGCCGCCGCGCCTTGCCGACGTTCCCAGTCACCGGAAAACCACTCAGGTGAGCTTCTTTGGTCCTTAGGAGCTTTCCCATTGGGTTGCATGCAGAGCTTAACGTAGGGGTTTTGGTCTGTAGGGTTGCACCCGAGTTCGGCTTCGGTCCCATCTCCGGCGATCCCCAGCGACTCGGGCTCCGGCCAACCATACAGGTAAGACCTAGACAACCCTCTATTGACTCCCAACATCTTGGTTTTGGACCAGGGCACTTCTGTGATCGAGGTTCCAACCTTGCACCCGAGCTAAGCAATGCGGGCTTGTCTCCGGCCGCCGGGGCTCGACCCCACTTGACCATAACACCTTCTGGGACCCCTAGCTAACTGATGCTCACCACCTCTACAGGACTGAGCCTGGGTTGCTCAAAGAACCCTACATCCGAGCTTAGCTTACATTGTGTTGGTGCACCACCCTGCTCCGGCCACTGTTCCGGCCGATCTCAGGCAAGCCACAGGTGAGCCCCACTACTCTCAGTCCATGCTTAACTCCATGCTCCAGCTAAGTTTCAATTTGATCAAGTATAAGTTAAAATATAGCATAGTTGTTATTAAGCCCAAGAATGTTTATGAGCCAACTTTATTCTCGGGATCCATGTCAGTCCAATTTTGTGAGCACGGCTTTCGTCTTGTCGTAACGGACGCGCTGAAACTTACGGCGTTGTCTTTGGATTCCTGGTTTGGAAGAATGGGTCAAAACAGTGTTCAAATTGACGTAATAATGCGAGTTAAGCTTAAGTTGTATTTAAGTTTCCCGTGATAGTGTCATATTGATATAGTATTGTTGGGATGGGGTGAGTGAGTCTGTTACTGATCCCAGTTATATGTTCAGGGCCCAGTTGTTCAGCACCAGCCTCCCAGTAGCCGAGCGGGAGTTCGAGGATCTGCCTACATGCAGGTGGGTTATCTTCGGTCCGGGCTTTATCTATTCGGCCCTCTGGTTCCTTTAGTCCAGTCGGACACCTGTTATTGACTAGCCTGTGGATTTTATCTATATGATCCTTCTGATTGATATGGATTTCCTTAGACCTGTCATATACCCCTGATGCTTACATCTACATGCTCTATGACTACTCCTGATAGATCTTGATCGACTTGAGACACACTATGATTTCATATACCTGTTTATTAGCTTATTGATTTGATTTATATGACCCATGATGATTTCATCTATATATATATATCACATGAGTTGCCCGATAGACATTTATTCCTCTGGATTGTCATATACACCTGTACTTGACAGCTATTGATTCTTTAGACATATCATGTACACTGGTTCTTGACTATACCTGATGACTTGATCTATATGTCATGTGATCCTCCTTGATAGACATTGATTCTTTTAGACTCATCATATATATCTGCTGATTTTATCTAGATTATCCCTGATGATTGTATTGACATGCCCCATGATTGTTCCTGACAGTACTTGATCTACATGAGACACATCATATATATATATATCTGTTCATCAGCTTTTATATTTCAGTACATAGATATGCATGATTGGATTATACTTGTTGATACTTGTCACTTGAGATACTGCTTTACATCCCGATATGCATGATTGATTGATCCTGATCGATATATTCAGATAGTTCCTATATCCCAGTACAGTAGATTTTCATGGTCTGATCATACCTGGTGATTTCTATCATATCGGCCACTTGTTATACTGCATTTATATCCAGAGATACTTGCTTATATATTCAGATATGCATGATCGACCCATGATCGATATACAGACAGATAGTTGCTTCCCTGAGGGGATCTCGGCATGGTGCCGATTACCCGGTCACTAGACCGTGAGATTGATCATTATGACTTGCCATGCACTGCTGTACTTCACGAACATGGCCGGGGTCGCTCCCCGTGGAGTTTGTTCTTTACCGGTAAAGTGGTCTACAGGAAAGACCCGTGAGCCCATTTTGTATCGAGACTGCTTGGCGTCTGTGAAGTGCAGGGTTATGTCAGCCGAAAGGGTGCCGAACAGTGGCTTTGCCTGAGGTTCTATGAGACCAATATTGGCACATGATTGGGTACTTGGGTTTCTGTTCTTGACGCATGATTCTTACCTGGTACCATTGTTGTTCTGTTTATGTTGTTCACTAGCATTATTCATCTGCAGTTTCACTTATGATTGATTACCTGCCTAGTTCAGTTTACCTGTGGATTTATTGCTTTCCAGTGGATGTTATCTTGTCACGCCCCGGAACCCGGGCTCGCCAACAGATCCGCCGTGCACACGGGATTTCCCGAGTACACGAAGCGCTGGTAACCTGCTCCGATATAATATGAACAATAAAAGAGCATAATGCAGAGCTGAAGTAGAAGAACCACATAGTATCTCATACTGGAACTAAAAATAAACTGTAATATGTACAATAATCTCCCAGCTCACCAAAATAATACAACCAGCCGGCGAAAGCCAGACTCAAAATAAAAGGAGAATATCACAGTCTGAGTGAAGGGTACAACGTCTATCTACAGCTCTCAGTCTCCCAGGAGATCTATCTACTCAGCGATCCCCTTACCTTTATCAGCCGCTGATAGCCTAGCAGCTCCCGCAGACGACTCTGCAAAATAAAGAAGAAGAAAGAAACAGAAAAGAATAATTGGGGTGAGAACTACCAGATAAACCAGTAGCCTCCCCTAGTGGGCAAAACCTCAACTCTGATGCACCCACTAGGATTACTAGAGGCCAGAAAGGAAAAAGTGGTAAAGCTGTAAGCAGAACTGCTGAATAAAGGGGAAACCACCACTAGTATGCCTCTAAATGCAGTGCCAAAAGGAATGACTGTATGTATGCATCAGTATCTAACATGCCTGCCTGAATAAACCCAATCTTATGCCACCAGTAAAGCTGGTACTGCCTGCTGCGCCTTGCCTGCCAAATCGGGTATGCTGGCCAATGCATAACACCGATAGGGAATGAGAGTCTCAAGGACTCAAGCCTGCCTGTAACACACTCCGGAGTGGCACTCGAGGGGAGCGACCCACACGAGTAAAAGTACCTCAGTAATAAGTATCATAAGTGTCGTAAACAGCAGGACTGGATCATGACTATGATCAAAGTGGGAAAAGACATCCACTAAGAAACCCTGATCTGATGCCATAGTACTCAATAAGTGGGAAAAACCATCCACTAGAGAAAAACCCGATCCCCTGCTGATGCCTAAAATAGACCAGACTCAACCCCAGTCTGATGCAAGGATAAACATCCGGCCGACCGCCTACAGTCCGCGGTCACCGCAACACCCCACAAGTTTATAATCTAACATAACCTTGGCTATACTATCCCAAACCCCTGCTCATACTCGAGCGACAAGCAACTGAAAGCAAAAGAGAGCAATAAAACATGTCAAGTCTTAATATGATAGTGTAGCAATAAATAGTGGCCCTACCTGATGTCCGGGCATGCATGCAACTGTCTTTATTTTAAAAGTTGTAAAATAGTGTCAAAGATTTAAAAAGATTGATTTACTGAATAAAAGTCATTTGCATGCGAGATTATAGCCTTTGTCTCAATCACAGTGTCCCAATATAAGTCATCATATCATCTGTGGGGTTATATTAATTTTTAGGAGAGTTCGTCCTAGCGGTTCTCATCAATTGTCCTGTTAGTAGTCCTGTTAGTAGTCCTGTTAGTAGTCCCAATAGTACTCATCAATTTAGTTTGTCCCAATTGTTCTCATCAATTGTCATATTAGTTTGTCCCAATTGTTCTCATCAATTGTCATATTAGTTTGTCCCAATTGTTCTCATCAATTAAATTTTAGGGGAGTTCCAGTAATCCCAGTGAGCTTGTCAAAAATGAGGTAAGCAACAACCGCCCACCTCGAACAGCTCAAATCACCCCCAGAAAGTCTCCTGGCTGTCCACAGTCCCCTAGAACTGCTGTCTGCCGAAAACGGTGCCCTACAGCAACACACATTGCACAGGGTGTAACTATAGTATTCATAAAAATACAGCTTTTGCTGTTTTTCAAATAGCACGAAAAGAGAGGAGTTTTTCACCTCTGTATAGTGCTCAGAAAAATCCAGAAAAATTACGGTTGCGTTCCACGCGAAGAGTAGATCAAAATCGACTCCTAAAACGTCTCGATATGATGCTCCTACGCCAAGATAAAAATCAGAGAAGTTGACGCTGTCCAGAAATTTCCATAGCAAAAAGGGGGGTCAAAGAGACCTCGGGAAACGTGCCAAAAGTACGAAGTGGAGCAAAGTGATCAACACGGAAATCGAAGCCTTACCTCTTAGGAACGCGCTGTCGCAAAAATCGTCCAAAAATTCCTCCTGGTTAGCCCACAGGGAATTTTCGACGGAACTGCGACGGGAAATGGGCCGAAAAAGAAAACCGTCGCAGTGCGCCGCGTCGCAGATAACTCACTATCGGTACCTTCAAAAATTCTAAAATTCTGAGGAGAGAGAGAGGAGAGAGAGAGGAAGAATTTTTGTATAGGGCACTTTCTCTGGTTCTCTCTCTACAGCACGGAGCCCGAGGTGAGAAATGGTGGGGGTGGGAGGCTCTATTTATAATGGGCCAAGGACCCTCACCAGATCCCCGGCAGAACAGCAAACACCGAGATGGACCATCCAGGATGCGCCACGTGTCGACAAAACAGGAAACAGCCTTGTGCAATGCCACTAAGAAGACGCCACGTGTCCACGTGGAGCACGGGCCCGGTCCCCGCGCCGGGTCTTCCGGATCCTGTCAGCCAATCCGGGTGTGCCACGTGTCACAGTCCCCGTGGACTTCTAGAAGCCGGCCAACCAATCGGGAGCCGCCACGTGGCACGGGGGGTATTCGGTGCTCCCGGTGCACGCCAGGCCCATGGACCGCGCACCCGAGCCCCCCGCCCGCGCCTGCGCCGCCGCCCTCTGCCGCTGTGCCGCCGCTGCGCCGCTGCCCGCCGCCGTGCGCCGCCGCCCGCCGCCGCTCGCCGGTCGCCGGAACAATAATTCCGGCAGCCGGAGTTACTGTTCCGGCATGAACAGTACCGAGGTGCCGAAAAATTAAAGTAAATATACCGTTTCGATCGTTTTCGCGCGCTGAGTCCAAATACGACGTCCATTTCGCCAAATTCTCATCCGAAATTTTGCCGAAAGCTCCCGGAAAATTCCATTTGCTCCGATTTTCGCGTAGAGTCTATATTAAATGTCCAATTTCGATTCTACAAGCTCTGCTTCACCGAATAAGCTTCCTACAGTCACTGTTTAATGTTGCACAGTTCCTGCGGGAGTCCGGATCATCACATCCTCCCCCACTAAAAAGAGTTTCGTCCTCGAAACGAGACTAAACAATAATCCTCAGTCCGATGTCTCGAATAAGTAGGGGTGAGCATCCCTCATCTCCGACTCGAGCTCCCATGTAGCCTCGCGCTCGTCATGATTGTCCTATTGAATTTTCACATAGGGAATGGCCCGATTGCGCAATTCTCTCACCTCTCGGTCCAGAATTCGCAGTGGGCGCTCCTCATACCTCAAATCTTCGCTAATCTCAAGCGGTGTGAAGTCGATGACGTGCGATGGGTCGAAGACATACTTCCTCTAAGTGGAAACGTGAAACACATCATGGACACCAGCAAGCCTCGGAGGAAGTGCGAGTCGGTAGGCAACTGGCCCGATACGCCCCAATACCTCAAAGGGTCCAATGTATCGGGGGCTAAGCTTTCCACGAATGCCGAATCTCCTGATTCCTTTGGACGGCGAGACTTTCAGGAATACATGATCTCCAACTTGAAATTCTAAGTCTCGTCGCCGAACATCGGCATAACTCCTTTGTCGGCTTTGGGCGGTTTGAAGATGCTTTCGAATCACTCGGACCTTCTCCTCTGCCTCTAATAATACATCTGGTCGCAAGGTCCGCCTCTCGCCTACGTCACTCCAATAAAGCGGTGATCGACACTTGCGTCCATACAACGCTTCAAACGGAGCCATCTGAATGCTTGCTTGAAAGCTATTGTTGTACGCGAACTCAGCCAAGGATAAGTGTCGAATCCACCATTCGCCGAAATCCAAGACACAAGCCCTTAACATGTCTTCCAGGATTTGTATAGTCCGCTCTGACTGCCCATCAGTCTGCGGATGAAAAGCTGTACTGAACCTGAGTTCAGTTCCCAAGACTGTTTGCAAACTCTTCCAGAAATGCGAAACAAACCTCGGGTCTCTATCTGATACTATGGAGGCTGGTACTCCATGTAATCTAACTATCTCATCTAGATATAGCTGGGCTAGTCGCTCAAGTGGCCACGTAGTTTGCATGGGCAGAAAGTGCGCCGACTTGGTAAGTCGATCTACAACTACCCAGATAGCATCTGCTCCTCCCTGTGCCCTTGGCAATCCGACCACGAAATCCATCGTAATGTGGTCCCATTTCCACTCGGGAATTGGGAGACTTTGTAACTTGCCAGCTGGCACTCGATGCTCAGCTTTCACCTGCTGACAAGTTAAACACTGAGCCACAAATCTCCCAATATCCCTCTTCATGCCTTTCCACCAGAAGTGTGCCTTGAGGTCCTTATACATCTTAGTCCCACCAGGATGTAGGGTATAAGGTGTATAATGGGCCTCTCGCAATATCTGCTCTCTGATCTCCGCATCTATTGGCACACATGCTCGGTCTCTGTACCTTAGTACTCCCGAGGCATCTATTGTAAAGTCCCCTGACTGATCACTCAGAATTTGATCTCTAATCCTGGTCAAGTGGGGGTCCTCACTTTGTTTCTCCCTGATCCTGTCCAGCAGAGTGGGCTGCAAGACTAAAGATGTCAGTCTAGCAGTGACCCCAGGGGACACAACCTCTATCTCGAGTCGTCTCATCTCCTCTAATAGCGGCGCTTGGTCTGTGATCAACATAGACAAACTTTGCACCGCTCTTCTACTCAAGGCATCAGCGACCACATTAGCCTTGCCTGGGTGGTAGAGAATATCTACATCATAATCCTTTAATAGCTCTAACCACCTACGTTGCTTCAAATTCAGCTCCTTTTGCGTGAACAGGTACTTTAGGCTCTTGTGGTCGGTGTAGATTTCACAATGTTCCCCATACAGATAATGGCGCCAGAGCTTTAGCGCAAACACTACAGCTGCAAGCTCCAAGTCATGGGTAGGGTAATTTTTCTCATATTCTTTGAGTTGTCTAGATGCATATGCAATTACCCTCCCTTCCTGCATCAACACACAACCGAGTCCTCTGTGTGATGCGTCGCTATAGATTACATATCCTTTTCCCATAACAGGAAGGGAAAGGATAGGAGCGGTCATCAGTCTATTCTTCAGCTCCTCAAAGCTCCTTTGACAGTCTTCACTCCAGATAAACTTCACTCCCTTACGCGTCAAGCGAGTGAGGGGTGTGGAGAGCTTCGCAAAGCCTTCCACAAACCGACGGTAATACCCAGCTAAACCCATAAAGCTACGTACCTCAGAAACCGTCGTCGGTCGGGGCCAACCACGCACTGCCTCAATCTTTGCTGGGTCTACTGCCACTCCTGCGGCGGAAATCACATGGCCTAAGAAGACTACCTCCCGAAGCCAAAACTCGCACTTTGCTAGCTTGGCAAACAACTTCTTCTCTCGCAGAAGTTGCAGCACAATCCTTAAGTGCTCCTCATGCTCAGCATCACTTCGGGAGTAGACCAAGGTATCATCAATGAACACCACCACGAACCGGTCCAAATAAGGTCGGAAGATCCGGTTCATCAAATCCATGAACGCGGCAGGGGCATTAGTTAGCCCAAAAGGCATAACTGTAAATTCATAATGCCCATACCGTGATCTAAATGCCGTTTTCGGAATATCCTCGGCCTTCACCTTTAACTGGTGGTAACCGGATTGTAGATCTATCTTAGAGAAGACACAAGACCCTTGCAGCTGATCAAAAAGATCATCGATGCGCGGCAAAGGGTACTTGTTCTTGATGGTCACTTTATTTAATTCCCTATAGTCCACACACAATCGAAGTGACCCATCCTTCTTTTTCACGAATAGCACCGGCGCTCCCCAAGGCGACACACTCGGCCTAATAAAGCCCTTGTCCATCAAATCCTGGAGTTGCGCCTTAAGCTCTCGCAGCTCAGCCGGTGCCATCCGGTAAGGAGCCTTTGAGATTGGCGCAGTTCCCGGAACTACGTCAATCACAAACTCAATCTCCCTATCTAGCGGCATGCTTGTCAGCTCAGGTGGAAAAACATCCGGGAACTCACGGGCAATAGGGATATCCCCAAGTCCCGGCGCCGCCGTAGGCCCTTCAACAACACTAGCCAAAAAGGCTACACATCCTCGATGGATCATCTGCCTCGCTCGGGAAGTCGAAACCATAGAGGCAAAGAAAGCACTCTGACATCCCCGGTATACCAATATTTCCTGGTCTGGCTCTCTAAAAGTGACGGTCCTCGCGGTACAATCAATGGTCGCAAAATACCGAGCCAGCCAGTCCATCCCGAGGACCACATCGAAGTCCTTCAATTGTCTCAGGACCAACAGGTCTGCTGGCATAATCCAGGACTCGATTTGCATCGGGCAGGACCAACAACACTCCTCTACGTGCAAGGTGTGATCGGGAATCTGAACCTCTCGTGCACGTGGTAGAAGTCCTACCTTTAACCCATGTAATGATGCAAATGATCTACTGATAAAAGAATGCGATGCTCCAGTATCAAATAATGTACGAGTCCTAATGCCAGAAAGTAAGGTGATACCTGCCACCACGTGATCTGCTGCCGAAGAGTCCTCTACCTGCGCAGCATACACTCGCCCACTCTGGGCTGGAGGGCGATACTCCGCGGGATAGGAAGAAGATGGCCTGCTAGCTGGAGCATGTGGCCGCTGAGCCGTCGACCGTTGCTGTGATGAAGATGGAGCCGATGCTGAAGAAGGGGCCGTCGATGGCGCATAAGGGCAAGTAGCTCGGACGTGGCCAGACTGTCCACATCTATAGCAGCGACCCCACCGCTGGTCGCAGGTGTTGGAAAAGTGCTGACCTCCACAGAAAATACAATTGCTGGGGGCCCGTGGTTGTCGTGACTGCTGTTGTCGCTGAGGCTGTTGCTGCGACACACGCTGCGACGGCTGGGATCTCTGCTGCTGCTGCTGCCGCTGTTGGGGCCTCTGGGGTCCACCAGGCCCTCGCCGCTCCGACCGTCCTTGGCCGGAAAACTGAGGCGGTGGCGGTCGGGGCGGCCTCCAGGAACTGGCCTGTCTCCCGTCGTCCTGCGCTGGTCGCTTTCTGTCAGAACTCTGAGCGACCAAGCCCCCACGTCTGGCGACGACGTGGTCTCCCCTTTCAACCCATTGGGCATGCTCTGCTGCCTCCTCCAAGGTCTGTAGTCTCTGAGCATGCACCAAAGTATAGATCTCTGGGCGCAAGCCCGACTCAAAGAGCTCCACCTGGTGCGGTCCGTCCCTGGCGACGTAAGGTACGCAGTTGAGTAACCGCGTGAACTCCTGAAAGTAGTCCAATGCTATCCGGTCGCCTTGCTGAAGATTCTTCAAATCATCTTCCAGCTTTTTCTTCATACTCGTGGAAAAGTACGTATCCAGAATCATCTTATTGAACTCTGACCAGGGTAGCTGTCGAGTGATCTGGAACTCCAGAGGCTCTACCCGACGCCACCATGCATCAGCGTCCCCGTCTAAGCAGTGTACAGCCATATGTACCCTGTACTTCTGGTCAATGAAGAAGTCCCGGAATAACTTCTCCATTGACGAAAGCCAAGTCCCGATCTCCCACGGCTGGGTATTCCGCCCTGAAAACCTGGGCGGTCCCCGCTTACAGAACTGAGTAAGTTTGTCAGCAATCTCCTGCTCCTCCGCAGGAGTCAATGGCCGGATTGCTCCCTGAGCAACAGGGGATGCCGTGGTCACCGGTCCAACTGGGGAAGCCACAGCAGGGGAGGGTGGTACGGGAGAACTCTCAGGGGGTGCAACAACAGGCTGCGCCCTCTGTTCTAACATCTGCGTCAGCCGACCCATGGCCTCCTCCTGACGCTGCACGGCCTCTGCCATCTGGGCCATCTGAGCCTGAAGCTCCTGCACCTCACTCTGCTGGCCCTGCTCGGACTCCTCCGGCTCGGGCTCAGGGGATTCAGGCTGAGAACGCGTCAACATTCTACGTCGCGGAGGCATCCTATCACAAGAAACCACACTCAGTATCATATCCCCACACGACCCAATCTAGCGAAAGTCAAAGACATCCCCATATTTCTGTGACTTTATGTTGTCTGCGGCCAACATAACGGTTCACCAGAAATTAGGCATGTCGATCTCTCTTCTCTCACTGGAAGAGTCAAACAATAAATCAACGACTTTCGCAAATATCACGTCTCTCGTACCCTATTATACTAGGGTCTACCAAAAGCCTAGGGTTTCCTAAGTCCCAACTGTCCTATCCCTAAGCTCTGATACCAACTTAATCTGTCACGCCCCGGAACCCGGGCTCGCCAACAGATCCGCCGTGCACACGGGATTTCCCGAGTACACGAAGCGCTGGTAACCTGCTCCGATATAATATGAACAATAAAAGAGCATAATGCAGAGCTGAAGTAGAAGAACCACATAGTATCTCATACTGGAACTAAAAATAAACTGTAATATGTACAATAATCTCCCAGCTCACCAAAATAATACAACCAGCCGGCGAAAGCCAGACTCAAAATAAAAGGAGAATATCACAGTCTGAGTGAAGGGTACAACGTCTATCTACAGCTCTCAGTCTCCCAGGAGATCTATCTACTCAGCGATCCCCTTACCTTTATCAGCCGTTGATAGCCTAGCAGCTCCCGCAGACGACTCTGCAAAATAAAGAAGAAGAAAGAAACAGAAAAGAATAATGGGGGTGAGAACTACCAGATAAACCAGTAGCCTCCCCTAGTGGGCAAAACCTCAACTCTGATGCACCCACTAGGATTACTAGAGGCCAGAAAGGAAAAAGTGGTAAAGCTGTAAGCAGAACTGCTGAATAAGGGGAAACCACCACTAGCATGCCTCTAAATGCAGTGCCAAAAGGAATGACTGTATGTATGCATCAGTATCTAACATGCCTGCCTGAATAAACCCAATCTTATGCCACCAGTAAAGCTGGTACTGCCTGCTGCGCCTTGCCTGCCAAATCGGGTATACTGGCCAATGCATAACACCGATAGGGAATGAGAGTCTCAAGGACTCAAGCCTGCCTGTAACACACTCCGGAGTGGCACTCGAGGGGAGCGACCCACACGAGTAAAAGTACCTCAGTAATAAGTATCATAAGTGTCGTAAACAGCAGGACTGGATCATGACTATGATCAAAGTGGGAAAAGCCATCCACTAAGAAACCCTGATCTGATGCCATAGTACTCAATAAGTGGGAAAAACCATCCACTAGAGAAAAACCCGATCCCCTGCTGATGCCTAAAATAGACCAGACTCAACCCCAGTCTGATGCAAGGATAAACATCCGGCCGACCGCCTACAGTCCGCGGTCACCGCAACACCCCACAAGTTTATAATCTAACATAACCTTGGCTATACTATCCCAAACCCCTGCTCATACTCGAGCGACAAGCAACTGAAAGCAAAAGAGAGCAATAAAACATGTCAAGTCTTAATATGATAGTGTAGCAATAATAGTGGCCCTACCTGATGTCCGGGCATGCATGCAACTGTCTTTATTTTAAAAGTTGTAAAATAGTGTCAAAGATTTAAAAAGATTGATTTACTGAATAAAAGTCATTTGCATGCGAGATTATAGCTTTGTCTCAATCACAGTGTCCCAATATAAGTCATCATATCATCTGTGGGGTTATATTAATTTTTAGGAGAGTTCGTCCTAGCGGTTCTCATCAATTGTCCTGTTAGTAGTCCTGTTAGTAGTCCTGTTAGTAGTCCCAATAGTACTCATCAATTTAGTTTGTCCCAATTGTTCTCATCAATTGTCATATTAGTTTGTCCCAATTGTTCTCATCAATTGTCATATTAGTTTGTCCCAATTGTTCTCATCAATTAAATTTTAGGGGAGTTCCAGTAATCCCAGTGAGCTTGTCAAAAATGAGGTAAGCAACAACCGCCCACCTCGAACAGCTCAAATCACCCCCAAAAAGTCTCCTGGCTGTCCACAGTCCCCTAGAACTGCTGTCTGAAGAAAACGGTGCCCTACAGCAACACACATTGCACAGGGTGTAACTATAGTATTCATAAAAATACAGCTTTTGCTGTTTTTCAAATAGCACGAAAAGAGAGGAGTTTTTCACCTCTGTATATGCTCAGAAAAATCCACAAAAATTACGGTTGCGTTCCTCGCGAAGAGTAGATCAAAATCGACTCTTAAAACGTCTCGATCTGATGTTCCTACGCCAAGATAAAAATCGGAGAAGTTGACGCTGTCCAGAAATTTCCATAGCAAAAAGGGGGGTCAAAGAGACCTCGGGAAACATGCCAAAAGTACAAAATGGAGCAAAGTGATCAACACGGAAATCGGAGCCTTACCTCTTAGAAACGCGCTGTCGCAAAAATCGTCCAAAAATTCCTCCTGGTTAGCCCACAGGGAATTTTCGACGGAACTGCGACGGGAAATGGGCCGAAAAAGAAAACCGTCGCAGTGTGCCGCATCGCAGATAACTCACTATCGGTACCTTCAAAAATTCTAAAATTCTGAGGAGAGAGAGAGGAGAGAGAGAGGAAGAATTTTTGTATAGGGCACTTTCTCTGGTTCTCTCTCTACAGCACGGAGCCGAGGTGAGAAATGGTGGGGGTGGGAGGCTCTATTTTTAATGGGCCAAGGACCCTCACCAGATCCCGGGCAGAACAGCAAACACGAGATGGACCATCCAGGACGCGCCACGTGTCGACAAAACAGGAAACAGCCTGTGCAATGCCACTCAGAAGACGCCACGTGTCCACGTGGAGCACGGGCCCGGTCCCCGCGCCGGGTCTTCCGGATCCTGTCAGCCAATCCGGGTGTGCCACGTGTCACAGTCCCCGTGGACTTCTAGAAGCCGGCCAACCAATCGGGAGCCGCCACGTGGCACGGGGGGGGGTATTCGGTGCTCCTGGTGCACGCCAGGCCCTGGACCGCGCACCCGAGCCCCCCGCCCGCGCCTGCGCCGCCGCCCCTGCCGCTGTGCCGCCGCTGCGCCGCTGCCCGCCGCCGTGCGCCGCCGCCCGCCGCGCTCGCGGTCGCAGGAACAGTAATTCGGCAGCCGGAGTTACTGTTCCAGCGTGAACAGTACCGAGGTGCCGAAAAATTAAAGTAAATATACCGTTTCGATCGTTTTCTCGCGCGAGTCCAAATACGAGTCCATTTCGCCAAATTCTCATCCGAAATTTTGCCGGAAAGCTCCCGAAAAAATTCCATTTGCTCCGATTTTTCCGCGCAGAGTGTCACGGCCCCGGGGTCGAAACTGCGACCCGGCTCGCCAACAGATCCGCCACCCTATGCCAAACCAGCATAGGCGAAAGCGTCCTACCTGCAAGAAAAGTACTACAGCTTAAAAAGATATCAGAGCTAAAATAAAAAGTCTGCTGTATAACTAAATCAATCACTGTACAACTGGAAATAATACAACAATGTCGACTCCCAAAAAGATAATCAAACAATATCCTCATATACAAACTCAGAACTCAACCGGGAGGTATCTCCAATAAATACATCAGTGTACATGCTCTCAATACATAAACAATCCTCACTACAACAGTCTCTCAAAGAAGAAAATAAAATAACTAATCTACTGAAGCTCTCCTCTGAAGGGGTACCGCTACACTCCAACGACGGGTAGGGAACTAGCTCGCGACTCCCTCGCTCGGTCAGAAGATCAGCAACAGGAACAACAGGAACCAGAGTAGAAGTTCCTGTGGGAAAAGACACCACGACGGGTGTGAGAACTACGTCCCAAGTAGTTCTCAGTGGGTGCCGCCAACAAGCCCGACGGTCTGCCCACTAAGTCCACTAGAGGCATAAAGTAACAAAAGTAATGCTGTAAGGAAAGCTGGAAAAGTAAACTCTACAGCTACTATGCCTCTACCTAGATGCTCAAGGAGTGGAACAGAAAGAACATGATGCCACAACTAACTCTCATCTCTGATCACCCAATCTGAACTGACTGCCTCATCAGGTCCAGTCAAGCCTGCGCCAACCTACTGCCGTTACGTCCCGGAGGAGCGGACTTACGTAGGACGTCCATGACTGCCAACACCAGCACAGCCAGAGGGACAAATGCAACGACAAGTCGCGATAGAAAAGCTCAATCTCACGCCGGTACACAACCGGTCTCGCCTACTCCGGAGTGGCACTCGAGGGGAGCGACCCGCTCGAGTAAAAAGTAACCCATCTCAAGTATCTCTGTAAAGTATCTCTGTCAAGCCAAATGTGGCTCATGCAGGCTATGATCCACGATCAAATAGATCGGTAACTCCAAGCTCAAAACACAACTCAGTCGGAAAAGAACCTCGACTCAAACAGCTAAGTCGGAGAACCCTCAACGACTCAATCTGATAATGCACGACCATGGCTGAGTCGGGAAACCTCCACGACTCGATCTGCCAGAACCCCAAGATCCTCAAAGCTAAGTGGGAGAACCATCTCCACCACTAAATCAGAGAAACAACCTCTAAATCACACTCTACCAACTCATAGCACAAAGTCGCATCCACTGCGAAACTGCCTCTACAGGCCAACATCGCATCCACTGACCCGAGGAAGGGTCCGGGAACCCCGAAAGACTAGAACCTACAATCCAAATCAAACAAGAACAGGCTCTAGGCATAGCCTCTCGTTGTTCTCGTCCCAAGAAGAAGGCAGACCTTAGAACCCAGACCACTCGAATCATCTCGGGTGGTTAATTTATAGGAAAAAGGTGACATTTCTTACTGAAGCCATCTGATCTGTAAGAAATCCATATTTAATGATTTTTAGTTCTTTTTAGGAAAACAGTTGAAACCAAGTTTTATATCCAAGCCTCGAAGGGCTAATGCCTTCGTCCAATCAAACAGGAACCGACTCGGCGACCCTACGATGCTTGGAAGAAACCATTTGGTTGATAAAAATCATATGTGTGTCCAAAAAGGTTCTGGGTTTAAGGTCCTGCTAACACTGATCTACCGCTGCCACTAGCACAGTGGCGACAGATAAAACAAGAAAAA
This sequence comes from Tillandsia leiboldiana, assembly GCA_029204045.2. Classification (NCBI taxonomy): domain Eukaryota; kingdom Viridiplantae; phylum Streptophyta; class Magnoliopsida; order Poales; family Bromeliaceae; genus Tillandsia; species Tillandsia leiboldiana. The sequence continues at coordinate 5,658,989 of CM055079.1, forward strand.
TAAAACATCTCGGGACCGCCGTCTACCCAACGGCTCCCGCTACAGATGAACAACCAACTACATCTACCAGACTCCACTCTGCTCCCAAGCACGAGTGTAACATGCATCCCACACTAAAAGATAACTCCTGACCACTCGGCCCACTACCCGGGCGAGGAAGAACACTATGTCCAGGAAAGTAGAAGTGTGGATGTCTAAAGCAGAAATAACCCTAGCCCAAGTGAGGGTTTTCTACTAGTCTGGTTACACATGCAACATATGACGGGGTGCTAGGTCAAGTTCCAATAACTATAATTACAGATGGTAGAAAGCAAGGAGATGACAATACCATCAGATAATACAAGGAATAGCAATTCCTACATTCTAACATGCTGCACAAGCATTTCACTATCATGCATAGTCCTACTATAGCAGATTTAAAGCACAGTCCGTCAATCTTGGAGACAAGGCCACCCACCTGAAAATGCTAACTGTCCGGAGTCGCACAGCTGAGAAAGTCCAGAAACAGATATCTCTACACACCACCAATCCAACAATACAGGAACAGTGATCAATACCTCCTGGGTACAAAAACACAACCCAAAGTTACACTTAATTCCATAAAATCCAAGCATCACAAATCTGCTGGGAACAGTCCCCTTAATGCGAAATTTTCACCTGTAAAACGAACTCCAAAAATTCCAATAAAAATATCACAGCGAGCGTCTCGTCGAGACCTTCGAAACGGGTACCTGCACGCCCAAATCCGAGCCCCGTAGGCCGAGTTACAAATTCCACAGTACAGGTGCGCAAACACTCACAACCACACAACTGTAAACTCAAACACAGATAAAAGGGGAATAGTATACCTTCGGGAAAGCCTCAGAAAAATCCCGGAAAAATACAATGATAATCCTTGCGACGAGTAGATCCAAAAAGTGTATAGGCTCGTCTCGATCCGACACTCGGGTGCGGAGATAAAATTCCGGCAAGGGGCCGCTGTCCAAAAACTCCACCAGAAAACAGCGGCTTAGAAATGCCTCGAAAACCGTGTCATAAACTCTGAATCCAGCAAGATGATCAACACGAAAGTCGAAGACGTACCTCTCGTGATTCCAACGCCGCAGAAATCGTCCAAAAATACTGACGGAGTAGCTCTGTAGACCTCTCAGATCAAACTGCGACGATAACGGGCCTCCGATGAAAAATCGCCACACTGCGCTCCGATGCCGAAGTCGTCGACGCCGCGGCTTCCAAAAAATCCGGGCCTCTGCCAGAAGATGCGCAAGATGAAGATCTCAACTTTGCTAAAGGGGCCATGGGCAGGGGAGCTCGGGAAAGGGGGCAAAAACTCCCCCACAAGACAGCTATTTATAGGCCCAGCCCGAAAATCCGAATTTGGACTTTTGGCCCAAAGTTTCGGGCGCTTGGCACTTCCGGGCTGCTACAGTAACGGGCCGGGCCGTTACTGTTCACGCCCGAAAGCCCCTAGGCCGCCACGCGTCCCACCGACACTCCCCGCGCCCGGCGTACGCGCGCCGCGAATCGCGGAGCGACATGTGGCCGACCCGCGGGACGTGGGGGCTGGGCCCACCGGCCAATCGTGGGGCGCCACGTGGCGCCCACGTTGCCTCCCAACCGCCACGCCGTACGCGCACCTGCTCCAGCTCCGCAGCGTGGACCGCGCGCACCAGGACCGCCAACCACGCTCGGCCACGTGTCCGCACCGGTCCACCGTGCACCCGCGCCTCTTTGTGGACCGCGCCCGCTGCGCCGGCCACCAGAAGGCGCCACGCGTCCTCCGCCCGGTGCACGACCTCCGCGGTGGACCGCGCGCCTCCGCCGCCGCCAACCGCCGCGCTCCGCCGCCCGCCGCCGCCGCCGGCGCCCCTCCGGCGGCCGGAACAGTACCAAAATCCTCGAAATGCGTGTTTTCGCATCCGGACTCCGAAAAATACAAATAAATAGTCCATCTTGACCGTTTTCGCGCGCTGAATCCAAATCCGAAGTCCGATTTGCCAAATTCCTCTTCTAAAATTTGCCGAAAAATTCCGGAGAGAAGTGTTCTTTACTCAAATTTCGCGCTGAGTCCAATTTTAATAACCATTTCGCGCGAAACCACATCAAAACATCCGACGGGGTCCTCCGATCACTCACGTGATCCATTACACACCGAAGTCCATCACTTGAGTCCAAATTGGTGCAGAAAACACCGCCGACATGCCACAGGCCTCCAGAAGCTGCTAATCGCACTGTAGAAGCCCTGCGGAGATCTGGGTCACCACATCCTCCCCCACTAAAAGAAAGTTTCGTCCTCGAAACTAGCTCAACCCAAAAGGTGCCACAAAAACAAGGGTAGGTACATAACACTGCCGTCTCCAGCTCTCAAGTCACCTGTCACTCCCCGTGATTACTCCACAACAACAAAACAACCGGTACGGCATGGCCCCAATTGCATAATTCTCTCATCTCACGAGCCAGAATTTGCAACGGCATCCCTCGTACCACAAGTACTCGCAGATCTCAAAGGAAACGAGTCCATCACGGGCGAGGAATCCACATGCCTAACACTCCTGAGCTGAGACGTGGAAGGAAAAGGCTGGGGGAAAAGAGAGAACAACCAATGTAGCACGCACCAAAACGCTCCCTAGTGCCAGCTCAACCAGGCGATCCGAAAACCACCCATACGGTCATCCAGAGAAAAGAAGCCCTAATCGGCTAGGGTCCTCGCTCAATCACTCTCGGATCCTGACCAATCGCATGGACTGCTTCACCGCAGTCTACCGTCAAAAGGGACCCTCAGGGACACAACCTCGAGCCCTGTTCCGCAACGGTCCCACCCAGCGCCAGCAACGGAATCATCAAACTCAACCCCAAATAGCTCTCCGGTTCCAGGTATCCGCCACCACAGTGGCCCTATCGGGGTGATACAAAATGCTCAAGAATAACCCAATGGTAACTCCACAGCCACTATGGGAGGCATCACCAACACAAAGGTCCATCCCCATCTCTGGCAAAGCTGCAATCGGCGCTAGTACCAGTCTCATCATCCATTCGCCATGCTCTCCTGGCACTGCCAAATCCAAAAAAAAACTCCTCACCTCAACAATAAATGTTGATCTCAGCCAATCTCAAATAGCATCCACATTGGCCGGAATTCCACCGCCGCTCCTACGGCTAACACAATGTGACCCAAGAAGGTAAGCTTCTAAAGCTAAAACTTGTATCTCAATAGCCTGGCATACAGCTTCATCCACACAGCATGTAACACATCCACCAGTGCTCCTCATGCTCCCAGCTGCTCAGGGAGTAGATCATAATATCCCTGGAGGATCTAGTTACCAAAGCAATCAAGTACAGCTGGAGCACAATTCCTCAAACCAAAAGAGTGGCAGGGCGCTAATCAATCCAATTGGCCTTACTAAAACATAATGCCCCTACCGTGTCCTGAACACCATCTTGGCGAAATACTCAGCCGTATGATTCCAAAATCTGTACCTGCATCAATCGTACAACTGCCGGAGTATAATTCCATCAAAAGGTCCAGAATAATACTTGGACCTGTCTACACTCGACCCATAAAAGGGCCCTCACAGTCGTGTATCAACGATGTGGCATCACCACCGTATATCAACGGCGTGGCACTAGGTCAAACAGACCCCTCGATCCATCAGATCCTGCAACTGCGCCATCAGCTCTCACAGCTCTACTGGCAATATCCATGAGGTGCTGTCGAGGGTGGCGCGGTTCCCCGAACCACGCCAACTCAATCTCTATCTCCTAACCGGCGGCATTATCAACAGCTCAGGTGAAATCACACCCGGAATCTCGTGGCAACAGAGATATCTTTGGGTCCCGGTGCCGCCGTAAGCACCTCTCACCCTGTCGCTATAACCAGTGTGCTCTAACGACCTCAACAACCAAATCTCCTCTCGTCTGCCTCTCAGAAGGTCAAAGTCCTCTCCTCCGCAGTCTAACATCCTGTGGCACTGTGCCAACCAAAACCATGCACTAGGTCGAAACGCCGAACTGCCAAAATTACCAATAAGTCTACCCGTATAACTCGCGGCCTCAATGCATAGGACATAATCCACAAGGGAGCACAACCTCTGTCTCTGCTCACATTGAGGCGACGAATAAAGTCATCCGCAGATAACAAATCCACGCTACCGTTGCGCTACTCTGATATAGATGCTGATGCTGCCATCGGGGTCCACCGATCTCTGGCATCTCGAAAATTTCGCCATCCAGGTACGGAGATGAGAAATGCCTCTGCCGGTCAGTCTGTCCTCCATCACCCGACGCCAAGCGCCGATATCCAGAACTCGCCTCTGGCGGCCGATCCCTATCCAAAGAAACTGCAGCGTCATGCTCCACACACAATGCCTACCCATCGAAGCGTCAATAATCAAAACGGAGGGGACCAACTAAACTGAAAGGTATCCTGGCGCAAACCATTCCCCGTCAAACATATCCTATGCGCCTCGTCCCTCGAAACCTGGAGCGTGCAGTTCGACAACTGTATAAACTCCCTAGCACATGGAGGCTCTCCGAGGTCTCTCCATCACCACCAACCCCAATTCTGCCTACAAGGGCTCCAACTCAAACCTATGAATCGGGATGGTTCAGACTGCCGGAAACTGGCTCCATCGATCAATGGTCCCTAAGCTCAGCTACTATCCACTATTCCACCCTGCCTCGGTGCCTCGGCACTGTGTCGGCACGGAAGGGCTGCTCGCTCCATCGGGGCCACTGGTACAACTGAAGATACCACTGCATAGGAAGAGAGTACTGGGGACATCAAGCGGTACTGCCACTGGCTCGCTCTCTGCTCCAACAAGCGCATCAAACGTTCCATGGCTTCTTCCTGGCATCAGACAGCCTCCGACATCCGTGCCATCTGGATCCATAACTCTGGGTCTCGCTCTGCTCTGATAGCTCTGCCTCCCGTGCTCGGGTTACTAACAGATGCGGAAAGCGCATTCCTCATGCACGAGCGTCTCACAAGCATCGTAGTGTTGGGTCGTATATAATACGGATCTAATAGGGGAAGAAACACCTAAGGGGGGTGAATAGGGTAAACCGTATAAAACTCAAAAAGTGTTGCGATAAAAAACCCAATGCGGAAATGAAATAACTCGCAAGATTTACGTGGAAAACTCCATCACGGAGTAAAAACACGGGACCGATAACACGGGCGAAATCCATAGAATAAAACACGTATACAAGGGATTTACCGTACACACTTACGACTCAACCTTTTCCATACACTCCTAGAGGATCTTCTCCGCTCGCCCAGACGCTTCCGAATCCACGATCTGCGCCCAACGCCGAATCCCCGGGTCCAACGTCGAATCCCCGACGTCTCGACCGAATCCACGGGGCTTTCACCCAATAGCACCCTTCGTATCCACGACGTGGCCTCGCTCGAATCCACGAGAGCGCGAACATGAACCTTGAATCCACAAGGACACGCGAATCCACGCGCCGATTTTGGGGTAATCGTTGTTTTTGGGTGGTGATGATCCGCCGAATACTTAGATCAAAGATAGATCGGAAATACCATCTAAGTATCATTAGTTTGATTCAACTCAAGATTTGAGTATGAAAACCAGAATCAAA
>CM055079.1:5664689-5706788 GCA_029204045.2 Tillandsia leiboldiana
TCTGCCGAAAACACGGTGCCCTACAGCACACACTTGCACAGGGTGTAACTATAGTATTTCAATAAAAATACAGCTTTGCGTTTTTCCAAATAGCACGAAAAGAGAGAGGAGTTGTTTCACCTATGGAATAGTGCTCAAGAAAATCCTGAAAAATTACCGGTTGCGTCCACGCGAAGAGTAAGATCAAAATCGACTCCTAAAACGTCTCGATCTGATGCTCCTACGCCAAGATAAAAATCGGAGAAGTTGACGGCTGTCCGAATTTCACAGCAAAAAGGGGGTCAAAGAGACCTCGGAAACGTGCCAAAGTACGAAATGGAGCAAAGTGATCAACACGGAAATCGAAGCCTTACCTCTTAGAACGCGCTGTCGCAAAATCGTCCAAAAATTCTCCTGGTTTAGCCCACAGGGAATTTTCGACGGAACTGCGACGGGAAATGGGCCGAAAAAGAAAACCGTCGCAGTGGCGCCGCGTCGCAGATAACTCACTATCTGGTACCTTCAAAAATTCTAAACTTTGAGGAGAGAGAGAGGAGAGAGAGAGGAAGAATTTTGTATAGGCGACTTTTCTGGTTTCTCTCTACAGCACGGAGCCCAGGTGAGGGATGGTGAGGGGGTGGGAGGCTCTATTTATAATGGGCCAAGGACCCTCACCAGATCCCGGGCAGAACAGCAAACACCGAAATGGGACCATCCAGGACGCGCCACTGTCGACAAAACAGGAAACAGCCTTGTGCAATGCCCACTAAAGAATACCCACGTGTCCACGTGGTGCACGTGGCCCGTCCCCGCGCCGGTCTTCGGACCTGTCACCAATCGGTGTGCCACGTGTTCCAGTCCCCGTGATTCTAGAAGCCGGCCACCAATCGGAGCCGCCACGTGGCAAGGGGTATTCTGTGGCTCCCGGTGCACGCCAGGCCATGGACCGCGCACCCGAGCCCCCGCCCGCGCCTGCGCCGCCGCCCTCTGCCGCTGTGCCGCCGCTGCGCCGCTGCCCGCCGCCGTGCGCCGCCGCCCGCCGCCGCTCGCCGGTCACCGGAACAGTAATTCCGGCAGCCGGAGTTACTGTTCCGGCTGAACAGTACCGAGGTGCCGAAAAATTAAAGTAAATATACCGTTTCGATCGTTTTCCGCGCGCTGAGTCCAAATACGACGTCCATTTCGCCAAATTCTCATCCGAAATTTTGCCGAAAGCTCCCGGAAAATTCCATTTGCTCCGATTTTCGCGCAGAGTCTATATTAAATGTCCATTTCGATTCTACAAGCTCTGCTTCACCGAATAAGCTCCTACAGTCACTGTTTAATGTTGCAACAGTTCCTGCGGGAGTCCGGATCATCACATCCTCCCCCACTAAAAAGAGTTTCGTCCTCGAAACGAGACTAAACAATAATCCTCAGTCCGATGTCTCGAATAAGTAGGTGGCATCCCTCATCTCCGACTCGAGCTCCCATGTAGCCTCGCGCTCGTCATGATTGCTCCCATTGGATTTTCACATAGGGAATGGCCCGACTGCGCAATTCTCTCACCTCTCGGATCCAGAATTCGCAGTGGGCGCTCTCATACCTCAAATCCTCGCTGATCTCAAGCGGTGTGAAGTCGATGACGTGCGATGGGTCGAAATACTTCCTCAAAGTAGAAACATGAAAACATCATGGACACCAGCAAGCCTCGGAGGAAGTGCGAGTCGGTAGGCAACTGGCCCGATACGCCCCAATACCTCAAAGGGTCCAATGTATCGGGGGCTAAGCTTTCCACGAATGCCGAATCTCCTGATTCCTTTGGACGGCGAGACTTTCAGGAATACATGATCTCCAACTTGAAATTCTAAGTCTCGTCGCCGAACATCGGCATAACTCCTTTGTCGGCTTTGGGCGGTCTGAAGATGCTTTCGAATCACTCGGACCTTCTCCTCTGCCTCTACAATACATCTGGTCCCAAGGTCCGCCTCTCGCCCACGTCACTCCAATAAAGCGGTGATCGACACTTGCGTCCATACAACGCTTCAAACGGAGCCATCTGAATGCTCGCTTGAAAGCTATTGTTGTACGCGAACTCAGCCAAGGATAAGTGTCGAATCCACCATTCGCCGAAATCCAAGACACAAGCCCTTAACAGTCTTCCAGGATTTGTATAGTCCGCTCTGACTGCCCATCAGTCTGCGGATGAAAAGCTGTACTGAACCTGAGTTCAGTTCCCAAGACCTGTTTGCAAACTCTTCCAGAAATGCGAAACAAACCTCGGGTCTCTATCTGATACTATGGAGGCTGGTACTCCATGTAATCTAACTCTCATCTAGATATAGCTGGGCTAGTCGCTCAAGTGGCCACGTAGTTTGCATGGCAGAAAGTTGCGCCCGACTTTGGTAAGTCGATCTACAACTACCCAGATAGCATCTGCTCCTCCCTGTGCCCTTGCAATCCGACCACGAAATCCATCGTAATGTGGTCCCATTTCCACTCGGGAATTGGAGACCTTTGTAACTTGCCAGCTGGCACTCGATGCTCAGCTTTCACCTGCTGACAAGTTAAACACTGAGCCACAAATCTCCCAATATCCCTCTTCATGCCTTTCCACCAGAAGTGTGCCTGAGTCCTTATACATCTTAGTCCAACCAGGATGTAGGGTATAAGGGTGTATAATGGGCCTCTCGCAATAATCTGCTCTCTGATCTCCGCATCTATTGGCACACATGCTCGGTCTCTGTACCTTTAGTACTCCCGAGGCATCTATTGTAAAGTCCCCTGACTGATCACTCAGAATTTGATCTCTAATCCTGGTCAAGTGGGGGTCCTCACTTTGTTTCTTCTCCCTGAGCCTGTCCAGCAGAGTGGGCTGCAGACTAAAGATGTCAGTCTAGCAGTGACCCCAGGGGACACAACCTCTACTCGAGTCGTCTCATCTCCTCTAATAGCGGCGCTTGGTCTGTGATCAACATAGACAAACTTTGCACCGCTCTTCTACTCAAGGAATCAGCGACCACATTAGCCTTGCCTGGTGGTAGAGAATATCTACATCATAATCCTTTAATAGCTCTAACCACCTACGTTGCTTCAAATTCAGCTCCTTTTGCGTGAACAGGTACTTTAGGCTCTTGTGGTCGGTTGTAGATTTCACAATGTTCCCCATACAGATAATGGCGCCAGAGCTTTAGCGCAAACACTACAGCTGCAAGCTCCAAGTCATGGGTAGGGTAATTTTTCTCCTATTCTTTGAGTTGTCTAGATGCATATGCCATTACCCTCCCTTCCTGCATCAACACACAACCGAGTCCTCTGTGTGATGCGTCGCTATAGATTACATATCCTTTTCCCATACAGGAAGGGAAAGGATAGGAGCGCGTCATCAGTCTATTCTTCAGCTCCTCAAAGCTCCTTTGACAGTCTTCACTCCAGATAAACTTCACTCCCTTACGCGTCAAGCGAGTGAGGGGTGTGGAGAGCTTCGCAAAGCCTTCCACAAACCGACGGTAATACCCAGCTAAACCCATAAAGCTACGTACCTCAGAAACCGTAGTCGGTCGGGGCCAACCACGCACTGGCTCAATCTTTGCTGGGTCTACTGCCACTCCTGCGGCGGAAATCACATGGCCTAAGAAGACTACCTCCCGAAGGCCAAACTCTCACTTTGCAGCTTGGCAGAACAACTTCTTCTACTCGCAGAAGTTGCAGCACAATCCTTAAGTGCTCCTCATGCTCAAGCATCACTTCGGGAGTAGACCAAGGTATCATCAATGAACCCACCACGAACCGGTCCAAATAAGGTCGGAAGATCCGGTTCAATCAAATCCAGTGAACGCCGGCAGGGGCATTAGTTAGCCCAAAAGGCATAACGTAATCATAATGCCCATACCGTGATCTAAATGCCGTTTTCCGGAATATCCTCGGCCTTCACTTTTAACTGGTGGTAACCGATTGTAGATCTATCTTAGAGAAGACACAAGTACCCTTGCAGCTGATCAAAAAGATCATCGATGCGCGGCAAAGGGTACTTGTTCTTGATGGTCACTTATATTTAATTCCCTATAGTCCACACACAATCGAAGTGACCCATCCTTCTTTTTCACGAATAGCACCGGCAGCTCCCCAAGGCGACACACTCGGCCTAATAAAGCCCTTGTCCATCAAATCCTGGAGTTGCGCCTTAAAGCTCTCGCAGCTCAGCCGGTGCCATCCGGTAAGGAGCCTTTGAGATTGGCGCAGTTCCCGGAACTACGTCAATCACAAACTCAATCTCCCTATCTAGCGGCATGCTTGTCAGCTCAGGTGGAAAAACATCCGGGAACTCACGGGCAATAGGGATATCCCCAAGTCCCGGCGCCGCGTAGGCCCTTCAACAACACTAGCCAAAAAGGCTACACATCCTCGATGGATTCATCTGCCTCGCTCGGGAAGTCGAAACCATAGAGGCAAAGAAAGCACTCTGACATCCCCGGTATACCAATATTTCCTGGTCTGGCTCTCTAAAAGTGACGGTCCTCGCGGTACAATCAATGGTCGCCAAATACCGAGCCAGCCAGTCCATCCCGAGGACCACATCGAAGTCCTTCAATTGTCTCAGGACCAACAGGTCTTCTTGGCTAATCCAGGACTCGATTTGCATCGGGCAGGACCAACAACACCTCCTCTACGTGCAAGGTGTGATCGGGAATCTGAACCTCCTCGTGCACGGGTAGAAGTCCTACCTTTAACCCATGTAATGATGCAAATGATCTACTGATAAAAGAATGCGATGCTCCAGTATCAAATAATGTACGAGTCCTAATGCCAGAAAGTAAGGTGATACCTGCCACCACGTGATCTGGTGCCGAAGGTCCTCTACCTAGCGCAGCATACACCTCGCCCACTCTGGCTGGAGGGCGATACTCCGCGGGATAGGAAGAAGATGGCCTGCTAGCTGGAGCAATGTGGCCGCTGAGCCGTCGACCGTTGCTGTGAGAAGATGGAGCCGATTGCTGAAGAAGGGGCCGTCGATGGCGCATAAGGGCAAGTAGCTCGGACGTGGCCAGACTGTCCACATCTATAGCAGCGACCCCACCGCTGGTCGCAGGTGTTGGAAAGTGCTGACCTCCACAGAAAATACAATTGCTGGGGGCCCGTGGTTGTCGTGACTGCTGTTGTCGCTGAGGCTGTTGCTGCGACACACGCTGCGACGGCTGGGATCTCTGCTGCTGGCTGCTGCCGCTGTTGGGGCATCTGGGGTCCACCAGGCCCTCGCCGCTTCCGACCGTCCTTGGCCGGAAAAACTGAGGCGGTGGCGGTCGGGGCGGCCTCCAGGAAACTGGCCTGTCTCCCGTCGTCCTGCGCTGGTCGCTTTCCTGTCAGAACTCTGAGCGACCAAGCCCCCACGTCTGGCGACGACGTGGTCTCCCCTTTCAACCCCATTGGGCATGCTCTGCTGCCTCCTCCAAGGTCTGTAGTCTCTGAGCATGCACCAAAGTATAGATCTCTGGGCGCAAGCCCGACTCAAAGAGCTCCACCTGGTGCGGTCCGTCCTGGCGACGTAAGGTACGCAGTTGAGTAACCGCGTGAAACTCCTGAAAGTAGTCCAATGCTATCCGGTCGCCTTGCTGAAGATTCTTCAAATCATCTTCCAGCTTTTTCTTCATACTCGTGGAAAAGTTACGTATCCAGAATCATCTTATTGAACTCTGACCAGGGTAGCTGTCGAGTGATCTGGAACTCCAGAGGCTCTACCCCGACGCCACCATGCATCAGCGTCCCCGTCTAAGCAGTGTACAGCCATATGTACCCTGTACTTCTGGTCAATGAAGAAGTCCCGGAATAACTTCTCCATTGACGAAAGCCAAGTCCCGATCTCCCACGGCTGGGTATTCCGCCCTGAAAACCTGGGCGGTCCCCGCTTACAGAACTGAGTAAGTTTGTCAGCAATCTCCTGCTCCTCCGCAGGAGTCAATGGCCGGATTGCTCCCTGAGCAACAGGGGATGCCGTGGTCACCGGTCCAACTGGGGAAGCCACAGCAGGGGAGGGTGGTACGGGAGAACTCTCAGGGGGTGCAACAACAGGCTGCGCCCTCTGTTCTAACATCTGCGTCAGCCGACCCATGGCCTCCTCCTGACGCTGCACGGCCTCTGCCATCTGGGCCATCTGAGCCTGAAGCTCCTGCACCTCACTCTGCTGGCCCTGCTCGGACTCCTCCGGCTCGGGCTCAGGGGATTCAGGCTGAGAACGCGTCAACATTCTACGTCGCGGAGGCATCCTATCACAAGAAACCACACTCAGTATCATATCCCCACACGACCCAATCTAGCGAAAGTCAAAGACATCCCCATATTTCTGTGACTTTATGTTGTCTGCGGCCAACATAACGGTTCACCAGAAATTAGGCATGTCGATCTCTCTTCTCTCACTGGAAGAGTCAAACAATAAATCAACGACTTTCGCAAATATCACGTCTCTCGTACCCTATTATACTAGGGTCTACCAAAGCCTAGGGTTTCCTAAGTCCCAACTGTCCTATCCCTAAGCTCTGATACCAACTTAATCTGTCACGCCCCGGAACCCGGGCTCGCCAACAGATCCGCCGTGCACACGGGATTTCCCGAGTACACGAAGCGCTGGTAACCTGCTCCGATATAATATGAACAATAAAAGAGCATAATGCAGAGCTGAAGTAGAAGAACCACATAGTATCTCATACTGGAACTAAAAATAAACTGTAATATGTACAATAATCTCCCAGCTCACCAAAATAATACAACCAGCCGGCGAAAGCCAGACTCAAAATAAAAGGAGAATATCACAGTCTGAGTGAAGGGTACAACGTCTATCTACAGCTCTCAGTCTCCCAGGAGATCTATCTACTCAGCGATCCCCTTACCTTTATCAGCCGTTGATAGCCTAGCAGCTCCCGCAGACGACTCTGCAAAATAAAGAAGAAGAAAGAAACAGAAAAGAATAATGGGGGTGAGAACTACCAGATAAACCAGTAGCCTCCCCTAGTGGGCAAAACCTCAACTCTGATGCACCCACTAGGATTACTAGAGGCCAGAAAGGAAAAAGTGGTAAAGCTGTAAGCAGAACTGCTGAATAAAGGGGAAACCACCACTAGCATGCCTCTAAATGCAGTGCCAAAAGGAATGACTGTATGTATGCATCAGTATCTAACATGCCTGCCTGAATAAACCCAATCTTATGCCACCAGTAAAGCTGGTACTGCCTGCTGCGCCTTGCCTGCCAAATCGGGTATACTGGCCAATGCATAACACCGATAGGGAATGAGAGTCTCAAGGACTCAAGCCTGCCTGTAACACACTCCGGAGTGGCACTCGAGGGGAGCGACCCACACGAGTAAAAGTACCTCAGTAATAAGTATCATAAGTGTCGTAAACAGCAGGACTGGATCATGACTATGATCAAAGTGGGAAAAGCCATCCACTAAGAAACCCTGATCTGATGCCATAGTACTCAATAAGTGGGAAAAACCATCCACTAGAGAAAAACCCGATCCCCTGCTGATGCCTAAAATAGACCAGACTCAACCCCAGTCTGATGCAAGGATAAACATCCGGCCGACCGCCTACAGTCCGCGGTCACCGCAACACCCCACAAGTTTATAATCTAACATAACCTTGGCTATACTATCCCAAACCCCTGCTCATACTCGAGCGACAAGCAACTGAAAGCAAAAGAGAGCAATAAAACATGTCAAGTCTTAATATGATAGTGTAGCAATAAATAGTGGCCCTACCTGATGTCCGGGCATGCATGCAACTGTCTTTATTTTAAAAGTTGTAAAATAGTGTCAAAGATTTAAAAAGATTGATTTACTGAATAAAAGTCATTTGCATGCGAGATTATAGCTTTGTCTCAATCACAGTGTCCCAATATAAGTCATCATATCATCTGTGGGGTTATATTAATTTTTAGGAGAGTTCGTCCTAGCGGTTCTCATCAATTGTCCTGTTAGTAGTCCTGTTAGTAGTCCTGTTAGTAGTCCCAATAGTACTCATCAATTTAGTTTGTCCCAATTGTTCTCATCAATTGTCATATTAGTTTGTCCCAATTGTTCTCATCAATTGTCATATTAGTTTGTCCCAATTGTTCTCATCAATTAAATTTTAGGGGAGTTCCAGTAATCCCAGTGAGCTTGTCAAAAATGAGGTAAGCAACAACCGCCCACCTCGAACAGCTCAAATCACCCCCAAAAAGTCTCCTGGCTGTCCACAGTCCCCTAGAACTGCTGTCTGAAGAAAACGGTGCCCTACAGCAACACACATTGCACAGGGTGTAACTATAGTATTCATAAAAATACAGCTTTTGCTGTTTTTCAAATAGCACGAAAAGAGAGGAGTTTTTCACCTCTGTATATGCTCAGAAAAATCCACAAAAATTACGGTTGCGTTCCTCGCGAAGAGTAGATCAAAATCGACTCTTAAAACGTCTCGATCTGATGTTCCTACGCCAAGATAAAAATCGGAGAAGTTGACGCTGTCCAGAAATTTCCATAGCAAAAAGGGGGGTCAAAGAGACCTCGGGAAACATGCCAAAAGTACAAAATGGAGCAAAGTGATCAACACGGAAATCGGAGCCTTACCTCTTAGAAACGCGCTGTCGCAAAAATCGTCCAAAAATTCCTCCTGGTTAGCCCACAGGGAATTTTCGACGGAACTGCGACGGGAAATGGGCCGAAAAAGAAAACCGTCGCAGTGTGCCGCATCGCAGATAACTCACTATCGGTACCTTCAAAAATTCTAAAATTCTGAGGAGAGAGAGAGGAGAGAGAGAGGAAGAATTTTTGTATAGGGCACTTTCTCTGGTTCTCTCTCTACAGCACGGAGCCCGAGGTGAGAAATGGTGGGGGTGGGAGGCTCTATTTTTAATGGGCCAAGGACCCTCACCAGATCCCGGGCAGAACAGCAAACACCGAGATGGACCATCCAGGACGCGCCACGTGTCGACAAAACAGGAAACAGCCTTGTGCAATGCCACTCAGAAGACGCCACGTGTCCACGTGGAGCACGGGCCCGGTCCCCGCGCCGGGTCTTCCGGATCCTGTCAGCCAATCCGGGTGTGCCACGTGTCACAGTCCCCGTGGACTTCTAGAAGCCGGCCAACCAATCGGGAGCCGCCACGTGGCACGGGGGGGGGTATTCGGTGCTCCTGGTGCACGCCAGGCCCATGGACCGCGCACCCGAGCCCCCCGCCCGCGCCTGCGCCGCCGCCCTCTGCCGCTGTGCCGCCGCTGCGCCGCTGCCCGCCGCCGTGCGCCGCCGCCCGCCGCCGCTCGCCGGTCGCAGGAACAGTAATTCCGGCAGCCGGAGTTACTGTTCCAGCGTGAACAGTACCGAGGTGCCGAAAAATTAAAGTAAATATACCGTTTCGATCGTTTTCGCGCGCTGAGTCCAAATACGACGTCCATTTCGCCAAATTCTCATCCGAAATTTTGCCGAAAGCTCCCGAAAAATTCCATTTGCTCCGATTTTCGCGCAGAGTGTCACGCCCCGGGGTCGAAACTGCGACCCGGCTCGCCAACAGATCCGCCACCTATGCCAAACCAGCATAGGCGAAGCGTCCTACCTGCAAGAAAAGTACTACAGCTAAACAGATATCAGAGCTAAAAATAAAAAGTCTGCTGTATAACTAAATCAATCACTGTACAACTGGAAATAATACAACAATGTCCGACTCCCAAAAAGATAATCAAACAATATCCTCATATACAAACTCAGAACTCAACCGGGAGGTATCTCCAATAAATACATCAGTGTACATGCTCTCAATACATAACAATCCTCACTACAACAGTCTCTCAAAGAAGGAAAATAAAATAACTAATCTACTGAAGCTCTCCTCTGAAGGGGTACCGCTACACTCCAACGACGGGTAGGGAACTAGCTCGCGACTCCCTCGCTCGGTCAGAAGAATCAGCAACAGGAACAACAGGAACCAGAGTAGAAGTTCCTGTGGGAAAAGACACCACGACGGGTGTGAGAACTACGTCCCAAGTAGTTCTCAGTGGGTGCCGCCAACAAGCCCGACGGTCTGCCCACTAAGTCCACTAGAGGCATAAAGTAACAAAAGTAATGCTGTAAGGAAAGCTGGAAAAGTAAACTCTACAGCTACTATGCCTCTACCTAGATGCTCAAGGAGTGGAACAGAAAGAACATGATGCCACAACTAACTCTCATCTCTGATCACCCAATCTGAACTGACTGCCTCATCAGGTCCAGTCAAGCCTGCGCCAACCTACTGCCGTTACGTCCCGGAGGAGCGGACTTACGTAGGACGTCCATGACTGCCAACACCAGCACAGCCAGAGGGACAAATACAACGACAAGTCGCGATAGAAAAGCTCAATCTCACGCCGGTACACAACCCGGTCTCGCCTACTCCGGAGTGGCACTCGAGGGGAGCGACCCGCTCGAGTAAAAAGTAACCCATCTCAAGTATCTCTGTAAAGTATCTCTGACAAGCCAAATGTGGCTCATGCAGGCTATGATCCACGATCAAATAGATCGGTAACTCCAAGCTCAAAACACAACTCAGTCGGAAAAGAACCTCGACTCAAACAGCTAAGTCGGAGAACCCTCAACGACTCAATCTGATAATGCACGACCATGGCTGAGTCGGGAAACCTCCACGACTCGATCTGCCAGAACCCCAAGATCCTCAAAGCTAAGTAGGAGAACCATCTCCACCACTAAATCAGAGAAACAACCTCTAAATCACACTCTACCAACTCATAGCACAAAGTCGCATCCACTGCGAACAACTGCCTCTACAGGCCAACATCGCATCCACTGACCCGAGGAAGGGTCCGGGAACCCCGAAAGACTAGAACCTACAATCCAAATCAAACAAGAACAGGCTCTAGGCATAGCCTCTCGTTGTTCTCGTCCCAAGAAGAAGGCAGACCTTAGAACCCAGACCACTCGAATCATCTCGGGTGGTTAATTTATAGGAAAAAGGTGACATTTCTTACTGAAGCCATCTGATCTGTAAGAAATCCATATTTAATGATTTTTAGTTCTTTTTAGGAAAACAGTTGAAACCAAGTTTTATATCCAAGCCTCGAAGGGCTAATGCCTTCGTCCAATCAAACATGAACCGACTCCGGCGACCCTACGATGCTTGGAAGAAACCATTTGGTTGATAAAAATCATATGTGTGTCCAAAAAGGTTCTGGGTTTAAGGTCCTGCTAACACTGATCTACCGCTGCCACTAGCACAGTGGCGACAGATAAAACAAGAAAAATAAAACATCTCGGGACCGCCGTCTACCCAACGGCTCCCGCTACAGATGGACAACCAACTACATCTACCAGACTCCACTCTGCTCCCAAGCACGAGTGTAACATGCATCCCACACTAAAAGATAACTCCTGACCACTCGGCCCACTACCCGGGCGAGGAAGAACACTATGTCCAGGAAAGTAGAAGTGTGGATGTCTAAAGCAGAAATAACCCTAGCCCAAGTGAGGGTTTTCTACTAGTCTGGTTACACATGCAACATATGACGGGGTGCTAGGTCAAGTTCCAATAACTATAATTTACAGATGGTAGAAAGCAAGGAGATGACAATACCATCAGATAATACAAGGAATAGCAATTCCTACATTCTAACATGCTGCACAAGCATTTCACTATCATGCATAGTCCTACTATAGCAGATTTAAAGCACAGTCCGTCAATCTTGGAGACAAGGCCACCCACCTAAAAATGCTAACTGTCCGGAGTCGCACAGCTGAGAAAGTCCAGAAACAGATATCTCTACACACCCACCAATCCAACAATACAGGAACAGTGATCAATACCTCCTGGGTACAAAAACACAACCCAAAGTTACGCTTAATTCCATAAAATCCAAGCATCACAAATCTGCTGGGAACAGTCCCCTTAATGCAAAATTTTCACCTATAAAACGAACTCCAAAAATTCCAATAAAAATATCACAGCGAGCGTCTCGTCGAGACCTTCGAAACGGGTACCTGCACGCCCAAATCCGAGCCCCGTAGGCCGAGTTACAAATTCCACAGTACAGGTGCGCAAACACTCACAACCACACAACTGTAAACTCAAACACAGATAAAAGGGGAATAGTATACCTTCGGGAAAGCCTCAGAAAAATCCCGGAAAAATACAATGATAATCCTTGCGATGAGTAGATCCAAAAAGTGTATAGGCTCGTCTCGATCCGACACTCGGGTGCGGAGATAAAATTCCGGCAAGGGGACGCTGTCCAAAAACTCCACCAGAAAACAGCGGCTTAGAAATACCTCGAAAACCATGTCATAAACTCTGAATCCAGCAAGATGATCAACACGAAAGTCGAAGACGTACCTCTCGTGATTCCAACGCCGCAGAAATCGTCCAAAAATACTGACGGAGTAGCTCTGTAGACCACTCAGATCAAACTGTGACGATAACGGGCCTCCGATGAAAAATCGCCACACTGCGCTCCGATGCCGAAGTCGTCGACGCCGCGGCTTCCAAAAAATCCGGGCCTCTGCCAGAAGATGCGCAAGATGAAGGTCTCCAACTTTGCTAAAGGGGCCATGGGCAGGGGAGCTCGGGAAAGGGGGCAAAACTCCCCCACAAGACAGCTATTTATAGGCCCAGCCCGAAAATCCGAATTTTGGACTTTTGGCCCAAAGTTTCGGGCGCTTGGCACTTCCGGGCTGCTACAGTAACGGGCCGGGCCCGTTACTGTTCACGCCCGAAAGCCCCTAGGCCCGCCACGCGTCCACCGACACTCCCCGCGCCCGGCGTACGCGCGCCCGCGAATCGCGGAGCGACATGTGGCCGACACGCGGGCGTGGGGTGGCTGCGCCCGGCCAATCGTGGGGCGCCACGTGGCGCCCCCACGTTGCCTCCCAACCGCCCCGCCGTACGGCCACCTGCTCCAGCCGCAGCGTGGACCGCGCGCACCAGGACCCGCCAACCACGCTCGGCCACGTGTCCGCACCCGGTGCACCGTGCACCCGCGCCTCTTCTGTGGACCGCGCCCGCTGCGCCGGCCAACCAGAAGGCGCCACGCGTCCTCCGCCCGGTGCACGACCACCGCGGTGGACCGCGCGCCTCCGCCGCCGCCAACCGCCGCGCTCCGCCGCCCGCCGCCGCCGCCGGCGCCCCTCCGGCGGCCGGAACAGTACCAAAATCCTCGAAATGCGTGTTTTCGCATCCGGACTCCGAAAAATACAAATAAATAGTCCATCTTGACCGTTTTCGCGCGCTGAATCCAAATCCGAAGTCCGATTTGCCAAATTCCTCTTCTAAAATTTGCCGAAAATTCCCGGAGAAGTGTTCTTTACTCAAATTTCGCACTGAGTCCAATTTTAATAACCATTTCGCGCGAAACCACATCAAAACATCCGACGGGGTCCTCCGATCACTCACGTGATCCATTACACACCCGAAGTCCATCACTTGAGTCCAAATTGGTGCAGAAACACCGCCGACAGGCCACACAGGCCTCCGGAAGCTGCTAATCGCACTGTAGAAGCCCTGCGGAGATCTGGGTCACCACATCCTCCCCCACTAAAAGAAAGTTTCGTCCTCGAAACTAGCTCAACCCAAAAGGTGCCACAAAAACAAGGGTAGGTACATAACACTGCCGTCTCCAGCTCTCAAGTCACCTGTCACTCCCCGTGATTACTCCACAACAACAACAACAACCGGTACGGCATGGCCCCAATTGCATAATTCTCTCATCTCACGAGCCAGAATTTGCAACGGCATCCCTCGTACCACAAGTACTCGCAGATCTCAAAGGAAACGAGTCCATCACGGGTGAGGAATCCACATGCCTAACACTCCTGAGCTGAGACGTGGAAGGAAAAGGCTGGGTGAAAAGAGAGAACAACCAATGTAGCACGCACCAAAACCGCTCCCTAGTGCCAGCTCAACCCGGCGATCCGAAACATACCCCATACGGTCATCCAGAGAAAAGAAGCCCTAATCGGCTAGGGTCCTCGCTCAATCACTCTCGGATCCTGACCAATCGCATGGACTGCTTCACCGCAGTCTACCGTCAAAAGGGACCCTCAGGGACACAACCTCGAGCCCTGTTCCGCAACGGTCCCACCCAGCGCCAGCAACGGAATCATCAAACTCAACCCCAAATAGCTCTCCGGTTCCAGGTATCCGCCACCACAGTGGCCCTATCGGGGTGATACAAAATGCTCAAGAATAACCCAATGGTAACTCCACAGCCACTATGGGAGGCATCACCAACACAAAGGTCCATCCCCCATCTCTGGCAAAGCTGCAATCGGCGCTAGTACCAGTCTCATCATCCATTCGCCATGCTCTCCTGGCACTGCCAAATCCAAAAAAAAAACTCCTCACCTCAACAATAAATGTTGATCTCAGCCAATCTCAAATAGCATCCACATTGGCCGGAATTCCACCGCCGCTCCTACGGCTAACACAATGTGACCCAAGAAGGTAAGCTTCTAAAGCTAAAACTTGTATCTCAATAGCCTGGCATACAGCTTCATCCACACAGCATGGTAACACATCCACCAGTGCTCCTCATGCTCCCAGCTGCTCAGTGAGTAGTTCATAATATCCTTGGAGGATCTAGTTACCAAAGCAATCAAGTACAGCTGGAGCACAATTCCTCAAACCAAAAGAGTGGCAGGGCGCTAATCAATCCAATTGGCCTTACTAAAACATAATGCCCCTACCGTGTCCTGAACACCATCTTGGCGAAATACTCAGCCGTATGATTCCAAAATCTGTACCTGCATCAATCGTACAACTGCCGGAGTATAATTCCATCAAAAGGTCCAGAATAATACTTGGACCTGTCTACACTCGACCCATAAAAGGGCCCTCACAGTCGTGTATCAACGATGTGGCATCACCACCGTATATCAACGGCGTGGCACTAGGTCAAACAGACCCCTCGATCCATCAGATCCTGCAACTGCGCCATCAGCTCTCACAGCTCTACTGGCAATATCCAATGAGGTGCTGTCGAGGGTGGCGCGGTTCCCCGAACCACGCCAACTCAATCTCTATCTCCCTAACCGGCGGCATTATCAACAGCTCAGGTGAAATCACACCCGGAATCTCGTGGCAACAGAGATATCTTTGGGTCCCGGTGCCGCCGTAAGCACCTCTCACCCTGTCGCTATAACCAGTGTGCTCTAACGACCTCAACAACCAAATCTCCTCTCGTCTGCCTCTCAGAAGGTCAAAGTCCTCTCCTTCCGCAGTCTAACATCCTGTGGCACTGTGCCAACCAAAACCCATGCACTAGGTCGAAACGCCGAACTGCCAAAATTACCAATAAGTCTACCCGTATATCTCGCGGCCTCAACTGCATAGGACATAATCCACAAGGGAGCACAACCTCTGTCTCTGCTCACATTGAGGCGACGAATAAAGTCATCCGCAGATAACAAATCCACGCTACCGTTGCGCTACTCTGATATAGATGCTGATGCTGCCATCGGGGTCCACCCGATCTCTGGCATCTCGAAAATTCGCCATCCAGGTACGGAGATGAGAAATGCCTCTGCCGGTCAGTCTGTCCTCCATCACCCGACGCCAAGCGCCGATATCCAGAACTCGCCTCTGGCGGCCGATCCCTATCCAAAGAAACTGCAGCGTCATGCTCCACACACAATGCCTACCCATCGAAGCGTCAATAATCCAAAACGGAGGGACCAACTAAACTGAAAGGTATCCTGGCGCAAACCATTCCCCGTCAAACATATCCTATGCGCCTCGTCCCTCGAAACCTGGAGCGTGCAGTTCGACAACTGTATAAACTCCCTAGCACATGGAGGCTCTCCGAGAGTCTCTCCATCACCACCAACCCCAATTCTGCCTACAAGGGCTCCAACTCAAACCTATGAATCGGGATGGTTCAGACTGCCGGAACTGGCTCCATCGATCAATGATGTCCCTAAGCTCAGCTACTATCCACTATCCACCCTGCCTCGGTGCCTCGGCACTGCTCGTCGGCACGGAAGGGGCTGCTCGCTCCATCGGGGCCACTGGTACAACTGAAGATACCACTGCATAGGAAGAGAGTACTGGAGGACACTCAAGCGGTACTGCCACTGGCTATGCTCTCTGCTCCAACAAGCGCATCAAACGTTCCATGGCTTCTTCCTGGCATCAGACAGCCTCCGACATCCGTGCCATCTGGATCCATAACTCTTGGGTCTCGCTCTGCTCTGATAGCTCTGCCTCCCGCTGCTCGGGTTACTAATCAGATGCGGAAAGCGCATTCCTCACTGCACGACGTCTCACAAGCATCGTAGTGTTGGGTCGTATATAATACGGATCTAAATAGGGGAAGAAACACCTAGAGGGGGGTGAATAGGTGTAAACGTATAAACACTCAAAAATTGTTGCGATAAAAACCCAATGCGGAAATGAAAATAACTCGCAAGATTTTTACGTGGAAAACTCCATCACCGGAGTAAAAAACCACGGGACCGATAACACGGCAGAAATCCACTAGAATTAAAACACGTACAAGGTGATTTACCGTACACACTTACGACTCAACCTTTTCCATACACTCCTAGAGGATCTTCTCCGCTCGCTCCAGACGCTTCTCGAATCCACGATCTGCGCCCAACGCCGAATCCACGGCGTCCAACGTCGAATCCACGACGTCCGACCGAATCCACGGTCTTCACCCAATAGCACCCTTCGTATCCACGAACGTGCCTCGCTCCGAATCCACGAGAGCGAATGAACCTTGAATCCACAAGGACACGCGAATCCACGCGCCGATTTTGGGGTAATCGTTGTTTTTGGGTGGTGATGATCCGCCGAATACTTAGATCAAAGATAGATCGGAAATACCATCTAAGTATTCATTAGTTTGATTCAACTCAAGATGTGAGTATGAAAACCTAGAATCAAACTAATCAATATAGATGAAGAAACATAGAGTATTCTCTAATGATTTCCTTTCTTCTCTATATGTGGATCTATAGCCGTATATGATGATATATGAAAATGACGGCTATGTGGATTGACCCTAGAAAGAAAGACATAGGGTCTATTTATAGGTTAGAAACCCTAGGAAGGAGATAAGAATCAAAAACCTGCCATTTCTGGAATTTTACGGACGGCGATCCGGATCGTGATAACTGAGATCCGGATCGTCATAACGAAACAGCCAATTCCAGAAAAACGAAGGTTCGGGATCCGGATCATGTAACTACGATCCGGATCGTTCATACAGTTCACCAAACATCAACGTTCGGGATCCGGATTGCGAAGCAAGATCCGGATCGTTCAAGGTAGATGGTAAACTCAACGTTCGGGATCCGGATCAAGAGACTACGATCCGGATTGCGACGATGTATGAACGAACCACCTTCGGGATCCGGATCGAACAGCCTGATCCGGATCCTGAACATGTCCCAAGTCCAGTTTTTGATTTTTTATGCAATGAAAGATTCTTCCAAGTGTTTCTACACTACAAGAAGTATTCGGATCACACAAATTCTTTAGTTAAACATACCTGATCCTTTTGAATTCTTCTTTCTTGAGATTGAGTTAAACGATCCAACTTTCTTCACCTTCAATCTTCAAGACTTGAGACTTTCACGAAACTACGCCAACTCAAATTCCGTAACAATCTCCCCCTTTGGCGGTTTCGTGACAAAACACAGATCCACTAAAGAAAATTCAAAAAGATATTTTTGTTGCTATCACCATACAACAAAAATTTACAATGGAGATCCAAAATACAATACATGAGTTAAACTCCTAAAACAGACTCTAGACTTAGACATCTGTACTCTCTGCAAAAAGAAATCATTCTTGACAAAAGAAATCGTTAGATACCTCAAGAATTTTGTATTATTCAAAAACCACAAACAGAGATGAAGTTTAAACTCATTTATACTTACCATGACATTTATATTCAGATATGTAAACTGATCATAGTTAAAAAAAAAACATATCTTCTTTGCACGTAAAAACCAAATGTCATGAACATGTTTGTGACAAACTAATATATATATAGATATGTAATTGATCAGAGTTAAGAACCAACACACCTTCTATGCAATCAAAAACCAAATGTCACAAACTTGTTAGTGAACATCAACTTGTTAGTTATATTACATGCCCAAATAGTTAGCAAATAGTTAGTCGAGGCATGCATTCATACAGCTGAAAAACCTCAAGTTGAGAATGCAAGTTGGAGTAATACTTACCTTGATATTCATCCAGTTTTCACATCAAACATTGTTCACTTACCTTGATGTTTCATGCAGTCAACATTGTTCAAAGTTCTGTTCAAAGTTCTCTCTAACTCTCTCCCCCTTTTTGTCACAAAACAAAGCCAAAATGTAGTTAAGACTACGAAATGTTAGGAGAGTGAAAAGGTTCCAATAAAACGTAAAACCTGAGAACTAAGCTAAAAGTAAGTATAAGACTAAATCCTAAAATCAAAATCCTGCACAAAAAGAAAAAGGAAGGTGCAGTTCAGTCGGAGGAGTCGGAGCTGGTACAACTGAGCTTGCTCAAAATCCCTTTAAGCATTGTCGAAATAGTTGAGCACTTCTTCTTGATCTTCTTCTGTTTAGAGGAAAGTTGCTGAAGTTCCTTCGACATTCTTTCTTGTTCAGCAGACAGTCTTTGTTGTTCCTGTCGAAGCGATTTCAACACATCAGCGTCTGTAGCCTGTCTCTTCGTGTGTGATGGATGCTGTGTAGATGCAGATGGGGCATCCGGTCCCGTAACCCATGGAGATTCAGTTTGTAGAATTCCAGAGAGTGAGCGAGCTCTGGTGAGAGGCCTACTAGGCTGATTTTCACTCCATTGGACAGTCTTCCGTCTTGTATATTGTTTGGTTGTTGAGGTAGATTTCATTAATCTTTTTCCTTTGGTAAATTTCCTGTTTTCCTCATCAATCTTCCGTTGAACATCTTTGAAAAATTCGTCCCATTCTTCATCATCATAGTCTGAGCTGTCTTCCTCTGCGTTTTTCGTCTTGTTTTGAGTTGAATCATCTGGTTCCCTTTTAACAGATGTACTTGTGTGCATCATTGAAACCAGGAGAAGGATTAACTAAGAGAAACTCATTGAATTAAGTGCCATTGATCAAAGTGCTTGAGTTAAGAAGGTGTCCTGTGAAAACCAACTCAAGAACACAAAAATTCTTAGTTTTCAAAAATTGAAAAAATTGTATCCAAAGAATCATTATCATGTAGAGAGACTAAGAATCAAATTAGTTTTGCAAAAGGACTTTTAAAAATAGATCAATTGCATGAATTTCGAAAATCCTTATTATATGCCCTAAAACCGAAATTTTAGAAATCGAAGCCTAAACATCCGTTAATCAGGAGAAAACTTAGCATATAATCAAAACTAAACAACCCAGAATTCTTATTTCAAAAGAAATTTGATCAAAAAACCATCCACAAACAAAATCGATCCAAGAATTTCGTACGTTTGAGGAGGAAAAGAGAAAAACGGTGAAAAACCGAGATTTTGATCAATAAAACTTACTTGGAGTTGAAGAACCTGAGTTTGAAAGCTTCCAAGGAGGATTAAATCTAGAGAGAGAGGCTCTGGAAACTTCGGAACAAAAGATTGGAGTAAAGAAATCAAAAACCCCTTTCGTTCCTTATAAAACCTAGCCGCGATCCGGATCAGTTCATAACTGCGATCCGGATCGGCTACCCGCAGTGAGAAAACTGCGTTCGGGATCCGGATCGGCAGATACAATCCGGATCGTCAGCCCGCAGAAGAATTCCTGCGTTCGGGATCCGGATCACCTTGCCCGATCCGGATCGGCCCCAACTTTTTCTTTAGAAAATTTCAGAGAAATTCAGGAAAATCCAGAAAAAGATTGTAAGCACAAAGGTGTATCAACTTTAAACAAAAAGCATCGTTTCACACAACAAGAATTAGATTATGCCAAATCTATCAGTAATATCCAAAAATGAAACGAAAATTTACAAGAATTAAATCCCTTAAAGTTGAACACCATCAATCACATCTAACTTGATCTTATGAGTAATGCCTTTATCAAATCATCAATTCAGTAAAGAAAATGAAATACAAAGATCAATAGATGTTTGAAATCCCAAATATGGTAGATAATATTTCTAGACAATCTGTTGAAGAGAGTGGCTCTTTGAGCATCTTTCTTTAAAATCCCACCTTATACCAACCTTGAAATTTGACAGAGTCAAGTATTTCAACATGCATTTTACTTAATCAAAAATTTGAACAACCATGCTTGGTATACATGTGGTAGCTGCACACAATACTCGGACGACCGAGGTGGTAGCTCTTTCCTCCATGTGGTGGTAGTTTTCACACTCCTCATTGGGATGTAACTCTTTCCACATCTTTTGAGCATTTTACATTATCTTTGACTCCCCCTCAATTGGCTATCAATTATTTAAGATATAAAGTATTCAACCAAAAATTGATCTCGATTTCATACTCGACTAAACAGTCAAATAAGATAATGACTATACCAAGAGATCATTGAGAGAGAGAAATTGACTTTGATCACTTTAGAAGATGATTTAATTAACATAAATGATCATTGCAACAGTGAAATATTATGATGGCAAAAGCATAATAAATTTCTAAATGTGCGAAAAGATGCAATTAAAGTCAATTATGATCTATGCTCAATTAATGTCCTATGTACAAACATAGATAAAGAACAAAACAAAAACAAATACAAAACCTATTCTAAGCAAAGATTTCAAAAAGAAGATTATTTCAAGGAAAGCATCCCAATTGCTTTTCGTAAATGAATAAAACGTTTTTGATCCAAAGGTTTTGTTAGAATGTCAGCTAATTGATCCTCAGTTGAAATATATGAAAGTTGAAGAGTATTTGATTCAACTAGCTCTCTAAGAAAATGATATCTAAGTTCAATATGTTTTGTTCTAGAGTGCAACACAGGATTTTTAGAAATGTTAATTGCACTTGTGTTGTCACAAAGAATTGTTACCGAAGATGCTGAAATGCGGAAGTCACTCAATACGCTTTTCATCCAAATGAGTTGAGTTGAGCAACTTCCAGCTGAAATGTATTCCGCTTCGGCAGTCGAGAGTGCTATGCAATTCTGCTTTTTACTGTGCCATGCAACAAGGCAATGGCCAAGATAGAAGCATGCACCACTCGTACTTTTCCGATCATCCACTGATCCTGCCCAATCGGCATCTGAGTATCCAACAATGTCCAGACTTGTTCCCATAGGATACCAAATTCCGAAATTAATTGATCCTTTGATGTACCGGATGATCCGTTTCACCGCTTTCAGGTGAACCTCCTTTGGTGCTGATTGATATCTCGCGCAAATCCCAACACTAAAGGATATATCCGGGCGACTAGCCGTGAGGTAAAGTAGACTTCCAATCATACTTCTATACAGTTTCTCGTCTACATTCTCACTATGTGATTCACTTCCAAGTCCCTTGTGGCTAGTTCCCATTGGAGTTGGAAAATCTTTACAATTTTCTAGATCAAACTTTTTGACCAACTCCATTGCATACTTGGATTGACTCAAGTGAATACCTTCATCATTTTGTTTAATTTGCAATCCAAGGAAATAAGACAGTTCGCCCATCATGGACATCTCAAATTCGCTTTCCATGGTCTCCGCGAATTTAGAAGCATCATTATCTTTTGTTGCACCAAATACAATGTCATCGACATAGATTTGTGCTACAATGAAATTATTTTGATAATGCTTCACAAAGAGAGTCCTGTCAGCTCCCCCTCGAGTATAGCCCTTCTCCAAAAGGTGCTTTGTTAACCTTTCGTACCATGCTCGCGGTGCTTGTTTCAGACCGTAAAGAGCCTTTTTCAAACGAAAAACATGGTTAGGTTGTTTATGATCTACAAAACCTTTCGGTTGAGCTACATAAACTTCCTCATTTAAAAACCCATTTAGAAATGCGCTCTTGACGTCCATTTGAAATAATTTGATTTTAAAATGACAAGCAATAGCAAACAATATACGAATGGACTCGAGTCTAGCTACAGGGGCGAAAGTTTCGTCAAAGTCTATACCTTCTACTTGAGAGTAGCCTTGAGCAACTAGTCGTGCCTTGTTCCTGATGATAGTACCATCTTCATCTTTCTTGTTCTTGAAGATCCATTTGGTACCTATCACATTATGTTGCTTTGGAGGCTTCGTTAATTCCCAGACTTTGTTTCGCTCAAATTGATGGAGCTCTTCCTGCATTGCTTTAATCCAGTAGTCATCCTGAAGAGCTTCATCTATTGTCTTTGGTTCGATTAAAGATACGTAGCAAGCAAATCCGCAAACCAACTGCCTTCGAGTTCTAACTCCTTCTTGTGGATCTCCAATGATGTTCGATTCCGGATGATCCTTGGAGATTCGTAGCGTTTGTTGAAACGGAGTACTCGGAGGTACACGAGATTGTGACGCCCCACTTCCCAGGGGGTCACCCATCCTAGAACTACTCTAGCTCTAGCACGCTTAACTCTCATGTTCCTCTTGGATCTTGCTACCATCCAAAATGCTATAGCCGGGTTAGAGATTTAGTCCTATTATATCATTTATATAGAGGACTAATCCAAATTCCGGGGGTGTCACATTCTTCCCCCCTTTAAGCCCTGACGTCCACGTCAGGCTCAAGCACACTCACAAGCACCAGGCGATGTGAGACTCGTCTCGCTAGCCTTAGCCGACCTTGTGAGGAGCTGCACTCCACTCACAACGGTCATTAGCCGGGGAGCCTCGCTCTACCCGCTATATAACCCTGGCTCAGCCGAGACTCATCTCACATTTCCGGCTGGTGAATGGCTCCGATACCAACAGTAACCTGTACCTCTAGTGCACGGGGCAACAACTCTGCCTCTAGCCCATGCCGGACAGCAACATGCTCTAACTCTGACTGCTGTGATGAAATCACACCGGCGACACTCGATCCACTACCGTGGCGCCCTCCAACCGGGCGGCACAAATTCATCCTCTCGATGCAAGTGGTCGTCGCTCAGCCTGCCAAACATATCTAGACCAATCACAAAGGGAGCTCGACCCCTGTCCCTGCTCACACTGAGGCGACGAATGTGGTCTCTCGCAGACAGCCAATCCGCGCTACCGCTGCACCCCTCTGATAAAATGGGCTGATGCTGTCATCGGGGTCCACCCAACCTCTGACGTCTCAGAAATCCACCTGGATATCATCGTCATACGACAAAGCACCATCAATTCATGCAATTCCTTATACAATTACCCTTACTAAGCTCACCCCTCAATCACATATGTTGTACCCCAAACATGCATGTTATCGATCACCAAGGGTAACATCCCCCTGGGGTAAGCTTTACATAATCCATCCAAAAGGATATCCACCATCCTGGAAGGGAAACGAAAATGTCCTTGCCGGCCGACCTGTCCACCAATACCTAGCGCCAAGCGCCTCTATCCAGAACTCGCCTCTGGCGGCAGACCCCTATCCAACGGAACTGCAATGCTACGCGCCATACCCAATGCCTCCACTATCAAAGCACCCCAAAATCTAAAACCTGCAAAAGAGGGTCCGAATACACGGAAGGGCATCCTGGCGCAATCCACTCACAGTCAAGCATATCCTATGCGCCTTGTCCCCTAAATCGTAGAGCGCGTAGTTCAGTAACTGCGTAAATCCTTTTGACACCAAGAGGCTCTCAAGCAGTCTTTCCATCACCACCAACCACGATTCTACCCCAAGAGGCTCCAAACTTAATCCTATGAATAGGGGTGGTTTATCTGCCAAAACTGGCTTAACTGATCAATGGTGTCCCATAGCTCATCCGCTGTCAACAATCCACCCTGCCTCGGCGCCTCGGCACTAACCATTGGCACGGAGGGCTACTCACTCCCTCAGTACTACAAAAATCCCCGCCCCTGAGGATACTGCAACCGGGTGGTCTCAGAAAGAAGCACTGTCGAGCTGCCCGCTGCTCCGACAACTGTGTCACTCAAAACCAGATGCCCGCTCACTCTGCCGCTGATAAGCCTCTGACAATCCTGTCATCAGGGTCCCGAGTCCTCTGACTCTAATCCGGTATCCGGCCTGAAACAACTAGCTCAGACCCAACTGCCGCACCAAGGTGCGCCCGGGTCAAGGCCCAACGTCGGGGAGACACCGCTCGCCACGACAAACCGCAAATCAGCACACCCCAAACACTCGACCCAACCTAGCGAAAGTCAAAGACATCCTTCTATTTCTGTAACCTTATGTTGTCTGCAGCCAACATACTGTCCCACAGAAATAGAGTATGTCGATCCCTCTTCACTCACAGGAAGAGTAAAACAAATAAATCGCCGACTTTCGCAAGGTGTCGCGTCTCTCGCGTCCTATCATCCTAGGGTCTGCTAAAAGCCTAGGGTTTCCTAAGTCCCAACCGACCTATCCCTAAGCTCTGATACCAACTTAATCTGTCACGCCCCGGGTGTAAACCAGAACCCGGGCCCGTCCACAGATCCGCCGTGCACACGGTACTTTCCGTGTACACGAAGCGCCAGTAACCTGCTCAGATAAAAGAGATATAATAAAAGAGCAATAAAAACAGAGCTGAACTAAAAGAAATACATCTCAGACTGAAGCTGGAAATAAAATACAATACATCTGTATATATGATACATCTGTCTCTCCCAGCTCACCAAAATAAATACAACCTGCTGGCAAAAGCCAGTCCCAAAGTAAAGGTACTACCGTCTGAGGAAACATGGGTACACCAACAATCCAGCTAACATGCTCATCCTGCCTCGAGATCTATCTACTCGGCCGTCCTCTCTCCTCGACCCGCCACTGTAAGCCCAGTGGCACCCGCATAAAACACTGCAAAACAAGGGAGAAGCAAAAGAGGAAAGAAGAATGGGGGTGAGACTACTAGTAAACCAGTAGCCTCCCCTAGTGGGTAAAACCTCAACTCTGACACGCCCACTAGGTCTACCAGAGGCAAAAGGAATAAAGGTGGTATGCAATGAGTATGACTCCTGATGAAAAGCTACCACTAGAATGCCTCTAAAAACTGAGCTAAAAGAATAGCTGAATGTATGCATCAGAATGTCAACGCCTGCCTGACCAGACCCAATCGATACACCAGTAAGCACTGGTACTGCCTGCTCTGCCTGCCAAATCGGGTATGCCCGCCTACGCATAACACCGATAGGAAAAGGGAGTCTCGAAGACTCGAAGCCTGTAAAAACGCACACTCCGGAGTGGCACTCGAGGGGAGCGACCCACACGAGTATAATGCCTGGGTAACAAGTACCAAATCAGCAGGACTGGATCATGACTCTGATCACGGTGGAAAACCCATCCACTAGAAGAAATCCAAATCCTCTATCCCAATCTGATGCAATAACCACTGTCCGGTCAACCGCCAGAGATCCGCGGTTGCCGCAATGCCCGGCCCTCACAGCCTGCCTGTCCCAAAGCCCACAACTGTCTGACTACACTACCCCAGTCCCTGCTCGAACCCGAGCGCACTATCCCCCGAATATAAATAAAAGAAGAGAAAAGCATGGTTTCTCCTAAGTCAATTCCAGCATGATAGTGTAGCAGAAAAAGGTGGCCTAACTAGGTGACCATACAAGCATGCAAATGTCCCAAGATGATATAAAAAAATAAACAGATGTCGAGAACCTTTATAATGTTAGAGCATGTATAGAACAGTATGAGAATAGTAGATATGAGATAGCCTGTGCCTGCTTATGCCACAAACCCAAAGCCCACAATTATTGATTAGCCTTACCTTTTAACATGATGTTACTGTCCTACAATCATAATCCCCAATCAAGCAAGTTCTAACAATATCTGTTTAATCACAATAAGCCTGCCATTGCCACACATAAAGTGCATTTATCCTTTTAATCAAAGAAGCTACTCAAGTGCCTAGCGGGTAATCAAAAGATGGAGGGTTAACAACCACACCCATACTGACAATCCTGACCCAGGTCCGACATCCGGTCAACCACCTACTATCCGCAATAGCCGCAATACCCCAAAAGCTAAAATTCGAGCCCCGGCTACACTATGCCGATCCCTGCTCAAACCCGAGCAACAAATAGCCGCCTGCCTAAGGAATAGGGGGAAGAAGAGACAATAGGGTTCCTCCCAAGGCAGTCCCAACATATAGTGTAGCGGTCAGAAATGGTCTAACTAGATATCCCTGAAATCAAGCCTATCTCCTCATGGAAGAAAGAAGGGGGGTGACAAATAGTGGTTCATCATGTGTATCAAGTAATAACTCCGCCTGGGTGTAATCATCATGCTAAATCATAATCCAACCGCACATGTCCATAACCTGCTAATCACCCTCACATGAATCATCCACCTATGCCTGTCCAAAAAAAATCCTCAAGTGGTACCCTCCCACAAGACGCCTCACAATAACACAATATGAAAGTACATCCCCCCCCTTATGCAAGGTTAAATGCTAAAACGATGTCCATGAAGCATGTATAAGTTCCAACATGTCAAGTTTCCAATATAATGTTTTCCATATGATAGGCTCACAATTATCTAGTTAAGCATGCATGTCCATTAGGTGACCATTCAACATGTCCAATAAAGGGGATCACTCTAATACTCCTAGTGGGTATATCAGAAAAGAGGAGTAAAGCAACCACCCACCTCGAGCGCTAAACCCTGATCCCAACAGCGAAGTCCGCGCCCGGTCTCAACGATCACCACGGTGCTGCACAAAATACCCCAAAAGAACAAGCACAATTAATCCACCATGCTCACACCAAAATCTGTCCCAAATACAATCAGTCCACAGTTTTGCCTTTTTCACCTGCGAGATGTGCTCGAGAAATTCCAGGAAAAATACCGTCACGATCCTCGCGACGAACCGGTCGAAACGAGTACCTGCACGTTCCCACACGAGTTTTCTACGCTGAGATCCAAAATCGACAAGAGAACTACCCCGAACAATACTTCCACCCAAAACTGTGCTACAAAGTTCTGTAAAAAGGGGTTTCTCACCTTCGGGGAAAATTCCAGAAAATCCAAGAAAATTCAGAGAGACTCCTGGCGGTGCGTAGATGCAAATTGCCTTTTGAATCACCTCAATCCGATGTCTGGTTGCGGAGATATCGCCGAAATACCGAACCGCTGTCCAAAACTCCATCACAGCAAAGGAGGTCACAAGATGATCCGAAAAACCCATGAAAACCTCGGGATGGGAAAAACCAGCAAACACGGAAAACGTAGCCCTACCTGTCGTGAAGACGATGGCGCAAGAATCGCTGAAAAAGAGTGCCGGGGTAGCTCGGGAGAGTCCGTGCACTGAAATGCGACGAAGGGAATCACAAGGGAACGAGCGTCGCGCCGCGCCGTAAAATCCAAACCTCGGAGTGCGTGCCACCACAAATCTTGGAAATCCTCCAGAAGATGTAGAACTCGAAGGGGAACAACTTTGCTGAAGACACCTTGGTGAAAGGAGGCTCAGAAATGGTGGAAAAAGTGAGAAGAAAGGAGCTCGGGCTGTTTAAATAGGCCTCCCAAACAATTAGCAAAATGCCATCCGGGTCCCCATTCTCGGGCGCCCGGAAGTTTCCGGGCGCGCACAGTGCGGCCCGGCCCAAGACTTTCGGGCGCGCACAGTGCGGCCCGGCCCAAGGCGCGCCGTCGGACGGGATCCACGGTCCGTCCGACCCGCCTCAGCGCCCGCCACGTGTCGCCCGAACAGGCGACAGCCCAAATCCTCCACTCCTGCTGCGCCACGCGGCCAACCCCGGGAGTCGACACGCGTCCCCGACAACAGTACCGGTCGCGCCTGCACGCCTGCCCGCGCCAGCTGCCCCTCCTGCCCGCACAGTTGACCAGCCAATAGGGAAGCGCCACGCGTCCCTGCCACTGACCGCTGCACCCGGTGCACGAGCCTCCGTAAGCCGAACCAATGGTAACCTGCCACGTGTCCACTCCGGTGCACCGTGAACCAAAACCCAACCATCATGCTCCGTAGACCGTGAGCTGTGAGCCGGCCTATGGGGTGGTGCCACGTGCCCCCGCCTTGGTGCACGACGGCCGCGTGGACCGCGCCTGCCCGCGCGCCGCGCGCGCTGCCCGCGCCCTGTGCCGCCGCCGTTCCGCCTGCCCGAGGCCGCGCCGCCGCCCGCCGACGCTGCCCGCCGCCGCCGCCGCCGCCGGCGATCGCCGGAGTTACTGTTCCGGCGGTGAACAGTACCCGAAGCTCAGAAAAAAAACCAGCAGATAGTCCATCTTGACCGTTTTCGCGCGCTGAACCCGAATTTGACGTCCGCTTCGCCAAATTCCCATCCAATAAATCGCCGGAGGCTCCCGAAAAGGCATTTTCAATCCGAATTTCGTGCCGAGTCCAAATCTGATATCCGATTTGCGCGAAAACACCTATAAACATCCGACGGGGTTCCCTGATTACCCACGCGATCCACTTTAAGCTCGGAGTCAATCACTTGTGTCCAAATTGGCGCACGAACACCGCCGACATGCCCCGTAGGCCTCCAGAAGCTGCCGGTCACACAGTAAAAGCCCTGTAGAGTTCCGGATCATCACAGAGATGATTCCTGCACATCAGATAAACTAGAAGAACCATTAGATGCATCATTAATATTGGAAGTGTTATTATGAGAAGATGCACTAGCAGGAGAATCATCATCTAGAGAGATATCGAGGGTAGATTTTTCAGATTCAAAATGAGAAGCTTCATCTACTTTAACATTTATAGATTCTACGATCGTCTTAGATTCAATGTTAAATACTCGATATGCTCTGCTATTCGTAGAATAACCCAAAAAGATCCCTTCTTCACTTCGAGAGTCGAACTTTCCAAGATTTTCACGGTCACGTAAGATGTAACATCGACTCCCGAAGATACGAAAGTACTTGATATCCGGTTTTCTACAAAACCACAGCTCATATGGTGTATTCAAGGTTCCTGGCGCAAATACACTCTGTTAATGACATAGACAGCGGTGTTCACAGCTTCAGCCCAAAAATGTAGCGGTAATTTCCGGCTATGAAGCATCACACGCGCCATCTCTTGAACAACCCTGTTTTTGCGCTCAACAACACCATTCTGCTGAGGTGTATAGGGTGCCGAGAATTCATGTTAATGCCATTTGAAGTACAAAAGTCAATGATTTTGAATTTATGAATTCTCCACCCCTATCACTTCTAACACGAATGATCTTTTCATTCTTTTCAATCATAATACGATGGCAAATCTCATGAAAAGAGTCAAACGTATCAGCTTTCTCTCTCAAAAATGCTACCCAAGAAAACCGAGAGAAATCATCAACCAATAAAAAAGATGTACCATTTACCTGCCAAAGGATGGTTGACGGGTTGGCCAAAAGAAAAAAGAAGAAAAGAAAATAGTCTACACAAACTATACAAGATTTAATCGTAGAACGATTAAGGACAAGGAGGGGTTTCACCTTTGCATACCCAAACCTTTTGAGTTTTGGAGTATGTTGGTAAAGGTTGAGAGATTCTCCTTGAAGACGACGTCTTGTATGATTGATCTTTTTCCTTTGTCGTCGTCTTGTTTGAGGTGCTACCAATGTTCTTTCCTTTTGAAAAATCCTTCCTTGAATTCCGGGAAGTGAGCTTATTGGTAGCGATTGCA
The DNA here is from genome assembly GCA_029204045.2 of Tillandsia leiboldiana. Lineage (NCBI taxonomy): Eukaryota > Viridiplantae > Streptophyta > Magnoliopsida > Poales > Bromeliaceae > Tillandsia > Tillandsia leiboldiana. The sequence goes on from CM055079.1 coordinate 5,694,241, forward strand.
AGATGTGGTTGATTTGTTCTTTGAGCTCCAATCTCGCAATTTCTTTCGATGTGCCCTGCAAAATTACAACGAAAACATACCTTTGAGCTTGACGATTCCGAAGAGGATGAGGTAGGTTTGTTGTCGTTGTTTGTCTTGAATTCCGATGTCGGAGGAGGAGATACCGACTGAGGCACAAAGACTGTCCCACTCGAACTTGGACTGTTTCCAGTTTGAGTGTATCCGAGGCCGAACCGATTTGATTGACCAAGACCAAGGAGTTTATCCAACTTACTCCTTCCTGAAGAGAATCGCTGTAAGTCATTCTTGAGTTGGAAAATGGTCTTTGTCATTTCCAGGTTATCCTGTCGAGCCTCGTTGTAGAGCTTCGAAAAGTGATTCGCGTTATCCACCAGATTTGTATGTTCCTTTTCAAGTTGCTCATTGGACTCTTGAAGGGAAGCATTTTCTTTTATCAGGTTTTCCCTTTCCACTTCAAGAGCGTTTGAGAGAGAAGTCGCTCTTTTTGCTTCTTCTTCGAGATCATGCAATCTCCCTCTCAAACTCTTGTTTTGCTTAGCCACTTTCTTTGAGGTCCTCAAAAGTCTGTGGTAGGCTAGAGCAAACTCTTCACCTTCCGAATCATCCGATTCATTGTCCATTGCATTCTTTTCAACAGTGGAGTTGGACAATGATTCAGACGTACTTGCCATAAAGCACATGAATGGTGAAGATGTGGACGCGTGGAATGCCGTGGAGCTCTTTTCTTCATCCACTTGAAGACGACTCATTTGACGTTGAGTTGTCATCCCAAGTGACGACTTGCATCGCCTTCTTCTTTGCCGGATACTTGTTAGGACACTCCGTTGCAATGTGGCCGTAGCCTCGACATTTGAAGCATTGCAGTTGTCCTTCTGAACTTTTCTTATCCTTTGAGAAGTTCTCTTGCTTTCTTGACTTGTAACTTGGAGTACCCTTGCCTTTGTTCCACTTTCCGAAGGATGGAGATTTACTTGAATTACCACTTCGAAAGTTGCGGCGAAACTTCCTTGTCAAGAGAGCGAGCTGCTTCTCAAATTCCTCCATAGAAAGGTTCTCGTCATCGTCCGAGGAGGATGTATCCGCGTCTTCTTCCTTGGTTGTTTTCAACGCATAACCTGAAGACTTAGAAGTGGATGCTTTTCCAGAAGAATTGTTAGTATTAAAAGTCATTTCATATGTTTGTAATGAACCAACTAATTCTTCTACACGTATTTCGTCCGGGTGTTTAATAGTTTCAATGGCAGTAACCTTTGGGCGAAATCGTTCAGGAAGAGTTCTTAAGATTTTTCTTACAATCTTAAATTCTGGAATCTTCTCTCCCAGATTAGCACATGAGTTTACGATGTCTTGCAATCGTGTATAGTAGTCCGTGAAAGATTCATTTTCTGCCATCAAGATGGAGTCAAACTTGCTCGTAAGCATCTGCAGTTTCTGAATCTTCACGAGGTTAGTTCCCTCATGTGTAACCTGGAGAACATCCCAGATTTCTTTCGCAGTCTCACATGCCGAGACGCGAGAGAATTCAGTTTGAGATAAGGCATTAAAAATAGCATTAATTCCCTTGCCATTGTAAGAAGATAACTCAAACTCTTCCTTGGTCCATTTCGACCTAGGTTTTAAGGTGTGAACATCAGAGATAAGTTCAGTTGGATTAGTCCATCCTGATTCAATTGAATGCCACACCCTTTCGTCGATGGAAGATAAAAAGGCTTTCATCCGTACTTTCCAGTACGCATAATTTGTTCCATCAAAGAAAGGGGGTCGATTGATGTTTCCACCTTCAACCATTGTTCACAACCCTATTCCCGCTCTGATACCACTTGTTGGGTCGTATATAATACGGATCTAAATAGGGGAAGAAACACCTAGAGGGGGGTGAATAGGTGTAAACGTATAAACACTCCAAAAATCGTTGCGATAAAAACCCAATGCGGAAAATAAAATAACACGCAAGATTTTTACGTGGAAAACTCCATCACCGGAGTAAAAACCACGGGACCGATAACACGGCAGAAATCCACTAGAATTAAAACACGTACAAGGTGATTTACCGTACACACTTACGACTCAACCTTTTCCATACGCTCCTAGAGGATCTTCTCCGCTCGCTCCAGACGCTTCTCGAATCCACGATCTGCGCCCAACGCCGAATCCACGGCGTCCAACGTCGAATCCACGACGTCCGACCGAATCCACGGTCTTCACCCAATAGCACCGTTCGAATCCACGAACGTGCCTCGCTCCGAATCCACGAGAGCGATTGAACCTTGAATCCACAAGGACACGCGAATCCACGCGCCGATTTTTGGGGTAAATCGTTGTTTTTGGGTGGTGATGATCCGCCGAATACTTAGATCAAAGATAGATCGGAAATACCATCTAAGTATTCATTAGTTTGATTCAACTCAAGATGTGAGTATGAAAACCTAGAATCAAACTAATCAATCTAGATTGAAGAAACATAGAGTATTCTCTAATGATTTCCTTTCTTCTCTATATGTGGATCTATAGCCGTATATGATGATATATGAAATGACGGCTATGTGGATTCACCCTAGAAAAGGTCCATAGGGTTGTATTATAGGTTAGAAACCCTAGGAAGGAGATAAGAATCAAAACCTGCCATTTCTGGATTTTTACGGACGGCGATCCGGATCGTGATAACTAGGATCCGGATCGTCACAACGAAACAGCCAATTCCAGAAAACGAAGGTTCGGGATCCGGATCATGTGACTACGATCCGGATCGTGCATACAGTTCACCAAACATCAACGTTCGGGATCCGGATCAAGAGACTACGATCCGGATTGCGACGATGTTATGAACGAACCACCTTTTCGGGATCCGGATCGAACAACCTGATCCGGATCCTGAACATGTCCCAAGTCCAGTTTTTGATTTTTATGCAATGAAAGATTCTTCCAAGTGTTTCTACACTACAAGAAGTATTCGGATCACACAAATTCTTTAGTTAAACATACCTGATCCTTTTGAATTCTTCTTTCTTGAGATTGAGTTAAATGATCCAACTTTCTTCACCTTCAATCTTCAAGACTTGAGACTTTCACGAAACTACGCCAACTCAAATTCCGTAACACCATAAATTTTGGAGAAATTTCCAACCCACCTGGAACGCTTTCCGAAGGCAATTGCTGAAGTCGGTGAAGTGCCGGAACCTCGAACTGAGGAAACCTCGGAAATCGTGCCGCAAATCCTGAAAAAATCCTCGGAAGCTCCAATAAAATCTCTCGAGTCCGCACAAAATTTTCGGCGCACAACGGCTCACTCCACACATTCAAGTACACAAAAACTAAGTCCATCAGCTGCTACAAGGTGCTCACAAAAAAATATAAAACCTCCTTTAGCTCCAATATTAAGCACTTGCCCACAGCACTCCCATAATACATAATTTCTTACAAGCTTCAACAAGCACTAAGCACACACACACAATAAATGCAAACACACATTACCCACAGTATGCTAAAAGCTCCAATTAGCACATTAATAATTAATGTTCACTCAACCGCAATATCCCATAAATCCATTTGCACCCTATAGAATCACACAACACACACCTCACACTCACTTCCCAGCACACACACTTAACCTACATCCTTTATTACACTCAAGTTATATCCCCCTGGCACCCACAGCACACATTCAGTTCACAAAAAAATAACAATAGTGCCCACTCACAAATCCCCCATAAAACTGCACACTTATAAGCTTAAGATGCACACACAAATTCCACCATTAATTACTCACAAAATCACCCTAATTAAATACAGACTCTCACACACATAAAAAACTGTAAGCTCCAACCCTCCACACTCACATAAGGATTCCTTCTCTTTCTCGTTCCCATCGCCTCGAGCCCACAGCCGTCAACCCTTACCGCGCACTTGAACCGAGCATCGCGCGGCACCAAGCCGAAAACCGCCACAATTGCGCCATCCTGAGAGAGAAAAAGAAACAAAAGACGCGTCAAAAACGGTCCATAGAAAATCTGCACGAAACCCGGGCAACTCCGCGGTCGCCGGCGACAAGAAACAGACCCAAATCGCGGAATCCGCGCGCGGCGACGCGAGTCGTAAGCCGCAGCCACCCATCAGCATGCTGCGGCTGCTGCCCGCGCCGTTGGCGCGCTTGCAGCGCGGCGCCCAATCCTGCCGCGCGGCAACAAGTCTGCCGCGCGGCGCCTTGACAGCCCCGCGCGGCCGCTGGGCTCGCCTGCGCAGCGCGCAGGTGCGCCGCGCGCAGCGCCCTGGCGCTCGCCGCGCGGCGCCATGGGCCCAGCCGCGCGGCGCCAGCTGCGCAGCGCTCGCTGTGCGGCGCCCCGCTGTGCGGCGTCCAGCGCGCGACTGTCCAGCGGGCAGTGTCCCCAGCGCGCAGTGCCCCAGCGCGCAGCTGCCCAGCGCGCAGCGCCCCGCGGCCACACCGAGCCCAAGGACAATAGTCCAGAACCCCACCGACCCGAGCTTAGGCTAAAAAAAAACCGAAGAGGAACCTCAATCAAGCTCCACAAAAAAGAAAAACCTGCTACGGAACATACCTTGCATGGTGATCGACGCGCGCGCAGCGTTCCGCTTGCTCAGCTCGGCTTCTAGGAGGAAGTCCAACAACAAGCCACCCTCATTTCCAACTTTTCTTCCTCACTCCTCTTCCTTCTTTCTCTTTCTCTTCTCTCTTCCTCTCTTTCTTTTCCTCTGTTTCAATCTATTGCTCTGTTCTTTTGTAGAGGAAGGAGGCGATGACGTGGCGGCACTAATTAAGTAAGACTTAATGAGGTGGTGGTTAGAGCATTAAATGCTCCACAAGAAAATATCTCACCCACACCTAATACCATTCCTCACTAATCCACACTCTTCTTCCTTCTCTACAACACAAGCAAAAATCCAATTAAATTCAACTAATTAAATTAATTAATTAAATAATCCATCAAATGCCCCCCGTCAACTCGCTTTTTGCCCTCGGGGCCTCCGCACCGGCCCGAAACCTCCCGAACTCCGCTATAATCAAGAAAATACACATGTCCATAGCTTTTTCTCTCCCCAAAAAGCTCACCCGTAGAGTCGGGGTGCTCATATCCGAAAACCGGCTCCAAAATTGCCAGTTCCAACTCACTTTTCCGCCTTCGGTCCTCCGCGTCAGTCCAAAACCTCCCGAATTCCGCTGTAATCATAAAATACACATGTTCCAAGTGTTTCCCAATTTTTCCGCAGACCACGGTGGAGTCGGTGCTTCCCAAACCAGCCTCTAACGGCGCACAAAGCCCGGAAAACCCCGAACCAGCTGGGGCTTCCGCGATGATCCGAACCCACCCGAACTCATCTGCAAACTCAATTGGAACTCGTCCCAAGCAAATCCTCCGCTTCGCGCCATCTTGCGAGGTCGGTGGGACTAACCGAAGTCCCGGTATTCTACAACTCTCCCCATCCTTAAAAAGGGTTTTCGTCATCGAAACCAGAATAATCCATAACTCAGGAGGGTGTCTCAAACACTGGGGATAGGAGATCCTCAACTCATCCTCAGCTCTCATGTGGTCGTTCTCGCTCATCACGATGGCTACACTGATCCGATCATCTCAATCCAAGGTACACTGCTCGCCTAGACAAGGCGTCCATGACCATAGAGTCATCGCCGGGATAATCACTACATGTCAATCCTTACATCCCGAATAACTCTGTCCACCGGCAAACATCCCCCCAAAGCTGACATCATCTTCAGCCTTCATCCTCTCGAAGCTACACTGGCACCACTACTCTAAAAGCTTCGGTCCTCAGTCGTAATCATATGCTAAGCTAAATCCCAACGACATCACCTTTCGTTGGGTTCCCCGTCGCTCTTGCAGCTGTAAAAACCGAGGCTTAACCACAAACCTTCCGAAGTCAAAATTCAAACCTCTCAACTCAGCATACAACTCTCTCTCTTAGAAGTTGCAGCACTATCCTCGAGTGCTCCTCAAGCTCTATGTCACCCTCAGAAATAAATCCAAATATCCACGACAGGTACCACTGCTGACCCGTCCAAACCCGGTTGGAACCTACAATTCCTCAAATCATGAAGGCGGCAGGGCATTAGTCAATCCACTTGACCTTGCTGTAAGCTCATAATGCCCCTATCAGTTGCTGAACACCATCAGGGCACAGCCCTCGGCTGTATGGTTCCAAAAAGCTATCAATCTCACAAAAGGGCGTCTGCCAAAATACAAACCAAACCTGTCTGTGCTCGAACCATCATAGAACCCTCACTGTTGTGTACTCACAACGTGGCATCACTGCCGTGTACCAACGGCATGGGCAATCACCCCCGTGTATCATCGGAGTGGCATCATACTCAAACATCAATCTCTCGGATCTTCACTGTTGTATACCCATGACGCGGTGCTGGGTCACCAGACCTCTCGATCATTAAATCCCGCAGCTGCACTATCACTCCACTCTCTGTCTCGGTGATACTCCAAGAGGTGCTACCGAAGTCGGCGCAGTTCCCAAAACATATTGACCACTATCTCGATCTCCATTTCACTAGATGGCGGCTTCAATAACAGATCGGTAGACTCTCTCTCGGATCACACGGCGATATGATATTCCTTAGTCCCCGGTGCCACCGTAGGCACCTCCTCTACAGTCGCCAACAAAGCAATACGACCACGACTCAACCTCTGTCGTGCTCTAGCTTCCTCTATAAGCATACTCCTCCTGACCAGGTCCACGAGGGCCATTGTCCTCTCTCGACAATCCATGATAGGCATAACACAACGGGATAACCAATCCCTATCCAACCACGTAACAACATCTCTGAGCTGATGTAGTGACTAAAACTCAATGGATCAAATCCAATGTCCTAACTGCACTGGCAGGGTTGGCAACACTCAACTATCTGCTAAACGTGAACTAGAACCTGATCCTCACGAGCACAAGCCAACGGTCACATCTCTGGCCCCCACGAAGCTACCCCTGCTCTACAGAAACACACACAAGCGGTGTCGGCATCAACCATGCTCTAACTTCGACGACCAAAGGAATCCACATGGTAGAACCGATCCTTTATTCGGGGGCCCTCTAACCAGCTGTACAATCATATCACTAGATGCTGCGACCGGCGCTCTATCTTCCTCGGTAACACGGCTCTATCGGCCAGCCGGCAAGTCGGATGAACCTCTTCAGTCCTGAAGGGGGTAGTGGGGGTGCCGTCGCAAGACGGCAGATTCATGAGCACTACTGCAGGTGCTCGACCGGCGAGAACCTCCGGGTCTCTGTCTCCTCTGAGACCCATGACCCTGAGACTGGAATCATAGCAACCTCGTTCCACTCAACTATCCCAAAATCTGACGATGATGGACATCTTCCACTGGAGCTGGTTTCTCGCTTTTCGTCCCTCCTGGACGTGATCACTGATCCTCGGTCAATTCCTCGAACATGCCCAATCGCTGCATCTAAGGTCGGCGCCCGCCGAGTATGCCTCGAATCATAGATGTCTCGATGCAGTCTCCTCTCAAACATAATCAACCTCTAAACCTCATCCTGGGCCGACAAGGGGTACACGCTCAACAATCGTAGAAACTCGCTCCAGGTCATCAACTTGCTCTCCCGGTGGTCCCAACGGGACAACTCGGCGCACAAACTTCTCGGCGTCCCTAGCCAAAAAGTGCATGACCAAGTGCCCTGATGCTTCCCCTGGATGAACAATCCCTCGAACAGCTCTTCCCATAGCAGCGATCCAGTTCTCGGCCTCCCAAGGCTCCAAACTCAATCCCAAAATCTGCAGGGGATGGAACTGGATGAAAGTAAAAACAACCGGTTAGCAACCTATCTCTGCTGCTTCTGCACCATCAGTGGTTGTGATCAGGGTCGAAATCGACGATGTTGCGGCCGGAAGCACTACTGGCAATACCCCGGGAGATGCTCTCTGCTTAAGCATAGCGCGGTCTCGCGCTCCATGCTCTCTTCCTGCGCCCGCATCGCCTCCAACGTCTGAGCTACTTGAGCCTTTAACTCTCAGACCTCGCTATGCTCTATCCTTTGCGCTTCCCGATGTTCGACTCCTCTTCCAAGGTCAAAACACGCCCTCGCCGCTGCACGGCGTCTCGGAAGCAATCGATAACCACTGCAACAGAACAAACAATTAGGACCCAAATTCTCTCGACCCAATCAAGCGAAAGTCGATACATGTTAAACCATTCTAAAGCATTATGTTGTCTGCAGCCAACATAATCATCTTTAGAGAAATAACATGTAAGATCACTCGCCCCAATCCTCTGGGGGAGGTACAAACTCAATCAGGACTCTCGCTAAAGTCACGTCTCTCACGACAGTCATCCTACTGTCCAACCAATAGCCTAGGGTCTCTAAGTCCTCAACGACCTATACACCTAGGCTCTGATACCACCCTAATCTGTCACGCCCCGGGGTCAAAACTGCGACCCGGGCTCGCCAACAGATCCGCCATCTGTACGGAAACTGCCGCACAGACGAAGCGTCTACCCTGCAAGTCAGATCTATAGCTAAAAACAAGTATCAGAGCTGAAACTAAAAACCAAAAGCTATAGAATAAAACTGAACATCTGGAATAGCAAAATCTCCACTAGTACACAATCCTCAAGGTACAAAGTCTCACAGGAATAAAACAAATACTATCCTCACAAGTCCCTCAGAATGTCCAGTTCAAAAGTGGAAGCATAAAATACACCGGGTACATCTACCTCAGACTCTCAATACTGGTAAGGAACTAATCGGTCGCGTCCTCACCTCGATCTGCTGTCTCCGCGCGAACCAGCCGGAACAGCTGCCTCAACCTGTCACCGCAGCGGGTGTGAGATCTACTGCAGAAGGCAGATCTCAGTGGGTACCGTCCCAATATCCACGGTATGCCCACTAAGTCTACTGGAGGCAAAACAGATAGGTATGCAGATAGATAGGTAGATAGATAAATAATGGTAAGCTGAAAATAGAGAACTACAGCTAGAAAGTCACAATCATAAGGCTCCAAAAGGAAACTCTACCAATAACACGGTATGCATACACTCTCTATTGCTAAGATGCCTCGGTATCAATGCTCAAAGGAAAGAAACCACCTATGAACATAATATGAAACCACCCGCTCATATCACCCAATCTCCAAGACTGCCAAAACTGGCTCAGTCCAGCCTGCGCCCGTCGTCTAGGAACGCACCTGCCCACTACCACGCATCCACAAGAGGACGGGATTTACGTGGGGCGTCCTAAACCGACTATCTCAATCTCAGACAAAGTGACCCCATGGTAACTCGGCCAGGGGTATCAAGCGTCTACTAGTATATGAACTAGGCGCATAACCACATCGTAGCCTCGTCAGGCTCGGTATCATCATCGCACCCGGGGCGTAGCTCGAGGGGAGCGACCCCACCGAACTCAAGTATCACATCTGTCTCACTGTCTCAATATGCGGCACATGCAGGCTATAATCCACGATCAAACAGATGGGTATCCCAAAGCTCGAAAACACCACTCAGTCGGAAAAGAACCTCGACTCAAACACGAATAGCCCGAACACTCTCACAGCTATGTCGGAGAACCCTCAACGACTCAATCTGATAATGCATAACTCATGGCTAAGTCGGGAAACCTCCACGACTCGATATGCCAGAACCCCAAACTCTCAAGCTAAGTCGGAGGTCCACCTCAACGACTAAATCGGAAAAACACAATCTAGAGCAATCACCCAATCCCCACAAGGAAGCTCATCTCACATGACACTAGAGCTCAACACACATGCTCTAAAGATCCACTCGGCCCCCCGGCACGAGTATACAAGTACCCTGAACCTGGGCCAAACCTTTGGCAGCTTATAATTTAAAAACCATCTTTGAAAACCTTAATTTTCCTTAAAACGGGTTTCTCGATGTTTAAAACGGTTCAGGTGCAATTATGATGCGAACAAAGCATGAAACCCAGTGTCATATAAATTCAGGGGTCTACTAAAAATAATCTGGGGTTCCAATAAATTATACAAAAAATTCCAGGCAACTATCAGATTAAAAACAGCGAAAATGCCTAATAAACATGATCAACATGCATTCAATAGCATTAAGGGGCATTCCATAAATTTTGGAGAAATTTCCAACCCACCTGGAACGCTTTCCGCAGGCAATTGCTGAAGTCGGTGAAGTGCCGGAACCTCGAACTGAGGAAACCTCGGAAATCGTGCCGCAAATCCCGAAAAAATCCTCGGAAACTCCAATAAAATCTCTCGAGTCCGCACAAAATTTTCGGCGCGCAACGGCTCACTCCACACATTCAAGTACACAAAAACTAAGCACATCAGCTGCTACAAGGTGCTCACAAAAAAATATAAAACCTCCTTTAGCTCCAATATTAAGCACTTGCCCACAGTACTCCCATAATACATAATTTCTTACAAGCTTCAACAAGCACTAAGCACACACACACAATAAATCCAAACACACATTACCCACAGTATGCTTAAAAGCTCCAAATAGCACATTAATAATTAATGTTCACTCAACCGCAATATCCCATAAATCCATTTGCACCCTATAGAATCACACAACACACACCTCACACTCACTTCCCAGCACACACACTTCACCTACATCCTTTATTACACTCAAGTTATATCCCCCTGGCACCCATAGCACACATTCAGTTCACAAAAAAATAACAATAGTGCCCACTCACAAATCCCCCATAAAAACTGCACACTTATAAGCTTCAGATGCACACACAAATTCCCCATTAATTACTCACAAAATCACCCTAATTAAATACAGACTCTCACACACATAAAAAAACTGTAAGCTCCAACACTCCACACTCACATAAGGATTCCTTCTCTTTCTCGTTCCATCGCCTCGAGCCCACAGCCGTCAACCCTTACCGTGCACTTGAACCGAGCTTCGCGTGGCACAAGCTGAAAACCGCCACAATTGGCGCCATCCTGAGAGAGCAAAAGAAACAAAAGACGCGTCAAAAACGGTCCACAGAAAATCTGCACGAAACCCGGGCAACCCCGCGGTCGCCGGCAACAAGAAACAGACCCAAATCGCGGAATCCGTGCGCGGCGACGTGAGTCGTAAGCCGCAGCCACCCATCAGCATGCTGCGGCTGCTGCCCGCGCCGTTGGCGCGCTTGCCGCGCGGCGCCCAAGCCTGCCGCGCGGCAACAAGTCTGTCGCGCGGCGCCTGGACAGCCCCGCGCGGCCGCTGGGCTCGCCCGCGCAGCGCGCAGCGCCCCTGGCGCTGGCCGCGCGGCGCCCATGGGCCAGCCGCGCGGCGCCCAGCTGCGCGACGCCCCGCTGTGCGGCGCCCAACGCGCGACTGCCGAGCGCGCAGTGCCCCAGCGCGCAGCGCCCCGCGGCCACACCGAGCCCAAGGACAACAGTCCAGGAACACCACCGACCCGAGCTTAAGCTAAAAAAACCCAAGAGGAACCTCAATCAAGCTCCCACAAAAAGAAAAACCTACTACGGAACATACCTTGCATGGTGATCGACGCGCGCGCGCGTTCCGCTTGCTCGACTCGGCTTCTAAGAGGAAGTCCAACAAAAAGCCACCCTCATTTCCAACTTTTCTTCCTCACTCCTCTTTCCTTCTTCCTCTTTCTCTTCTCTCTTCCTCTCTTTCTTTTTCCTCGTTTCAATCTTATTGCTCTGTTCTTTTGTAGAAGGAAGGAGGCTATGACGTGGCGGCACTAATTAAGTAAGACTTAATGAGGTGGTGGTTAGAAGCATTAAATGCTCCACAAGAAATATATCACCCACACCTAATACCATTCCTCACTAATCCACACTCTTCTTTCCTTCTCTACAACACAAGCAAAATCCAATTAATTCAACTAATTAAATTAATTAATTAAATAATCCATCAAATGCCCCCCGTCAAACTCGCTTTTTGCCCTCGGGGCCTCTGCACCGGCCCGAAACCTCCCGAACTCCGCTGTAATCAGAAAAATACACATGTCCATAGCTTTTTCTCCCCAAAAAGCTCACCCGTAGAGTCGGGGTGCTCAATCCGAAAACCGGCTCCAAAATTGCCAGTTCCAACTCACTTTTCGCCTTCGGGTCCTCCGCGTCAGTCCGGAACCTCCCGAACTCCGCTGTAATCATAAAATACACATGTTCCAAGTGTTTTCCCAATTTTTCCGCAGACCACGGTGGAGTCGGTGCTTCCCAAACCAGCCTAACGGCGCACAAAGCCTGGAAAACCCCGAACCAAGCTAGGGCTTCCACGATGATCCGAACCCACCCCGAACTCATCTGCAAACTCAATTGGAACTCGTCCCAAGCAAATCCTCCGCTCCCGCCATCCTCTGCGAGGTCGGTGGACTACCGAAGTCCCGGTATTCTACACTCGTCAAAACCCCTATACTAGGTTTTCTCCTAGTCTTACTACACCACAACTGTTGTTCCCTTATGTCACGTGTTCATTCTAGGGGTTTATACCCTAACATGATCACCATCATAATTAGCTATTATCTTTTTCATGCATGCAATATTTTCATTTCATTTCATAAAATAATAATTATCT
>CM055079.1:5706888-5791888 GCA_029204045.2 Tillandsia leiboldiana
TTCCTCATTTAAAACCCATTTAGAAATGCGAGCTTGACGTCATTTGAAATAATTTGATGTTAAAATGACAAGCAATAGCAACAATATACGAACTGGGACTCGCGTCTAGCTACAGGGGCGAACAGTTTCGTCAAAGTCATACCTTTACTTGAGAGTATCCTTGAGCAATAGTGTGCCTTGTTCATGATGATGGTTACCATCTTCATCTTCTTGTTCTTGAAGATCCAGTTTGGTACCTATCACTTATGTTGCCTTTGGAGGCTTCGTTACTGTCCCAGAACTTTTTTCGCTCAAATGATGGAGCTCTCCTGCATGCTTTAATCAGTAGTCATCCTGAAAGCTTCATCTATGTCTTGTTCGATTAAAAGATACGTAGCAAGCCAAATCCGCAAACCAACTGCCTTCGAGTGCTTAAATCCTTCGTGTGGATCTCCAATGATTTTCGATTCCGGATGATCCTTGGAGATGTCTAGCGTTTGTTGAAACGGATTACTCGGAGGTACACGAGATTGTGACGCCCACTCCCAGGGGTGTCACCCATCCTAAGAAATACTCTAGCTCTAGCACGCGTAACTCTCAGGGTCCTCTGGATCTTGCTACCATCCAGTAAATGCTATAGCCGGGTTAGGATGTAGTTCCTATTATATCATTTATATAGAGGACTAATCCAAATTCCGGGGGGGGTGGAACATTCTTCCACCTTAAGCCTGACGTGCCCGTCAGGCTCAAGCACACTAACACGCACCAGGGGGGGGGCGGAACTGGGGGGGATGTTGAACTCGTCTCGCTAGCCTAGCCGACCTTGTGAGGAGCTGCACTCCCACTCACAACGCGTCATTAGCCGGGGAGCCTCGCTCTACCCGCTATATAACCCTGGCTCAGCCGAGACTCATCTCACATGTCCGGCTGGTGAATGGCTCCGATACAACAGTAACCTGTACCTCTAGTGCACGGGGCCAACAAAACTCTGCTCTAGCCCATGCGGACAGCAAATGCTCTAACTAGACTGCTGTGATGAAATCACCCGGCGGGACACTCGATCCACTACCGTGGCGCCCTCCAAAGGCGGCACAATTCTCCTCTCGATGCAAGTGGTCGTCGCTCAGCCTGCCAAACATATCTAGACAATCACAAGGGAGCTCGCCCCTGTCCCTGCTCACACTGCGGCGACGAAGTGGTCTCTGCAGACAGCCAATCCGCGCTACACCGCTGCACCCCTCTGATAAAATGGGCTGATGCTGTCATCGGGGTCCACCCAACCTCTGACGTCTCAGAAATCCACCTGGATATCATCGTCATACGACAAAGCACCATCAATCATGCAATTCCTTATACAATTACCCTTACTAAGCTCACCCCTCAATCACATATGTTGTACCCCAAACATGCATGTTATCGATCACCAAGGGTAACATCCCCCTGGGGTAAGCTTTACATAATCCATCCAAAGGATATCCACCATCCTGGAAGGGAAACGAAAATGTCCTTTCCGGCCGACCTGTCCACCAATACCTAGCGCCAAGCGCCTCTATCCAGAACTCGCCTCTGGCGCAGACCCCTATCCAACGGAACTGCAATGCCTACGCGCCATACCCAATGCCTCCACTATCAAAGCACCCCAAAATCTAAAACCTGCAAAAGAGGGTCCGAATACACGGAAGGGCATCCTGGCGCAATCCACTCACAGTCAAGCATATCCTATGCGCCTTGTCCCCTAAATCGTAGAGCGCGTAGTTCAGTAACTGCGTAAATCCTTTTGACACCAAGAGGCTCTCAAGCAGTCTTTCCATCACCACCAACCACGATTCTACCCCAAGAGGCTCCAAACTTAATCCTATGAATAGGGGTGGTTTATCTGCCAAAACTGGCTTAACTGATCAATGGTGTCCCATAGCTCATCCGCTGTCAACAATCCACCCTGCCTCGGCGCCTCGGCACTAACCATTGGCACGGAGGGCTACTCACTCCCTCAGTACTACAAAAATCCCCGCCCCTGAGGATACTGCAACCGGGTGGTCTCAGAAAGAAGCACTGTCGAGCTGCCCGCTGCTCCGACAACTGTGTCACTCAAAACCAGATGCCCGCTCACTCTGCCGCTGATAAGCCTCTGACAATCCTGTCATCAGGGTCCCGAGTCCTCTGACTCTAATCCGGTATCCGGCCTGAAACAACTAGCTCAGACCCAACTGCCGCACCAAGGTGCGCCCGGGTCAAGGCCCAACGTCGGGGAGACACCGCTCGCCACGACAAACCGCAAATCAGCACACCCCAAACACTCGACCCAACCTAGCGAAAGTCAAAGACATCCTTCTATTTCTGTAACCTTATGTTGTCTGCAGCCAACATACTGTCCCACAGAAATAGAGTATGTCGATCCCTCTTCACTCACAGGAAGAGTAAAACAAATAAATCGCCGACTTTCGCAAGGTGTCGCGTCTCTCGCGTCCTATCATCCTAGGGTCTGCTAAAAGCCTAGGGTTTCCTAAGTCCCAACCGACCTATCCCTAAGCTCTGATACCAACTTAATCTGTCACGCCCCGGGTGTAAACCAGAACCCGGGCCCGTCCACAGATCCGCCGTGCACACGGTACTTTCCGTGTACACGAAGCGCCAGTAACCTGCTCAGATAAAAGAGATATAATAAAAGAGCAATAAAAACAGAGCTGAACTAAAAGAAATACATCTCAGACTGAAGCTGGAAATAAAATACAATACATCTGTATATATGATACATCTGTCTCTCCCAGCTCACCAAAATAATACAACCTGCTGGCAAAAGCCAGTCCCAAAGTAAAGGTACTACCGTCTGAGGAAACATGGGTACACCAACAATCCAGCTAACATGCTCATCCTGCCTCGAGATCTATCTACTCGGCCGTCCTC
Source organism: Tillandsia leiboldiana (assembly GCA_029204045.2). Classification (NCBI taxonomy): domain Eukaryota; kingdom Viridiplantae; phylum Streptophyta; class Magnoliopsida; order Poales; family Bromeliaceae; genus Tillandsia; species Tillandsia leiboldiana. The sequence goes on from CM055079.1 coordinate 5,709,772, forward strand.
TCTCCTCGACCCGCCACTGTAAGCCCAGTGGCACCCGCATAAAACACTGCAAAACAAGGGAGAAGCAAAAGAGGAAAGAAGAATGGGGGTGAGACTACTAGTAAACCAGTAGCCTCCCCTAGTGGGTAAAACCTCAACTCTGACACGCCCACTAGGTCTACCAGAGGCAAAAGGAATAAAGGTGGTATGCAATGAGTATGACTCCTGATGAAAAGCTACCACTAGAATGCCTCTAAAAACTGAGCTAAAAGAATAGCTGAATGTATGCATCAGAATGTCAACGCCTGCCTGACCAGACCCAATCGATACACCAGTAAGCACTGGTACTGCCTGCTCTGCCTGCCAAATCGGGTATGCCCGCCTACGCATAACACCGATAGGAAAAGGGAGTCTCGAAGACTCGAAGCCTGTAAAAACGCACACTCCGGAGTGGCACTCGAGGGGAGCGACCCACACGAGTATAATGCCTGGGTAACAAGTACCAAATCAGCAGGACTGGATCATGACTCTGATCACGGTGGAAAACCCATCCACTAGAAGAAATCCAAATCCTCTATCCCAATCTGATGCAATAACCACTGTCCGGTCAACCGCCAGAGATCCGCGGTTGCCGCAATGCCCGGCCCTCACAGCCTGCCTGTCCCAAAGCCCACAACTGTCTGACTACACTACCCCAGTCCCTGCTCGAACCCGAGCGCACTATCCCCCGAATATAAATAAAAGAAGAGAAAAGCATGGTTTCTCCTAAGTCAATTCCAGCATGATAGTGTAGCAGAAAAAGGTGGCCTAACTAGGTGACCATACAAGCATGCAAATGTCCCAAGATGATATAAAAAATAAACAGATGTCGAGAACCTTTATAATGTTAGAGCATGTATAGAACAGTATGAGAATAGTAGATATGAGATAGCCTGTGCCTGCTTATGCCACAAACCCAAAGCCCACAATTATTGATTAGCCTTACCTTTTAACATGATGTTACTGTCCTACAATCATAATCCCCAATCAAGCAAGTTCTAACAATATCTGTTTAATCACAATAAGCCTGCCATTGCCACACATAAAGTGCATTTATCCTTTTAATCAAAGAAGCTACTCAAGTGCCTAGCGGGTAATCAAAAGATGGAGGGTTAACAACCACACCCATACTGACAATCCTGACCCAGGTCCGACATCCGGTCAACCACCTACTATCCGCAATAGCCGCAATACCCCAAAAGCTAAAATTCGAGCCCCGGCTACACTATGCCGATCCCTGCTCAAACCCGAGCAACAAATAGCCGCCTGCCTAAGGAATAGGGGGAAGAAGAGACAATAGGGTTCCTCCCAAGGCAGTCCCAACATATAGTGTAGCGGTCAGAAATGGTCTAACTAGATATCCCTGAAATCAAGCCTATCTCCTCATGGAAGAAAGAAGGGGGGTGACAAATAGTGGTTCATCATGTGTATCAAGTAATAACTCCGCCTGGGTGTAATCATCATGCTAAATCATAATCCAACCGCACATGTCCATAACCTGCTAATCACCCTCACATGAATCATCCACCTATGCCTGTCCAAAAAAAATCCTCAAGTGGTACCCTCCCACAAGACGCCTCACAATAACACAATATGAAAGTACATCCCCCCCCTTATGCAAGGTTAAATGCTAAAACGATGTCCATGAAGCATGTATAAGTTCCAACATGTCAAGTTTCCAATATAATGTTTTCCATATGATAGGCTCACAATTATCTAGTTAAGCATGCATGTCCATTAGGTGACCATTCAACATGTCCAATAAAGGGGATCACTCTAATACTCCTAGTGGGTATATCAGAAAAGAGGAGTAAAGCAACCACCCACCTCGAGCGCTAAACCCTGATCCCAACAGCGAAGTCCGCGCCCGGTCTCAACGATCACCACGGTGCTGCACAAAATACCCCAAAAGAACAAGCACAATTAATCCACCATGCTCACACCAAAATCTGTCCCAAATACAATCAGTCCACAGTTTTGCCTTTTTCACCTGCGAGATGTGCTCGAGAAATTCCAGGAAAAATACCGTCACGATCCTCGCGACGAACCGGTCGAAACGAGTACCTGCACGTTCCCACACGAGTTTTCTACGCTGAGATCCAAAATCGACAAGAGAACTACCCCGAACAATACTTCCACCCAAAACTGTGCTACAAAGTTCTGTAAAAAGGGGTTTCTCACCTTCGGGGAAAATTCCAGAAAATCCAAGAAAATTCAGAGAGACTCCTGGCGGTGCGTAGATGCAAATTGCCTTTTGAATCACCTCAATCCGATGTCTGGTTGCGGAGATATCGCCGAAATACCGAACCGCTGTCCAAAACTCCATCACAGCAAAGGAGGTCACAAGATGATCCGAAAAACCCATGAAAACCTCGGGATGGGAAAAACCAGCAAACACGGAAAACGTAGCCCTACCTGTCGTGAAGACGATGGCGCAAGAATCGCTGAAAAAGAGTGCCGGGGTAGCTCGGGAGAGTCCGTGCACTGAAATGCGACGAAGGGAATCACAAGGGAACGAGCGTCGCGCCGCGCCGTAAAATCCAAACCTCGGAGTGCGTGCCACCACAAATCTTGGAAATCCTCCAGAAGATGTAGAACTCGAAGGGGAACAACTTTGCTGAAGACACCTTGGTGAAAGGAGGCTCAGAAATGGTGGAAAAAGTGAGAAGAAAGGAGCTCGGGCTGTTTAAATAGGCCTCCCAAACAATTAGCAAAATGCCATCCGGGTCCCCATTCTCGGGCGCCCGGAAGTTTCCGGGCGCGCACAGTGCGGCCCGGCCCAAGACTTTCGGGCGCGCACAGTGCGGCCCGGCCCAAGGCGCGCCGTCGGACGGGATCCACGGTCCGTCCGACCCGCCTCAGCGCCCGCCACGTGTCGCCCGAACAGGCGACAGCCCAAATCCTCCACTCCTGCTGCGCCACGCGGCCAACCCCGGGAGTCGACACGCGTCCCCGACAACAGTACCGGTCGCGCCTGCACGCCTGCCCGCGCCAGCTGCCCCTCCTGCCCGCACAGTTGACCAGCCAATAGGGAAGCGCCACGCGTCCCTGCCACTGACCGCTGCACCCGGTGCACGAGCCTCCGTAAGCCGAACCAATGGTAACCTGCCACGTGTCCACTCCGGTGCACCGTGAACCAAAACCCAACCATCATGCTCCGTAGACCGTGAGCTGTGAGCCGGCCTATGGGGTGGTGCCACGTGCCCCCGCCTTGGTGCACGACGGCCGCGTGGACCGCGCCTGCCCGCGCGCCGCGCGCGCTGCCCGCGCCCTGTGCCGCCGCCGTTCCGCCTGCCCGAGGCCGCGCCGCCGCCCGCCGACGCTGCCCGCCGCCGCCGCCGCCGCCGGCGATCGCCGGAGTTACTGTTCCGGCGGTGAACAGTACCCGAAGCTCAGAAAAAAACCAGCAGATAGTCCATCTTGACCGTTTTCGCGCGCTGAACCCGAATTTGACGTCCGCTTCGCCAAATTCCCATCCAATAAATCGCCGGAGGCTCCCGAAAAGGCATTTTCAATCCGAATTTCGTGCCGAGTCCAAATCTGATATCCGATTTGCGCGAAAACACCTATAAACATCCGACGGGGTTCCCTGATTACCCACGCGATCCACTTTAAGCTCGGAGTCAATCACTTGTGTCCAAATTGGCGCACGAACACCGCCGACATGCCCCGTAGGCCTCCAGAAGCTGCCGGTCACACAGTAAAAGCCCTGTAGAGTTCCGGATCATCACAGAGATGATTCCTGCACATCAGATAAACTAGAAGAACCATTAGATGCATCATTAATATTGGAAGTGTTATTATGAGAAGATGCACTAGCAGGAGAATCATCATCTAGAGAGATATCGAGGGTAGATTTTTCAGATTCAAAATGAGAAGCTTCATCTACTTTAACATTTATAGATTCTACGATCGTCTTAGATTCAATGTTAAATACTCGATATGCTCTGCTATTCGTAGAATAACCCAAAAAGATCCCTTCTTCACTTCGAGAGTCGAACTTTCCAAGATTTTCACGGTCACGTAAGATGTAACATCGACTCCCGAAGATACGAAAGTACTTGATATCCGGTTTTCTACAAAACCACAGCTCATATGGTGTATTCAAGGTTCCTGGGCGCAAATACACTCTGTTAATGACATAGACAGCGGTGTTCACAGCTTCAGCCCAAAAATGTAGCGGTAATTTCCGGCTATGAAGCATCACACGCGCCATCTCTTGAACAACCCTGTTTTTGCGCTCAACAACACCATTCTGCTGAGGTGTATAGGGTGCCGAGAATTCATGTTTAATGCCATTTGAAGTACAAAAGTCAATGAATTTTGAATTTATGAATTCTCCACCCCTATCACTTCTAACACGAATGATCTTTTCATTCTTTTCAATCATAATACGATGGCAAATCTCATGAAAAGAGTCAAACGTATCAGCTTTCTCTCTCAAAAATGCTACCCAAGAAAACCGAGAGAAATCATCAACCAATAAAAAGATGTACCATTTACCTCCCAAAGATGGTTGACGGGTTGGCCAAAAGAAAAAGAAGAAAAGAAAATAGTCTACACAAACTATACAAGATTTAATCGTAGAACGATTAAGGACAAGGAGGGGTTTCACCTTTGCATACCCAAACCTTTTGAGTTTTGGAGTATGTTGGTAAAGGTTGAGAGATTCTCCTTGAAGACGACGTCTTGTATGATTGATTTTTTTCCTTTGTCGTCGTCTTGTTTGAGGTGCTACCAATGTTCTTTCCTTTTGAAAAATCCTTCCTTGAATTCCGGGAAGTGAGCTTATTGGTAGCGATTGCAAGATGTGGTTGATTTGTTCTTTGAGCTCCAATCTCGCAATTTCTTTCGATGTGCCCTGCAAAATTACAACGAAAACATACCTTTGAGCTTGACGATTCCGAAGAGGATGAGGTAGGTTTGTTGTCGTTGTTTGTCTTGAATTCTGATGTCGGAGGAGGAGATACCGACTGAGGCACAAAGACTGTCCCACTCGAACTTGGACTGTTTCCAGTTTGAGTGTACCCGAGGCCGAACCGATTTGTTTGACCAAGACCAAGGAGTTTATCCAACTTACTCCTTCCTGAAGAGAATCGCTGTAAGTCATTCTTGAGTTGGAAAATGGTCTTTGTCATTTCCAGGTTATCCTGTCGAGCCTCGTTGTAGAGCTTTGAAAAGTGATTCGCGTTATCCACCAGATTTGTATGTTCCTTTTCAAGTTGCTCATTGGACTCTTGAAGGGAAGCATTTTCTTTTATCAGGTTTTCCCTTTCCACTTCAAGAGCGTTTGAGAGAGAAGTCGCTCTTTTTGCTTCTTCTTCGAGATCATGCAATCTCCCTCTCAAACTCTTGTTTTGCTTAGCCACTTTCTTTGAGTCCCTCAAAAGTCTGTGGTAGGCTAGAGCAAACTCTTCACCTTCCGAATCATCCGATTCATTGTCCATTGCATTCTTTTCAACAGTGGAGTTGGACAATGATTCAGACGTACTTGCCATAAAGCACATGAATGGTGAAGATGTGGACGCGTGGAATGCCGTGGAGCTCTTTTCTTCACCACTTGAAGACGACTCATTTGACGTTGAGTTGTCATCCCAAGTGACGACTTGCATCGCCTTCTTCTTTGCCGGATACTTGTTAGGACACTCCGTTGCAATGTGGCCGTAGCCTCGACATTTGAAGCATTGCAGTTGTCCTTCTGAACTTTTCTTATCCTTTGAGAAGTTCTCCTGCTTTCTTGACTTGTGACTTGGAGTACCCTTGCCTTTGTTCCACTTTCTGAAGGATGGAGATTTGCTTGAATTACCCCTTCGAAAGTTGCGGCGAAAATTCCTTGTCAAGAGAGCGAGCTGCTTCTCAAATTCCTCCATAGAGAGGTTCTCGTCATCGTCCGAGGAGGATGTATCCGCGTCTTCTTCCTTAGTTGTTTTCAACGCATAACCTGAAGACTTAGAAGTGGATGCTTTTCCAGAAGAATTGTTAGTATTAAAAGTCATTTCATATGTTTGTAATGAACCAACTAATTCTTCTACACGTATTTCGTCCGGGTGTTTAATAGTTTCAATGGCAGTAACCTTTGGGCGAAATCGTTCAGGAAGAGTTCTTAAGATTTTTCTTACAATCTTAAATTCTGGAATCTTCTCTCCCAGATTAGCACATGAGTTTACGATATCTTGCAATCGTGTATAGTAGTCCGTGAAAGATTCATTTTCTGCCATCAAAATAGAGTCAAACTTGCTCGTAAGCATCTGCAGTTTCTGAATCTTCACGAGGTTAGTTCCCTCATGTGTAACCTGGAGAACATCCCAGATTTCTTTCGCAGTCTCACATGCCGAGACGCGAGAGAATTCAGTTTGAGATAAGGCATTAAAAATAGCATTAATTCCCTTGCCATTGTAAGAAGATAACTCAAACTCTTCCTTGGTCCATTTCGACCTAGGTTTTAAGGTGTGAACATCAGAGATAAGTTCAGTTGGATTAGTCCATCCTGATTCAATTGAATGCCACACCCTTTCGTCGATGGAAGATAAAAAGGCTTTCATCCGTACTTTTCAGTACGCATAATTTGTTCCATCAAAGAAAGGGGGTCGATTGATGTTTCCACCTTCAACCATTGTTCACAACCCTATTCCCGCTCCGATACCACTTGTTGGGTCGTATATAATACGGATCTAAATAGGGGAAGAAACACCTAGAGGGGGGTGAATAGGTGTAAACGTATAAACACTCAAAAATCGTTGCGATAAAAACCCAATGCGGAAATGAAAATAACTCGCAAGATTTTTACGTGGAAAACTCCATCACCGGAGTAAAAAACCACGGGACCGATAACACGGCAGAAATCCACTAGAATTAAAACACGTACAAGGTGATTTACCGTACACACTTACGACTCAACCTTTTCCATACGCTCCTAGAGGATCTTCTCCGCTCGCTCCAGACGCTTCTCGAATCCACGATCTGCGCCCAACGCTGAATCCACGGCGTCCAACGTCGAATCCACGACGTCCGACCGAATCCACGGTCTTCACCCAATAGCACCCTTCGTATCCACGAACGTGCCTCGCTCCGAATCCACGAGAGCGAATGAACCTTGAATCCACAAGGACACGCGAATCCACGCGCCGATTTTGGGGTAATCGTTGTTTTTGGGTGGTGATGATCCGCCGAATACTTAGATCAAAGATAGATCGGAAATACCATCTAAGTATTCATTAGTTTGATTCAACTCAAGATGTGAGTATGAAAACCTAGAATCAAACTAATCAATATAGATGAAGAAACATAGAGTATTCTCTAATGATTTCCTTTCTTCTCTATATGTGGATCTATAGCCGTATATGATGATATATGAAAATGACGGCTATGTGGATTGACCCTAGAAAGAAAGACATAGGGTCTATTTATAGGTTAGAAACCCTAGGAAGGAGATAAGAATCAAAAACCTGCCATTTCTGGAATTTTACGGACGGCGATCCGGATCGTGATAACTGAGATCCGGATCGTCATAACGAAACAGCCAATTCCAGAAAAACGAAGGTTCGGGATCCGGATCATGTAACTACGATCCGGATCGTTCATACAGTTCACCAAACATCAACGTTCGGGATCCGGATTGCGAAGCAAGATCCGGATCGTTCAAGGTAGATGGTAAACTCAACGTTCGGGATCCGGATCAAGAGACTACGATCCGGATTGCGACGATGTATAAACGAACCACCTTCGGGATCCGGATCGAACAGCCTGATCCGGATCCTGAACATGTCCCAAGTCCAGTTTTTGATTTTTTATGCAATGAAAGATTCTTCCAAGTGTTTCTACACTACAAGAAGTATTCGGATCACACAAATTCTTTAGTTAAACATACCTGATCCTTTTGAATTCTTCTTTCTTGAGATTGAGTTAAACGATCCAACTTTCTTCACCTTCAATCTTCAAGACTTGAGACTTTCACGAAACTACGCCAACTCAAATTCCGTTACACGTAGACCACTGCACAATAACAAACATCAGGACACAACAACCATACGACCCAATCCAGCGAAAGTCTAAGACATGTTATCAACTCCACAGCATTATGTTGTCTGCAGCCAACATAATCGCTTAGGAGCATAAACATGCCAATCACTCATCCCGTCTCATGGGAGAGGTACAAAACTCGATCAGGACTCTCGCTAAAAGTCACGACTCTCACGTAGTCATCCTAATGTCCAACCACAAGCCTAGGGTGTCTAAGTCCTCAATGACCTACAACCTAGGCTCTGATACCACTCTAATCTGTCATGCCCCGGGGTCGAAACTGCGACCCGGCTCGCCAACAGATCCGCCACCTATGCCAAACCAGCATAGGCGAAGCGTCCTACCTGCAAGAAAAGTACTACAGCTAAACAGATATCAGAGCTAAAAATAAAAAGTCTGCTGTATAACTAAATCAATCACTGTACAACTGGAAATAATACAACAATGTCCGACTCCCAAAAAGATAATCAAACAATATCCTCATATACAAACTCAGAACTCAACCGGGAGGTATCTCCAATAAATACATCAGTGTACAGGCTCTCAATACATAACAATCCTCACTACAACAGTCTCTCAAAGAAGGAAAATAAAATAACTAATCTACTGAAGCTCTCCTCTGAAGGGGTACCGCTACACTCCAACGACGGGTAGGGAACTAGCTCGCGACTCCCTCGCTCGGTCAGAAGAATCAGCAACAGGAACAACAGGAACCAGAGTAGAAGTTCCTGTGGGAAAAGACACCACGACGGGTGTGAGAACTACGTCCCAAGTAGTTCTCAGTGGGTGCCGCCAACAAGCCCGACGGTCTGCCCACTAAGTCCACTAGAGGCATAAAGTAACAAAAGCAATGCTGTAAGGAAAGCTGGAAAAGTAAACTCTACAGCTACTATGCCTCTACCTAGATGCTCAAGGAGTGGAACAGAAAGAACATGATGCCACAACTAACTCTCATCTCTGATCACCCAATCTGAACTGACTGCCTCATCAGGTCCAGTCAAGCCTGCGCCAACCTACTGCCGTTACGTCCCGGAGGAGCGGACTTACGTAGGACGTCCATGACTGCCAACACCAGCACAGCCAGAGGGACAAATACAACGACAAGTCGCGATAGAAAAGCTCAATCTCACGCCGGTACACAACCCGGTCTCGCCTACTCCGGAGTGGCACTCGAGGGGAGCGACCCGCTCGAGTAAAAAGTAACCCATCTCAAGTATCTCTGTAAAGTATCTCTGACAAGCCAAATGTGGCTCATGCAGGCTATGATCCACGATCAAATAGATCGGTAACTCCAAGCTCAAAACACAACTCAGTCGGAAAAGAACCTCGACTCAAACAGCTAAGTCGGAGAACCCTCAACGACTCAATCTGATAATGCACGACCATGGCTGAGTCGGGAAACCTCCACGACTCGATCTGCCAGAACCCCAAGATCCTCAAAGCTAAGTAGGAGAACCATCTCCACCACTAAATCAGAGAAACAACCTCTAAATCACACTCTACCAACTCATAGCACAAAGTCGCATCCACTGCGAACAACTGCCTCTACAGGCCAACATCGCATCCACTGACCCGAGGAAGGGTCCGGGAACCCCGAAAGACTAGAACCTACAATCCAAATCAAACAAGAACAGGCTCTAGGCATAGCCTCTCGTTGTTCTCGTCCCAAGAAGAAGGCAGACCTTAGAACCCAGACCACTCGAATCATCTCGGGTGGTTAATTTATAGGAAAAAGGTGACATTTCTTACTGAAGCCATCTGATCTGTAAGAAATCCATATTTAATGATTTTTAGTTCTTTTTAGGAAAACAGTTGAAACCAAGTTTTATATCCAAGCCTCGAAGGGCTAATGCCTTCGTCCAATCAAACATGAACCGACTCCGGCGACCCTACGATGCTTGGAAGAAACCATTTGGTTGATAAAAATCATATGTGTGTCCAAAAAGGTTCTGGGTTTAAGGTCCTGCTAACACTAATCTACCGCTGCCACTAGCACAGTGGCGACAGATAAAACAAGAAAAATAAAACATCTCGGGACCGCCGTCTACCCAACGGCTCCCGCTACAGATGGACAACCAACTACATCTACCAGACTCCACTCTGCTCCCAAGCACGAGTGTAACATGCATCCCACACTAAAAGATAACTCCTGACCACTCGGCCCACTACCCGGGCGAGGAAGAACACTATGTCCAGGAAAGTAGAAGTGTGGATGTCTAAAGCAGAAATAACCCTAGCCCAAGTGAGGGTTTTCTACTAGTCTGGTTACACATGCAACATATGACGGGGTGCTAGGTCAAGTTCCAATAACTATAATTTACAGATGGTAGAAAGCAAGGAGATGACAATACCATCAGATAATACAAGGAATAGCAATTCCTACATTCTAACATGCTGCACAAGCATTTCACTATCATGCATAGTCCTACTATAGCAGATTTAAAGCACAGTCCGTCAATCTTGGAGACAAGGCCACCCACCTGAAAATGCTAACTGTCCGGAGTCGCACAGCTGAGAAAGTCCAGAAACAGATATCTCTACACACCCACCAATCCAACAATATAGGAACAGTGATCAATACCTCCTGGGTACAAAAACACAACCCAAAGTTACGCTTAATTCCATAAAATCCAAGCATCACAAATCTGCTGGGAACAGTCCCCTTAATGCAAAATTTTCACCTATAAAACGAACTCCAAAAATTCCAATAAAAATATCACAGCGAGCGTCTCGTCGAGACCTTCGAAACGGGTACCTGCACGCCCAAATCCGAGCCCCGTAGGCCGAGTTACAAATTCCACAGTACAGGTGCGCAAACACTCACAACCACACAACTGTAAACTCAAACACAGATAAAAGGGGAATAGTATACCTTCGGGAAAGCCTCAGAAAAATCCTGGAAAAATACAATGATAATCCTTGCGATGAGTAGATCCAAAAAGTGTATAGGCTCGTCTCGATCCGACACTCGGGTGCGGAGATAAAATTCCGGCAAGGGGACGCTGTCCAAAAACTCCACCAGAAAACAGCGGCTTAGAAATACCTCGAAAACCATGTCATAAACTCTGAATCCAGCAATATGATCAACACGAAAGTCGAAGACGTACCTCTCGTGATTCCAACGCCGTAGAAATCGTCCAAAAATACTGACGGAGTAGCTCTGTAGACCACTCAGATCAAACTGTGACGATAACGGGCCTCCGATGAAAAATCGCCACACTGCGCTCCGATGCCGAAGTCGTCGACACCGCGGCTTCCAAAAAATCCGGGCCTCTGCCAGAAGATGCGCAAGATGAAGGTCTCCAACTTTGCTAAAGGGGCCATGGGCAGGGGAGCTCGGGAAAGGGGGCAAAACTCCCCCACAAGACAGCTATTTATAGGCCCAGCCCGAAAATCCGAATTTTGGACTTTTGGCCCAAAGTTTCGGGCGCTTGGCACTTCCGGGCTGCTACAGTAACGGGCCGGGCCCGTTACTGTTCACGCCCGAAAGCCCCTAGGCCCGCCACGCGTCCACCGACACTCCCCGCGCCCGGCGTACGCGCGCCCGCGAATCGCGGAGCGACATGTGGCCGACACGCGGGCGTGGGGTGGCTGCGCCCGGCCAATCGTGGGGCGCCACGTGGCGCCCCCACGTTGCCTCCCAACCGCCCCGCCGTACGGCCACCTGCTCCAGCCGCAGCGTGGACCGCGCGCACCAGGACCCGCCAACCACGCTCGGCCACGTGTCCGCACCCGGTGCACCGTGCACCCGCGCCTCTTCTGTGGACCGCGCCCGCTGCGCCGGCCAACCAGAAGGCGCCACGCGTCCTCCGCCCGGTGCACGACCACCGCGGTGGACCGCGCGCCTCCGCCGCCGCCAACCGCCGCGCTCCGCCGCCCGCCGCTGCCGCCGGCGCCCCTCCGGCGGCCGGAACAGTACCAAAATCCTCGAAATGCGTGTTTTCGCATCCGGACTCCGAAAAATACAAATAAATAGTCCATCTTGACCGTTTTCGCGCGCTGAATCCAAATCCGAAGTCCGATTTGCCAAATTCCTCTTCTAAAATTTGACGAAAATTCCTGGAGAAGTGTTCTTTACTCAAATTTCGCGCTGAGTCCAATTTTAATAACCATTTCGCGCGAAACCACATCAAAACATCCGACGGGGTCCTCCGATCACTCACGTGATCCATTACACACCCGAAGTCCATCACTTGAGTCCAAATTGGTGCAGAAACACCGCCGACAGGCCACACAGGCCTCCAGAAGCTGCTAATCGCACTGTAGAAGCCCTGCGGAGATCTGGGTCACCACACAGAGTCTATATTAAATGTCCAATTTCGATTCTACAAGCTCTGCTTCACCGAATAAGCTTCCTACAGTCGCTGTTTAATGTTGCACAGTTCCTGCGGGAGTCCGGATCATCACATATCTGTTATCTATTTACCTTGTACCTTCACTGTTCAGCTATGCTTGATTATTACCGTGAGCCCCTGATTCCAGCATTTATTATCTACAGTTCCCTTATGCCTGACTTCTACAGTTATACCCTGATTTCCCAGCATTATTTATCTACAGCTTTTCTATGATTGATTATCTGCTTAGTTCATGTTGTCTGTGGATTTATTGCTTTCCAGTAGATGTTATCTGTTAATTCAGCTTTACCCCTTGATCTATTACTATCCGCAGATTTTAGTACCCAGTAGGTACGATTAGCTATTTCTCGGCTCGTCGTGCCCACTGGGATACACTCCGGTGTGTCTCACACCCTCGGGTGACTGTTTTTCAGGTCGTTCGGGTAGGGGGGTGTCGGGACGATCCAGTGAGGCTGTCACGATAGAGCTGTCCCCCCGATGATCTATTGACGTCTGAGATCTTCGGTGATTGTAGATGACTTTTATTTATAGCTTTCAGCTTCCAGTTATTTAGATATTTTAGATTGATGATATTTTGATACTTCGGATTATTCCTGAGGATTAGTATAGTTAGTTGAGATATTTATTGCTCTCTGATCGATGTTTGGATTAGCCTAGCCGTGCATGTATAGGAGAGACCCTATCCCTGTGGATAGGGGATTTCCTATATGTGTGGCGGTCTGTTACGCCTGTTTTGCAAACTCTGATTTATTCAAAAAAAAAAAAAAAATTCAGACCTGATTTTTAAAACTCGGGGCGTGACAGATTAGATGGTATCAGAGCAATAGGTACACGGTACCTAGGAAAAATTGATTAGGATCTGGTTAGGATGAACTCTAGGATGACTTATGACGTGAGAGCGCGGGGTATTTGTCTAACGGTTAGGAGCTCAGGTGTAATTTCACACTTATGAGTCATTTCCAAATCTTGTCGTTGTGACTACGAGCGGTGTTCGCACGTGCTCTGGGCTTAGTGGTCATAGTGGGTGTATTATTAGCCGCGGTTGTAGTACGAGCCACAGGGTTGATATATCAGTGGAGCCTTAGAGCTCGGATTGTTGGCAGCGGTTAGAGAATCAGCTCACCGCTTTTGCTGGGATAGTCCAGCAGATGGCTCAACATCAGATAGTTGCTATTGTTGCACTGGCCCCACCACTAGTCCAGGTGCTTGGAGAAGTCATTGATCCTCCAGTTGTCCCCGCGTCGCATGTTATGGTGACTCTTGTTGCAGCCGTGGTTATCAAAACTATGTTGTGGCTGCTAATACTGGAGATTCCCTGATTATAGCTATAGGGATGCCTATGAGGTTAGTAATTATGTTGCTTTGGACGGAATGACTCTGACGACACTTAACAAATATTAGTCCCCGTTGAGTTGTGTCCCAACACTGATCAGTGTTAATAGGTTGGGATTCATGATTAATTCGTTAGAAATGGTAGCAGTGAGCGTGTTACGACATTTTGGTGTTGGCATATTTCGTGAGTCTAGTCAGTGAGTTGAGTCGGAGTCTTAAAGGGATCAAATTGTCAATCAGCAATCAAAGACTTAGAGAAGATTCAACATAAGCTCAAGTTGACACTCAGTGTCTTGAGTCTTGAAGATTGAAGTTGAAGAATTGTGGATCAGTTACATCAATCTCAAGAAGAAAGTATTCAAAAGGATCAGGTGTGGTTAACTAAATAATTTTGGTGATCCGAATACTTTCTTATAGTGTAGAAACACTTGGATGAATTTTTAATTGCATAAAAATCAAAAACTGGACATGGGACATGTTCAGGATCCGGATCAGACAGTCCAATCCGGATCCCGAAGGGTGCTTGTTCATTGGCAAATCCGATCCGGATCAAAGGTCATTTCGATCCGGATCCCAAACATGGGTTCTTGCTGGAATACATGAACGATCCGGATCGGGCATTTCAATCCGGATCCCGAACCCTGTTTTTCTGGAATAGCCTGACTCGTTACGACGATCCGGATCACAGTAAATCCGATCCGGATCGCCGTCCTGAAAATTTCCAGATAAGGTAAGTTTTTGATTCTTATCTCTTTCCAAAGGTTTCTAAACTATAAATAGACATTTAGGGTTTCTCAAAAACGTGGTGAGCACGGCCGATCAATTGATAAAACACTTGAGAGCAACCCTAGAGGCTAGGTTTTTATCGTTCTTCTTTATAGCCTCTTTTAGGTCAATTCGACGGTTCTTTCAAGAACATATCTTTTGTCGAATTGATCTAATCTTTGCTTAGAGATTTTTCCCATGGATCTTCATTGATAATCTAAGCAAAGGATCACCATCGAAGCCAATATTCTTACCGGCTGAGTTTGCGTCGTGGATTCGACGTGGCATCGTGGATTCGGTGTGCTAAAGGCGTTTCGTGGATTCGAAACGTGTGCTCGTGGATTCGAGTGGCGTTCGTGGATTCGAACGTGTGCAGTGGACGTGCAATCGTTGGAGCGCAAGGTCCGAAGAAGTTGAAGGAGGGGATAAATCCGTGGAGACGGTAATCACCTTGTTATTCTTCTTTTCTTAGTGGATTGTTACTGCATGGACATCCAACCGGTCAGCGCAAGGTCCGAAGAAGCTGAAGGAGGGGTTGAGTCCGTGGAGTCGGTAATCACCTTGTTATTCTTCTATTCTTAGTGGATTGTTATTGCGTGTTGGTCCCGTGGTTTTTCTCCTGGATTGGAGTTTCCACGTATATCTCGGTGTGCTGTTTTTATTTTTCGCATTAGTTTTTATTTTGCACTGAGATTTGGTTTTATAAGTATTACACCTATTCACCCCCCCTCTAGTTGTTTGATAGTACCTATTTAGATCCTTGTGGATCCTTAAAAACCAACAATTGGTATCGGAGCGGGTTTTAGGCTTATCTATCATGTTGGGTGAAAGTGGTAATATTTATAGACCTCCTCTTTTTGATGGGACTAATTATGCTTATTGGAAAGTGCGGATGAGAGCTTTTCTCATCTCAATTGATGAGCGAGTTTGGCAAACCGTGGAACACGGTTGGGTGCATCCTGTTGAGGAAGTAGGAAATTCTACTACCCCAAAACCTCGCTCTAGATGGTCCAAAGAGGAATTTGAAAGATCTTCTTACAATGGGAAAGGTATGAACGCTTTATTTAATTCTCTTTTCTCGACTGAGTTCACACGAATTTCCGCGTGTGAAACCGCGAAGGAAATTTGGGATATTCTCAAAATTACACATGAGGGTACTAACCTTGTAATAATTCAAAAGCTCCAGATGCTTACAAGTCAATTTGACTCTATTCATATGGAAGAGCATGAATTGTTTACAGATTATTACACAAGACTTCAAGATATAATCAACACTTGTGCTAATTTAGGAGAAAAGATCCCGGAGTCGAAAATTGTAAGAAAGATACTTCGGACTCTTCCGGAACGGTTTAGGGCAAAGGTTACCGCCATTGAAACCGTTAGTCATCCGGATGAGATGAGTGTAGAGGAATTAGTAGGTGCTTTGCAAACTTATGAGATGACTTTTCCTACTAATCAAGTTTCTTCCAAGTCTTCTTCTAAGCTTACAGGTATTGCATTCAAATCAACAAAGGAAGAAGATAGCGAATCAAGTTCCGACGATGAAATCTCTTTTGACGATTTTGAAGAACAATTGGCGCGGATCACAAAGAAATTTCGTTGGAAGTTTTGGAAGAATCGAACCGATGGATCTTCATCCACGAAACCTTCTAAAGGATCATCGGGTTCTAAATCCTCTAACCTCAAAAGCTTTGCAAAACCTTCTAAAGAAAAAGAAAAAGATGATTTCGAAGGGAAAATCCAATGCTATAGATGCAAAGGCTACGACCATTTTTCAACGGAATGTCCTTCTCCGAAATCATATAGAAAGAAGGCTTTGCAAGCGAAAACTTGGGACGATTCTACTTCTAATGAATCGACCTCAAGTAAAGAGGAAAAAGTCGTTGCCTTACATGCTTCTCAAATTCCCTCTTCTAATGTTTGTTTATCATCTTTAATCACTGACTCTATTTCTTTGATTTTGCATGAAACATCAACATCCAACGGAGAGTCATCAAGTGAGGGGGAGTCGGACGAAGAAGAACTCGTTGAGGCATATCAACAACTTCTTGCGAAATCTAAGAAGATGGCCAAGCATATCAAGAAGTTGAGGAAGCAACGACTTGAGAATCAAGACGTGAATCATGCTTTAAAGATAAAACTTCATGATCTCGAGGAGGAACAAGGACGTTTATTGAATAACAATAAAATCCTCCAAGAAAAGCTAAACCAATCGGAGACAAACGCTAAATCATATATAGACAAGATTGGTTTTCTAGAAAAACAGTTTGAGGAGATTCATGTCACCAACCAAGATTTGACCAAGCAAGTTCATGAACTCAAATTCGACATACAAAGGCTTTCAACCGGTTCCAAGAAACTAGATTGTATGTCCGGATTAGGTCAAACAAGCAAGGTTGGTTTGGGATTCAAAAAGGACCAAACTGTGCATGCTTCAAGTTCCACAATGAAATTGAAAGGAAGAACTTGTCACTTATGTGGACTTGAAGGACATTTGGTGAAGAATTGCCCGAAAAAGAGAAAGAAGAGTCCTTCGGCAACTTCATCTACGGAGCGAACTCAACGGAATCAAAAGACACATCAAGTCAATGGAGTTCACTCAAACCACCAAAGGTCCGAGCCACAATATCAATCATACAAGTGGATCACTGCGAGGCAAAGACCTAAGGTGGATCAACAGTCAAAGCTATCATCTCCCAACCACAATGAATCAAGACAACCCAAAATTCGACAATTTTGGATTCGGAAAGGTGATATCTTTCCTTGTCTTAAGTTCTAAATAGCTTATGACTGTATGTAATGCTTTGATTGGTTTTCCTTTCATATTTTTCTGAATCTCTGCATTACATGTTTTCAATGCTCTTCGTTTTTATGTTTTTTTTTTTTTTAAACAAAAGGATTTTAACGAACAAGTGCATTGAATAAAAAGGGTTTTCACTTTCAATCACTCCAATTTAATTTTATTTGAATTATCAACTTTACTCCATAATCATAATTCTTGAAGATATTTCATTATAGGAGTTTTTGATAATTATATTCATCAAATTTTAGAAATCATGTGTGATCTTTAGATGATTATTCTATCTCGGTTGTGTGAATTCATTGTGATAAACGTGAGACAACCGATAGACTAAAATTTGGGATTTAATTCTTTCACGTAAGAGATTGCATTCTTACAAGGGTAAATAAATTAATTGTAAAGGATGTGGAAAGAGTTACATCCGAAAGGAGTGTGAAAACTACCACCACATGTTGGAAAAAGTTACCACATGTTTTGGATGCTTGAAAAATATTTTATGAAATTTTGTTTAGTTGAAGCATTCGGAGATTCATATTCAAAGTTCTTATATTCTGAACAATCTCCTGGTTGGTATAAGGTGGGATAGTTGAAAGATGCTCAAAGAGCCACCCTTAGGTATTTTAGTACTTATCTCAAATTTGAAAGGGTAAGAAATCAAATTGATGTCATTTGGAAATCTCTGTAAGTCATCTTTGTACATCCGTTACATCTTGATAGACTTTGGATCTCAAGATTAATTTTGATGACTTGTGTTTGACGTATATAATGTGAAAAACGGTTTATAATGTTTTATCTTTGTTTTTCATGATTTCGGAGTAAATCTTTTTAATTTTTGTGAAATTAATTGGATTGAATGACATCTATGTGATCTCATATTATTCTCAAGCACTTAAATTGTTTTCTTGATGGAATACAAATCGGTAATTCAAATATTTCAAAATCTGGATTTGTTTCAAGAAATTATTTGATTTTTGCGTTCGAGTACCGGTACGCAATCTATGTTTTTGTTATATACCGGAACTGAGCTTTTATCTCTCTTTCACTATGGACTAATGCTGTTAGTGATTTCCTTTTGTCTAGTATGTTCACTGTTTGACAATTTGTGACAAAAAGGGGGAGAAGAGAAATAGGAGAGAAGAGAGAAATAGGGGAGAAGAGATCATCGAGATAGGGGGAGACGGAGATGAGATCATCGAGAAAAAGAAAGGAGATAAAGAAAAGAGCCGAAAAACAAAAAAACCAAAAGGACGAATCAAATGTAGGATTTCTAACGACTAACGTTTGATTTTGTTTGGAGTTTTGTTTTGCAGGAATTACAAAACTTTAAGACTCCAAGTCCTAAGTCATAGAGTATGTTCTAGGATTGTTTGGTTCAAATGTAATTTTGTATTTATTGGATCTCTCACGCAAAGAAAATCAATGTTTTGGTGATAACATTGAATTTCGACTTTTTGGTTTAAGATGAGTGACTTGAGCGCTTTTATGTATTTTTGGGATTTTTCACGAAATTGCCAAAGGGGGAGATTGTTACGGCATTTTGGTGTTGGCATATTTCGTGAGTCTAGTCAGTGAGTTGAGTCGGAGTCTTAAAGGGATCAAATTGTCAATCAGCAATCAAAGACTTAGAGAAGATTCAACATAAGCTCAAGTTGACACTCAGTGTCTTGAGTCTTGAAGATTGAAGTTGAAGAATTGTGGATCAGTTACATCAATCTCAAGAAGAAAGTATTCAAAAGGATCAGGTATGGTTAACTAAATAATTTTGGTGATCCGAATACTTTCTTATAGTGTAGAAACACTTGGATGAATTTTTAATTGCATAAAAATCAAAAACTGGACATGGGACATGTTCAGGATCCGGATCAGACAGTCCAATCCGGATCCCGAAGGGTGCTTGTTCATTGGCAAATCCGATCCGGATCAAAGGTCATTTCGATCCGGATCCCGAACATGGGTTTTTGCTGGAATACATGAACGATCCGAATCGGGCATTTCAATCCGGATCCCGAACCCTGTTTTTCTGGAATAGCCTGACTCGTTACGACGATCCGGATCACAGTAAATCCGATCCGGATCGCCGTCCTGAAAATTTCCAGATAAGGTAAGTTTTTGATTCTTATCTCTTTCCAAAGGTTTCTAAACTATAAATAGACATTTAGGATTTCTCAAAAACGTGGTGAGCACGGCCGATCAATTGATAAAACACTTGAGAGCAACCCTAGAGGCTAGGTTTTTATCGTTCTTCTTTATAGCCTCTTTTAGGTCAATTCGTCGGTTCTTTCAAGAACATATCTTTTGTCGAATTGATCTAATCTTTGCTTAGAGATTTTTCCCATGGATCTTCATTGATAATCTAAGCAAAGGATCACCATCGAAGCCAATATTCTTACCGGCTGAGTTTGCGTCGTGGATTCGACGTGGCATCGTGGATTCGGTGTGCTAAAGGCGTTTCGTGGATTCGAAACGTGTGCTCGTGGATTCGAGTGGCGTTCGTGAATTCGAACGTGTGCAGTGGACGTGCAATCGTTGGAGCGCAAGGTCCGAAGAAGTTGAAGGAGGGGTTAAATCCGTGGAGACGGTAATCACCTTGTTATTCTTCTTTTCTTAGTGGATTGTTATTGCGTGGACATCCAACCGGTCAGCGCAAGGTCCGAAGAAGCTGAAGGAGGGGTTGAGTCCGTGGAGTCGGTAATCACCTTGTTATTCTTCTATTCTTAGTGGATTGTTATTGCGTGTTGGTCCCGTGGTTTTTCTCCTGGATTGGAGTTTCCACGTATATCTCGGTGTGCTGTTTTTATTTTCCGCATTGGTTTTTATTTTGCACTGAGATTTAGTTTTATAAGTATTACACCTATTCACCCCCCCTCTAGTTGTTTGATAGTACCTATTTAGATCCTTGTGGATCCTTAAAAACCAACAGAGCGCTTTGGCGCAGACATGGTTGATGGATCTATGGACCCGATTGAAACCCTGGCTTGAGTTAGATTCAGGTTCAGACCCCACCCTTGGGTACGAGTTTAGTGGAGTCTTAATTACTCCTATGAGTATGCAATAAGTTTAGATATTGTGATTACTACGATGGTGAGATATGACTGGAAAGTCTAATATACAGTGTGATGATAATAGCTTGGGGATTGGATTATTATCCTAGATGAAACCGATTTGTAGTTGATTCGCACGTTGTGTGTGAGCTGATTATGGGGTCGTGATCGCCCCTGATGATATTTGAGCTACGATTGGCATCGCTAGTGCTGTGTTAGCAAGGGGTGATTCATTTAGGATAATCGGTAGATTCTTGTGAGTAGCCAGAGTCGCACTCATGACCACGAGATGGTTGAGACAGTTGATATAGGTTTATAGTATCGGCATAGAGATTTGTGTCGGGAGGTATGAGCTATACCTTCTGTTGACTCCGGTGGGAGTCGTGTCCCCAACTTGATGTTGGTGACAGATCTATAGTATTTCGCCTTTCTTTTGATAAGCACGTTGGCTGCAGACAACGTACTGTCGAAAGAGCTGAGGAAATACCCCACCCTCTAAAGGGGAATATCATGATTGGGTCTATTTGTCTGCTTACTTAAATTTTAGTTCCAAGGTTGTCTTAGGACGACGAGGTTGTAGATGCAGTATTGATATTCCAGACCATATCGGACCTTAGGTAGGTCTCAGATAGTCGTATACATAGTGGACAGATGATATTTGTCGTTATTGTGGACATTTGTCCTAACTAGTGGTCACTAGCCACGTTGATCTCACCAGATCTTGCAACTGAGTTGATAATAGAAATATATGGGTTAAGCCCAAAAAGTTGGACAACATGTCCAGATCGGATATTTTAAGCTTTACGAATGGTGACCTTGGGCTGCAATGTTTTATGATGCTAAGTGACGGGTCGTGTGATATTTAACCGGCAGTTGTGGGTCCTTAGTAGTCTGAGGTTTAGTTCTAGCAGCTGGTGGTGAAAATTTTGCCACAAACGATTATAAAGTGTAAGAAGAGATTCTCTACCTTATGGGATTTCACTTAAGAAAGTGAATCTAGTGGCCTTTTGTCAGTGTTCGGCCTCGATAGTCAGCCTAAACGGGTAAGACCGTTGAGTTCTGCCTGCACAAACTGTAAGTTATGTGAAACCAAAAAAAAGAGTATGAGAGTTGGTTGCCACATCGGATGCGATCATACCAGCACTAAAGCACCGGATCCCATCAGAACTCCGAGGTTAAGCGTGCTTGTGCGGTGTAGCCTTGGCTGGACGTGTAGCATCTCTACGAGAACCCTAGTCAATGGAACTTGAAATATAAAGCAGTTAAGCAATAAAATTTGGCAACATGTCAAAAAAAAAATCAAGTCCGTTAAGTCTTTGTGGATGGCTCGAACTGCTAAAGGACTATGATCTCACTATCCAGTACCACCCAGGTCGGGCCAATGTGGTAGCGGATGCTTTGAGCCGAAAGCACGTGTCACCAGAGCTGCTAATGATCACCGATCAGGACCGCTTGATTTCTGTGTTCTAGCGTCTAGACTTGGAGATCGTTCCTTCGGGGTCTACCGCTCGACTTTTAGCGAGGGTAGTGCAGCCTACCCTACTTGATCGCATAAAGGAGGGACAGCAGTCGGACCCCTCCTTCCAGAAGATTCGTGAACGGATATCGCTGGGACAGACTGACGATTATCAGCTGCACGCCGATGGCTCTATCCGATTCAGGGGCTGTTGGTGTGTTCCAGATGATAGTGGATTGAAGAAGGATATTCTTGCTAAGGCATGGGTCCCTAATTACGATACAATGGGAGAACCATGAGGAGCGCGAAGCAACGTGGGAACGTGAATCAGCCATGTTGGAGCGCTTTCCCCATTTATTTGACTCCTAGTTGTATTAAGTTTCGAGGACGAAACTTCCTTTTAGGTGGTAGAGATGTAAGAATTCGAATTTTTGTAATTAAATAAAAAAGAAAGAGAATAAAAGTAAAGTTGAATTTTGAGTCGTAAATGGCATAAATGGCCTAAGTGCCCCTTTCTGCAGTATAAATTGCATAGTTAATGGGTCAGAAATATCGCCTTTCAATCCGAGCCTGATCTCGAAGATCCGAGACCACGAGTGCGACCGTCTCGTCGAACCGATCGAAAACCATATTCAGCGAGTCCAGATCCGACGGCCGGATCTTCCAGAAATCAGCGAAGAAGCGGGCGGGACCCGGTACTTAAGTGAGGGTGCATGAACAGTAAACCCTAATTCCGAATCTCCACTAAGTGCCAACGTCTGCCAAATCGCCGTCTGGAAACCGATCATAGCACTCCAGGTAGTCGATTTGAACGGCTTCGTCGTTCTGGACGCAATGGCACTGACGGAATTTCCGTTTGACGACCCTAAGGTCTAGAAAAGCGCAATAACTGTAATTCGAAACGGTATTTTATGGACCGAGCTTATATCCGGGCAGTTTCTCGAAAATCAGAAATCACTACCTGATAGGTCTCGTCGAGCCGCACGCCATGGCGCAGTCCATTTTCCGTTTCGACGACCAGATCGCCTCGAAAAGCGAGAAATAAGGCGAAAAATATGACATTTGCACCATAAACCCTATATTTATTGCCTTGAAAAGCGTGCCACTGCTGGGGAAGGGACCTAAGTGTGAGATGAGTGTGCAGGGATGGACTGGAATGGAAATAATAAAGCTAGAGGGACCCAACTGCAATTGTGCAAAGCTTGCCCTATTCAAAACTTGAATTTTGAAAATTCGGTGGAAGCTCCCTAAAAGGACCCGCAGCCTCATCTCCCACAGCAACAAACCCTCACCTCTCTGCGCACTCCTCGCAACCCGAGCAAGCACCGGCCGCCGCCTCCACGTTTGCCGGAGAAGAAGATCAAGATCCACCTTGATCTCGGGTGGTTGATGAGGAGGGTACTCGGGAGGTTCCTAGGCGATCAAGACCTGGTCTGAGGACTCCTCGGTGAAGCCGCATCCAAGCCCGAGTGGAGCCGGACCCAGCCGCCGCCGTGCGCCGCCGCGGGGAAACCTCTCCTCCTTGCTAAGCTCCGGCGAGGTGAGTTGTTGCAACTTTCCTCTTAGTTTTGGCTTTTGGGCATGTGCAGTGTGTTTCTGACATCGAGGCGACTCCTCGGGTGCAGGCCAAGCCGCGGCCGCCGTCCCGATCGCCGGCGGGAGCCAACCCCGCCGAATTATCGTTTTCTGACCGATCGCGGGCGCGGGCTTCATCCGGCCGTCAAGATCGAGATCAGAGCCGTTGGATCATCTCCTCTCGTCGACTGCTGCACGTCCACGAAGTTGGAGGGTGATCAGATCAAGATCGGGCCCGCACGAGAGTGCCCTAGAAACCGGATTTTTGGCATTTGCGCCGATCGTCGCCGTCCGGCGCCGCCGCGGCCTCCCGACGCCGGCCACCACTGCACCGAGCCTCACGACGTTGGAACAGACCTTTTGGTCCAGGTTGCACCGGCCCGGAGCCGCCGCGCCGGAAACCGCCATTGTCGGCCTTGGAGCTTCACCCGAGCTCCGCCGCCGCGCCTTGCCGACGTTCCTAGTCACCGGAAAACCACTGAGGTGAGCTTCTTTGGTCCTTAGGAGCTTTCCCATTGGGTTGCATGCAGAGCTTAACGTAGGGGTTTTGGTCTGTAGGGTTGCACCCGAGTTCGGCTTCGGTCCCATCTCCGGCGATCCCCGGCGACTCGGGCTCCGGCCAACCATACAGGTAAGACCTAGACAACCCTCTATTGACTACCACCATCTTGGTTTTGGACCAAGGCACTTCTGTGATCGAGGTTCCAACCTTGCACCCGAGCTAAGCAATGCGGGCTTGTCTCCGGCCGCCGCCGCCTCCGGCTGCCGGGGCTCGACCCCACTTGACCATAACACCTTCTGGGACCCCTAGCTAACTTATGCTCACCACCTTTACAGGACTGAGCCTGGGTTGCTCAAAGAACCCTACATCCGAGCTTAGCTTACATTGTGTTGGTGCACCACCTTGCTCCGGCCACTGTTCCGTCCGATCTCAGGCAAGCCACAGGTGAGCCCCACTACTCTCAGTCCATGCTTAACTCCATGCTCCAGCTAAGTTTCAATTTGATCAAGTATAAGTTAAAATATAGCATAGTTGTTATTTAGCCCAAGAATGTTTATGAGCCAACTTTATTCTCGGGATCCGTGTCAGTCCAATTTTGTGAGCACGGCTTTCGTCTTGTCGTAACGGACGCGCTGAAACTTACGGCGTTGTCTTTGGATTCCTGGTTTGGAAGAATGGGTCAAAACAGTGTTCAAATTGACGTAATAATGCGAGTTAAGCTTAAGTTGTATTTAAGTTTCCCGTGATAGTGTCATATTGATATAGTATTGTTGGGATGGGGTGAGTGAGTCTATTACTGATCCCAGTTATATGTTCAGGGCCCAGTTGTTCAGCACCAGCCTCCCAGTAGCCGAGCGGGAGTTCGAGGATCTGCCTACATGCAGGTGGGTTATCTTCGGTCCGGGCTTTATCTATTCGGCCCTCTGGTTGCTTTAGTCCAGTCGGACACCTGTTATTGACTAGCCTGTGGATTTTATCCATATGATCCTTCTGATTGATATGGATTTCCTTAGACCTGTCATATACCCCTGATGCTTACATCTACATGCTCTATGACTACTCCTGATAGATCTTGATCGACTTGAGACACACTATGATTTCATATACCTGTTTATTAGCTTATTGATTTGATCTATATGACCCATGATGATTTCATCTATATATATATCACATGAGTTGCCCGATAGACATTTATTCCTCTGGATTGTCATATACACCTGTACTTGACAGCTATTGATTCTTTAGACATATCATGTACACTGGTTCTTGACTATACCTGATGACTTGATCTATATGTCATGTGATCCTCCTTGATAGACATTGATTCTTTAGACTCGTCATATATATCTGCTGATTTTATCTAGATTATCCCTGATGATTGTATTGACATGCCCCATGATTGTTCCTGAAAGTACTTGATCTACATGAGACATATCATATATATATCTGTTCATCAGCTTTTATATTTCAGTACATATATCTGCATGATTGGATTATACTTGTTGATACTTGTCACTTGAGATACTGCTTTACATCCCGATATGCATGATTGATTGATCCTGATCGATATATTCCCAGTACAGTAGATTTTCATGGTCTGATCATACCTGGTGATTTCTATCATATCGGCCACTTGTTATACTGCATTTATATCCAGAGATACTTGCTTATATATTCAGATATGCATGATCGACCCATGATCGATATACAGACAGATAGTTGCTTCCTTGAGGGGATCTCGGCATGGTGCCGATTACCCGGTCACTAGACCGTGAGATTGATCATTATGACTTGCCATGCACTGCTGTACTTCACGAACATGGCCGGGGTCGCTCCCCGTGGAGCTTGTTCTTTACCGGTAAAGTGGTCTAGAGGAAAGACCTGTGAGCCCCTTTTGCATCGAGACTGCTTGGCGTCTGTGAAGTGCAGGGTTATGTCAGCCGAAAGGGTGCCGAACAGTGGCTTTGCCTGAGGTTCTATGAGACCAATATTGGCACATGATTGGGTACTTGGGTTTCTGTTCTTGACGCATGATTCTTACCTGGTACCATTGTTGTTCTGTTTATGTTGTTCACTAGCATTATTCATCTGCAGTTTCACTTATGATTGATTACCTGCCTAGTTCAGTTTACCTGTGGATTTATTGCTTTCCAGTGGATGTTATCTGTTATCTATTTACCTGGTACCTTCACTGTTCAGCTATGCTTGATTATTACCGTGAGCCCCTGATTCCAGCATTTATTATCTACAGTTCCCTTATGTCTGACTTCTACAGTTATACCCTGATTTCCCAGCATTATTTATCTACAGTTTTTCTATGATTGATTATCTGCTTAGTTCAGGTTATCTGTGGATTTATTGCTTTCCAGTAGATGTTATCTGTTAATTCAGCTTTACCCCTTGATCTATTACTATCCGCAGATTTTAGTACCCAGTAGGTACGATTAGCTATTTCTCGGCTCGTCGTGCCCACTGGGATACACTCCGGTGTGTCTCACACCCTCGGGTGACTGTTTTTCAGGTCGTTCGGGTAGGGGGGTGTCGGGACGATCCAGTGAGGCTGTCACGATAGAGCTGTCCCCCCGATGATCTATTGACGTCTGAGATCTTCGGTGATTGTAGATGACTTTTATTTATAACTTTCAGCTTCCAGTTATTTAGATATTTTAGATTAATGATATTTTGATACTTCGGATTATTCCTGATGATTAGTATAGTTAGTTGAGATATTTATTGCTCTCTGATCGATGTTTGGATTAGCCTAGCCGTTCATGTATAGGAGAGACCCTATCCCTGTGGATAGGGGATTTCCTATATGTGTGGCGGTCTGTTACGCCTGTTTTGCAAACTCTGATTTATTCAAAAAAAAAAAAAATTTCAGACCTGATTTTTAAAACTCGGGGCGTGACAGGTTGGTTGGTTGATCAGTGGCGTGTCGACCCTTTCTTCGTGTGTTAGAATCGTTTGCGTTCAAAACGGGTGCGAAAAACAGATTCCATGCGAAATTCTGTGTTTTACTGTGGATTCGGGCGCCCAATAAAGAAATTGGGCGCTCGAATGTGGTGGGCCGGGCCGCATTTGACTAGGGGTCAATAGGGATAGGTGGCGGCAGCGGAAGGCATCCGCGTGGTGCCAGGCCCTGCTGACGCGTGTCCACGGTGTGGCGACGCGTGGCGCGCAGCGGGAGCGCCCGGAGGCGAGCGGGCGTGTCCTCCGCACAAGATGTGTCCTGGACGATTCGGGCGCTGATGAATCGGGTGCGCTCAGCAGTTTCGGGTGCCCGAAACCTGCCTTTTCAGCTGTGGAGCATGTTTTGCTTTGGTGTTTTTGAGGGTGCACCTTATCCTCTTGTTTGGCCTATAAATAGGGCTCTTTGGCCCAAAAGTAAGCCTTTTCCATTCCTCTTCATCTCCACCTTAGTTTGAAGACACTTGGGAGCTCTATTATCTTCTTCCTCTATACTTTTCCACCATAGTTGAGCTTGAAGCTTGCTTGTAGAGTTTGGCAACATCGTCGACGCTTCTTCCCCGGCTCCCCAGAACTGTAGTAGTAGAATTTTGAGGTGATTCTTGCAGTAAAATCTTCAGCACTCGAAGCTTTACAACTTTCGGACCTCCAATTTGGACCATAAGCTAGAATTTTTTTGGCCATCTTTGAGAC
This sequence comes from Tillandsia leiboldiana, assembly GCA_029204045.2. NCBI lineage: Eukaryota > Viridiplantae > Streptophyta > Magnoliopsida > Poales > Bromeliaceae > Tillandsia > Tillandsia leiboldiana. The sequence goes on from CM055079.1 coordinate 5,737,295, forward strand.
CCTCGTGCACAGTCTGGATTTTTGGACATCACTCAGTACTTTTCTTCCTCTGGACAGTAGGATTAAAGTTTTGAGCTAATTCTTATGGAAAAATCCTTCATCTTCAATCTTTAAGACTTTTACCACTTCACGAAATACGCCAAAACAAAATCCTTAACAATCTCCCCCTCTGGCGGTTTCGTGACAAAACAAAAATCCACTTAAAAAATTCAAAAAGATATTTTTGTTGCTATACAACAAAAATTTACATGAATGATCCAAATAAAAATGAATACAAGAGATAAACTCGTAAAACAAATTCTAGACTTAGACGTTTGTACTCTCTGCAAAAGAAATAATTTTTGACAAAAGAAATCGTTAGATACCTCAAGAATTTAAGTATTCAATAAGCAATCAGAGAGATAGAGTTTATACTCACCATGACATTAATTATCAGATATGTATGAGAATAAGCAATCTCGGATTTACATATCATCTAATCCTTGAAAGTTCAAATGTCATATCAAGATTTAACAAGTTCAAAGTTATGTCAGTTATCAAGCAACTTGTTAATAATATTACATGCCCAAATAATTGGTCAAATAGTTAGTAGTGGCATGTACTTAGAGTACAAAGTTTTCAACTTACCTTTACTTCTCAAAAGTTCAATGTTCTCTCCCCCTTTTTGTCATATGAAACAAGCCAAAATTAAATGAAGGGCAAAGTTCAAAATGCAAAAGTAAAAACCTGCAAAAGAGAAACATGATTAGAACTAAGAAAAATGTCAGAAACATCAATCCGAGTCTGTGTCGTCGGAGTCACTACAACCAAGTTTGGTAAAAATCTTCTTGACCAACTTCGCAAAAGATTTAAACTTCTTCTTTATGTCGACTTGGGTGGCAGTAACCTTAGCCATGTCTGAAGATATCTGTGTTATTTCTTTTGACATGCGTTCTTGCTCCGACGATAGTCGTTGCTGCTCTCGATAGATTGATGTAACAGAGGCGTCATCCTCTGAAGTAGAAGATGCTGCTGCTGTTGTTGCCGTTGTTGCTGCTGTTGTTACTGGTGCTGATGATCTCTTGCCTCGGGGAGGAGTAGGTGTATCATCTGGTTTTTTGGGAAGTGACTTCACAACCGTCATGTCATTGATTGCCCCCAAGCTATGCATATAACTTGACGATCGAATGTCGACGTCAAATTTCCTCAAAATCCGCATAACGATCATAGGGAACGAAAGTCGCTCCGTCTGATGAGGATGCTCCACTAGTCCATTGGTCCGCCTTCATTGTCCTGAAGGTTGTTAGCACAGAGATAGAAAGTTCGTACAAGATGAATACAATAACCTGTCGATTCCGGGAAGTTGCAAATGGGAGATGCCAATTCTATCAATAAGACGACCAAAAGTCGCAGATCGGTCTCGCAAGTTCCTGATATTGACATGACGTTCCCCAATGCACTCTCTGTTTTCAAAAGCTTTCATCCTATCCGTTTTGATGTGAACAAAATCTTACGGAGGTGGCTCACTTGCTAGTGGCTCGTTGATCTCAATACCTCGCGCCCTCCCTCGCTTTCTTGCAACACTCTTCATTTTCATGGACATGGGTGTTGGTTGCATGGGAGCTTTCCCTTTTTCGGCAGCAGTAGGCGGAGTCTTCGCCTTTGTAGAAGCAGGGGCTTTCCCCTTTTCTGCTGTTGCAGCCAATGCTGCGGTTTCCTCAAGGACTTTATCCCAGTCCTCCGATTCTGTCTCCGATTCATCTACGGAGATATACTCTCCTTCCTCTTGAGTTCTTTTCATACTCTTGAGCTTGTTCATCGCTCGCGTGCTAACCATGGCAACAATGAGCACTATTATCCAACCAAACACCATCTTGGTTAAGGGTGTTGGAAAAGTCGCCTGTGAGCAAGAACTCAAAGAATATGAAAAATTGTTTAATTTCTAAAAATCTGAAAAATCTTACCCAAACAATCCTTATCATGTATAGAGACTAGGAATCAAGTTAGTTTTGCAAAAAGAATTTTAAAAATAGATCAATCCCATGATTTTAAAAAAATTCCCAAATTTTGCCTTAAAACCGAATTTTTAGAAATCTAAGCCCAAAAATCCGTTAATCAAATGAATACAAGGCATAGAAACAAAACTAATGTATCCAGAGTTCTTATTTCAAAAGAAATTTGATCAAAAACCGTTTAAGAATGAATTCATAGCATGAAATTCTCTCACGTATGGGAGAATATGAACAAAACAGTGAATAATAATGATTTTGATCAAAAGAACTTACTTGGATCGAGAGAAATCAAGTTGAAAAAGAACCAAAACTTCTGGATTCTAGAGAGAGAAACTCTAGGAAGCTAGAAATAAAAGTTTAGAAGTAATAGAAATCAAATTAGCCTTCGTTTCAATAAAAACCTAGCCGCGGTCCGGATCGGGTTGGAATCTAGTCCGGATCGGCTACCTGCAGAAAATCCCATTGTTCGGGATCCGGACTGAGTCCATCCAGTCCGAACTGCCTGCAACATTTTCTCCAAAAAAATTTGTAAGAATTTCAGAAAATTCGAAAAAGTATGTAAGCATTTTTGCATATCAACTTTAAACAAAAAGTATCGTTTCACATTAAAAGAAAATAGATTATGCTAAATCTATCATTAATACTCAAATAATGAAACGAAAATTTATAAAAGTTAAATCTTCTAAAGTTGAGCAAGGTCTAAACATCAATCACGATCTAATGAGTAATGAATTTATCAAATCATCAATTGAATAAAGAAAATGAAACACAAAGATCGATAGATGTTTGAAATTCCAAATAAATTAGATAATGCTATCTAGTCAATATGTTTTAGGGAGTTGCTCTTTGAGCATCTTTCAATTTAAAATCCCACCTTATACCAACCTTGGAATTCGACAAAGTCAAGTATTCCAAAAAGCATTTTATCAAGCAAACTAGAAATCACCATACTTGGTAAAACATGTGGTAGCTGCACACAGTACTCGGACGACCGAGGTGGTAGCTCTTTCCTCCATGTGGTGGTAGTTTTCACACTCTACTAATGGGATGTAACTCTTTCCATATCTTTTGAGCATCAAACATTAAATAATACTCCCCCTCAATTGGCTATCAATTATATAAAATATAAAATATTCAACCAAAAATTGATCTCGTGTTCATACTTAACTCAATTATCAAATAAGATAAAAACTATACCAAGAGATCATTGAGAGAGGAATTGACTTTGATCAAATAAAGATGAAGTAAATGATATAAATGATCATTGCATCAAGAGAGTTATAATGATATCCAAATCATAATAAATTTCTCAAAACATGAAAAGATGCAATTAAAGTCAATTTAACAAATGCTCAGTTAATGTTCTATATACACAAAACACAAAACAAAACCTAACCTAAGTAATGGTTCAAAAATTGTTATTTCAAAGAAAGTATTCCAATTGCTTTACGCAAATGAATAAAACATTTTTGATCCAAAGGTTTTGTCAAAATATCGGCTAATTGATCTTCAGTTGAAACATAAGAAATTTGTAAAGTACTTGATTCAACTAGCTCTCTAAGAAAATGATATCTAAGTTCAATGTGTTTTGTTCTTGAGTGCAACACAGTGTTTTTAGAAATATTTATGGCACTAGTGTTGTCATAAAGTATTGTTACCGAAGTCGCAGGAATGCGAAAGTCGCTCAAAACACTTTTCATCCAAATCAATTGAGTTGAACAACTTCCCGCTGAAATGTATTCTGCTTCGGCAGTAGAGAGAGCAATGCAGTTTTGCTTCTTACTATGCCATGCAACAAGACAATGGCCAAGGTAAAAGCATGCACCACTCGTGCTCTTCCGATCATCTATTGATCCAGCCCAATCGGCATCCGAATATTCTATTATGTCGAGAGATGTGCCCATAGGATACCAAATTCTGAAATTTGTTGTACCTTTGACGTACTGGATGATCATTTTCACCGCTTTCAGGTGAATTTCCTTTGGTGCTGACTGATATCTTGCGCAAATCCTAACACTGAAGGCAATGTCTAGGCGACTAGCCGTAAGGTAAAATAGACTTCTAATCATGCTTCGGTAAAGCTTCTCGTCTACTTTTTCTCCGTGAGATTCACATCCAAGTCTCTTATTGCTAGTTCCCATGGGAGTCGGAAAGTCTTTAGAATTCTTTAATCCGAATTTCTTGACCAACTCCATTGCATACTTGGATTGAAATAAATGAATGCCATCATCACTTTGCTTAACTTGCAATCCAAGAAAATATGTAAGCTCACCGATCATGGACATCTCAAATTCGCTTTTCATTGTTTCGGCGAATTTTGAAGCATCATTATTCCTCGTAGCACCAAACACAATGTCATCCACATATATTTGTGCTACAATGAAATTGTCTTGAAAATGCTTCACAAAGAGTGTCCGATCGGCTCCCCCTCGAGTATAGCCCCTTTCCAAAGGGTGCTTTGTCAATCTTTCATACCATGCTCGCGGTGCTTGTTTTAGGCCGTAAAGAGTATTTTTTCAATCAAAAAATATGGTTTGGAAGTTTATGATCAATGAAACCTTCCGGTTGAGCCACATAAACTTCTTCATTTAGAAAATATTTAAAAATGCGCTCTTTACGTCCATTTGAAAAAGTTTAATTTTAAAATAGCAAGCGATAGCGAATAGAATACGAATTGACTCGAGACGGGCTACCGGGGTGAAAGTCTCATCAAAGTCTATACCTTCAACTTGTGAATAGCCCTGAGCAACTAAACGTGCTTTGTTCCGTACAACGGTACCATCTTCATTTTTCTTATTTTTGAAAATCCATTTTGTACCGATTATGTCTTGTTGCTTCGGGGGCTTCGTTAATTCCCAGACTTTATTTCTTTCAAACTGATTAAGCTCTTCTTGCATAGCTTCTATCAAGTAGTCGTTCTGAAGAGCTTCATCAATATTCCTTGGTTTTACCATGGAGACGTAGTATGCGACTCCACATTCCAATTGTCTCCGAGTTCTTACTCATTCTTGAGGATCTCCAATGATGTTCGATTTAGGATGGTCCTTGGAGATACGAAGTGTTTGAGGTAACAGAGCACTCGGGGGTAATTGCGATGATTCCTGCACATTGGATGAACTAGAAGAACCATGAGATGCATCAAAATTTTCAGAAGAATTATCATGCAAAGATGCAATATCATTAGCAGAAAATTCATCATCAAGAGACATATCAAGAGTAGATTTATCAGAAGACAAATGGGAAGCTTCATCTACTTTAACATTAATTGATTCTATCATCGTCTTCGATTCAAGATTGTATACTCGATATGCTCTACTATTTGTAGAATAACCCATAAAAATTCCTTTGTCACAACGAGGGTCGAACTTTCCAAGATTTTCACGATCACGCAAAATGTAACAACGACTCCCGAAGATACGAAAATATTTGATATTAGATTTTCTACAAAACCATAGCTCATATGGTGTATTTAAAGTATCCGGGCGCAAATAGATACGATTGATCACATAGACCGCGGTGTTAACTACTTCAGCCCAAAAATATAAAGGGAGTTTCTGGCTATGAAGCATAACATGCGCCATCTGTTGAACAACTCTATTTTTGCGCTCGACTACACTGTTTTGTTGCGGTGTATAAGGTGCAGAGAATTCATGTTTTATGCCGTTTGAAGTGCAAAAATCAATGAATTTAGAATTGATGAATTCTCTACCTCTATCACTCCGAACATGAACGATCTTTTCATTCTTCTCAATCATAATACGATGGCAAATCTCATGAAAAGAATCAAAAGTTTCCGCTTTCTCTTTTAAAAATGCTACCCATGAATATCTAGAGAAATCATCAACCAAAAGAAAAATATACTATTTTCCACCCAAACTTGGTTGACGAGTCGGTCCCATTAAGTCCATATGCAATAATTCTAATGGCCGTTTAGTTCCTACATGGTTCAAATTCTTGTGAATGGATCTAGTTTGTTTTCCCTTTTAGCAACCACCACACACAAGGTTTTCTTTGAAGTTCAATTTAGGAACACCTCTAACTATGTCTTTGTTAGATATTCTAGATAGTTCTTTAAAATTTATGTGACCTAGATCATGCTAAAGTGTCTCATTATCAAGTGACACTAGGTTACAATGTTCAGAAAATTTATTAGGAACTACATAGCAGTTATTTTGTGATCTAACCCATTTCAAAAAGAATGAATGGTTTTTGTCAGTTACAATACATTCAACATAAGAGAAATTAACTGAGAAACCAATTATCACACAATTGACTAATGCTTATGAGGTTAGTCTTAAGGCCTTCAACAAATAAAATATTGTTCAAAGCCGGACCATCTGGAATAGCAATTGTTCCTTTGCTAACTATTTTTGAAGATCGTCCATCTCCGAAAACTACAAGTCCTCCGGAGGTTTTCTCTAAAGATTGAAAAAAGTTTTTATCACCAGTCATGTGACGGGAACATCCACAATCCAGATACCAAGACGAATTGTCATATGCATGTAGTGAAGTATGAATGACAAGACAAGGGAAGAGTTCACCTTTGCGCACCCAAACCTTACGAGTTTTGGAATACGTCGGCAATGATCGTGACATTGGTCTTCTTGGTGAACGCATCTTGTACGTTTGATCACTTTTCTTTGGAATCCATGATGACGTCGTCTTGTGGGGTGTATTACCATTGTTCTTGACCTTTGGTTGATTTCTTCTTGAATTCCGGTCTTTATTCTTGATGGTAGTCGTTGCAAGAGGTGCTTTATTTGATCGCTTCGCTCCATTCTTGCAATTCCGTCTTATGTGCCCTGCAAAATCACAATGAAAACATACCTTTGTGAAAGTTGAACTTGAAGTAGATGAGGTAGGCTTGTTAACATTGGATGCAGTGATTTTTGTTGGAGGAGGAGAAACCGACTGGGGCACAAACTTTGTACCGCTCCAACTTGGATCCTCACCGGTTCGAGTGTACCCAAGACCCAACCGATTCGATTGACCGAGACCAAGCAGCTTGTCCAACTTGCTCCTTCCAGAAGAGAATCGCTTCAAATCCTCCTTAAGTTGGAATATGGTCTTTGTCATCTCCAATTTTTCTTGTTGAGCCTCAGAGTAGAGCTTTGAGAAGTGATTTACATTATCCACCAATTTGATATTTTCCTTCTCGAATTGCTCGTTCTTCTCTCGAAGGGAAACATTTATTTTGACCAAGTTATCCCTTTCCTCTTCAAGAACGTTTGAGAGAGAAGTTGCCTTTTTAGCTTGTTCTTCAAGATCCCACAACCTTCTTCTCAAACTCTTGTTATGTTTTGCCAATTTCTTTGAATCCTTCACTAATTTATGGTAGGCAAAAGCAAAGTCTTCACCTTCGGAATCGCTCGGTTTATCATCCGTTGTAATTTTTTCATTTAAGGAGGAGATGGATAATGAACCAGAGGAGGTCACTGAAAAACACACGAAAGGTGAAGTTGTGGACGCCATAAATGCTGTGGCGTTGTTATCATCATCACTAGAAGATGACTCATCAGAAGAGGAAGTGTCATCCCATGTGACGGCTTGCATAGCTTTTTTCTTTGACGGATTCTTGTTAGGACACTCCGTTGAGATATGGCCATAACCTCGGCATTTGAAGCACTGGATTTGTCCCTCGGTGTTCTTCTTGTCATTTGAAGAACCCTCTTGCTTTCTTGATTTAAAGCTTGGATTTCCTTTGCCTTTCTTTGACTTAACGAAGGAAGATGGTTTGCTTGAATTTCCCCTTCGAAAGTTTCGGCGAAATTTCCTTGTCAAGAACGCAATTTGTTTCTTGAAATCCTCCATCGATAAATTTTCATCAGCGTCTGAGGAGGATGAATCTGCGTCTTCTTCCTTTGTTGATTTCAAAGCAAAACCTGAATACTTAGAAGAAGAGAAAGGCTTTCCAGAAGAATAGTTAGTAGAAAAAGTCATTTCATACGTTTGAAGTGCACCAACTAATTCTCTATCTTGATTTCGTCCGGGTGTTTTACTGTTTCAATGGTTGCGACCTTAGGGCGAAATCTTTCAGGAAGAGTTCTCGAAATATTTCTTACAACTTTAGATTCTGAAATTTTTTCTCCCAAGTTAGCATGTGTATTAACGATATCTTGCAATCGTGTATAATAATCTGTGAACGATTCATTTTCTGCCATATGAATTGAATCAAATTTGCTCGTAAGCATTTGTAGTTTTTGAATCTTCACTAAACTTGTACCCTCATGTGTAACTTCGACCTAGGTTTGATGGTGACAACATCGACAATAATCTTAGTAGGATTTGTCCATCCAAACTCAATTGATTGCCAAACCCGTTCGTCGATGGAAATTAAAAACACTCTTATGCGTATTTTCCAATAAGCAAAATTTGTTCCATCGAAGAACGGTGGTCTATTGATGTTTCCACCTTCAACCATTGTTTACAACCCTATTCCTGCTTTAATACCCCTTGTGGGTTATGTTAATATTGATCTGAATAGGGGAAAAACCACCTAGAGGGGGGGGGTGAATAGGTGTAAACAATAAACACACCAAATCGTTGTGTAAAAAAATAACCCAATGCGGAAAAAAAATAAGTACGCAAGATTTTACATGAAAAACTCCGTCACAGGAGTAAAAAACTACGGGACCGATAATACGGCGAAATCCACTAAGATTAAACACGTACAAGGTGATTTACCGTAACCCTACGACTCAACCTTTTCCATACGCTCCTAGTTGATCTTCTCCGCTCGCTCCGAACGCTCCTCAAATCCACGATTTGCGTCCCAACGCCGAATCCACGACATCCAACGTCGAATCCATGACGTCCAACCGAATCCACGGTCTTCACCAAAGTAGTACGTATCGATCACACGAATGTACCTCGCTCCGAATCCACGAGAGCGGTAGCACCTTGAATCCACAAGGCCACGCGAATCCACGCGCCGATTTTTGGGAAAATCGTTGTTTTTGTTGGTGATGATAATCCGCCGAATACTTAGATCAAAGATAGATAAGAAAACACAATTTAAGTATTCATCAATTTGATTCTACAAGAAACAAGAGTTTGGAAATCCTAGAATCAAATTGATCAATATAGACGAAGAAATATGAAATTAATCGTGTTTTCCTTTCTTCTCTATATATGGATTTTTCTAGATTTCTCGGTTATTCTTCGGTTACCCTAGATGTAAAATTAGGGTTTATTTATAGGCTAGAAACCTTTAGAAAGAGATAAGAATAAAAAACTACCTTATCTGGAATTTTCTCGCTCGGCGGTCCGGACTGGATTAAATCTGATCCGGACTGTCGTCTTTAGACAGAGTTTTTCTAGAAAAACAAGTTCGGGGTCCGGACTGGATTTGGCCTGATCCAGACTGTTCATGCGATTTCAGCAAAACCATAGTTCGGGGTCCGGACTGAGCAGAGGCTGTTCCGGACTGAAATTCCGCATGAACTCAACTATGTTCGGGGTCCGGACTGGATGGTCCTGATCCGGATCTTGAACAACCAACTTGTCCAGTTTTTTATTTTTATGCGATTAAAAATCATCCAAGTGTTTCTAAACTATAAGAATTTATTCGGATCACCAAAATTATTTAGTTAAACGTACCTGATCCTTTTGAATTCATTCTTCTTGAGATTGATGTATATGATCCACAATCCTTCATCTTCAATCTTCAAGACTTTTACCACTTCACGAAATACGCCAAAACAAAATCCTTAACAGAGAGCAGATACTGAGAGAGGCTCACTATACATCTTATACCATTCACCCTGGTGGGACTAAAATGTATGGAGACCTCAAGGCACAGTTTTGGTGGAAAGGGATGAAGAGAGATATTGAGAGGTTTATTGCACATTGCTTAACTTGTCAGCAGGTAAAAGGTGAGCATCAAGTTCCAGCTGACAAGTTACAAAGCCTTCCAATCCCTGAATGGAAATGAGATTATGTCACCATGGACTTTATTGTGGGATTTCCGAGGACGCGGAGTGGTGCTGATGCTATATGGGTGATTGTGGATAGATTGATCAAATCAGCCCATTTCTTGCCTATTCAGATGAGTTGGTCTCTGGCGCGTTTAGCACAGCTGTATATGGATGTGATAATGAGACTTCATAGAGTACCAGCTTTGATTATATCAGATAGAGACCCGAGGTTCACATCACATTTTTGGAGGAGCTTTCAGACCACCTTGGGAACTTAGCTTCACTTCAGTACAACCTTTCACCCAAAAACTGATGGATAGACTGAGTATACCATTCAAACTCTAGAGGATATGTTGAGAGCATGTGTCGTGAGTTTTAGTGGGAGTTGGGATCGACATATGAGATTGGCAAAGTTTGCGTACAACAATAGCTATCAAATGAGCATCAAGATGGCGCCGTTTAAAGCATTGTATGGACGCAAATGTCGATCACCATTATATTGGAGTGAAGTGGGTGAAAGGAAGATATTGGGACAATATTTGCTACTAGAAGCTGAGAAAAAGGTTAAAATCATTCGACAACACTTGGTGACCGCCCAGAGTCGACAGAGGAGTTACGCCGATAGTATGTGACGAGACTTAGAATTTCAGACTAGTGAGCATGTTTTTTCGAAAGTCTCGTCGTCCCGAGGGATGCGTAGATTTGGAGTACGCGGAAAGCTCAGTCTGCGATTTATCGGTCCTTTCAAGATACTTGAGCGTATTGGACCAGTTGCATATCGAGTTGCGTTATCACCCCGACTTGCAGGCACACATGATGTGTTTCATGTATCGATTTTGGGGAAGTATGTTTTTGATCCCTCGCATGTGATCGACTTCACCTCACTGGAGCTAGAGAAGGATATGAGCTGTCAGGAGTACCCGATGCGGATTCTTATCCGTGAGACTAAAGAATTGCGCAAACGAATCATACCATTTGTGAAGATTCAGTGAAACCATCATGATGAGCGAGAGGCTACCTGGGAACCTGAGGATGAGTAGAGGATTTCTCATCCATACTTATTTGAGACTCCCTTATGAGGTATGTTCGGTTTCGTGGACGAAATCCTTTTTAGTGGGGGAGAGTGTTAAGACCCGAATCCCAGTTGACAAGTTGGTTGGTTGATCAGTGGTGTGTCGACACATTCTTCGTGTGTCAGAATCGTTTGCGTGCAAAACAGATGCGAAAAACGGATTCCACGCGAAATTCTGATAAAAAAACACTATATATATGTGTTTTATTGTGGATTCGGGCGCCCAATAAAGGAATTGGGCGCCCGAATTTGGTGGGCGGGGCCGTATTTGACCCGGGGTCAACAGGGACAGGTGGCGGCAGCGGAAGGCGTCCGCGTGGCACCGGGCCTTATTGACGCGCATCTGTAGCGTGGCGATGCGTGGCGCGCAACGGGAGCGCTCGGAGGCGAGCGAGCACGCCCTCTGCGCGACACTTGTCCTGAGCGATTCGGGTGCTGATAAATCGGGTGCGCTCAGCAGTTTCGAGCGTCCGAAACCTGCCTTTTCAGCTGTAGAGCATGTTTTGCTTTGGTGTTTTTGAGGTTGCATCTTATCCTCTTATTTGGCCTATAAATAGGGCTCCTTAGACCAAGAGAAAACTTTTTTCCATTCCTCTTCATCTCCATTTTAGTTTGAAGACAGTTGGGAGCTCAATCATCTTCTTCCTCCATACTTTTCCACCATTGTTGAGCTTGAAGTTTATTTGCAGAGTTTGACAACTCCGTTGATGCTTCTTTCCCGGTTTCCCTAGAACTGTAGGAGTGAAACTTTGAGGTGATTCTTACAAGAAAATATTTAACACTCGAAGCTCTACAACTTTTGTATTTTGGAGGAGCTCCAGTTTGGACCATAAGTCAGGTATTTTTGGTCATCTTTGAGACTCTCGTGCACAGTCTGGATTTTTGGACAACACTTAGTATTTTTCTTCCTTTGGACAGTAGGATTAATTTCTTGAGCTGATTTTTATGGAGAAATCTTCAGAACTCGTATCTCTACAACTTTGTTATTGAAGAGAGTGGCCAATTCCAGTATTTGAATAGGTATGTATACCCATCTTTGAGCTCCTGTGTGCAGTTTTTAGAGTTTGGACAGCTTTGAGTATTCATGGGATTTCTCTACCTTTTTCTTACGAAATGGAGGATTTCAAAGCTTGGTGATCATCTAGACTTCAAGAGGAGCATTTTTATACCTTAATCTTGGAATTTGGAAGGTATTTGATACACTATATTAAGCTTCTTCTCAGAACTTGTGATGTTGAAATTCTGCATGTTAAGTTGGTACACCATTTTGTGTTATTTCAACTGTGGACATAATTTCATGGCTCAATTATGGTTTTGTGGTTAATTAATTGGTTGAATACAATCTTATGAGTATGGTGAATAATTTCTCTTTTGGATTCAACTTGTGATTATGCTTAATTTGGAATATATGTCAAGTTGAATCTCAGCTTGTGAATGCATACAGAATTTTTGGACAGCAATGATATGATCATGTTATGAGCTGAATTGTGGTATTTAAAATTAGTTTTTTGTGGATCTCTTGATATTTCTAAGTTATTTGAGAACTTAGGAATCAAAGTTGGGCTGCGGTATTGAAGTATATTGAGGCATATAGTTGGGCTGTGGTATTTTGATTCTTTTACTACTTATATCAAATGCTGAATTTCTGCACAGCTGTTAATGTTTTTACAATTATGTTCAATCCACGAGGAGTTTTTGGAAGTTTTTGGGTTTGTTAGAAAGCTAAGAACCTGAGAATTGTGGACGTAGAAAATCAGGTCGATTGGACAGCGGATCATTGAGCAATTAGGTGGGTTTTTGGAGCACATCGAAATTGCGGCCTATATATCGATTCAATCAATTTTGGCATTGTGTGGTTGTGGTGTTTACTATCTATATTTGGTCAAATCATGCTTAAACTTGAGACTTATGTTAAGAACTACACTATCATGTGTGAGAACTATTCCATACTTGTTTGGACATCTAGATAGGCCACACTCTTTTTATATCGCTATACTATTCATTTTGGATTCAAACTTAGGAGAAAACCCCTTTTCTTCTTCTTTTATGTTTATTGTTGCTCGGGGTATTGAGCACGGTTGGAAATAGTATAGCTATGATATCGAGTCGAGTGGGATAGCACCTGATTATTTAACTCGGGAGTTGTTCGGCAACTGCAGATTGTGGGCGGTTGGTCGATTCGTGTTTATGCGTTAGTTGGGGCCGGGATTGCATTAGTGGATTGAGTCTTCCACCTTGAGCATAGTGATGACTTTTGCCTGCTACATACTCAATTTGGTTACTTATTTACTCGAGTAGGGTCGCGCCCCTCGAGTGCCACTCCGGAGTAGGTGGGACCGTGATAGCTGGTCAGTTAGATTGATACTTGAGTATGATTCCACGCCATTGATACACGGTCGTGATGTCACGTCATTGATACACGACGGTGAGAGATCTATTGTGTTGCGAGTGCAGGTAGGACCGGGTTGGTACCGGTAGATTGATTGGGTTATATCTCGGCAGTTTTTTTTTAGTGATGCATACATACATATACTTGATATTTTACATTTTAGCATTGGGCATAGTAGTATAGCTTTCATTCCAACTATTGCTTTCATACTTATTATCATTTCCTACTTTGGCTTTTTGGTAGACTTGGTGGATAGGTCAGAGGTTTGATAACATACCCACTGAGGACTACTTGTTTTAGTAGTTCTCACACCCGTTGTTGCTCCCCAGAGACTTCCACAGTAGTAGCGCTGCAGGTAGAGCGTGGCAAAGGGATTGCGGACTAATTAAAGCTCCTCCCTGACGACTTGATAGAGGTGGACCTGTTGTTTATTTATTTCATTTTCAGTTTTTAGACTTCCAGACTACTATATATATTTGGGTCTGGCTGGAGCCAGTTGTTTGTACATATTTATTGTGAGAGGTGTTGTTGTATATATTGGTATTGTACTGGGAGTTGTATATAGTGGAGTTGTACTTAGGTTATTTTGGAGTTGTATTAGAGTGGTACTTCAGAGTTGTATCTTGGAGTTATTTTTTTGGAGATATATTTATTTATATACAGTTAGTTTGTGATTTATTTTCTTGCTCTATACCACTTTTCTTGGCTTTACTCACTCCTGTATTACATCATCCTGTTACTTGAGTTGTTGTATCGCTTCGTATACATGGGAAATACTGCGTATGCGTCAGATCTGTTGTCGAACTCAGGTTCTAGTTTACATCCGGGGCGTGACAAATAATGTGTTGTGTGGACGCGATTTTCGGAATGGTTTTGTTTAAATTGATTTTTAAAACAATGTGTCGGGTGGATGTGTATTTTAAACAGTGTGGATCTATCCTTTCTTCAAATGATTCCACCGAATGTACGCCATTTTCAAATATTGGTATTTAAAATGTTTAATTTGTACAATCTCTATGTGTTGAATGCCTTTCATATTTCCACAATGTGCATGTGGTTGATATCTGTGATTGTATGTGTGTCTACACCATGCATATACAAGAAAAACTTTGTCCGTTCGTACAAAGAGATCTTGTATGTGTGGTGGGTTTGTGCACGTCCCAGGTGCGGGGTTTATAAAAAAGAAAAGCTTCCGCAAAACCGAGAATTTTCTATATATTTGAGTTCTCAAATTGCTCTCAGGGCGTGACAATACAAGAATGGTCAATTCCAAGAAGTATTCATGAAGTACGGAGTTTTCATGGATTGGCATCTTTTGACCTGAAATTTATTTGAAATTTTAGCAACCTAATGGTGCCGGTAACTGATTGTTTAAAGTTAAAAGGTTTTTAGTGGACTTCAAAGGCGCAAAAGAGTTTCGACATTATTAAAAAGAAAATTACTTCTACGCCAATTTTGAGTCTCCCTAATTTCACAAAGTTTTGAAGTGGATTGTGATGCATCGAGTTATGGAATAGACATTGTGATGAATCAAGAAGGGCGTCATATAGCCTTCTTCAGTGATAAACTATCGGAACCGAAAGCCAAGTATTATTCTACATACGACCTTGAGTTACATGCAGTGGTTTGAGCACTACGACATTGGAGACACTATTTACTACATTAAGAATTTATATCACATACCGACCATGAAGCATTGAAGTATATGAATGGTCAAGAAAAGTTGAGCAGCCGACATGCGAAGTGGGCGAGTTTTCTGTGAGAGTACAATTTTGTGCCCGACATTAATCAGGAACTATCAACCAAGTTGCTGAAGCCTTGAGCCGGCAGACCCGAGTCCTTACCACAATGAGGGTTCAAGTTGCTGGGTTTGATACCTTAAAAGAGCTATATGCAGAAGATCCATGCTTCGACAAAGTATTTGCCGAAGCGAGTCAGGAATGTTAGCCGAATTTCAGGTGCTAGATGGGTTGCTATTTAAAGGTGTACAGCTGTGTATTCCCGATTGTTCGCTACGTGAGAAAATTATCAAGGAATTGCACGGTGAATGGCACTGTGGTGGAGATAAGTCGATGGCACTGGCCTCAAGTGATTATTACTAGTCGAAGATGAAGTGAGATGTCGGTGGATTTGTCGACCGATGTCATATATGCCAAGTATCGAAGGGAGCTGCAACGAACACAGGGCTGTATACTCCTTTACCCGTACCAGACGCACCACGAAAAGATGTCAGCATGGGTTTTGTTCTAGGGCTTCCGAGGACGCAATGGGGTATGGATTCGGTTATGGTGGTTGTTGATCGATTCTCCAAGATGGAACATTTTGTTCCACATAGAAGAACCATAGATGTTAGCAATATAGTCGATATATACTTTAAAGAGATAGTGAAGATGTATGGTGTACCGAAGAGTATAACATCGGATTGAGACACAAAGTTCATAAGCCACTTTTGGAGAAGTATTTCGAAGAAATTAGGAACCAAATTGAAATTTAGCACGCTATATCATCCCTAGATCGATGGGCAAACTAAAGTGGTGAACCGAAGCCTCGGTAATTTATTGCATGAATTAGCTGGAGACAAGCTGAAGTAGTGGGATTTGGTCTTTCCACAAGCTGAATTCGCTTTCAACCAATCTCGAAATCTTACAACTGGCAGGAGTCCTTTCGAGGTAATTTATGGCTCTAACTCAAACAATTTTCTCGATTTACTACTATTCCACATATAGAAAAGCAAGGTGGTTAGGAAGAAGCTATTGCCAAGCAACGTACATAGAGAATAGCAATGCAAAGTATAAAGCGACGGTGGATCGGCACAGATGGAAGTTGACATTTGATGAGGGTGATTACGTATGGGTTATTTTAACCAAGAATCGTTACCTAGCGGGCGAATACAACAAACTTAGCGAGCGAAAGATCGGTCCTTGTGAGGTGTTAAAGAGGATTAATGATAATGCATATCAAATTAAGCTACCAAGTCACCTAAATACGCCGGATGTTTTTAATATAAAACATTTGATCCCTTACAACGGAGATTTATCGGAGGACGGAAAGTTCAACTCGATGACGAGTTCTTTCCAACCCGGGGAGGATGATGCGCCTAGTTTAGCGATTGCATTCTTGGAGAAGCGCAATTCCGCTAAGCCAAGTCGAAAATCCCACTAGGCTCGGCTCATGATTCTCGGCTCTTTCTGGATCGCACTCGGGTCTCGATTGAGTTCGATTCTCGGCTCTTGGCTTTTTTATGTCACTCGGTTGTTTAAGTTTTTGTTTGGTATTTAAGACATTTTAGAAAAGTTTATATTTATCCTATTTTAGTTTTGATTAATTAGTTATTTCAAATCTGTTTAGATTTAGAAATATATTTGAGTTAGTTATGATTGTATTAGAAAATTGCTAAATTTTAGAAATTTAATTTACAATAGGATTCGAGTATCACCTCTATAAATAGGTGTAGAGTTTTGGTTAATACTAGTGTAGTCACCCGCGCGATGCAGCCGGTAGATAAAAAAAAAATATATATATTAATAGAATATATATTTTTATAAATTTTAAATATATAAGAGTGAAAAAATTTTCATATCAAATTAATAATAAATTAATCCAAATGTATAACCAGTATATATGTTTAAGTTTAACCGTTCAAAAAATAAAATGGGAATTCAAGTAATTATCAAGTTTTTTGCTTCCCGAGTTTTTAATATACCCATCCTGAACCATTTTGTTAATTAACTTCCTCATAGTGCTATGATTAGCTTTCCCGTCTAACTTGCTTTGAAGCTTCGCTATTGTCACATAATTCATTGGTAAAGTATGATAAAGAGCTTGAAACCAAATCGCAAGCACAATAAATAAAAGACATAAGCTGTTGGATAAAAATATAAACGTATATTTGTATATAAATATATCAATTAAGAGCATATGATATCTTCATGTACATGAAATCCTCATCGACGTCTTGGTAGTTTCCTCGGTCTGTGGAATCTCCTGCATCTCAATCTCCTCCTTTACAACAGATGAATTGGAGTTGACTTCCTGGTAGTGGAAAAAAAAAAAGAAAAAAAAGGAAGTTAAAAGAAAAGGTGCATAAAGAAAAAGAAAAAGAACCAATCGTTATTTACCTTGTTAATATTGTAACTATCCTTCGCAGCTATGGATATTTGTGATGAACATACAGAACTTCGTGATGAGTATAAGATGGTTAACTTGGACTTTGATCTTCTTAAGAAAACCTATAATATTTTAATTGAGGAAAAAAAATAAATTGTTTCTGAATTGAAGGAGATTATGGATGGTATTGCTAGATGCTATACCTTGGTTAATCACCCTACCTCTGGTCCAATTGATGTAGAATCAAAAGTCGAAGCGGTACTATTAGGTGATAAAGAAACAACGTCAACAACCGAGGAAGATCCTGAAGCTCCCCCCGGTTAAAACTCCTTGCTATTTACTCTGCAATGAGCAAATATGAATGAATAATTAAATAAATCACATGTAGAAAAATCTAATCTTGAAATCAAAATATTGGAGAAAATAAATAAATTGAAAAGAAAATAGAATATTCGAAAGAACAAACCCTAGAATAAAGAAAAATTGGATTGGACGAAGGTGGCCATGAAGTGGACGATAGAGATTTTTATCTTGGAGGAGGAGGAGGAAGAGGAGGGCAAGGAGATTTGGAGGTTCTCCACGACGGAAAGGAGGCTTAGAGAAAGAGGGAGAGAAGAAGAATAATAATAAAAAGAACTCAAAAAGGGGAAGATATAATTAATTCATTGAAAGTAGGGAGTGAGAAGAGTTGGAGGTTGGGAATGGGAAGAATTTATCATTAATTCATTGAGAGTTAGGAATAAGAAGAGTTGGGGGTTAGAAATGTGAAGAGTCTATCATTAATTCATTGAGAATTGAAAATGAGAAGAGTGAAAGAAAATTTGACATGTGGCAAAAAAATAGAAAAAATTATATAGAGGTATAGATAATTAAAGAGTTTTATGAATTAAAAAATATTACTTAGTATTTGTTGAAGAATCGGATTCTTCGTGTATTTTTTTTCTTCTCCTTGTGCTTTTTCATCTTGTCACGCTGCTTTTATCAGCTCTTGTTAGCAAATTTTCTAATTGATATTTAAAATTAAGTTCTAGTATTTTCTAATGTTTTATGAATAATAAAATTACTAAGATGGTTAAATGATAACAATACAAAATTAAGTATAACATTTGGCATAGTTTAAAATTCATAAGAGAATAAAGTACAACTAGTGTTGTATGCATAAAATTTTATATATTTTAGCCTTGTTTTATATTCAGTAATTATTACATGTTCTGTTTGAAAATATAATTTTTTAAAAAATATATCAATATTGATACAAAAATATAAGAATATTTTAAACATGTAACTTTGTTGGTCATTAAGGATTCGGAATTGGTCCAGGAATAAGCATTAATTACTCATTTCTCAAATATGCACCCCTTCGAAAGTAAATAAAAAATAATTAATATTTTTTATTTGAATAAAAATTAGATTTTTTATGGAAATAAGATAAATAATATTTGAATTGCTATATTAGAATTGCGGAAATAAGAACGATTATAATTTTAAATTAAAAATATTTTATCTAATTATTTAACATCAAAATATTAATTAATTTTTTTAATAAATTAATAAATTTATTGTTATGAATATCGTATAAGATAATAAAAGAATATATTTATTAATAAATTATATTAATTAATTAATTATAAAATTTGACTTAACTTTTTAATTAAATAGTAAATTATCTAATTAGTTAGTTGATTAGTTGAGAAATTAATTTTATTAGTCAAACTATAAATAAGTTGACCAATATAGATATTAGATATTAGATAAAAATATTAAATAATTAATTTTAATAAGCTAATTAACTATAAATAATAAATTATTTAATTACTTAAATATTTAAGAAATAGATAATTATTTAAATATACTGATTAGATTAACTAATAATTTAATACAATAATAAAAATTAAATTTAATTTTAATTAAGCTTATTTCCAAATGAGAACAAACTTGTTCAAGGGGAAGGGTTCAAAATTATACCAACTTATTTTTCAAAAAAAATATAATAATTTTTCAATCCCAAAATGATGTTTGAGTATAAGGTGGGAAATTAGGGCTTATTCCTCCTCTTTATAGTTTCGTTTGGTTTAGAAATAAATAAAAAATATTTATTTCTAAAATAGATACAACTCTTAGAATAACTAAAAAAAATTAATTTTATATTTAAATAAAAATTAAATTGCTTCGGATAATAAAAAAAAAAAAAGACGCTTCGATTGTTAGATTGGAATAGTAAAATAAAAATAGCCATAATTTTAAAATAATAATATTTTATCTAATTAATTAATATAAAAATATTAATTAAATAATAATTTCAATTATTTAATTTAAATATTAATTTAATAAACTAGTTAACAATGTTTAATATTAATTAATAATTTAAATAATTCCAAGTAATTTAATAAATTAATAAATTAACAAATCAATATGTTAATTATTTAATATTTTGATAATTAGTTAAAAAATAATTAAATTAGTTAAAATGTTAAATTTATTAAAGTTTTAATATAATAATTAAAATTATATTTTAATTAACTTTGTTTTCTCAAATGAAAATAAATTTATTCTTCGAAATGGATGAAACAATCGTCTCAAATTTAAACCAACTTACTTTTCAATTTTTTTTTTTTTTTAAATTATATTTGGAGATAAAAAAAGAGAATAAAAATTTATTTTTTTTTTATTTTAGAACCAAATGGTGCCTAACCAAACAATGCCTAAAATTATGGTACCATGTAGGTACATTTATTAATTGTCGGTTAGGTTGGTATCAATCAATATATGTGGTTTTGGGTACAGTTAAAATTTAGTGGCAATTAAGTTGGATATATTGGGGAATTTAATTGGCAAAATTTTTAAAAGTACCCAGGAATGAGATGTACCAACACACTAATATAAATTATCATGCATTGCATGTGATCCGTACGATTGCTCTGACCCGCGCGCTAGTAGGAGTGGGCCCAATATAATTAAAACAATTATTGGCCTTTGTCTCAAATTTTCCACGCAACTTGATTGTTACCTTTGAAAATAAATCTCTTCTGTGTAACAGTAATTGTTTTTTTTTTAAAAAAAAATCTGATTAATTAGGACCCTATTTCATTCGCCTGTGAAAAATAGTATTGCTAAAAATGTATGATAGAAGATAACAGTAATTTTTTTTTAAAAAAAAAAAAACTGATTAGGAGACTGTTTGATCCCGCTGTGAGAAATAGTATTATCAAAAATTTATGGTAGGAAATAACTATCATACTCTAATAGTTGCATATCGGATAAAAATGAAATTGTAATTGAGTTTATAAAAAATTATAAACACGAGTAATAATAACTGGACTTAAGTATTTTACGTCGATGGTTTGGGCCCACAAATTATTATTACTAGTGGGCCGGATCATTACAGTTGATATCAGAGCAAATCACTAATCAAAAATATGAAATGAATTTCGACTGAGTCATAGTTATACAGCGGGCAGAGCGCGGCTCCTCGGGCTGATAATCGTTGGCTAGCGAGACGAGTCGGATGGAGAGTAGATTCCCACAAGATCGAGACGAGTCGGATGGAGAGTAACTTCCCACAAAATCGGCTAAGACTAGTGAGACGAGTCGGGTGGAGAGTAGCTTCCCACAAAGTCAACTAAGACTAGCGAAACAAATATCACATTGTTGGGTGGAGAGTAGCTTCCCTAGCTTTTCACAAAGTCAACTAAGGCTAGTGAAATGAGTCTCACATTGTTGGGTGGAGAGTAGTTTCCCACAAGGTCGACTAGTTAGACGAGTCGGGTGGAGAGTAGCTTCCCATAAGGTCGGCTAAGACTAGTGAAACGAGTCTCACATTACATGGTAATTATAAGTTTCTTAATCTGGCTATATAGCATGTTGGGTAGTGGTTAGGCCTACTTAATCCGGCAATAATATGTTGGGTGGTGGTTAGACTTAAAAGGTTAAAAGAATTAAGTACAATTAAAATTATGGTTCTGATACGATCCGGTCTCTTATGACAGTAATTTTTTTTTAAAAAAAATATGTTTGATCCAGCAGTGAAAAATAGTGTTGCTAAAATTGTATTGTAGAAAATAATAATATTTGTTTTTTTTTAAAAAAATCTCATTAGGAGCATGTTTGATTCAACTGTAAGTAATAGTTTTGTTAAAAATGTATTGCAGAAAATAATATGATGCTGTAAAAAAAAATTATTAAGTGTTTGACTATTTTTATTATAAAAAAAAAATATTTTTTGTACACTCCAAACGGGGTGTATATCTTACACCTCACTTATAATTTTAGAATGTGATCATTTTGAAGTGACTAGTGAATGAGTTTCCATCCTTGGACGGATATGATGTACATTGTACACTCCAAATAGAGTGTACAGATAGTATTGCTCAAAAATACTGTCTATTATAGAAAAATGTCTGATAAATTTTTTTGTTAAATGATCCTATTAATTATTTTTTATTATCATTCCCTTCATTTTTCATATTTTAAATTTTAAAAGAATTGGTCATAAAATTAACAATTTTGTCAAAATTGTTAAAAATTCTATAAGAGTTGTTACTTTAATTTTTTTTTTTTTAGCAAATAAAATTAAGACAACTAATGACTAACATTTAATAAATTTATTATATTCAATAATAATTTTTATTTAAATAACAACAATAATTCAAAATAAAATTTTAGTAGCTCAAGAGATATTTATTGAAAAAAATTAAAGATAAAAATAAAATTAAGTAAATTTAATAAGAGAGACAGCGAGAGAGAATTCAAAATCAATTTAAAATTTAAGTTTAAACATAAATTTAGATTTAAATTTGAATTCAATCTCATATTTTAAATTTGAAATTCAAAATCAAAATTTGAGAAAAAGTAAAATTTAAACTAAAAGTCTAAATTTAAATTTTAAATTAAAGTAAAAAAGTTGAATTTGAATTAAAAATTAAATTTGAATCTAAAATTCTAATAAAAAATGAAGTCAAAAATCAAATTTAAAATTAGAATTTAAATTTGAAATTCAAACCAAAGATCAAAATTTAAAATTAAAATTTGAATTTAAAAATCTAATTGTAAATTTACAATTTGATTTAAAATATAATATAACTTTAAAATCTAAATTTCAATACAAACTTACATTTTGAATTCCAAACCAAAAAAAATTAACCTCCAAAAAATAAATTGAGGACCAAAATTTAAAAAAGTGTAAGGATTGGCGATTGAATTGTAATTAATCAAAATATTTCTAGAGAAATGCTAGTCGTACATTCCAAAAAAAATACCCATATATTCAAAAATAGATTGTCATTCATTATTGATGAGATGTAGGATGTATATTCTAAAATATACATTTTTTTTAGAATGTATGAATATTTTTTTTTATATTTCTACTATGCTCCATAGCTTTTGCTGTTGGCCCGTGGAAGGATGTACCAAAATGCTCACACGCGTTTTTGTCTGGCAAAAGCCAAGCAAAACGAATGCTAAAAAGTCTTCTTCCCCAGTAGCCTTGCTATGATAGTAGCCTTGCTATGATAGTAAATTTTTGGGAAAATACTAATATATGTGCTGTCGTCTGAAAGTTAGCCGAGTGAGCTTTGGCCCTTGATATGGTCTGGTCTGTGATCAGCTTACAGAAACGATCCTCTGAGCTGAATGCGCCGCGTGTCAAACAAATAGGTCGAGGAGGGATCCACTCGACCGGATTCTTCTCACTCAAATAATGAGCGAATCTCGACTTGAGAGAGCTGAAACAAAATGAAACTCGTAGTTCTCAAGGAAATTCACTCGGTCGAAACAGTCGAATCACTTTGTATTTTCCAAGACGAAAGGGGTTACAAAGTCCGGTTACAAGATTAGGACTAATCCTAAGGAAACAGTAAGAAAAGTTGAAGAGGAATGCGGTAAATCTAGTTTAAGAAAGCAGTAGATGCAGGAATGGAAGGTATTGAAATACTGGTGTGGTCGCTGGCTTACACGATTGTAGAATCTCTTTTTAGAAGAAAATTCTCTTATTTATACGTGTTCGAACCCCTTTTAGGACTAATCGCCGTTTCGGAAAAACGACGTATTCTTTGGCCATTTTCCTTTCAAAAATTTCTCTCATCGAATAGATAGTGGCGTCCTCTCCATCCACGTTCATTTTCGAACATTGCGCGTTGTTACGGATCATGGTGTGATCCTCGGCAGTCGTTGAAACATGGTGTTACTTGGCAAAATTGCGTCGGTCGCTAGATTCGCGTCCTATAATTTGGCACTATTCGATTTCCGAAAATATTCTTTGTAAGTTTCGATCCATATCCCTATTCGGCTCATAGAGCTGAAAACCGACTTCTTATTTGGAAAGTTGTAACCAATCTGCTAAAGGAGCCGATGACCAACCGTTTACTTGGACAATCAATCCAACTTTGTTCTTTGTCAAGATCTAAGTGTCTTTCCTCAGTTCGTAATTCGTCCAGATCGGTTGATCTGTTTGACTACTCTTCGTACCACGTGTCACCCTTTAATTGGACTCCATTAACTCGGTTATCTTGACCGTGTCTGTTGCCACGTGGTGATTTTTCTGGTCTCAACAACATGTACATCCTAGGAGTTACATTTTATATGTACATCTCGGGAGGTACATTTTATGCTCCTTTACTTCGAATTTTATAAAATTTTAAAATATTAAAATATTTTTTTTAAAAAATAATATAGAATAATGCTAGCCATACATCCCACTTTAGAGTAGGAGGGTCAACAAACCAAACACAAGCGAGCTGGCATGCTCGTGTTTGGCTCATTTAATAAATAAGCAGAACATAAGCTGGCTCGTTAAAATATCGAACTAAAAAATTCAGCTTATATTAAGCTCATTTATAAACGGGCGGAATACGAGTTGACTCGCGAACAGTAAGTTAAATTATCAGCCTTACTACTGAATAAAAAGTTGAAAGAAAATTATAATCTTAAATATATAAAATTTATAAAATATAATTTTTTTTTTTTACATTTGAGTTAGCCTAAAATTCAAATTATATATATATATATATATATATATATATATATATGAGTAGAGCTTATATACTTTCAAAAGCGCGCAAGCCCAACTATGCTTGTGAATTTTTTATCATTGAATTTGCATTGAGATTTGTGCTATTATACTTTCTCTTTCTCTCTCTTTAGTTGACTTTACAATAGCATAAATCTCAATACAAATTCAATGATAAAAAATTTACAAATATAGTTAGGCTTGTGTCTTCGAAAATATATAAGCTTTACTATAATATATATATATATATAGTAGAGCTTATATACTTTCAAAAATACAAGCCAAATTTTGCTTGTGAATTTTTTATCATTGAATTTGCATTTAGATTTGTGCTATTGTAAAGTCAACTAAAGAGAGAGAAAGAAAAAATAAATAACACAAATCTCAATGCAAATCTAATAGTAAAAAATTCACAAGCATATTTGGGCTTGTACTTTTGAAAGTATATAAGCCATACTATATATATATATATATATATATATATATATATATATATATATATGTCGTCTTCTGTGCTTTTGAAAGTACAGAGACCTCCGTACTTGTAAATTATTTTCGATGATGGGATATTCGATTCGACTACCCGTTTCATTTGGCATGATCTACGCTGTTAGAATTATTTAGAAACTAAATTTCATAAGTTTTCAATATTATTTACCAAGCGATCAAAGAGTCTCAAAAATAACTATTTTAACGGCCGATGTGGCACGCTTGTAAATTCAACGGTGTAGAACAATTCAAATTAGGTGAAACTTTAATATAAAATTCTACTTAACATCAAGAGTAAGATTAATATTTTCGATTTAAAATTTGAGTCTTTTTTGATTATTTTTTTTGAGATTTTTATTTTCAGCCGTTGATTTTGAGGCTACTCGTTCACTAGGCTAACAAAATTTAAAAAATTATAAAATTTGGTTTCTAAATAGTTCAAACATTGTAAATCATATCTAACGGAGTCGATCGTCGAATCGGAAGTCCCATCATCGAAAATAACTTACAAGCACGAATACCTCCGAACTTTCGAAAGCATAGTAACCTAGCGCACTCTCTCTCTCTCTCTCTCTCTCTCTCTCTCTCTCTCTCTCTAATTGAGCTCCTATGCTTTTAAAAGTATCAAATTATTGGTGCTTGTAGGTTTTTAGCCTTTGATGAAAAAATGTGTCGTTAGGATGATAGTGGGACCTTTGGGTTTAGTGCGTGGTTGGTAGAATAGCATGATCTAAGAGTTGAAATTAGTCAAAGGAATAAATCTAACGGTAGAAAACTTATATATATATATAGAATCAGGCTAGAATATTATCGATAGCACCAAGTCATTGGTACTATCAAGTTTTTAGCATTTGGATTAAAAAATGTATGGTTAAGATGATAGTCGTCCCCTAGGGTTTACTAGGTGGTTGGTTGAATAGTAAAAATTTTAGGGGACCACTATAATCCCAACTGCATATCTTTTCATCCAACGACAGAAAACTTGATAGCACCAATTGCTTGGTGCTATCGATAGTATTCTAGCCGGACTCTATATATTTTGGGATGTGTGATATACAATCATCCATCCAATAGGTGAAATTATTTTACTAGTCACATCATGTGACAAGTGAAGAAACCCCATCCACTAGTTAGATAGGGTGTATGATATACACTCTTAGGGTATATAGATTGCATTACTTTTTTATTTCATTAAAGCCAAATTAGATTTTTATTAACTTTTGGGTTTAGAAGTGTAAGATTTACACTCCTATAGAAAATGTACCACAAGCATTTACAATTAAAAAATATTTTTTATACATCTCAAATGTGATGTACATTTTATATCTCATTCATCCTAAATCTTAAAATGACTAGTAAAGAAGGCCCACCCTTAAATGAATAAGAGATGTATCATATACCCTGGTTGGGGTGTATGGGTAGCATTGCAATTTGCAATTAACCTTTTTGTAAAGTAAAATTATAAGTAAAATTATTATGAGACCCCTCAACTATGTGCTTTTTTGAAACATGTCTCTCAACTTTATTTTCTTTGTTGAAGAGCTCTAAAATTTAATTATTATTATATATTTTTTTTAAAAAAATAGCATATTATTCATTTTATTTAATTTTAAAAAATAAATTTAGTTGGAAATATAAATTAACACTATTTCAAATTTGAAACCTTGATATTAACCATTAACTCTTTTACTACTCGCGCTAGAAATATTTGGTAAATTTATTTTTATCTTATTGAAAGAATTCTAGCTAGTTTGGTAGGTTAAGTCTTTTATTTTATTTAATAGCGTTATTAGCTATTAGTCATTAATTATCCTAATCTTATTTGGTGGACAGTAGGGGTGTCAACGAGCCGAATACGAGCGAGCTGGGATCGGCTCGTGTTCAGCTCGTTTAATAAACGAGCCGAACACGAACTGGCTCGTTTAAATATCGAGCTGAAAAATTCGGTTTGTGTTTGGCTCGTTTATTAACGAGCCGAACACGAGCTGGCTCGCGAACAACAAATTTAATTTTCATTCCTACTATTAGGTATAAAGTTGAAAGAAAATTAAAAAATTAAAATTTTAATCTAATAATTAAGATTCATAAAAAATTGATAGCCTAAAATTTAAATAGTAAAATATATATATATATATATATATATATATATATATATATATATATATATATATATATATATATATATATATATATATATATATATATATATTCGAGCTATTATCGAGCCGAACACGAGCGAGCTGATCCCAGCTCGTGTTCGGCTCGTTTATTAAACGAGCCGAAAAATTCGGCTCGTGTTCGGCTCGTTTACTAAACGAGCGATTCGATCTCGAGCTCATTTCGGGCCGAACACGAGCTGGCTCGTGAACAGCGAGCTGGATTGCCACCCCCAATGAACAGTGAATAAGGATCCCTTTGGTAATAAGGGATGTTTGGACAGTGAATAAGGATCCCTTTGGTAATAAGGGATGTTTAATGCTATTGGATAAATAGAAGTTAGAGTGCACATAGAAATATGATTCTTTATTTTCTAATAAAGTCATAAAAAAATTTTATCTTAATCAAATTATGATGATATGTGCAATATAATATTATTTGTATATAAAAGTAAATTAAATTTGTTTTATCGTGTTTTTTTTTTTTTTTTTTTTACTGCATGTAACATATATAACATACATGCCTCCAATTTCAAATGAAATAAGAAACTGTAAAATTTGATGGAAACATTGATTACTTTTACAAAAATGTTTGTTAATTAAAATCATTCAATTTTTTAAAATATAAAAGTAAAGCCCTCTTTATTTAGTATCATTTTCATTTCTGTTTTTTAAAAAAACTAATTTTATATAATGGGATGAACTAATTACATAAGTCCTTTTCTCTTATTGTCACCATTAGTTAGTTCAGAATGCTAATTAAGTAATATATAACAAATTTTTTTAAAAATAATTTTAAAAGTAAAAAATATATATATTTTTTAAATTTTATTGTTATTTCTAAATAGACTCCTTAAATAAAAGAATTATAAGAAATTCACTGTCCACTCTTGTAATTTTTTATGTAAAGGTTTATTTAAAAAAACAAAAACAAACACAATCCCAAAAGAGACTACAGAAATGAAAATAAAAAAAAAATATTAATTTGAAGTACACATTTTAAAATAGAAAATACTAACTGTACAACCTTAAAAAAAAAAAAAAAAAAAAAAAAAAAAAAAAAAAGTTGGATGTAGATTTTATATCCTTCATTCTAAATTTTACGAATTCTATAAAATTTTTAATATTTTTAAATATAAATTTAAAATAAAAAATACTAGCTTTACACTTAAAAATATATATATATATATATATATATATATTATATTTCTCAAGACAAAAGACTAACAATAGCTCTTTAGGGCCGTTTGGTATTGAAATTATTTCGGGGATAAAGAAGATATCTTCTTTATTCCTCTACAACTAGAATAAGTGATAACTACTGTTTTCACTCTTTCCAACCACTCTCTTATTTTTTTCTTGAATATTCTTCCACATCTTCCGAGGCACCATCTCTCACCTCATTATTACATAATAAAGCTTGATGGCAAAAAGGTCATTTAAAACAACTAATACTTTTTATTCTTCTTATTCCACATTATCATACCAAACACAAAATCACTTATTCCTGGAATCATACTAAATATTTTTTTACACTAGTTCCGTACTTTATATTTATTCGTAGAATAACTAGTTCTGTCTTATCCCGTTACGAAACGAGCCCTTAAGACTTCGTTTGGTTCGTGTATTAGAGAGAATTAGTAGTATCAGGAATAAGTATAAGTTTAGGAACAAGTTAGGTATAATGTGAATTTGTGTTTGGTTGGGTATTATGTTAGTACCAGGTATAAGAAAAATAGTGTTTGGTAGTGATTGAAGAATAAGAGGAATAGAAAGTTGACTTTTGTGTTAAATGACGAAAATACCCTTGCTTTTAGTAAGGTATTAAAATTGATAATTAAAGATTATATTATAACTTTTAAAATATAACAATTCTTATATATATTATTTAATTAATTAGATACTATATAAAATTATATTTAATTCTTATTATTCTAAAAATTTTTTAATATTATCCAAAAATTAAAATATGAGCATTATGCAAAGGTAAAATTTTAAAAATTCAATAATATTATTAAAAAAATGAACAATATATACTAAAAATTTATAATTTTATTTAAAAAAATCTGTTGCTCAATACATTCTTAAATTAAATGGTTGCACAAAATCATTCAGTAAAACAACTATCAGACAATAACATGATCAAATAGCGACTTTTAATTAGCATAAAATATAAGTCCATATTTATACAATACTTAAATATACAATATTATAAAAAAGTGCATGCCAAAAAAGATGGAAATTATCATCAAACAATAACGATCTCACAATAATAATTCAAATTACATCATACACGGGAAACACGAGTTTTTAATTAACAGTCCAATTAACATTACATATAAACAAAATAAATTATTTAACAAGTTGACTAACATAATATTACAATATTAATTCTAATTTTTACAAACTTATAGTCATTTTCAATGATTTATCTAACTTCTATTATTCCACAACTCATCGGTAATACGTGTGCGAATGTCGTCTCCCCGCCGTGACTCTGATGTACTAGAATTTGTAGTCGTCACTTCAACTTAATCCTCTGGAGGCTCTGGGTCTAGCGCTTCGTTAAAATATCTATCATTTCCTTGTTGCCGTCGAATAAAATTGTGGATCACACAACATGCCATAGCAATGTGATACTGCACTCTATAAGGAAATGGTGTAGCAATATTTAATATCTTGAATCGCTTCTTTAAAATTCCAAATGTCTTCTCTACCACATTTCTTAATTGGGCGTGCCGATGATTGTACAAGTGCCGCGGAGAACGATGTATACGACCACGTGTGTTACTATCAAATTGATTCAGATGGTAACGCTCGCCTCTATACGGCGCCAGAAATTTATCGGTATTCGCGTATCCAGAATAGACCAGATAATATTTTCCTGTAGATATAACAGAATTGTATACAACTTTTAAAACCTAAATTAAACCAATAATAATGAAAAAAATTAATAAAAATTTCTACTTAAATTATATCTTCAGGAACTGT
The DNA here is from genome assembly GCA_029204045.2 of Tillandsia leiboldiana. Classification (NCBI taxonomy): domain Eukaryota; kingdom Viridiplantae; phylum Streptophyta; class Magnoliopsida; order Poales; family Bromeliaceae; genus Tillandsia; species Tillandsia leiboldiana. Next base: position 5,767,409 of record CM055079.1, read on the forward strand.
AAAACCTCCACTTTCACAGGCCCATCTGAGTACCCGCATATCAGCGGCAGATCCTTCCCAACCGGTGCATACACAAAAAAAATTATGATCAAAGAAAACAACAGTCATCATATTTTGCGATGTAAATTCTTTGCGACACCGAAATCGTGGTTGTTTGTGCCTTTCTACAATAACCGAAATATGCGTACCATCCAGCGCCCCAATGAATGTAGTTGTCGTCATTCTAAAATGATTGTACCCCCGGTCTGGATGACCATTCAGAATATCACAAATAAACTGATGCCCAGTAAATGGACGGGTACGACATGGTTGTCTGCTTATTGTACTTGTTGTATTTATATATCCTTCGTCAATAAGCATAATTATGATTTGCACCCAATAGTCATCATCGTCATCTAATGTAGTGAACAAATTTGCACGAAATTGCGACGAAAATACACTTCGATAAATTGAATCATCCATTAAAACTGCATCGGAATTTAAGCCAGTTAGCCAAGTTTGATAGTAAGCATACATGATCTAATATTTATTTACATGTAGTTCAAACATTCATCTGGCCGAGTACTGCAACAAATTACAGAAGAAATGACTACACTGAAATATATAAATGTCCACATTATCTGACTCCCCAACATGGTTGTTTGGAAATTAAATAGTTTAATAAATGTATCCTTCAGCAATGAGCATGATTATAACTTCCACCCAATAGTCATCATCATCATCTAATATAATCAACAACATTGCAACAAAACTGGAAGAACATACAGTTTGATAATTTGAAGCATCCATTATATCTGCAACGAAATTGTACCAATTTAGCGAACTTTCATAGTAAGTAGACATGATATAACTTGTAGCGATTTGTACGACAAACATTCAAGTAATGTCTAGTTTAAGGCAATCAAACTGTTATACTACATATTACAAAGTTAGGTTTTAAACTACTCAAAGTGCGAGGTTATGAATTACAAACGCAGTTTTGATCTACTCAACGTTGCGATACTACATATTAGAAAGTCCGTTTGTAAACTAATTAAATTACACATAGACTATAAAAATGTCCACTAAAGGCCGGGAAAATATTGCCTAAACATCATATTTTCTTTCGCTAGCTGCCGTTCAACCCACTTTAATGCAAGATCGTCACCCATATATTGTCATAAAAAGTTGACGATTTTGAGAATCTTTCAAAGCGTCACCGGCAGCCAAAACCTGTTCACTGGTGAGCCCTGGCAGAGAATAGATTCGCATCATACAATCCTCGATGCTCGCAACAGGTCGTCGGGCTTCAGAATCCTTATTATACATTTGTCGTACCAGATCTAATTTATCCTTTCCAAGCTGTACCATCTCTGCCACGGCTTCAAAGATGCCTTCAGTTTTCTTTCTACGTCCACCGGTCGAGGGACGGTTTGTTCGTTGGGTAGGATCGGGTAGTGGGGAACGAGGCCTTTTGCCTACAGAGCTGTGCCCATATTTCTTAATTGGGCGTGCCGATGATTGTACAAGTCCCGCGGAGAACGATGTATACGACCACGTGTGTTACTATCAAATTGATTCAGATGGTAACGCTCGCCTCTATACGGCGCCAGAAATTTATCGGTATTCGCGTATCTACAGTAGACCAGATAATATTTTCCTGTAGAAATAACAGAATTGTATACAACTTTTAAAACCTAAATTAAACCAATAATAATGAAAAAAATTAATAAAAATTTCTCTTTGAATTATACCTTCAGGAACAGTAAAACCTCCACTTTCACAGGCTCATCTGAGTACCCGCATATCAGCGGCAGATCCTTCCCAACCGGTGCATACAAAAAAAAAATTATGATCAAAGGAAACAACAGCCATCATATTTTGCGATGTAAATTCTTTGCGATACCGAAATCGTGGTTGTTTGTCCCTTTTTACAATAACCGAAATATGCGTACCATCCAGCGCCCCAATTGCATTCTACATTTGTTAATGTCACAACATAGTACATTACAAATTTAGCAATGGAAATGTAGAAATTATCTTCTGTAAAGTTATTGTCCCTGACCTTGAACGGATGAAAATTCGGATTTTCACTAATTTTTGGATGTACTCCACAATTACGTGGCGGCATAGTTAAGTATTCATCTTTTAATTGAATAATGCCTCGAAGTACATTGTTAAAATGACGACTAATTGTTTCCCCCGAATGTTGGAAAGTTTCAGCGATCACCCTATTTGCAACACCGTGTCCTATACAAAATAGGAAAATTGCCAACTGTTCGTCAGCAGTCATATTTCGTGTGCTACTTATAAGGCCTTTTCCGACAAGGTCATCGCGGAGAGCAATGAATGTAGTTGTCGTCATTCTAAAATGATTGTACCCCCGGTCTGGATGACCATTCAGAATATCACAAATAAACTGATGCCCAGTAAATGGACGGGTACGACATGGTTGTCTGCTTATTGTACTTGTTGCATTTATATATCCTTCGTCAATAAGCATAATTATGATTTGCACCCAATAATCATCATCGTCATCTAATGTAGTGAACAAATTTGCACGAAATTGCGACGAAAATACACTTCGATAAATTGAATCATCCATTAAAACTGCATCGGAATTTAAGCCAGTTAGCCAAGTTTGATAGTAAGCATACATGATCTAATATTTATTTACATGTAGCTCAAACATTCATCTGGCCGAGTACTGCAACAAATTACAGAAGAAATGACTACACTGAAATATATAAATGTCCACATTATCTGACTCCCCAACATGGTTGTTTGAAAATTAAATAGTTTAATAAATGTATCCTTCAGCAATGAGCATGATTATAACTTCCACCCAATAGTCATCATCATCATCTAATATAATCAACAACATTGCAACAAAACTGGAAGAACATACAGTTTGATAATTTGAAGCATCCATTATATCTGCAACGAAATTGTACCAATTTAGCGAACTTTCATAGTAAGTAGACATGATATAACTTGTAGCGATTTGTACGACAAACATTCAAGTAATGTCTAGTTTAAGGCAATCAAACTGTTATACTACATATTACAAAGTTAGGTTTTAAACTACTCAAAGTGCGAGGTTTTGAATTACAAACGCAGTTTTGATCTACTCAACGTTGCGATACTACATATTAGAAAGTCCGTTTGTAAACTAATTAAATTACACATAGACTATAAAAATGTCCACTAAAGGCCGGGAAAATATTGCCTAAACATCATATTTTCTTTCGCTAGCTGCCGTTCAACCCACTTTAATGCAAGATCGTCACCCATTGTCATAAAAAGTTGATGATTTTGAGAATCTTTCAAAGCGTCACCGGCAGCCAAAACCTGTTCACTGGTGAGCCCTGGCAGAGAATAGATTCGCATCATACAATCCTCGATGCTCGCAACAGGTCGTCGGGCTTCAGAATCCTTATTATACATTTGTCGTACCAGATCTAATTTATCCTTTCCAAGCTGTACCATCTCTGCCACGGCTTCAGAGATGCCTTCAGTTTTCTTTCTACGTCCACCGGTCGAGGGACGGTTTGTTCGTTGGGTAGGATCGGGTAGTGGGGAACGAGGCCTTTTGCCTACAGAGCTGTGCCCATATTTCTTAATTGGGCGTGCCGATGATTGTACAAGTCCCGCGGAGAACGATGTATACGACCACGTGTGTTACTATCAAATTGATTCAGATGGTAACGCTCGCCTCTATACGGCGCCAGAAATTTATCGGTATTCGCGTATCTACAGTAGACCAGATAATATTTTCCTGTAGATAACAGAATTGTATACAACTTTTAAAACCTAAATTAAACCAATAATAATGAAAAAAATTAATAAAAATTTCTCTTTAAATTATACCTTCAGGAACAGTAAAACCTCCACTTTCACAGGCTCATCTGAGTACCCGCATATCAGCGGCAGATCCTTCCCAACTGGTGCATACAAAAAAAAAATTATGATCAAAGGAAACAACAGCCATCATATTTTGCGATGTAAATTCTTTGCGACACCGAAATCGTGGTTGTTTGTGCCTTTCTACAATAACCGAAATATGCGTACCATCCAGCGCCCCAATTGCATTTTACATTTGTTAATGTCACAACATAGTACATTACAAATTTAGCAATGAAAATGTAGAAATTATCTTCTGTAAAGTTATTGTCCCTTACCTTGAACGGATGAAAATTCGGATTTTCACTAATTCTTGGATGCACTCCACAATTACTTGGCGGCATAGTTAAGTATTCATCTTTTAATTGAATAATGCCTCGAAGTACATTGTTAAAATGACGACTAATTGTTTCCCCCGAATGTTGGAAAGTTTCAGCGATCACCCTATTTGCAACACCGTGTCCTATACAAAATAGGAAAATTGCCAACTGTTCGTCAGTAGTCATATTTCGTGTGCTACTTATAAGGCCTTTTCCGACAAGGTCATCGCGGAGAGCAATGAATGTAGTTGTCGTCATTCTAAAATGATTGTACCCCCGGTCTGGATGACCATTCAGAATATCACAAATAAACTGATGCCCAGTAAATGGACGGGTACGACATGGTTGTCTGCTTATTGTACTTGTTGCATTTATATATCCTTCGTCAATAAGCATAATTATGATTTGCACCCAATAGTCATCATCGTCATCTAATGTAGTGAACAAATTTGCACGAAATTGCGACGAAAATACACTTCGATAAATTGAATCATCCATTAAAACTGCATCGAAATTTAAGCCAGTTAGCCATGTTTGATAGTAAGCATACATGATCTAATATTTATTTACATGTAGCTCAAACATTCATCTGGCCGAGTACTGCAACAAATTACAGAAGAAATGACTACACTAAAATATATAAATGTCCACATTATCTGACTCCCCAACATGGTTGTTTGGAAATTAAATAGTTTAATAAATGTATCCTTCAGCAATGAGCATGATTATAACTTCCACCCAATAGTCATCATCATCATCTAATATAATCAACAACATTGCAACAAAACTGGAAGAACATACAGTTTGATAATTTGAAGCATCCATTATATCTGCAACGAAATTGTACCAATTTAGCGAACTTTCATAGTAAGTAGACATGATATAACTTGTAGCGATTTGTACGACAAACATTCAAGTAATGTCTAGTTTAAGGCAATCAAACTGTTATACTACATATTACAAAGTTAGGTTTTAAACTACTCAAAGTGCGAGGTTATGAATTACAAACGCAGTTTTGATCTACTCAACGTTGCGATACTACATATTAGAAAGTCCGTTTGTAAACTAATTAAATTACAAATAGACTATAAAAATGTCCACTAAAGGCCGGGAAAATATTGCCTAAACATCATATTTTCTTTCGCTAGCTGCCGTTCAACCCACTTTAATGCAAGATCGTCACCCATTGTCATAAAAAGTTGACGATTTTGAGAATCTTTCAAAGCGTCACCGGCAGCCAAAACCTGTTCACTGGTGAGCCCTGGCAGAGAATAGATTCGCATCATACAATCCTCGATGCTCGCAACAGGTCGTTGGGCTTCAGAATCCTTATTATACATTTGTCGTACCAGATCTAATTTATCCTTTCCAAGCTGTACCATCTCTGCCACGGCTTCAGAGATGCCTTCAGTTTTCTTTCTACGTCCACCGGTCGAGGGACGGTTTGTTCGTTGGGCAGGATCGGGTTGTGGGGAACGAGGCCTTTTGCCTACAGAGCTGTGCCCATATTTCTTAATTGGGCGTGCCGATGATTGTACAAGTCCCGCGGAGAACGATGTATACGACCACGTGTGTTACTATCAAATTGATTCAGATGGTAACGCTCGCCTCTATACGGCGCCAGAAATTTATCGGTATTCGCGTATCTACAGTAGACCAGATAATATTTTCCTGTAGATATAACAGAATTGTATACAACTTTTAAAACCTAAATTAAACCAATAATAATGAAAAAAATTAATAAAAATTTCTCTTTAAATTATACCTTCAGGAACAGTAAAACCTCCACTTTCACAGGCTCATCTGAGTACCCGCATATCAGCGGCAGATCCTTCCCAACCGGTGCATACAAAAAAAAAATTATGATCAAAGGAAACAACAGCCATCATATTTTGCGATGTAAATTCTTTGCGACACCGAAATCGTGGTTGTTTGTGCCTTTCTACAATAACCGAAATATGCGTACCATCCAGCGCCCCAATTGCATTCTACATTTGTTAATGTCACAACATAGTACATTACAAATTTAGCAATGGAAATGTAGAAATTATCTTCTGTAAAGTTATTGTCCCTTACCTTGAACGGATGAAAATTCGGATTTTCACTAATTCTTGGATGCACTCCACAATTACTTGGCGGCATAGTTAAGTATTCATCTTTTAATTGAATAATGCCTCGAAGTACATTGTTAAAATGACGACTAATTGTTTCCCCCGAATGTTGGAAAGTTTCAGCGATCACCCTATTTGCAACACCGTGTGCTATACAAAATAGGAAAATTGTCAACTGTTCGTCAGCAGTCATATTTCGTGTGCTACTTATAAGGCCTTTTCCGACAAGGTCATCGCGGAGAGCAATGAATGTAGTTGTCGTCATTCTAAAATGATTGTACCCCCGGTCTAGATGACCATTCAGAATATCACAAATAAACTGATGCCCAGTAAATGGACGGGTACGACATGGTTGTCTGCTTATTGTACTTGTTGCATTTATATATCCTTCGTCAATAAGCATAAATATGATTTGCACCCAATAGTCATCATCGTCATCTAATGTAGTGAACAAATTTGCACGAAATTGCGACGAAAATACACTTCGATAAATTGAATCATCCATTAAAACTGCATCGGAATTTAAGCCAGTTAGCCAAGTTTGATAGTAAGCATACATGATCTAATATTTATTTACATGTAGCTCAAACATTCATCTGGCCGAGTACTGCAACAAATTACAGAAGAAATGACTACACTGAAATATATAAATGTCCACATTATCTGACTCCCCAACATGGTTGTTTGGAAATTAAATAGTTTAATAAATGTATCATTCAGCAATGAGCATGATTATAACTTCCACCCAATAGTCATCATCATCATCTAATATAATCAACAACATTGCAACAAAACTGGAAGAACATACAGTTTGATAATTTGAAGCATCCATTATATCTGCAACGAAATTGTACCAATTTAGCGAACTTTCATAGTAAGTAGACATGATATAACTTGTAGCGATTTGTACGACAAACATTCAAGTAATGTCTAGTTTAAGGCAATCAAACTGTTATACTACATATTACAAAGTTAGGTTTTAAACTACTCAAAGTGCGAGGTTATGAATTACAAACGCAGTTTTGATTTACTCAACGTTGCGATACTACATATTAGAAAGTCCGTTTGTAAACTAATTAAATTACACATAGACTATAAAAATGTCCACTATAGGCCGGGAAAATATTGCCTAAACATCATATTTTCTTTCGCTAGCTGCCGTTCAACCCACTTTAATGCAAGATCGTCACCCATTGTCATAAAAAGTTGACGATTTTGAGAATCTTTCAAAGCGTCACCGGCAGCCAAAACTTGTTCACTGGTGAGCCCTGGCAGAGAATAGATTCGCATCATACAATCCTCGATGCTCGCAACAGGTCGTCGGGCTTCAGAATCCTTATTATACATTTGTCGTACCAGATCTAATTTATCCTTTCCAAGCTGTACCATCTCTGCCACGGCTTCAGAGATGCCTTCAGTTTTCTTTCTACGTCCACCGGTCGAGGGACGGTTTGTTCGTTGGGTAGGATCGGGTAGTGGGGAACGAGGCCTTTTGCCTACAGAGCTGTGCCCAGACCCACTTGTATTTTTCTTTGTAGGTTGAGGGCTTGGGCTCGGTGACCTTGACGTGGGTGGACCTCGCATAGAATCATTCATAGTTGGCCCAGAGGATCCTGCTTCAAATTGAGTCGGTAAGAGATATAATCCTGAGAATCTTGGAGCTATTATTGTTTCATCCTCACCAGGGGATGATAAGTAGGAGCTAACTATGGTTGTGGTGGGCGGCATGACTGAAGAAAAGCCATATCTACCGGTTGCGGTAGTCTTCTGCGTAAGGAACTCTAGATCCTTATACGGAAGAAATGGTTTATCCCTACATTTGCCATATGCCGGATTTTCCTGAACATAGGTTAATTGTATTAGAAAAGCATTTAAGAAATCTATTTGGTAATAATTTGTTGAAAGCAAAATGAATTAACGTTACCGCGATCACGGCCTCCCAGTCAGCACTATCGGCAGCCGTGGGAATGTTATTGACATAGTCCCATCCCCAACCGCTCTTGTTGACCAAGCAATGGTACAACATAAAAGTACGCTTCAAAACTTTCGACCGATTCTTGACCTGATCCTTGGTTAGGTTTAGGTTATTTCTACTATTGATTTCACTAACTATCCTAACCCACGCAAGGTTCGTGAACGATCCATTAACGTTGTTGCCTAAGGTATGTTCCTCAGTCAGCAACGCTAATAGACATGCATCCAACGCCTCGGTCCAGTTCGGTGTACGCGTCCACGCTTGGGCGCGAGATCGGCTTCCACCTTCATTTGCTATTACATTGCCTTGGGGGTTGTCCAAGTCTGCTCGACTGGTTTCACCGGCCTTAAATAGTTTCTTAAATGGACGCATCTGTAGATAATGTACGTACTACTTTATATATTTTTCATGTGAGCCTAATAAATATTCAGGTATCCTCAACAAATATAAAAGGGCGTAGCATAATTGGCATAAAAAAATCAACACATATTTGGCAAATATAGTGTATGTTATGATATAGCATAGTCATTTATCATGAGAGGCAAGATGCAACACAGATTTAAGCATGACATAATTGATATAAAGATGAACCCAAACAGATATGAACTACAATCGAGGCAACAAGAGACAACCAGACCAAACACGAGAAGCCGACAACCAATTTATTTCTCGCTAGCGACATACGGAATATGCTTCAAGTTAATTTATTTCTTACAATAACATAACTGGAATGGTGCTTTATTATGTACACGGGCTCAATTGGTTTCCAACAAGCATGGGGTTGCAGTGGATTGTAAATCCATGCCATCCTTCAAACACCTATGGCAACCGTCATCATCGCCAAATTTAACTTGAATGAGCATACTTTACCGATCAAACATACATATTCCGCGGCCACCAAATATAGTGTATGCTATGACATAGCATAGTCATTTATCATGAGAGGCAAACGATAATAATATGATATAGAGGCAATCGAGGCAAAATGAGGCATAATATAACAACTATAAAATGAGGGGTAGCCCCTTCGATGCCAGAAACAGGGGGATGGCAGGCACGATGAAAACCGGAGGGGAGCAGATCGCAACAGGACGCAACCACGAAGGCCGGCGTCAACAACACCCACAGATGGGTCAACCTCGGGCAACGAAGGGGGAAGGAGCAGATCGGCCAACCTCGGCCGACGACCCACAGATTAGGCGACCTCGGGCGACGTCGTCGGGCAGAGGTGAGTAAAAGGAGCAGGTCAGGCAACCTCGGGCAACCACGACAGGCACACGAAACCCACAGATCGGGCACACAAAATCCACAGATCGGGCACACCAAACCCAAAGATCGGGCACACAAAACCCAGAGATCGGGCACACCAAACCCAAAGATCGGGCGCACAAAACCCATAGATCGGGCGCACAAAACCCATAGATCGGGCACACCAAACCCACAGATCGGGCACACCAAACCCACAGATCGGGCAAGCTCGGGCGACAAGATGAAAATGGAGCAGATCGGCCAACATCGGGCGACGAGTATGAGGTAGATGGGAGCAGATGGCAACCGGAGCAACCACGAAGGCCGGGCGACCACGACAGGTAGAGAGATCGGGCAAGCTCGGGTGAGGAGATGAGAAAAGGAGCAGATCGGCCAACCTCGGGCGACAAGGAGGAGCTACAGGGGAGCAGATGGCAACCGGAGCAACCATGAAGGCCGGGCGACCACGATAGGGAGAGAAATCGGGCAAGCTCGGGCGAGGAGGAAGATGGGGTTGGGTGTTTGGGAGAAGGAGCAAGGAGAGCAAGATGAGGAGGAAGATGAGGAGCTCGGGAGTCGTGCACAGGGGTAAAGGGGAAACACGAAGCCCAATTCTCGCTAGTTTAGGTGGGGGGGGGGGGGAGGGAGGGAGGAATGGGAATTCCCCCCTCTTAACGGGTTGTCCCGGTTTTTACCGGGACAACCCGGTTTGGGGGGGGGGAATAGAAATTCCTTTTTATTCCCCCGCCAATTTCAATAACGTTTGGCTTCGTTTGGTTGAGGTATAAAAGAGAATTAGTTGTACCAGGAATAAGTATAAATTTTGGAACAAGCTGGAACTAATGTAAATTTGTGTTTGGTTGGATTTTAGATTAGTACCGGGTATAAAAAAATAGTGTTTGAAAATAATTGAAAAATAAGAGGAATAGAGAATTACCTTTTTGTGTTAAAAGGCTAAAATATCCTTTCCTTTCTAATTTTTTTTTTTCAAAATTAAAATTTCAAAATTTATTCAAATTTTAATATTTATTAATTTTAATTTTTATAAAAATTTTAAGTGGGAGTAAAAAAAAGTTAATTTTTAAATTTTAAGTGGGAGTAAAAATTTTAATTTTTAAATTTATATAAATTTTAAAAAAAATTATAAAAAAATTGTATAAATTTTAAAATTTTAAAATTAATATTTTTTTAGAAAAAAAGATAAAATAAAATTTTTAGATTTATTAAAATATAAAATTAAAAAAATTAAAATTTATAAAATTAAAAATTAAAAATTAAAAATTTAAATATCTTTTAAAATTTAAAAAATCTAATTTTAAAAAATAAAAAATAATAAAATAAAAGAAGCATTAAAAGAAAGAAAAAAAAAAAAAATTGCAAAGTGTCCCTTCCCAAGGCACTCTTCCTTGGGAAGTAGCCTTGTTCTAACTTGTTCGGGGGGAGGGGAGGAACGAAATCCCCCCCCTATTACCTGGTTGTCCCAGTTTTAACCGGGACAACCCGGTAAAGGGGGGAATAGATATACCCACCTATTCCCTCCCATTCTATTTGTGTTTGGGTACAAAGGAGGATATTGTACCCAAACCAAACGTTGGTTTGGGTACAAAGAGGGAATATCCCCTTTTTGTATCCGAACCAAACGTAGTGTTAATGATCCGTTATAAAATTTATCAATAGTTTTTGGATTGTCCTTACTATATTCTTTTTCAAAATTGCCTTTAGCGCAACGGGTCTTTGTAAAATTTTATTATTTTGTAATTAAGCAATTTTACTCATACATTTCATTCATGATATATTCGTGATATATGATATATATTCAATTCATTCAAAAATAAAATATTTTTTATTAGTTATATTAACGATGGAGTGTAATATGTAATTTTTTTTAAAAATATAAAAATAGAATTTTCCTTTGTAATTAAAGCGCTGGTAGAAGTTGCTTGTCGATCATGGAACTGCTTGGACCCAGCTGTCCGTTGGATTCTTTAAAGCTAATTGTTTAGGTCGTGGACTAGCAGGGCCTGCTTCGTACCAGAAATCGCGTACGTACAGAGCGCAAGAATTTGGTACTACATAATTTTGGGTGAGTGTTAAGTTGATTTTATAATTTTTATGCTAAATTAAATATCAAGTATATGACTTTAACTCATCAGTTCAATTTTCGAAATCCACAAAACCAAACAAACCTCTTTAGTTTAATCCAATTCTAGCAATAAAAGAGATGGTAAGTGTGACATTCTAATAGTCTCATACCGATTAAAAATAATAATAATAATTAAATTTAAGTATTTTAAATTATATTTAAATTTAACGAGTTATTATTACTAGTGAACTGAATTATTATATTTGATATCAGAACATGCGTCGGCACCTAACGTTGGTATAGTAAACAACAACACAACTTGCGGAGAATAATAGTATGGCACGTAACGTTACATAATGGGGTGGTCCACTCAAAGAGAGTGGGGGCGGCCCTACTGTTTGGAGTCAGGATCAAGTTTTGGCGTATGGCTTAACTAAGTGGCCCCAGAATGATTTATAAAGGCCACGTTTGATTCACGAAGAATAAATTTTTATTATTTTCAAACAAAAAAAAATATTGTAGAATAATTTAGAATAAATTTTAAATTGCCTTCGGATACTATTTTTTTTTTTTTTATTTCTGGAGTGTGTTGGAACAAAATATTAGAATAAAAAATGTTAATAGAATACTAATTTTGCCCTTTAATATAATAATCAAATATAATTCAATATATGAAAAAGGAGTTGAAATTAATTTAGATATATAATTTTAAAAATAAAAGTTAAGATATAATTCCAAATGTAAATTAAAAAAATTTAAAATTATTTTTAAAAAATAAATTTTAAATATAAAATAGCAAACTAAATATAGAATAACAAGTTAAAATATAGAATAGCTAACTATGATTTTAAATATATACTAGTGTAGGAACTCGCGCGATGCGACGGGTAAAAATTATAGTAAAATTTATAAATTAATTAAATAAATAAAAATATAAAAAAATATAAAAAAATAACTATAAATTTTGAAAGTAAAAAAATAAAATTTAAAAAACTTTGTAGCAACAGTAGAAAATCTAAGGCCTCAACAGAAGATAGTCGTACCTGATTAAAAGAATTTGCACAAAAGGCTAATATTAAAATATGATACAATATATACGGGCTGAAGAACTAATGTATAGCATGGCATGAATAAAAGAACTCCATTTTTAAAAATATCCAGCTGCAAAAGTTCCAAATGGATATTTTGATAGCAATAAGTAAATAATTTGAAAATAAAGTAGTGATATCAAACATACATTGGCATGCAAAATAATTGGAATTATCAATATTTCTACTTGTTATAAATTATTTTACATTTGATGACTGGATAAAAACAATATATGCCTGTCTAAACAACAACTTATACACAAAAGAACCAAACCTAGGAAAATAAATAGTAGTGCAGCCTATACCTTCAGACCACGTAAACTTGCCCAGGCTCTCAAAAGTAGTTCAAAAACAGAATTCATGAAAGACCTGTAAAAATTCCAATATATATATATATAACATAAGAAAACACCATATATATTTGTATTTACGATAATTAAACAAACTAATTTACATTACATCACCGTCGAGAAGTGGTTCCGAAGGAAAATCACTAAGGTATTGAGATGCAGCCTAACACCAGCACTTAAAAGCTGAAAGCCATGTCGGGAAGGAAATGAATAGGGAGGAGAAGGGAGAGGAGAGGATCACTAAGAGAACATGTAGGTAGAGAAGAGAGAGAGAGTGGGGAGGAGGGAGAAGAAGGGTTATGCGGTAGGGGTTAGGGAAGGAGAGAGAGTGGGGGGAGATGAAGGGTTATGCAGTAGGGGTTAGGGAAGGAGAGAGAGTGGGGGGAGATGAAGGGTCGTGCCGTGGGAAAGTAGAGAGGGAGAGTAAAGAGATGAAGGGTTGTGTGGGGGAAAGGAGAGAGAGGGGCCTACCATCCTCAAAATAAGGAGGTACAGCCACGTCAAATTTAGCCATGAGAAATCATATATAGGTATAGATAGTTTATGTTGGAATATGGGATAGTGATTATAAGTTGTAAAAGAAAAAAAAAATTTAAAACAAAAATGCTTCCAAAATCCATCCTTATTCCTTCATGTTCTTCTTTCTCCATCCCACCCTCCTCCTCACCCCCTCTCCTTCCCTACCCTCACCACAATACCCTAACCACGTGCCTCGATCAATCTCTGCTTGTGTCTACTGAACGTGTGGTGACGCCATTGTTGTCGTCGTTGAAGCGCTTCGCAGACTCCTCCAATCACGTCCACCTCTACTACCACAAGAGTTAGCAATGTGCTCTCCTCTTTGTTTTTGTTGTCCGTGAGTGTCGTTGCGAAGGCACTTGTAATACTCGAAAACTTGTAGATTACTATATAGGGCTTAAATTAAATCGGTCAAAATTAAGTGAGGAATGGTCTTGGTGACATCCGAGTAGTGTTCTGAGAGTTCCGGAACAGTTAAAAGAGAGTTTGGACTCTAAGGAGCAAAGATAAAAAAAAAAAATTAGAAAAAAAATCAAAATTAGGGATTTGCCCTTGGGGACAAGTCCATTCCCATAGACTAGTTTGTAACCCCGAAGGTCTAGACTCCGAAAGGAGGGACCGTGTGGTGACCCAGATCTCCGCAGGGCTTCTACAGTGCGTTTAGCAGCTTCTGGAGGCCTATGTGGCATGTCGGCGGTGTTTCTGCACCAATTTGGACTCAAGTGATGGACTTCGGGTGTATAATGGATCTCGTGAGTGATCGGAGGACCCCGTCGGATGTTTTGACGTGGTTTCGCGCGAAATGGTTATTAAAATTGGACTCAGCGCGAAATTTGAGTAAAGAACACTTCTCCGGAAATTTTCGGCAAATTTTAGAAGGGGAATTTGGCAAATCGGACTTCAGATTTGGATTCAGCGCGCGAAAACGGTCAAAATGGACTATTTACTTGTATTTTTCGGAGCTCGGATGACCCGGCACGGATTTCGAGGATTTTGGTACTGTTCCGGCCGCCGGAGGGGCGCCGGCGCCGGCGGCGGGCGGCGGAGCGCGGCGGCTGGCGGCGGCGGAGGTGCGCGGTCCACCGCGGAGGCGTGCACCCGGGCGCTGGCCACGTGGCGCCTCCCGGTTGGCGGGCGCAGTGGGCGCGGTCCACGGGATGGCGCGGGTGCACGGTGGACCGGAGCGGGACACGTGGCGTGATGGCATTGGCTGGTGCACGAGCGCGCGGTCCACGCAGCTGGCAGCTGGTGCCTCGGGATGCGGGCCCGACACGGGGCCGTGGGCGGCGCGGCCGCGCACGTGGGCGCGACGTGGGCGCGGCCGGGCGCACGTGGGCGCGAATCCCGAGGAGTTGACTCCGCGTTCGGCGGCAGAGCTGGAGGACACGTGGCGCGACGCGGTTGGCCGCGCTCGCTGTTGCCTGTTCGGGGACACGTGTCACTCCAGGGGCGATTCGGGCGCAGCTGGTTTGGGGTACATTTTGGGTCACTGTAGCAGCCCGGAAGTTTCGGGCGCCCGGAAGTTGGGACAAAATGGGTATTTCAGGATTTGTTGAGTTGGGGCTATAAATAGCCCCCTTTGGCCTGCGTTTTGAAGGTTTTGCCGAGCTCTTTTCAGGCAGAGGTTTTAAGAGGAAATGTTCCTCACCTTGTTCTCCACCTTGTGATGGATTTACAGAATTTTTGGAGGCCTCGAGATCCGCGCTTTCTGCGACGCGGCGCACTGCGACGTTTCTTGGATTTTGGCTTCTACCGTCGCCTTTCAGTGTGGGAGACCCCCTGAGCTACCCCGATGGAATTTTGAGATGATTTTTGCGGCACCGCGTTCACGAGAGGTACGCCTTCGATTTCCGTGTTGATCACCTTGATTGATTCTGAGTTCTTGGCATGGTTTACGAGGCATTTCTAAGCCACTGTTTTGCTGGTGGATTTCTGGACAGCGGAGGCTTGCCGGAATTTTATCTCCGCAACCGAGTGTCGGATCGAGACGAGCCTATACACTTTTTGGATCTACTCGTCGCAAGGATTATCATTGTATTTTTCCGGGATTTTTATGAGGCTTGCCCGAAGGTATACTATTCCCCTTTTATCTGTGTTTGAGTTTACAGTTGTGTGGTTGTGAGTGTTTGCGCACCTGTACTGTGGAATTTGTAACTTGGCCTACGGGGCTCGGATTTGGGCGTGCAGGTACCCGTTTCGAAGGTCTCGACGAGACGCTCGCGGTGATATTTTTATCGGAATTTTCAGGGCACTTTCTGCAGGTGGGAATTTCAGATCTTCAGGACTGTCTTCTGCAGATTTTTGTACTTGGTTATTTTGTGGAATAAAGTGTAACCTTGGACCTTTTGTTGTACCCAGGAGTATTTGCGGATGTTTGTGAACCCGTTGGGTTGAGGATTAGTGGAGGTTGTTGCTTCTGGTGTTTTCAGCTGTGGAACTCCGGACAGTTAGCATTTTCAGGTGGGTGGCCTTGTCTTCACGACCTATGGACTGTGCATTAATTCTATCTGTGTAGGGACTTGCATGTTATAGATGTGTTTTATATAGCATGCTAGATTATAGGAATTGATGTTCCTGATGTTGATAGATCATCATGTATTTATTGTCCTTCCCTACAAGCTGTTGATTATTGTTATCTTGGAATTTGACCTAGCACCCCTGTCATATGATTGCATGTGTAACCAGACTGGTAGAAAACCCTCACTTGGGCTAGGGTTATTTCTGCTTTAGACATCCACACTTCTATCTTTCCTGGACATAGTGTTCTTCCTCGCCCGGGTAGTGGGCCGAGTGGTCAGGAGTTATCTTTTAGTGTGGGATGCATGTTACACTCGTGCTTGGGAGCAGAGTGGCGTCTGGTAGATGTAGTTGGTTGTTCATCTGTAGCGGGAGCCGTTTGGGTAGACGGCGGTCCCGAGATGTTTTATTTTTCTTGTTTTATCTGTCGCCGCTGTGCTAGTGGCAGCGGTAGATCAGTGTTAGCAGAACCTTAAACCCAGAACCTTTTTGGGCACACATATGATTTTTGTCAACCAAATATTTTCTTCCAAGCATCGTAGGGTCGCCTGAGTCTGTTCCTGTTTGATTGGACGAAGGCATTAGCCCTTCGAGGCTTAGATATAAAACTTGGTTTCAACTGTTTTCCTAAGCAGAACTAAAAATCATTAAATATGGATTTCTTACAGATCAGATGGCTTCAGTAAGAAATGTCACAGTTTTTCCTATAAATTAACCACCGAGATGATTCGAGTGGTCTGGGTTCTAAGGTCTGCCTTTTCTTGGGACGAGAACAACGAGAGGCTATGCCTAGAGCCTGTTCTTGTTTGATTTGGGTTGTAGGTTCTAGTCTTTCGGTGTTTCCGGACCCTTCATTGGGTCAGTGGTTGAGATGTTCGGCCTGTTTGGCCTGTTGAGTCAGCTGTTCGCAGTGGATGCGATGTCGGCCTGTTGAGGCAGTTGTTCGCAGTAGATGCGACGTTTGGCCTGTTTGGCCTGTTGAGACAGTTTCTCGCAGTGGATGCGACTTGGTGCCATGAGTTGGCAGAGTGTGATCTAGAGGTTGTTTCTCTGATTTAGTGGTGGAGGTGGTTCTCCCACTTAGCCTTGAGGATCTTGGGGTTCTGGCAGATCGAGTCGTGGAGGTTTCCCGACTCAGCCATGGTCGTGCATTTATCAGATTGAGTCGTTGAGGGTTCTCCGACATAGCTGTGAGAGTGTGTTGGGCTATTCCTGTTCGAGTCGAGGTTCTTTTTCCGACTGAGTTGTGCTTTGAGCTTGGAGTTACCGATCTGTTTGATCGTGGATCATAGCCTGCATGAGCCACATTTGAGCTTGACAGAGATACTTTACAGAGATACTTGAGATGGGTTACTTTTTACTCGAGCGGGTCGCTCCCCTCGAGTGCCACTCCGGAGTAGGCGAGACCGGGTTGTTATACCGGCGTGAGATTGAGCTTCTCTATCGCGACTTGTCGTTGCATTTGTCCCTCTGGCTGTGCTGGTGTTGGCAGTCATGGACGCCCTACGTAAGTCCGCTCCTCCGGGACGTAACGGCAGTAGATCCTACGTAAGTCCGCTCCTCCGGGACGTAACGGCAGTAGATCCTACGTAAGTCCGCTCCTCAGGGACGTAACGGCAGTAGGTTGGCGCAGGCTTGACTGGACCCGAGGAGGCAGTCAGTTCAGATTGAGTGATCAGAGATGAGAGTTAGTTGTGGCATCATGTTCTTTCTGTCCCACTCTTTGAGCATCTAGATAGAGGCATAGTAGCTGTAGAGTTTACTTTTCCCAGCTTTCCTTACAGCACTGCTTTTGTTACTTTATGCCTCTAGTGGACTTGGTGGGCAGACCGTCGGGCTTGTTGGCGGCACCCACTGAGAACTACTTGGGACGTAGTTCTCACACCCGTCGTGGTGTCTTTTCCCACAGGAACTTCTACTCCAGTTCCTGTTGTTCCTGTTGCTGATCCTTCTGACCGAGGCGAGGGAGTCGCGAGCTAGTTCCCTACCCGTCGTTGGAGTGTAGCGGTACCCCTTCAGAGGAGAGCTTCAGTAGATTAGTTATTTTATTTTCCTCCTTTGAGAGACTGTTGTAGTGAGGATTGTTATGTATTGAGAGCCTGTACACTGATGTATTTATTGGAGTTACCTCCCGGTTGGGTTCTGAGTTTGTATATGAGGATTCTGCATGATTATCATTTTTGGGAGACGGACATTGTTGTGTTATTTCCAGTTGTACAGTGATTGATTTAGTTATACAGCAGATTTTTATTTATAGCTCTGATATCTGTTTAGCTGTAGTACTTTTCTTGCAGGTAGGACGCTTCACCTATGCGGGTTTGGCATAGGTGGCGGATCTGTTGGCGAGCCGGGTCGCAGTTTCGACCCCGGGGCGTGACAGATTAGAGTGGTATCAGAGCCTAGGTTGTAGGTCATTGAGGACTTAGACACCCTAGGCTTGTGGTTGGACATTAGGATGACTACGTGAGAGTCGTGACTTTTAGCGAGAGTCCTGATCGAGTTTTGTACCTCTCCCATGAGACGGGATGAGTGATTGGCATGTTTATGCTCCTAAGCGATTATGTTGGCTGCAGACAACATAATGCTGTGGAATTGATAACATGTCTTAGACTTTCGCTGGATTGGGTCGTATGGTTGTTGTGTCCTGATGTTTGTTATTGTGCAGTGGTCTACGATGCTTGTGAGACGTCGTGCAGTGAGGAATGCGCTTCCGCATCTGATTAGTAACCCGAGCAGCGGGAGGCAGAGCTATCAGAGCAGAGCGAGACCCAAGAGTTATGGATCCAGATGGCACAGATGTCGGAGGCTGTCTGATGCCAGGAAGAAGCCATGGAACGTTTGATGCGCTTGTTGGAGCAGAGAGCATAGCCAGTGGCAGTACCGCTTGAGTGTCCTCCAGTACTCTCTTCCTATGCAGTGGTATCTTCAGTTGTACCAGTGGCGCCGATGGAGCGAGCAGCCCCCTCCGTGCCGACGAGCAGTGCCGAGGCACCGAGGCAGGGTGGATAGTGGATAGTAGCTGAGCTTTGGGACATCATTGATCGATGGAGCCAGTCCCGGCAGTCTGAACCATCCCGATTCATAGGTTTGAGTTGGAGCCTTTGTAGGCAGAATTGGGGTTGGTGGTGATGGAGAGACTCTCGGAGAGCCTCCCTGTGCTAGGGAGTTTATGCAATTGTTGAACTGCACGCTCCAGGTTTCGAGGGTTGAGGCGCATAGGATATGTTTGACGGGGAATGGTTTGCGCTAGGATACATTTCAGTGTAGTTGGTCCCTCCGTTTTGGATTATTGACGCTTCGATGGGTAGGCATTGTGTGTGGAGCATGACGCTGCAGTTTCTTTGGTTAGGGATCGGCCGCCAGAGGCGAGTTCTGGATATCGACGCTTGGCGTCGGGTGATGGAGGACAGACTGACCGGCAGAGGCATTTCTCATCTCCGTACCTGGATGGCAAATTTTCGAGATGCCAGAGATCGGGTGGACCCCGATGGCAGCATCAGCGTCTATATCAGAGTAGCGCAACGGTAGCGTGGATTTGTTATCTGCGGATGACTTTATTCGTCGCCTCAATGTGAGCAGAGACAGAGGTTGTGCTCCCTTGTGATTTATGTCCTTTGCAGTTGAGGCCGCGAGTTATACGGGTGGACTTATTGGTAATTATGGCAGTTCGGCGTTTCGACCTAGTGCTTGGGTTTTGGTTGGCACAGTGCCACAGGATGTTAGACTGCGGGAGGTGAGGACTTTGACCTTCTGCGAGGCAGACGAGAGGAGATTTGGTTGTTGAGGTCGTTAGAGCACACTGGTTATAGCGACAGTGTGAGAGGTGCTTACGGCGGCACCGGGACCCAAAGATATCTCTGTTGCCACGAGATTCCGGGTGTGATTTCACCTGAGCTGTTGATAATGCCGCCGGTTAGGGAGATAGAGATTGGGTTGGCGTGGTTCGGGGAACCGCGCCACCCTCGACAGCACCTCATTGGATATTGCCAGTAGAGCTGTGAAAGCTGATGGCGCAGTTGCAGGATCTGATGGATCGAGGGGTCTGTTTGACCTAGTGCCACATCGTTGATACACGACTGTGAGGGGCCCTTTTATGGTTCGTGTGTAGACAGGTCCGAGTATTATTCTGGACCTTTTGTTGGAGTCATACTCCGGCAGTTATTGTATGGTGCGGGTTACCTACTTGGAGTCAGACAGCCGAAGACCTTGCCTAGAGGGCGTTCAGGACACGGTAGGGCCTCTTGAGCTCTTAGTGAGGCCATTGGATTGATTAACGCCCTGCCACTCTTTTGGTTTGAGGAATTGTGCTCCAGCTGTACTTGATTATATTGGTAACAAGATCCTCCAGGGGTATTATGATCTACTCCCAAAGCGACTTGGAGCGTGAGGGGCACTGGGGGATGCGTTACCATGCTGTGTGGGTGAAGCTGTATGCCAGGTTATTGAGATACAAGTTTTAGCTTTAGAAGCTTACCTTCTTGGGCACCATGTGTTAGCCGTAGGAGCGGCGGTGGAATTCCGGCCAATATGGATGCTATTTGAGTTTGGCTGAGATCAACATTTATTGTTGAGGTGAGGAGCTTTTTGGATTTGGCAGTGCCAGGAGAGTATGGCGAATGGATGATGAGACTGGTACTAGCGCCGATTTAGCATCGCCAGTGATGGGAGATGGATTTGCGTGTCACAGTGATGCCTCCCATAGTGGCTTTGGAGTTACAGTAGATTATTGTTGAGGAGCAGGGCTCGTGGTTGTGTCCCTGAGGGTCCCTTTTGACGGTACACTGCGGTGAAGCAGTCCCTGCGTATGGTCAGGATCCTAGAGTGATTGAGCGAGGACCCTAGCCGATTAGGGCTTCTCTTCTTTGGATGACCGTATGGGTATGTCTCGGATCGCCTGGTTGAGCTGGCACCAGGGAGCGGTGTTGGTGCGTGCTACATTGGTTGTTCTCTCTTTTTCCCCAGCCTTATGTTGGCGTGCGTGATGGTCCTTCCACGTCTCAGCAGGAGTGTTAGGCTTGTGGATTCCCTCGCCCGTGATGGACTCGTTTCCTTTGAGATCTGTGAGTACTTGTGGTACGAGGGACGCCCGTTGCGAATTCTGGCTCGTGAGATGAGAGAATTATGCAATTTGGGCCATGCCGTACCGGTTGTTGTTGTTGTTGTGGAGTATCACGGGGAGTGACAGGTGACTTGAGAGCTGGAGACGGCCGTGTTATGTACCTACCCGTGTTTTTGTGGCACCTTTTGGGTTGAGCTAGTTTCGAGGACGAAACTTTCTTTTAGTGGGGGAGGATGTGGTGACCCAGATCTCCGCAGGGCATCTACAGTGCGTTTAGCAGCTTCTGAAGGCCTATGTGGCATGTCGGCGGTGTTTCTGCACCAATTGGACTCAAGTGATGGACTTCGGGTGTATAATGGATCTCGTGAGTGATCGGAGGACCCCGTTGGATGTTTTGACGTGGTTCGCGCGAATGGTTATTAAAATTGGACCAGCGCGAAATTTGAGTAAAGAACACTTCTCCGGAAATTTTGGCAACTATTTAGAAGGGGAATTTGGCAAATCGGACTTCGGATTTGGATTCAGCGCGCGGGAAAACGGTCAAAATGGACTATTTACTTGTATTTTTCGGAGCTCGGATGACCCGGCACGGATTTTCGAGGATTTTTGGTACTGTTCCGGCCACCGGAGGGGCGCCGGCGGCGGCGGCGGGCGGCGGAGCGCGGCGGCTGGCGGCGGCGGAGGTGCGCGGTCCACCGCGGAGGCGTGCACCCGGGCGCTGGCCACGTGGCGCCTCCCGGTTGGCGGGCGCAGTGGGCGCGGTCCACGGGATGGCGCGGGTGCACGGTGGACCGGAGCGGGACACGTGGCGTGATGGCATTGGCTGGTGCACGAGCGCGCGGTCCACGCAGCTGGCAGCTGGTTGCCTCGGGATGCGGGCCCGACACGGGGCCGTGGGCGGCGCGGCCGCGCACGTGGGCGCGACGTGGGCGCGGCCGGGCCGCACGTGGGCGCGAATCCCGAGGAGTTGACTCCAGCGTTCGGCGGCAGAGCTGGAGGACACGTGGCGCGACGCGGTTGGCCGCGCTCGGCTGTTGCTGTTCGGGGACACGTGTCACTCCAGGGGCGATTCGGGCGCAGCTGGTTTGGGGTACTTTTGGGTCACTGTAGCAGCCCGAAGTTTCGGGCGCCCGGAAGTTGGACAAAATGGGTATTTCAGGATTTGTTGAGTTGGGGCTATAAATAGCCCCCTTTGGCCTGCGTTTTGAAGGTTTTGCCGAGCTCTTTTCAGGCAGAGGTTTTAAGAGGAAATGTTCCTCACCTTGTGCTCCACCTTGTGATGGATTTACAGAATTTTTGGAGGCCTCGAGATCCGCGCTTTCTGCGACGCGGCGCACTGCGACGTTTCTTGGATTTTGGCTTCTACCGTCGCCTTTCAGTGTGGGAGACCCCCTGAGCTACCCCGATGGAATTTTGAGACGATTTTTGCGGCACCGCGTTCACGAGAGGTACGCCTTCGATTTCCGTGTTGATCACCTTGATTGATTCTGAGTTCTTGGCACGGTTTACGAGGCATTTCTAAGCCACTGTTTTGCTGGTGGATTTCTGGACAGCGGAGGCTTGCCGGAATTTTATCTCCGCAACCGAGTGTCGGATCGAGACGAGCCTATACACTTTTTGGATCTACTCGTCGCAAGGATTATCATTGTATTTTTCCGGGATTTTTCTGAGGCTTGCCCGAAGGTATACTATTCCCCTTTTATCTGTGTTTGAGTTTACAGTTGTGTGGTTGTGAGTGTTTGCGCACCTGTACTGTGGAATTTGTAACTTGGCCTACGGGGCTCGGATTTGGGCGTGCAGGTACCCGTTTCGAAGGTCTCGACGAGACGCTCGCGGTGATATTTTTATCGGAATTTTCAGGGCACTTTCTGCAGGTGGGAATTTCAGATCTTCAGGACTGTCTTCTGCAGATTTTTGTACTTGGTTATTTTGTGGAATAAAGTGTAACCTTGGACCTTTTGTTGTACCCAGGAGTATTTGCGGATGTTTGTGAACCCGTTGGGTTGAGGATTAGTGGAGGTTGTTGCTTCTGGTGTTTTCAGCTGTGGAACTCCGGACAGTTAGCATTTTCAGGTGGGTGGCCTTGTCTTCACGACCTATGGACTGTGCATTAATTCTATCTGTGTAGGGACTTGCATGTTATAGATGTGTTTTATATAGCATGCTAGATTATAGGAATTGATGTTCCTGATGTTGATAGATCATCATGTATTTATTGTCCTTCCCTACAAGCTGTTGATTATTGTTATCTTGGAATTTGACCTAGCACCCCTGTCATATGATTGCATGTGTAACCAGACTGGTAGAAACCCTCACTTGGGCTAGGGTTATTTCTGCTTTAGACATCCACACTTCTATCTTTCCTGGACATAGTGTTCTTCCTCGCCCGGTAGTGGGCCGAGTGGTCAGGAGTTATCTTTTAGTGTGGGATGCATGTTACACTCGTGCTTGGGAGCAGAGTGGCGTCTGGTAGATGTAGTTGGTTGTTCATCTGTAGCGGGAGCCGTTTGGGTAGACGGCGGTCCCGAGATGTTTTATTTTTCTTGTTTTATCTGTCGCCGCTGTGCTAGTGGCAGCGGTAGATCAGTGTTAGCAGAACCTTAAACCCAGAACCTTTTTGGACACACATATGATTTTTGTCAACCAATATTTTTTCTTCAAGCATCGTAGGTCGCCTGAGTCTGTTCCTGTTTGATTGGACGAAGGCATTAGCCCTTCGAGGCTTAGATATAAAACTTGTTTCAACTGTTTTCCTAAGCAGAACTAAAAATCATTAAATATGGATTTCTTACAGATCAGATGGCTTCAGTAAGAAATGTCACAGTTTTTCCTATAATTAACCACCGAGATGATTCGAGTGGTCTGGGTTCTAAGGTCTGCCTTTTCTTGGGACGAGAACAACGAGAGGCTATGCCTAGAGCCTGTTCTTGTTTGATTTGGGTTGTAGGTTCTAGTCTTTCGGTGTTCCCGGACCCTTCATTGGGTCAGTGGTTGAGATGTTCGGCCTGTTTGGCCTGTTGAGTCAGCTGTTCGCAGTGGATGCGATGTCGGCCTGTAGGCAGTTGTTCGCAGTAGATGCGACGTTTGGCCTGTTTGGCCTGTTGAGACAGTTTCTCGCAGTGGATGCGACTTGGTGCCATGAGTTGGCAGAGTGTGATCTAGAGGTTGTTTCTCTGATTTAGTGGTGGAGGTGGTTCTCCCACTTAGCCTTGAGGATCTTGGGGTTCTGGCAGATCGAGTCGTGAGGTTTCCCGACTCAGCCATGGTCGTGCATTTATCAGATTGAGTCGTTGAGGGTTCTCCGACATAGCTGTGAGAGTGTGTTGGC
>CM055079.1:5794277-5870522 GCA_029204045.2 Tillandsia leiboldiana
TACTGTTTGGAGTCAGGATCAAGTTTTGGCGTATGGCTTAACTAAGTGGCCCCAGAATGATTATAAAAAGGCCACGTTTGATTCACGAAGAATAAATTTTATTATTTTCAAACAAAAAAAAATTTGTAGAATAATGTTAGAATAACTTTTAAATTGCCTTCGGATACTATTTTTTTTTTTTTTTATTTCTTGAGTGTGTTGGAACAAAATATTAGAATAAAAAATGTTAATAAATACTATTTTGCCCTTTAATATTAATAATTCAAATATAATTCAATATATGAAAAAGGAGTTGAAATTAATTTAGATATATAATTTTAAAAATAAAAGTTAAGATATATTCCAAATGTAAATTAAAAAATTTAAAATTATTTTTAAAAAATAAATTTTAAATATAAAATAGCAAACTAAATATAGAATAACAAGTTAAAATATAGAATAGCTAACTATGATTTTAAATATATACTAGTGTAGGAACTCGCGCGATGCGACGGGTAAAAATTATAGTAAAATTTATAAATTAATTAAATAAATAAAAATATAAAAAAATATAAAAAAATAACTATAAATTTTGAAAGTAAAAAAATAAAATTTAAAAAACTTTGTAGCAACAGTAGAAAATCTAAGGCCTCAACAGAAGATAGTCGTACCTGATTAAAAGAATTTGCACAAAAGGCTAATATTAAAATATGATACAATATATACGGGCTGAAGAACTAATGTATAGCATGGCATGAATAAAAGAACTCCATTTTTAAAAAATCCAGCTGCAAAAGTTCCAAATGGATATTTTGATAGCAATAAGTAAATAATTTGAAAATAAAGTAGTGATATCAAACATACATTGGCATGCAAAATAATTGGAATTATCAATATTTCTACTTGTTATAAATTATTTTACATTTGATGACTGGATAAAAACAATATATGCCTGTCTAAACAACACTTATACACAAAAGAACCAAACCTAGGAAAATAAATAGTAGTGCAGCCTATACCTTCAGACCACGTAACTTGCCCAGGCTCTCAAAAGTAGTTCAAAAACAGAATTCATGAAAGACCTGTAAAAATTCCAATATATATATATATAACATAAGAAAACACCATATATTTTGTATTTACGATAATTAAACAAACTAATTTACATTACATCACCGTCGAGAAGTGGTTCCGAAGGAAAATCACTAAGGTATTGAGATGCAGCCTAACACCAGCACTTAAAAGCTGAAAGCCATGTCGGGAAGGAAATGAATAGGGAGGAGAAGGGAGAGGAGAGGATCACTAAGAGAACATGTAGGTAGAGAGAGAGAGAGAGTGGGGAGGAGGGAGAAGAAGGGTTATGCGGTAGGGGTTAGGGAAGGAGAGAGAGTGGGGGGAGATGAAGGGTTATGCAGTAGGGGTTAGGGAAGGAGAGAGAGTGGGGGGAGATGAAGGGTCGTGCCGTGGGAAAGTAAGAGGGAGAGTAAAGAGATGAAGGGTTGTGTGGGGGAAAGGAGAGAGAGGGGCCTACCATCCTCAAAATAAGGAGGTACAGCCACGTCAAATTTAGCCATGAGAAATCATATAGGTATAGATAGTTTATGTTGGTAATATGGGATAGTGATTATAAGTTGTAAAGAAAAAAAAAATTTTAAAACAAAAATGCTTCCAAAATCCATCCTTATTCCTTCATGTTCTTCTTTCTCCATCCCACCCTCCTCTCACCCCCTCTCCTTCCCTACCCTCACCACAATACCCTAACCACGTGCCCTCGATCAATCTCTGCTTGTGTCTACTGAACGTGTGGTGACGCCATTGTTGTCGTCGTTGAAGCGCTTCGCAGACTCCTCCAATCACGTCCACCTCTACTACCACAAGAGTTAGCAATGTGCTCTCCTCTTTGTTTTTGTTGTCCGTGAGTGTCGTTGCGAAGGCACTTGTAATACTCGAAAACTTGTAGATTACTATATAGGGCTTAAATTAAATCGGTCAAAATTAAGTGAGGAATGGTCTTGGTGACATCCGAGTAGTGTTCTGAGAGTTCCGGAACAGTTAAAAGAGAGTTTGGGACTCTAAGGAGCAAAGATAAAAAAAAAAATTAGAAAAAAAATCAAAATTAGGGATTTGCCCTTGGGGACAAGTCCATTCCATAGACTAGTTTGTAACCCCGAAGGTCTAGACTCCGAAAGGAGGGACCGTGTGGTGACCCAGATCTCCGCAGGGCTTCTACAGTGCGTTTAGCAGCTTCTGGAGGCCTATGTGGCATGTCGGCGGTGTTTTCTGCACCAATTTGGACTCAAGTGATGGACTTCGGGTGTATAATGGATCTCGTGAGTGATCGGAGGACCCCGTCGGATGTTTTGCGTGGTTTCGCGCGAAATGGTTATTAAAATTGGACTCAGCGCGAAATTTGAGTAAGAACACTTCTCCGGAAATTTTCGGCAAATTTTAGAAGGGGAATTTGGCAAATCGGACTTAGATTTGGATTCAGCGCGCGAAACCGGTCAAAATGGACTATTTACTTGTATTTTTCGGAGCTCGGATGACCCGGCAGCGGATTTCGAGGATTTTGGTACTGTTCCGGCCGCCGGAGGGGCGCCGGCGCCGGCGGCGGGCGGCGGAGCGCGGGCGGCTGGCGGCGGTGCGGAGGTGCGCGGTCCACGCGGAGGCGTGCACCCGGGCGCTGGCCACGTGGCGCCTCCCGGTTGGCGGGCGCAGTGGGCGCGGTCCACGGGATGGCGGGGTGCACGGTGGACCGGAGCGGGACACGTGGCGTGATGGCATTGGCTGGTGCACGAGCGCGCGGTCCACGCAGCTGGCAGCTGGTGCCTCGGGATGCGGGCCCGACACGGGGCCGTGGGCGGCGCGGCCGCGCACGTGGGCGCGACGTGGGCGCGGCCGGGCGCACGTGGGCGCGAATCCCGAGGAGTTGACTCCGCGTTCGGCGGCAGAGCTGGAGGACACGTGGCGCGACGCGGTTGGCCGCGCTCGCTGTTGCCTGTTCGGGGACACGTGTCACTCCAGGGCGATTCGGGCGCAGCTGGTTTGGGGTACATTTTGGGTCACTGTAGCAGCCCGGAAGTTTCGGGCGCCCGGAAGTTGGGACAAAATGGGTATTTCAGGATTTGTTGAGTTGGGGCTATAAATAGCCCCTTTGGCCTGCGTTTTGAAGGTTTTGCCGAGCTCTTTTCAGGCAGAGGTTTTAAGAGGAAATGTTCCTCACCTTGTTCTCCACCTTGTGATGGATTTACAGAATTTTTGGAGGCCTCGAGATCCGCGCTTTCTGCGACGCGGCGCACTGCGACGTTTCTTGGATTTTGGCTTCTACCGTCGCCTTTCAGTGTGGGAGACCCCCTGAGCTACCCCGATGGAATTTTGAGATGATTTTTGCGGCACCGCGTTCACGAGAGGTACGCCTTCGATTTCCGTGTTGATCACCTTGATTGATTCTGAGTTCTTGGCATGGGTTTACGAGGCATTTCTAAGCCACTGTTTTGCTGGTGGATTTCTGGACAGCGGAGGCTTGCCGGAATTTTATCTCCGCAACCGAGTGTCGGATCGAGACGAGCCTATACACTTTTTGGATCTACTCGTCGCAAGGATTATCATTGTATTTTTCCGGGATTTTTATGAGGCTTGCCCGAAGGTATACTATTCCCCTTTTATCTGTGTTTGAGTTTACAGTTGTGTGGTTGTGAGTGTTTGCGCACCTGTACTGTGGAATTTGTAACTTGGCCTACGGGGCTCGGATTTGGGCGTGCAGGTACCCGTTTCGAAGGTCTCGACGAGACGCTCGCGGTGATATTTTTATCGGAATTTTCAGGGCACTTTCTGCAGGTGGGAATTTCAGATCTTCAGGACTGTCTTCTGCAGATTTTTGTACTTGGTTATTTTGTGGAATAAAGTGTAACCTTGGACCTTTTGTTGTACCCAGGAGTATTTGCGGATGTTTGTGAACCCGTTGGGTTGAGGATTAGTGGAGGTTGTTGCTTCTGGTGTTTTCAGCTGTGGAACTCCGGACAGTTAGCATTTTCAGGTGGGTGGCCTTGTCTTCACGACCTATGGACTGTGCATTAATTCTATCTGTGTAGGGACTTGCATGTTATAGATGTGTTTTATATAGCATGCTAGATTATAGGAATTGATGTTCCTGATGTTGATAGATCATCATGTATTTATTGTCCTTCCCTACAAGCTGTTGATTATTGTTATCTTGGAATTTGACCTAGCACCCCTGTCATATGATTGCATGTGTAACCAGACTGGTAGAAAACCCTCACTTGGGCTAGGGTTATTTCTGCTTTAGACATCCACACTTCTATCTTTCCTGGACATAGTGTTCTTCCTCGCCCGGGTAGTGGGCCGAGTGGTCAGGAGTTATCTTTTAGTGTGGGATGCATGTTACACTCGTGCTTGGGAGCAGAGTGGCGTCTGGTAGATGTAGTTGGTTGTTCATCTGTAGCGGGAGCCGTTTGGGTAGACGGCGGTCCCGAGATGTTTTATTTTTCTTGTTTTATCTGTCGCCGCTGTGCTAGTGGCAGCGGTAGATCAGTGTTAGCAGAACCTTAAACCCAGAACCTTTTTGGGCACACATATGATTTTGTCAACCAAATATTTTCTTCCAAGCATCGTAGGGTCGCCTGAGTCTGTTCCTGTTTGATTGGACGAAGGCATTAGCCCTTCGAGGCTTAGATATAAAACTTGGTTTCAACTGTTTTCCTAAGCAGAACTAAAAATCATTAAATATGGATTTCTTACAGATCAGATGGCTTCAGTAAGAAATGTCACAGTTTTTCCTATAAATTAACCACCGAGATGATTCGAGTGGTCTGGGTTCTAAGGTCTGCCTTTTCTTGGGACGAGAACAACGAGAGGCTATGCCTAGAGCCTGTTCTTGTTTGATTTGGGTTGTAGGTTCTAGTCTTTCGGTGTTTCCGGACCCTTCATTGGGTCAGTGGTTGAGATGTTCGGCCTGTTTGGCCTGTTGAGTCAGCTGTTCGCAGTGGATGCGATGTCGGCCTGTTGAGGCAGTTGTTCGCAGTAGATGCGACGTTTGGCCTGTTTGGCCTGTTGAGACAGTTTCTCGCAGTGGATGCGACTTGGTGCCATGAGTTGGCAGAGTGTGATCTAGAGGTTGTTTCTCTGATTTAGTGGTGGAGGTGGTTCTCCCACTTAGCCTTGAGGATCTTGGGGTTCTGGCAGATCGAGTCGTGGAGGTTTCCCGACTCAGCCATGGTCGTGCATTTATCAGATTGAGTCGTTGAGGGTTCTCCGACATAGCTGTGAGAGTGTGTTGGGCTATTCCTGTTCGAGTCGAGGTTCTTTTTCCGACTGAGTTGTGCTTTGAGCTTGGAGTTACCGATCTGTTTGATCGTGGATCATAGCCTGCATGAGCCACATTTGAGCTTGACAGAGATACTTTACAGAGATACTTGAGATGGGTTACTTTTTACTCGAGCGGGTCGCTCCCCTCGAGTGCCACTCCGGAGTAGGCGAGACCGGGTTGTTATACCGGCGTGAGATTGAGCTTCTCTATCGCGACTTGTCGTTGCATTTGTCCCTCTGGCTGTGCTGGTGTTGGCAGTCATGGACGCCCTACGTAAGTCCGCTCCTCCGGGACGTAACGGCAGTAGATCCTACGTAAGTCCGCTCCTCCGGGACGTAACGGCAGTAGATCCTACGTAAGTCCGCTCCTCAGGGACGTAACGGCAGTAGGTTGGCGCAGGCTTGACTGGACCCGAGGAGGCAGTCAGTTCAGATTGAGTGATCAGAGATGAGAGTTAGTTGTGGCATCATGTTCTTTCTGTCCCACTCTTTGAGCATCTAGATAGAGGCATAGTAGCTGTAGAGTTTACTTTTCCCAGCTTTCCTTACAGCACTGCTTTTGTTACTTTATGCCTCTAGTGGACTTGGTGGGCAGACCGTCGGGCTTGTTGGCGGCACCCACTGAGAACTACTTGGGACGTAGTTCTCACACCCGTCGTGGTGTCTTTTCCCACAGGAACTTCTACTCCAGTTCCTGTTGTTCCTGTTGCTGATCCTTCTGACCGAGGCGAGGGAGTCGCGAGCTAGTTCCCTACCCGTCGTTGGAGTGTAGCGGTACCCCTTCAGAGGAGAGCTTCAGTAGATTAGTTATTTTATTTTCCTCCTTTGAGAGACTGTTGTAGTGAGGATTGTTATGTATTGAGAGCCTGTACACTGATGTATTTATTGGAGTTACCTCCCGGTTGGGTTCTGAGTTTGTATATGAGGATTCTGCATGATTATCATTTTTGGGAGACGGACATTGTTGTGTTATTTCCAGTTGTACAGTGATTGATTTAGTTATACAGCAGATTTTTATTTATAGCTCTGATATCTGTTTAGCTGTAGTACTTTTCTTGCAGGTAGGACGCTTCACCTATGCGGGTTTGGCATAGGTGGCGGATCTGTTGGCGAGCCGGGTCGCAGTTTCGACCCCGGGGCGTGACAGATTAGAGTGGTATCAGAGCCTAGGTTGTAGGTCATTGAGGACTTAGACACCCTAGGCTTGTGGTTGGACATTAGGATGACTACGTGAGAGTCGTGACTTTTAGCGAGAGTCCTGATCGAGTTTTGTACCTCTCCCATGAGACGGGATGAGTGATTGGCATGTTTATGCTCCTAAGCGATTATGTTGGCTGCAGACAACATAATGCTGTGGAATTGATAACATGTCTTAGACTTTCGCTGGATTGGGTCGTATGGTTGTTGTGTCCTGATGTTTGTTATTGTGCAGTGGTCTACGATGCTTGTGAGACGTCGTGCAGTGAGGAATGCGCTTCCGCATCTGATTAGTAACCCGAGCAGCGGGAGGCAGAGCTATCAGAGCAGAGCGAGACCCAAGAGTTATGGATCCAGATGGCACAGATGTCGGAGGCTGTCTGATGCCAGGAAGAAGCCATGGAACGTTTGATGCGCTTGTTGGAGCAGAGAGCATAGCCAGTGGCAGTACCGCTTGAGTGTCCTCCAGTACTCTCTTCCTATGCAGTGGTATCTTCAGTTGTACCAGTGGCGCCGATGGAGCGAGCAGCCCCCTCCGTGCCGACGAGCAGTGCCGAGGCACCGAGGCAGGGTGGATAGTGGATAGTAGCTGAGCTTTGGGACATCATTGATCGATGGAGCCAGTCCCGGCAGTCTGAACCATCCCGATTCATAGGTTTGAGTTGGAGCCTTTGTAGGCAGAATTGGGGTTGGTGGTGATGGAGAGACTCTCGGAGAGCCTCCCTGTGCTAGGGAGTTTATGCAATTGTTGAACTGCACGCTCCAGGTTTCGAGGGTTGAGGCGCATAGGATATGTTTGACGGGGAATGGTTTGCGCTAGGATACATTTCAGTGTAGTTGGTCCCTCCGTTTTGGATTATTGACGCTTCGATGGGTAGGCATTGTGTGTGGAGCATGACGCTGCAGTTTCTTTGGTTAGGGATCGGCCGCCAGAGGCGAGTTCTGGATATCGACGCTTGGCGTCGGGTGATGGAGGACAGACTGACCGGCAGAGGCATTTCTCATCTCCGTACCTGGATGGCAAATTTTCGAGATGCCAGAGATCGGGTGGACCCCGATGGCAGCATCAGCGTCTATATCAGAGTAGCGCAACGGTAGCGTGGATTTGTTATCTGCGGATGACTTTATTCGTCGCCTCAATGTGAGCAGAGACAGAGGTTGTGCTCCCTTGTGATTTATGTCCTTTGCAGTTGAGGCCGCGAGTTATACGGGTGGACTTATTGGTAATTATGGCAGTTCGGCGTTTCGACCTAGTGCTTGGGTTTTGGTTGGCACAGTGCCACAGGATGTTAGACTGCGGGAGGTGAGGACTTTGACCTTCTGCGAGGCAGACGAGAGGAGATTTGGTTGTTGAGGTCGTTAGAGCACACTGGTTATAGCGACAGTGTGAGAGGTGCTTACGGCGGCACCGGGACCCAAAGATATCTCTGTTGCCACGAGATTCCGGGTGTGATTTCACCTGAGCTGTTGATAATGCCGCCGGTTAGGGAGATAGAGATTGGGTTGGCGTGGTTCGGGGAACCGCGCCACCCTCGACAGCACCTCATTGGATATTGCCAGTAGAGCTGTGAAAGCTGATGGCGCAGTTGCAGGATCTGATGGATCGAGGGGTCTGTTTGACCTAGTGCCACATCGTTGATACACGACTGTGAGGGCCCTTTTATGGTTCGTGTGTAGACAGGTCCGAGTATTATTCTGGACCTTTTGTTGGAGTCATACTCCGGCAGTTATTGTATGGTGCGGGTACCTACTTGGAGTCAGACAGCCGAAGACCTTGCCTAGAGGGCGTTCAGGACACGGTAGGGCCTCTTGAGCTCTTAGTGAGGCCAATTGGATTGATTAACGCCCTGCCACTCTTTTGGTTTGAGGAATTGTGCTCCAGCTGTACTTGATTATATTGGTAACAAGATCCTCCAGGGGTATTATGATCTACTCCCAAAGCGACTTGGAGCGTGAGGGGCACTGGTGGATGCGTTACCATGCTGTGTGGGTGAAGCTGTATGCCAGGTTATTGAGATACAAGTTTTAGCTTTAGAAGCTTACCTTCTTGGGTCACCATGTGTTAGCCGTAGGAGCGGCGGTGGAATTCCGGCCAATATGGATGCTATTTGAGTTTGGCTGAGATCAACATTTATTGTTGAGGTGAGGAGCTTTTTGGATTTGGCAGTGCCAGGAGAGTATGGCGAATGGATGATGAGACTGGTACTAGCGCCGATTTTAGCATCGCCAGTGATGGGAGATGGATTTGCGTGTCACAGTGATGCCTCCCATAGTGGCTTTGGAGTTACAGTAGATTATTGTTGAGGAGCAGGGCTCGTGGTTGTGTCCCTGAGGGTCCCTTTTGACGGTACACTGCGGTGAAGCAGTCCCTGCGGATGGTCAGGATCCTAGAGTGATTGAGCGAGGACCCTAGCCGATTAGGGCTTCTCTTCTTTGGATGACCGTATGGGTATGTCTCGGATCGCCTGGTTGAGCTGGCACCAGGGAGCGGTGTTGGTGCGTGCTACATTGGTTGTTCTCTCTTTTCCCCCAGCCTTATGTTGGCGTGCGTGATGGTCCTTCCACGTCTCAGCAGGAGTGTTAGGCTTGTGGATTCCTCGCCCGTGATGGACTCGTTTCCTTTGAGATCTGTGAGTACTTGTGGTACGAGGGACGCCCGTTGCGAATTCTGGCTCGTGAGATGAGAGAATTATGCAATTTGGGCCATGCCGTACCGGTTGTTGTTGTTGTTGTGGAGTAATCACGGGGAGTGACAGGTGACTTGAGAGCTGGAGACGGCAGTGTTATGTACCTACCCTTGTTTTTGTGGCACCTTTTGGGTTGAGCTAGTTTCGAGGACGAAACTTTCTTTTAGTGGGGGAGGATGTGGTGACCCAGATCTCCGCAGGGCATCTACAGTGCGTTTAGCAGCTTCTGAAGGCCTATGTGGCATGTCGGCGGTGTTTCTGCACCAATTTGGACTCAAGTGATGGACTTCGGGTGTATAATGGATCTCGTGAGTGATCGGAGGACCCCGTTGGATGTTTTGACGTGGTTTCGCGCGAAATGGTTATTAAAATTGGACTCAGCGCGAAATTTGAGTAAAGAACACTTCTCCGGAAATTTTTGGCAAATTTTAGAAGGGGAATTTGGCAAATCGGACTTCGGATTTGGATTCAGCGCGCGAAAACGGTCAAAATGGACTATTTACTTGTATTTTTCGGAGCTCGGATGACCCGGCACGGATTTCGAGGATTTTGGTACTGTTCCGGCCACCGGAGGGGCGCCGGCGGCGGCGGCGGGCGGCGGAGCGCGGCGGCTGGCGGCGGCGGAGGTGCGCGGTCCACCGCGGAGGCGTGCACCCGGGCGCTGGCCACGTGGCGCCTCCCGGTTGGCGGGCGCAGTGGGCGCGGTCCACGGGATGGCGCGGGTGCACGGTGGACCGGAGCGGGACACGTGGCGTGATGGCATTGGCTGGTGCACGAGCGCGCGGTCCACGCAGCTGGCAGCTGGTGCCTCGGGATGCGGGCCCGACACGGGGCCGTGGGCGGCGCGGCCGCGCACGTGGGCGCGACGTGGGCGCGGCCGGGCGCACGTGGGCGCGAATCCCGAGGAGTTGACTCCGCGTTCGGCGGCAGAGCTGGAGGACACGTGGCGCGACGCGGTTGGCCGCGCTCGCTGTTGCCTGTTCGGGGACACGTGTCACTCCAGGGGCGATTCGGGCGCAGCTGGTTTGGGGTACATTTTGGGTCACTGTAGCAGCCCGAAAGTTTCGGGCGCCCGGAAGTTGGGACAAAATGGGTATTTCAGGATTTGTTGAGTTGGGGCTATAAATAGCCCCCTTTGGCCTGCGTTTTGAAGGTTTTGCCGAGCTCTTTTCAGGCAGAGGTTTTAAGAGGAAATGTTCCTCACCTTGTGCTCCACCTTGTGATGGATTTACAGAATTTTTGGAGGCCTCGAGATCCGCGCTTTCTGCGACGCGGCGCACTGCGACGTTTCTTGGATTTTGGCTTCTACCGTCGCCTTTCAGTGTGGGAGACCCCCTGAGCTACCCCGATGGAATTTTGAGATGATTTTTGCGGCACTGCGTTCATGAGAGGTACGCCTTCGATTTCCGTGTTGATCACCTTGATTGATTCTGAGTTCTTGGCACGGTTTACGAGGCATTTCTAAGCCACTGTTTTGCTGGTGGATTTCTGGACAGCGGAGGCTTGCCGGAATTTTATCTCCGCAACCGAGTGTCGGATCGAGACGAGCCTATACACTTTTTGGATCTACTCGTCGCAAGTATTATCATTGTATTTTTCCGGGATTTTTCTGAGGCTTGCCCGAAGGTATACTATTCCCCTTTTATCTGTGTTTGAGTTTACAGTTGTGTGGTTGTGAGTGTTTGCGCACCTGTACTGTGGAATTTGTAACTTGGCCTACGGGGCTCGGATTTGGGCGTGCAGGTACCCGTTTCGAAGGTCTCGACGAGACGCTCGCGGTGATATTTTTATCGGAATTTTCAGGGCACTTTCTGCAGGTGGGAATTTCAGATCTTCAGGACTGTCTTCTGCAGATTTTTGTACTTGGTTATTTTGTGGAATAAAGTGTAACCTTGGACCTTTTGTTGTACCCAGGAGTATTTGCGGATGTTTGTGAACCCGTTGGGTTGAGGATTAGTGGAGGTTGTTGCTTCTGGTGTTTTCAGCTGTGGAACTCCGGACAGTTAGCATTTTCAGGTGGGTGGCCTTGTCTTCACGACCTATGGACTGTGCATTAATTCTATCTGTGTAGGGACTTGCATGTTATAGATGTGTTTTATATAGCATGCTAGATTATAGGAATTGATGTTCCTGATGTTGATAGATCATCATGTATTTATTGTCCTTCCCTACAAGCTGTTGATTATTGTTATCTTGGAATTTGACCTAGCACCCCTGTCATATGATTGCATGTGTAACCAGACTGGTAGAAAACCCTCACTTGGGCTAGGGTTATTTCTGCTTTAGACATCCACACTTCTATCTTTCCTGGACATAGTGTTCTTCCTCGCCCGGGTAGTGGGCCGAGTGGTCAGGAGTTATCTTTTAGTGTGGGATGCATGTTACACTCGTGCTTGGGAGCAGAGTGGCGTCTGGTAGATGTAGTTGGTTGTTCATCTGTAGCGGGAGCCGTTTGGGTAGACGGCGGTCCCGAGATGTTTTATTTTTCTTGTTTTATCTGTCGCCGCTGTGCTAGTGGCAGCGGTAGATCAGTGTTAGCAGAACCTTAAACCCAGAACCTTTTTGGGCACACATATGATTTTTGTCAACCAAATATTTTCTTCCAAGCATCGTAGGGTCGCCTGAGTCTGTTCCTGTTTGATTGGACGAAGGCATTAGCCCTTCGAGGCTTAGATATAAAACTTGGTTTCAACTGTTTTCCTAAGCAGAACTAAAAATCATTAAATATGGATTTCTTACAGATCAGATGGCTTCAGTAAGAAATGTCACAGTTTTTCCTATAAATTAACCACCGAGATGATTCGAGTGGTCTGGGTTCTAAGGTCTGCCTTTTCTTGGGACGAGAACAACGAGAGGCTATGCCTAGAGCCTGTTCTTGTTTGATTTGGGTTGTAGGTTCTAGTCTTTCGGTGTTTCCGGACCCTTCATTGGGTCAGTGGTTGAGATGTTCGGCCTGTTTGGCCTGTTGAGTCAGCTGTTCGCAGTGGATGCGATGTCGGCCTGTTGAGGCAGTTGTTCGCAGTAGATGCGACGTTTGGCCTGTTTGGCCTGTTGAGACAGTTTCTCGCAGTGGATGCGACTTGGTGCCATGAGTTGGCAGAGTGTGATCTAGAGGTTGTTTCTCTGATTTAGTGGTGGAGGTGGTTCTCCCACTTAGCCTTGAGGATCTTGGGGTTCTGGCAGATCGAGTCGTGGAGGTTTCCCGACTCAGCCATGGTCGTGCATTTATCAGATTGAGTCGTTGAGGGTTCTCCGACATAGCTGTGAGAGTGTGTTGGGCTATTCCTGTTCGAGTCGAGGTTCTTTTTCCGACTGAGTTGTGCTTTGAGCTTGGAGTTACCGATCTGTTTGATCGTGGATCATAGCCTGCATGAGCCACATTTGAGCTTGACAGAGATACTTTACAGAGATACTTGAGATGGGTTACTTTTTACTCGAGCGGGTCGCTCCCCTCGAGTGCCACTCCGGAGTAGGCGAGACCGGGTTGTTATACCGGCGTGAGATTGAGCTTCTCTATCGCGACTTGTCGTTGCATTTGTCCCTCTGGCTGTGCTGGTGTTGGCAGTCATGGACGCCCTACGTAAGTCCGCTCCTCCGGGACGTAACGGCAGTAGATCCTACGTAAGTCCGCTCCTCCGGGACGTAACGGCAGTAGATCCTACGTAAGTCCGCTCCTCAGGGACGTAACGGCAGTAGGTTGGCGCAGGCTTGACTGGACCCGAGGAGGCAGTCAGTTCAGATTGAGTGATCAGAGATGAGAGTTAGTTGTGGCATCATGTTCTTTCTGTCCCACTCTTTGAGCATCTAGATAGAGGCATAGTAGCTGTAGAGTTTACTTTTCCCAGCTTTCCTTACAGCACTGCTTTTGTTACTTTATGCCTCTAGTGGACTTGGTGGGCAGACCGTCGGGCTTGTTGGCGGCACCCACTGAGAACTACTTGGGACGTAGTTCTCACACCCGTCGTGGTGTCTTTTCCCACAGGAACTTCTACTCCAGTTCCTGTTGTTCCTGTTGCTGATCCTTCTGACCGAAGCGAGGGAGTCGCGAGCTAGTTCCCTACCCGTCGTTGGAGTGTAGCGGTACCCCTTCAGAGGAGAGCTTCAGTAGATTAGTTATTTTATTTTCCTCCTTTGAGAGACTGTTGTAGTGAGGATTGTTATGTATTGAGAGCCTGTACACTGATGTATTTATTGGAGTTACCTCCCGGTTGGGTTCTGAGTTTGTATATGAGGATTCTGCATGATTATCATTTTTGGGAGACGGACATTGTTGTGTTATTTCCAGTTGTACAGTGATTGATTTAGTTATACAGCAGATTTTTATTTATAGCTCTGATATCTGTTTAGCTGTAGTACTTTTCTTGCAGGTAGGACGCTTCACCTATGCGGGTTTGGCATAGGTGGCGGATCTGTTGGCGAGCCGGGTCGCAGTTTTGACCCCGGGGCGTGACAGACCGAACCTTCTCTATGAACAGCCGGGTGGAGACTTTCGGGGATTGTGTGGAGACCTGAATTTTCGTCGCTAGACCTGGACCAATGATCAGTGGCTTCTTGACGCACTTGTCGAGTGTTAGAGGCATGTGCGCGCAAAACGGATACGAGAAATGGATTCACCGCGAAAAAGGGATCAAAATCACCCTTTTATCAATTTTTGGGCCAGTTTCGGGCGCCCGGTATCTTCAGCACTGTGGCGGGCAGCGCAGGCAAGCGCGAGCAGACCTCGGGCGCATTGCGGATAGAGCGCCACGCGGCAGCCGCGGATTGGCTGCGCGGGATTTTGTTGGGCCAATCGGAGCACGACACGTGGCGCGCGGGCTGGGGTCGCTGCGGGCGCGACACGTGTCTTTCGGGCGCTCGTCGAGGAGCAATTGTGAGAGGATTCGGGCGCCCAAATTCCCCCCTCGAAGCTGAGTTTTGGTGATTTTTGTGGGCTATAAATTGAACCTATTATGTACCTTTTGAGACTTTTTGAAGCTTCATCTTGGAGAGATCTTTTGCAGAGGAGAACCTTGGCAACCTCACACCACTCCTAGCACCATTGGAGAGAAAGTGGAAGCTTCAACTTCATCTTCTTTCCTAAGCATGGAGAGCTCCACCATTGTTGCAGCTGTAGTCTCCTCCGTCGACATTTCGTGCGTGGCCTCCCCAGGACAGATCCCTTGGCACTTCTAGCTGAAATTTGGAGGAGAACTTCACAAGAGGTAGATCTACAACTTTTCTATTGATCACCTCCCTCAATTCTTGAGTATTTTTAGGGTTTTTATATCAACTCTGGAGCCCTCGCGCACAGGATAGATTTTGGACAGAGTTTAGTAATTATGGATTTGCTTGATTTGCGCATGGATTTTGGAGTTTAAGGGCTTGATCTTCATCTACACTCACAGAGAAATGCATTGGTACCCTTCTTGGAGAATTTGGAGGTGATTTACCCAGATATATTTACTATTTTTGTTGACCTCGTGACAGAGCTAAGTGCAGATTTCTGTATTGGACTTTGTTTTGATGTTTGGACCATGGGGATGCAGATTTTTTGGAGATTTTTTGTTCTTTTGTGGATTTCAAAGTTTGACCAGCTTTTTAAGATCAAAGTGAGCATTTTCTCTATTGATTTCAGTTGGAAATTTCATTTGGTTTGGCCCATACACTTTATTGGAGTGTTTGCTGATTTTTGGAACAGGTTTTGGACAGCAGTGGATAATGATGTAATTTCTTCATATTTTGCTTATAGATTTTAAGATTAAAAGGCTTGGAACTCTTCTAGGCTTTAAGATGACAAGTGAGCACCTTGATTGGAATTTTTGAAGGTGAATTGAGCTGGTTATGCCCTTGCCTTGTGGCCCCTTTGACAGAATTTAGCATTGTAGATTTTCTTATGAACCCTTTGTGATGTGCAACCTTGGGGAGCCATTTTGTGGAGATCTTGAGATTTTTATGGAATTGCAAGAGCTTGATCACATCCCTATGTTTGAGGTGAGGAACTTTTCTTTTGATTTCAGCTTGTGATCATGTTTGATTTAGCATCTATACCAAGATGAACTCGATGCTGATTTTTGGGTGCAAAGTGGACAACACCTGGATGATCCAGCCTTTTGATGGTTCTTGGCTCTTGAGGAGAGCTTTTCTTGACTCGTTGGATGTTCCTAAGATGGAGAAGAACTTAGTGTCGGGTTATGTATAATATTGATCTAAATAGGGGAAAAAACACCTAGAGGGGGGTGAATAGGTATAAACAATAAACACTCAAAAATCGTTGCGTAATAAAACCCAATGCGGAAATGAAAATATAACACGCAAGATTTTTACGTGGAAAACTCCAACACCGGAGTAAAAAATCACGGGACCGATAACACGGCGAAATCCACTAGAATTATAACACGTACAAAGGTGATATACCGTACTCACAGACGACTCGACCTTTTTCCATACGCTCCTAGTAGATCTTCTCCGCAACGCTGCTCGAATCCACGATTAGCGTCCAACGCCGAGTCCACGGCGTCCAACGTCGAATCCACGACGTCCGACCGAATCCACGGTCTTCACCCAGTAGCACGTCTCGAATCCACGACCATACTTCGCTCCGAATCCACGAAAGCGGTTGCACCTTGAATCCACAAGGCCACGCGAGTCCACGCGCCGATTTGGGAAATCGTTGTTTTTGGGTGGTGATGATCCGCCGAATACTTAGATTAGAAATAGATCGGAAATACCATCTAAGTATTCATTGATTTGATTCTACTCAAAATATGAGTATGAAAACCTAGAATCAAATCAATCAATATAGATGAAGAAACATAAGATTAAATCTATTGATTTCCTTTCTTCTCTATAGGTGGATTTATATGGTCGTCTTTTGATTTATTAGGCTTTTATGGCTTATACGGCTTTTTTAGAAAATAAATCATACGGTCTATTTATAGGTTAGAAACTGTTGGAAGAGGATAAGAATCAAAAACTAACCTTTTCTGGAATTTTACATGACGACGATCCGGATCGGATTTACGGCGATCCTGACTGTCGTAACGAAACAGACAATTTCCAGAAAAACAAAGGTTCAGGATCCGGATTGAAATGCCTGATCCGGATCGTTCATGCATTTCAGCAAAAACCAATGTTCGGGATCCGGATCAGAAATGGCTAGGATCCGGATTGGATTTGCGTATGAACTAACACCCTTCGGGATCCGGATTGAAATGTCTGATCCGGATCCTGAACATGTCCCATGTTCAGTTTTTAATTTTTATGCAAATAAAAATTCATCCAAGTGTTTCTACACTATAAGAAGTATTCGGATCACCAAAATTAATTAGTTAAACATACCTGATCCTTTTGAATTCTTCTTTCTTGAGATTGAGATATATAATCCAAACTTCTTAACCTTCAATCTTCAAGACTCAACACTTTCATGAAATGCGCCAAAACAAAATCCTTAACAATCTCCCCCTTTGGCAGTTTCATGACAAAACACAAATCCACTTAAGAAAATTTAAAAAGATATTTTTGTTGCTATCACCATACAACAAAAATTTACAATGGAGATCCAAAAATAAATACATGAGATAAACTCCTAAAACGGACTCTAGACTTAGACATCTGCACTCTCTGCAAAAAGAAATCATTCTTGACAAAAGAGATAATTAGATACCTCAAGAATATTTAGCATTCAAAACCTAACAGAGATAGAGTTTATACTCACCATGACATTCACAAATTCAGATATGTAATAAGATCACAATCAAACATCGACATATCTTCTAAGCAATAAAATTCCAAATGTCATAACTTTGTTAGTAATCAAACAACTTGTTAGTAATATTACATGCCCAAATAGTTAGTCGAGACATGCATGCAATCACAATACAAAACCAAAGTTGAGTTGATATACTTACCTTCAAAGTTCAAAGTTCAAAACCATTAGTGATGATCATTGTTCGTTTCTCTCTCCCCCTTTTTTGTCACAAAAGTTAGCCAAAATTATAAAAGAAGGAAGAGTTAAAAAGTTCCAAAAACTAAAGGAAAGAACTAAAACTGAAAAACCTGCACAAAAGAAGATTAGAATAAAACATTATTCAGAATCATCAGAACTGATGCATCCTAGCTTCTGAAATATTTTCTTGATGCGC
Source organism: Tillandsia leiboldiana (assembly GCA_029204045.2). Lineage (NCBI taxonomy): Eukaryota > Viridiplantae > Streptophyta > Magnoliopsida > Poales > Bromeliaceae > Tillandsia > Tillandsia leiboldiana. The sequence continues at coordinate 5,811,586 of CM055079.1, forward strand.
TTGTTCATTGAAGCTTGCTCTTTCTTAACCTCTTTAAGATCCTCTTTCATCTCAACGAACTCGTTAGACATGCGTTCTTGCTCGTTGGAGAGACGCTGTTGTTCTTTATAGATTGAGGTAACCGATGCATCATCATCGGAAGTTGATGGAGGTGCTTGTTGTGCTGCATGTGCTGGTAGGACTGGAGGTGTTGCTTGCGGTACAGAGGTTGTTGCTTGTGGTTGTGCTCTTCGTCGGCGAGGAGGTGATGGGGGCTCATCTTGTTTAGTGGAGAGATACTTCACTATTGTCGTTTCATTGATTGTTCCAAGACTGTGCAAGTAGGAGCTCGCACTTGTGTCGACTTTAAACTTCCGAAATATGCGCATAATTATCATAGGATAGGGGAGTCTCTCTGTAGGGTGAGCATGCTCCACATAGCGTGCCATCCTTGACCAAATGAGGTAAGGAATGTTTAAATTTGCTCCCATTCCCGCTGTAGGGTTTCCAAGAAGATAAAGAAATAGCATCCTGTCCCATCGAAGAACCTTTGTATTCATGTTTGGAAGAATGTTATAGCAAACAATGAAGTTCACATAGCGATACTCCGGTCGAAACTCTTTGGAAAAGACGGAATTTCCTGTCGAAAGAGTATCTGGAAGACAAATTCCATTAACTACCACTCTCCAGGAGTTGGTGGAGAAGATTTGACTTTTCAGATAATGAGGTCCATCAACTCTGACCTTCATCCCTAACACCTCTCCAATCAGTTGAGGTGTGACTTTGATCTTGACATTTTTAACCGATGTTTGAAATTTCCGACGTCCGTCCTCCTGATCAATTAGACTTGAAGCATTTTGATAGAACATTCTTACCGAATGAAGACAATATCCAGTGGACTCAGGGAAATTGCAAATGGGGCCAAGACCTGTCTGGTCATACAGAGTCCCAAAATGTGCAGATCGTTCTTTCAGTGCTTTGACATTGACATTTCTTTCGCCAATGCATTCCCTTTTCTCAAAATCCTTGATCCTTGCAGAGCTGATAAAATCTTGTGGAGGAGGCTGGCTAGCAAGTGGCTCCTCAATGGATATCCCTCGAGCACTCCATCTCTTTCTTGCAACATTCTTCCTCTTTGGCTTTATCGGGCTTGTTTCCATTGGGGCTTTCCCTTTTTCAGCGGCGGTAGGCGGAGCCTTTGCCTTTGACGTTTCAGCAGGGGCTTTCCCCTTTGATGCAGTAGGTGCAGTTGCTTCTACCAATAATTCATCCCAGTCAATGGATTCAGTTTCTGAATCCGAATCCGAGTCATCTCGACTCTTCTTAGCTTTCTTGGGCTTCTTAGTTGCTCTTGTGTGAACCATTGCAACCAAAAGGAAGATTATCCACGCAAACGCCATTGTTGCTATTCAAAACCAAGAAACTGCGAGCAACAACTCAAGAACACAAAAAATTGTTTATTTTCAAAAATTTGAAAAATTGTACCTAAACAATCATTATCGTGTAGAGAGACTAGGTATCAAATTAGTTTTACCAAAAGAATTTTAAAAATAGATCAATCCCATGATTTTCAAAAATTCCTATTATATGCCATAAAACCGAAATTTTAGAAACCGAAGCCTAAAAATCCGTTAATCAGGAGAATACCTAGCATATAATCAAAACTAATCTACCCAGAGTTCTTATTTCAAAAGAAATTTGATCAAAAACCAATCCAAAATGAAAAAGATACAAAAATTTCACCACGTTTTAAGGAAAAATATGAAAAACTGTGAAAAACCGAGATTTTGATCAAGAAAACTTACTTAGAATCGAAGAACTTGAGTTTGGAAGCCTCCAAAATGGATGAATTCTAGAGAGAGAAGCTTTGGAGACTTAGGAACAAAAGATTAAAGTAAAAAGAAATCAAAACCCTTTTGTTCTATATAAAACCCTAGCCGCGATCCGGATCGGATCGTGAATCCATTCCGGATCGGCTACCCGCAGGAAATACCTGCGTTCGGGATCCGGATCGGCTTGTCCAATCCGGATCAGCTCCAATTTTTTCTTCAGAATAATTCAGAAAAATTTCACAAAATCCAGAAAAAATATGTAAGCACTTTTGTGTATCAACTTTAAATGAAAATCATCGTTTCATACAACAAGAAATAGATTATGCAAAATCTATCAACAATATCCAACAAATGAAACGAAAATTTATAAAAATTAAATCCCTTAAAGTTGAACAACTTCAATTACATCTAACATGATCTTATGAGTAATGCCTTTATCAAATCATCAATTTGGTAAAGAAAATGAAATACCAAGATCAATAGATGTTTGAAATCCTAGATAAGTTAGATAATATATCTAGTCAAATTATTGTAAGGAGTGGCTCTTTGAGCATCTTTCAATAAAATCCCCACCTTATACCAACCTTGGAATTTGACAGAGTCAAGTATTCCAAAAACCATTTTATTTAATCAACTCGAACAATCATGCTTGGTATACATGTGGTAGCTACACACAGTACTCGGACGACTGAGGTGGTAGCTCTTTCCTCCATGTGGTGGTAGTTTTCACACTCCTCATTGGGATGTAACTCTTTCCACATCTTTTGAGCATAACACTTTTTCTTTGACTCCCACTCAATTGGCTATCAATTATTTAAGATATAAAGTATTCAACCAAAAATTGATCTCAATTTCATACTCGACTAAATAGTCAAATAAGATAAAAACTATACCAAGAGATCATTGAGAGAGAAATTGACTTTGATCAAAACAAAGATGATTTAATTGACATAAATGATCATTGCATCAAATGAATTATTATGATATTCAAAGCATAATAAATTTCTAAATAAACGAAAAGATGCTATTAAAGTCAATAATACACATGCTCAATTAATGTTCTATGTTTAAGCATAGATAATGAACAAAAACACAAAAACAAAAACCTAACCTAAGCATTGGTTTCAAAAGGAGATTATTTCAAGAAAAGCATTCCAATTGCCTTACGCAAATGAATAAATCGTTTTTGGTCCAAAGGTTTTGTTAAAATGTCAGCTAATTGATCCTCAGTTGAAATGTAGGAAAGTTGAAGAATATTTGACTCAACTAGCTATCTTAGAAAATGATATCTAAGTTCAATGTGTTTTGTTCTCGAGTGCAACACAGGGTTTTTAGAAATGTTTATAGCACTTGTGTTGTCACAAAGAATCGATACCGAAGATGCTGAAATTCGGAAGTCGCTCAACACGCTTTTCATCCAAATGAGTTGGGTTGAACAACTACCTGCTGAAATATATTCCGCTTCGGCAGTCGAGAGTGCAATGCAGTTTTGCTTTTTACTATACCATGCAACAAGACAATGGCCAAGATAAAAACATGCACCACTCGTACTTTTCCGATCATCCACAGATCCTGCCCAATCGACATCTGAATATCCAATAATATCAAGACTTGTTCCCATAGGATACCAAATTCCGAAGTTCAGTGTACCTTTGACGTACCGGATGATCCTTTTCACCGCTTTCAGGTGATCCTCCTTTGGTGCTGATTGATATCTCGCGCAAATTCCAACACTAAAGGATATATCTGGGCGACTAGCCGTGAGATAGAGTAGACTTCCAATCATACTGCGATAAAGCTTCTCGTCTACACTTTCACTAAGAGATTCACTTCCTAATCCCTTGTTGCTAGTTCCCATAGGAGTCGGAAAATCTTTAGAGTTTTCTAAATCGAATTTCTTCACCAACTCCCTTGCATACTTGGATTGACACAAATGGATGCCATCATCATTTTGTTTCACTTGCAATCCAAGAAAGTATGTCAGTTCGCCCATCATTGACATCTCAAATTCGTTTTCCATGGTTTCAGCGAATTTAGAAGCATCATTGTCTCTAGTTGCACCAAATACAATGTCATCGACATAGATTTGTGCCACAATGAAATTATCCTGATAATGCTTCACAAAGAGAGTCCGGTCAGCTCCCCCTCGAGTGTAGCCCTTTTCCAATAGGTGCTTTGTTAGCCTTTCGTACCACGCTCGCGGTGCTTATTTTAGACCGTAAAGAGCCTTTTTCAAACGAAAAACATGGTTAGGTTGTTTACAGTCTACAAAACCTTTCGGTTGAGCCACATAAACTTTCTCATTTAAAAACCCATTTAAAAACGCGCTCTTAACGTCCATTTGAAATAACTTTATTTTAAAATGATAAGCAATTGCAAATAAGATACGAATGGACTCGAGTCTAGCTACCGGGGCGAACGTTTCATCAAAGTCTATACCTTCTATTTGAGAGTAGCCTTGAGCAACTAAGCGTGCTTTATTCCTGATGATGGTACCATCCTCGTTCTTCTTATTCTTGAAAATCCATTTAGTACCAATCACGTTGTGTTGCTTCGGTGGCTTCGTTAATTCCCAGACTTTGTTTCGTTCGAACTGATGGAGCTCTTCCTGCATTGCTTCAATCCAGTAGTCATCCTGAAGAGCTTCATCGATGTTCTTTGGTTCAATCATGGAGACGTAGCATGCGACTCCACAAACCAACTGTCTCCGAGTTCTAACTCCTTCTTGTGGGTCTCCAATAATGTTAGATTCCGGATGATCCTTGGAGATGCGTAACGTTTGCGGTAATGGAGTAGTCGGAGGTACATGTGATAATTCCTGCACATTAGATAAACTTGAAGAACCATTGGATGCATCAACTTTATTGAAAGAGTTATTACGAGAAGATGCATTTACAGGAGTATCATCATCTAGAGACATATCAAGGGTAGATTTATCAGATGCAAAGTGGAAAGCTTCATCTACTTTAACATTTATAGATTCTATCATCGTTTTAGATTCCAAGTTAAATACCCGATATGCTCTACTGTTAGTAGAATAACCCATGAAAATCCCTTCGTCGCTTCGAGAGTCGAACTTACCAAGGTTTTCGCGATCACGCAGAATAAAACATCGACTCCCAAAGATACGAAAATATTTGATATTTAGTTTTCTACTAAACCACAGCTCATATGGTGTATTTAAGGTTCCAGGGCGCAAAAACACACGATTAATTACATAGACAGCGGTGTTCACAGCTTCAGCCCAAAAATATAATGGTAAATTCCGGCTATGAAGCATCACACGCGCCATCTCTTGAACAACTCTGTTTTTGCGCTCAACAACACCATTCTGCTGAGGTGTATAGGGTGCTGAGAATTCATGTTTTATCCCATTGGAAGTGCAAAAATCAATGAATTTTGAATTAATGAATTCTCCACCTCTATCACTTCGAACACGAACGATCTTTTCATTTCTTTCATTCATAATACGATGACAAACCTCATGAAAAGAGTCGAAAGTATCCGCTTTCTCTTTTAAAAAATTTACCCAAGAATACCTAGAGAAATCATCAACCAAAAGAAAAATATACCATTTACCTCCCAAAGATGGTTGACGAATCGGCCCCATTAAATCCATATGCAGTAATTCTAAGGGCCGTTTGGTACCGACGTGGTTCAAGTTCTTGTGTGCAACTCTTGATTGTTTTCCCTTTTGACAACCACCACACACAATGTTTTCTTTAAATAAAAGTTTAGGAACCCCTTTAACCACGTTCTTATTTGAAATCCTTGCTAGTTCTTTAAAGTTCATGTGACCTAGTCTTTCATGCCAAACAGTTTCATTATCCAAAGAAACTAGGTTACATTTTTCAGAAACTCTGTTTGAAACAATATAACAATTATTTTCCGATCTAACCCCTTTTAAAAAGAATACCTGGTCCTTATCAGTTACAACACATTCTACAGAAGAAAAATTAACTGAGAACCCATTGTCACAAAGTTGACTTATACTAATGAGGTTAGTCTTTAGGCCTTCAACAAATAAAACATTGTTCAAAACCGGGCCTTCAGGAATAGCGATTGTTCCCTTTCCAACAATTTTGAAAGAACGACCGTCTCCGAAAACAACATGTCCTCCTGAGATTTTCTCTAAAGTTTGAAAACAGTTTTTGTCACCGGTCATGTGACGGGAACAACCACTATCCAAATACCAAGACGAATTATCATAAGCGTGTAAAGAAGTATGAACAACAAGACAAGGGAAAATTTCACCTTTGCGTACCCAAACCTTTTGAGTTTTGAAGTACGTCGGAAATGATTGTGAAGTTGATACCTTTGGTGAAAACGTCTTGATTGATCCATCGCTTTTCCTTGACGTCGTCGTCTTGTTTGATGTACTACCAATGTTCTTTCCTTTTGAAAGATCCTTCTTTGATTTCCGGGAAATGAACTCATTGGTAGTAGTTGCAAGATGTGCTTGATTTGATCTTTTCGCTCCATTCTTGCAATTTCTTCGAATGTGCCCTGCAAAATCACAACGAAAACATACCTTAGTGCTTGACGATCCCGAAGAGGGTGAAGTAGGCTTGTTGTCGTTGCTTGTCGTGAATTCCGGTGTCGGAGGAGGAGATACCGACTGAGGCACAAACACTGTCCCACTCAAACTAGGACTGTCTCCAGTTCGAGTGTATCCGAGGCCGAACCGATTTGTTTGACCAAGACCAAGTAATTTATCCAACTTGCTCCTTCCAGAAGAAAATTGCTTTAAATCATCATTGAGTTAGAAAATGGTCTCTGTCATTTCCATTTTTTCCTGTCGAGCCTCGCCGTAGAGCTTCAAGAAGTAATTCGCTTTGTTCACCATATCTACATAATTCTTCTCGAAATGCTCATTGGACTCTTGAAGGAAAACATTTACTTTAATCAGATTATCCCTTTCCGCTTCAAGAGCGTTTGAGAGAGAAGTTGTCCTTTTTGCTTCTTCTTCGAGATCCTGCAATCTCCCTCTCAAACTCTTGTTTTGCTTAGCCAGTTTCTTTGAATCCCTCAAAAGTCTGTGGTAGGCTAGAGCAAAATCTTCACCTTCCAAGTTACTCGATTCGTGGTCCGTTGCAGTTTTTTTAACCTGGGAGAAGTTGGACAATGAATCGGATGTACTTGCCATTAAGCATATGAAGGGTGAAGATGTGGACGCGTGGAATGCCGTTGCGTTGTTCTCTTCATCACTTGAAGATGACTCATTTGTCGTTGAGGTGTCATCCCAAGTGACGGCTTGCATCGCCTTCTTCTTGGACGGATTCTTATTTGGACACTCCGTTGAGATATGGTCGTATCCTCGGCACTTGAAGCATTGGACTTGTCCTTCTGAGCTTTTCTTATCCTTTGAAAAATTTTCTTGCTTTCTTGACTTTTGGCTTGAAAAACCTTTGCCTTTCTTCCACTTTCCGGAGGATGAAGTTTTACTTGAATTACCCCTTCGAAAGTTTCGGCGAAAATTTCTTGTCAAGAGAGCAAGCTGCTTCTCAAAGTCCTCCATAGATAGGTTCTCGTCATCGCCTGAGGAGAATGAATCCGCGTCTTCTTCTTTTGTAGTTTTCAATGCAAAACCTGAAGACTTAGAAGTAGATGCTTTTCCAGAAGAATAGTTAGTAGGAAATGTCATTTCATATGTTTGTAATGAACCAACTAATTCTTCTACACGGATTTCGTCCGGGTGTTTAATAGTTTCAATGGTCGTAACCTTGGAACGAAATCTTTCAGGAAGAGTTCTTAAGATCTTTCTTACAATTTTAAATTCTGGAATCTTCTCTCCCAAGTTAGCACATGTGTTTACGATGTCTTGCAATCGTGTATAGTAGTCTGTGAATGATTCATTTTCTGCCATGAAAATAGAGTCAAATCTGCTCGTAAGCATTTGCAGCTTTTGAATCTTCACAAGGTTAGTTCCCTCATGTGTAACTTGAAGAACATCCCATATTTCTTTCGCAGTCTCACATGCCGAGACGCGAGAGAATTCTGTTTGTGACAAGGCATTAAATAAAGCGTTAATTCCTTTGCCATTGTAAGAAGATAAGTCTATCTCTTCCTTGGTCCATTTCGACCTAGGTTTGACGGTGAGAACATCAACAATAATTTCAGTTGGATTAAACCATCCTAACTTAATTGATTGCCACACCCGTTCGTCGATGGAAGTAAGAAATGCTTTCATCCGTACTTTCCAGTAGGCATAATTTGTTCCATCAAAAAACGGAGGTCTGTTGATGTTTCCACCTTCAGCCATTGTTTACAACCCTATTCCCTCTCTGATACCACTTGTCAGGTTATGTATAATATGGATCTAAATAGGGGAAAAAACACTTAGAGGGGGGTGAATAGGTGTAAACAATAAACACTCAAAAATTGTTGCGTAATAAAACCCAATGCGGAAATGAAAATATAACACGCAAGATTTTTACGTGGAAAACTCCAACACCAGAGTAAAAAACCACGGGACCGATAACACGGCGAAATCCACTAGAATTATAACACGTACAAAGGTGATATACCATACTCACAGACGACTCGACCTTTTTCCATACGCTCCTAGTAGATCTTCTCCGCTCGCTCCGCAACGCTGCTCGAATCCACGATTAGCGTCCAACGCCGAGTCCACGGCGTCCAACGTCGAATCCACGACGTCCGACCGAATCCACGGTCTTCACCCAGTAGCACGTCTCGAATCCACGAACGTACTTCGCTCCGAATCCACGAAAGCGGTTGCACCTTGAATCCACAAGGCCACGCGAGTCCACGTGCCGATTTGGGAAATCGTTGTTTTTGGGTGGTGATGATCCGCCGAATACTTAGATTAGAAATAGATCGGAAATACCATCTAAGTATTCATTGATTTGATTCTACTCAAAATATGAGTATGAAAATCTAGAATCAAATCAATCAATATAGATGAAGAAACATAAGATTAAATCTATTGATTTCCTTTCTTCTCTATAGGTGGATTTATATGGCCGTCTTTTGATTTATTAGGCTTTTATGGCTTATACGGCTTTTTTAGAAAATAAATCATACGGTCTATTTATAGGTTAGAAACTGTTGGAAGAGGATAAGAATCAAAAACTAACCTTTTCTGGAATTTTACATGACGACGATCCGGATCGGATTTACGGCGATCCTAACTGTCGTAACGAAACAGACAATTTCTAGAAAAATAAAGGTTCGGGATCCGGATTGAAATGCCTGATCCGGATCGTTCATGCATTTCAGCAAAAACCAATGTTCAGGATCCGGATCAGAAATGGCTAGGATCCGGATTGGATTTGCGTATGAACTAACACCCTTCGGGATCCGGATTGAAATGTCTGATCTGGATCCTGAACATGTCCCATGTCCAGTTTTTGATTTTTATGCAATTAAAAATTCATCCAAGTGTTTCTACACTATAAGAAATATTCGGATCACCAAAATTAATTAGTTAAACATACCTGATCCTTTTGAATTCTTCTTTCATGAGATTGAGATATATAATCCAAACTTCTTAACCTTCAATCTTCAAGACTCAACACTTTCACGAAATGCGCCAAAACAAAATCCTTAACACTTAGGAACCAAGTTTGGGGCTTCATATTGAGGTAATTTCTGCATATATTGCATTCTTTTTCTAAGTTTATTGTTTGATGAATTTTTTTGTAAATTCTGTGCAGTGGTGGTTGTTTTGGCAATTGTGCTCAATCTGGCAGTGATCTTGGGGTGATTCTTTGTTCGTTGGATCGGTAAGAGGCTGGGGATTGTGCATGCCGATTTTCAGCACGATCGAACTTTGGATCGACGCGTTTCTAGGTGGGTTTCCGAGCACATCAAACCCTCGATTTACCCGCTTAGGCTATAAAAAATCATCATGATGTAGTTTGATCCTTGATTCCTTATCCTTATGTAAATCATGCTCAAATTGTTACTTTGATAATCCTTATCCTATCTATGTGAGAACAAATGCATGCTTGTATAAACATCTAGATAGGTTACTTTCCTTTTACTACATTATCATGTTCGAATATGACTTAGGAGAAAACTCGTTGTTTCATTCTTCTCCTTCTTATGTGACATATATTGCTCGAGGTTTGAGCATGGGTTTGGGATAGTGTAGTTGAGATCATATATTGAGTCAGGGTGGGATAGCACCGGATTTTCTGACTCGTGGGTTGTTTGGTAACCGCAGATCTTGGGCAGTTGGACTGGTTTGTGATCGTGTATCGAGTCGGGTGGATTTACACTGGATTGTTGACTCGTGGGTGGTTTGGCAATCGCGAATTTTGGGTGGTTTGGCCGGTTGTTGATTTTGCATCAGGTTGGGGCCGGAATTTTATTAGTGGATAGAATCTTTCACATTGAGCATAGTTGTGACTAAGTTCTGGTTTATTGAGATATTTGACTGGGTTACTTTCCTTGAGTTGGTCGCTCCTTTCGAGTGCCATTCTGGAGTAGGCGGGACCCGGCTTTATGCAGGTCGGTGATATCGATACTTGTATATGATTCCATGTCGTTGATACACGATTGTGATGGTTATGCAGGCGGGACCGAGTTTGTCCGACTAAGGTTGATTGGATTATATCTCAGCGGTTATTTTTCACTGATGCATGCATATTCAGTTGTCATTATTCATTGTAGCATTAGAGGCATAGTAGTGGTAGTTTCTCTTTATCAGTAGTTTACTTCCAGTTTTACCACTTCATCTCATTTCTTGCCTCTAGTAGACTCGGTGGATACGTCGGAGTATTGATGATTTACTCACTGAGGACTACTGTTTCTAGTAGTTCTCACACCCGTGGTTGCTCAGTCTTTTCCAGATTTCTCCACGGCGGTTGCGGTGCCGGTGAATCAAGGTGAGGGGATCGTAGGCTAGGTAGATCTCTTATCACACTTGTGAGCTAGCGGTGGACCCTGTATTATTTTATCTTTGTTTATAGTTTAGTTGAGCAGACTGATGTATATTTAGTTCTGGCTTGAGCCAACTAGATGTATTATTTGGATTCTGAGAGGTGACATTTGTATTATTGATATTTGGAGATTCCTTTATGTATACAATTTCAGTCTGTATTGGTTTTAGTTTATTTCAGCTTTGCACTTTTTCTCTATTATATGCTTCTCTTATATCTGAGCAGGTTTTAGCACTTCGTGTACGCGAAAAGTTCCGTGTGCACGACGGATCTATAGACGGCCCTGGATTCTGGTTTTCACCTAGGTCATGACAGATTAGGATGGTATCGGAGCTTAGGGATAGGTCAGTTGAGACTTAGGAAATCCTAAGCTTTTGACAGACTCTAGGATGATATGGCGTGAGAGGCGAGATTTATTGCGAAAGTCGGTGATTTGTTTTATTGGCTCTCCATGACGTCGGAGAGGGATTGACATACATTCCTTCTGTCGGGCAATTATGTTGGTTGCAGACAACATAAAGCTACAGAAGTGAGAAGATGTCTTTGACTTTCGCTAGATTGGGTTGAGCGTTTCGTGTGTTCTGGCTCGGTGTTCTTTCCGCTTTGGTTGAGGATGGCTCCTGGTCGACGTGTTCCTTTGCGCATCGCTCCAGCACCCCTACGGAGATTGGGCAAGAGAGGTTTGCTGTGATGGATGAGTTGCGAGCGCAGTTTACCCGTTTGGAGGAGAGGAACCGTGGCAGGATGAACCCTAGAGTGACTGTTAGCTCAGGGGAGTGAGCCAGCACAGTGAGTTTTGGAGCCTTTGCACCACTTGTTGTGCCCCCTTTTTCCAGTAGTACTTTCTTCTAGCAGTGGAGCTCAGGGATCAAGCCGACCTTTGATTTTGGCTGAGCAGAAACAGATTAGGGAGCAGTTGGCTCGTTTTGTCGGTTCGAACTGTCTAGTTTCGTGGGGCTGAATGCAGAGCCTTTGAAGGTGAAGGCTTGGATTGCAGTTATGAAGAATCTCATCTTGGACATTTCTGTGGGTTATGGGATCCAATGATTTAAATAGGGAAAAAATAACCTAGAGGGGAGAGTGAATAGGTGTAAACAATAAAACTAAAAAATCTTTGCATAAAAATAACCCAATGCGGAAAATAAAAAATGTACGCAAGATTTTACGTGAAAAACTCCATCACAGATGTAAAAAACCACGGGACCGATCACACAAAAAAATCTACTAAGATTAAACACGTACAAGATGATATAATGCAACAGTACGACTAAACATTTTTCATACGCTCCAATAGACCTTTTCCGCAGTCCGCAACGCGCCTCGATCACACAATTTGTGTCCAACTTCGAATCCACGAAGTCCAATGTCAATTCCACGACGTCCAATCGAATCCACGGTCTTCACCAATTTGGCACGAGTCGATCACACGAACGTGCTTCGCTCTGAATCCACGAAGTCGATAAACACCTTGAATCACAAGGCCACGCGAATCCACGCGACGATTCTCCTTTCGGAAATTATTATTTGTTTATTGGTGGTGATGATATTTGAATACTTAGATAATCATAGAAAAACAAGAAAACACCATCTAAGTATTCATCAATTTGATTCTAAAAGAAAATAAAGAGTTTGAAAAATTCTAAAATCAAATCGATCAATATAGAAAAAGAAACATAAAATAGAATGTGTTTTCCTTTCTTTTCTATATGTGGATTATCTATGATTTCTTTTTGGAATACCCTAAAAGATGATCTTATGGTCTATTTATAGGCAAGAAACAGATTTGGAAAGAGATAATAATCAAAAACTGCCTTAACTGAATTTTTCCCGCACGACGGTCCGGACTGGAATAAGTCTGATCCGGACTGTCGTCTTCAGACAAAATGTAGTAACTGAGATTTTTGAAATCCAAAATCTAAGTTTAAATAATTTTCTGGAATTATTTAAATGGCAAAAATGTATTATTAGTGGTGCAATTGTGGCTCGAAAAAATCGACTTTTGATCGGAGCCTGATCTCGAAAATCTGAGATCACCTGTGCGACCGTCTCATCGAAACAAGAAAATTTGATATTCATATGTTTTCGATCCGACGGTCTGATCTTCCACAAATCTGCGAAGAAAAGCGGGGCCCACAACTTAAGTTGTGAATAGTAGCCACTGATTTAATTTCCTTCTCGACCAACGTCGGCCATTTCGCCGTCTGGACCCCAAATATAGTAGTATGAGTAGTCGTTTCTAGCTATTTTTGATGTTCTGAGCACAATGGCTCTGACATAATTCGCGTTTGGCGATTCTGGTGCATCAAAATGCATGCATTACAGTTTAGCTTACAGTATATTATGGCCCGAGAATTTTTAGGAGCACCGAATCAAGAAAACAAATATGCTACTTGAAAGGTTTCGACGAGCCGAACGTCGTGGCAAAGTCCGTTTTTCATTTCGACGACTCGTGTGCCTCGAAATACGTGAAATACATAAAAAGAGGGTATATTTTTGTAAAAGGCCCTATATTTTATGTACCAAATGGATTGGGATTTCTTGGAGAGGGTTCTGGGTACAATTGTGATCCACAGCAAGGAGCCTGGGGTTAGAGGCACAAGGTATAGGGGCTTAATGGCATTTTGTTACATTAGCAACCATTGGCTCTTGGGCTCCTTGTGGGGGGGGGTTACAGCCATCCGAGGGGGTTTTAAACCTTTGGCCTGCATCCAAGCAAAGGAAAAACTCCCCTCCTCATTAACCCTGGGTCGCCAAGAGCTGCGCATGGTAGGCCGAGCTCGGATGTGGAGTGGAGAAGACAACACCTAGGAACTCTCCAACTTGCCTCTGCGCTTTTTGGTGATCATCTTCTACCTCCTGGGAGTGCACCCGAGGAATCCCGAGCTTTCTGTGGCCGCGCGACGCCGGGGAAGGAAACCGGCTTCTTCCTTCTTCTCCATGTTACGGAATTTGAGTTGACGTAGTTTCGTGAAAGTCTCAAGTCTTGAAGATTGAAGGTGAAGGAAGTTGGATCATTTAACTCAATCTCAAGAAAGAAGAATTCAAAAGGATCAGGTATGTTTAACTAAAGATTTTGTGTGATCCGAATACTTCTTGTAGTGTAGAAACACTTGGAAGAATCTTTCTTTGAATAAACATCAAAAACTGGTGTTCGGACAAGTTTAGGATCCGGATCAGAGCAAGCGATCCGGATCCCGAAGGTTGTTGTTTCATACAATACTTCAATCCGGATCGCAGCATCTCACGATCCGGATCCCGAACGTTGAGTTTTCTGAATTGTATGAACGATCCGGATCAGACAATCCGATCCGGATCCCGAACGTGTGATTTTCTGGAAACCGTCTTTATTGCTACTGCAATCCGGATCGCCCAAATCCGATCCGGATCGCCGTCCGTAAAATTTTCAGAAATGTTAGGTTTTTGATTCTTATCTCCTTCCTAGGGTTTCTAACCTATAAATAGACCCTATGACTCTTTTTCTAGGGTTAATCCACATAGCCGTCATTTTCATATATCATCTTATACGGCTCTAGATCCACCTATAGAGAAGAAAGGAAATCATTAGAGAATACTCTATGTTTCTTCATCTATATTGATTAGTTTGATTCTAGGTTTTCATACTCACATCTTGAGTTGAATCAAACTAATGAATACTTAGATGGTATTTCCGATCTATCTTTGATCTAAGTATTCGGCGGATCATCACCACCAAAAACAACGATTTACCCCAAAAATCGGCGCGTGGATTCGCGTGTCCTTGTGGATTCAAGGTTCAACCGCTCTCGTGGATTCGGAGCGAGGCACGTTCGTGGATTCGAAGGGTGCTATTGGGTGAAGACCGTGGATTCGGTCGGACGTCGTGGATTCGACGTTGGACGCCGTGGATTCGGCGTTGGGCGCAGATCGTGGATTCGAGAAGCGTCGTGGAGCGAGCGGAGAAGATCCTCTAGGAGCGTATGGAAAAGGTTGAGTCGTAAGTGTGTACGGTAAATCACCTTGTACGTGTTTTAATTCTAGTGGATTTCTGCCGTGTTATCGGTCCCGTGGTTTTTTACTCCGGTGATGGAGTTTTCCACGTAAAAATCTTGCGTATTATTTTTATTTCCGCATTGGGTTTTTATCGCAACGATTTTTGAGTGTTTATACGTTTACACCTATTCACCCCCCTCTAGGTGTTTTTTCCCCTATTTAGATCCTTACTACATATAACCCAACAAGTGGTATCAGAGCGGGAATAGGGTTGTAAACAATGGTTGAAGGTGGAAACATCAACCGACCCCCGTTCTTCGATGGAACAAATTATGCGTACTGGAAAGTGCGGATGAAAGCCTTTTTAATTTTCATCGACGAACGGGTGTGGCGATCAATTGAATTAGGATGATCTAATCCAACTGAATTTATTGGTGATGTTCGCACCTTAAAACCTAGGTCGAAATGGACCAAGGAAGAGTTAGATTCATCTTCTTACAATGGCAAGGGAATTAATGCTATTTTTAATGCCTTATCTCAAACTGAATTCTCTCGCGTCTCGGCATGTGAGACTGCGAAAGAAACCTGGGATGTTCTTCAGGTTACACATGAGGGAACTAACCTCGTGAAGATTCAGAAACTGCAAATGCTTACGAGCAAGTTTGACTCTATCTTGATGGCAGAAAATGAATCTTTCACGGACTACTATACACGATTGCAAGATATCGTAAACTCATGTGCTAACCTGGGAGAGAAGATTCCAGAATTTAAGATTGTAAGAAAGATCTTAAGAACTCTTCCTGAACGATTTCGCCCAAAGGTTACTGCCATTGAAACTATTAAACACCCGGACGAAATACGTGTAGAAGAATTAGTTGGTTCATTACAAACTTATGAAATGACATTTACTACTAACAATTCTTCTGGAAAGGCATCCACTTCTAAGTCTTCAGGTTATGCGTTGAAAACAACTAAGGAAGAAGACGCGGATACATCCTCCTCAGACGATGACGAGAACCTTTCTATGGAGGAATTTGAGAAGCAGCTCGCTCTCTTGACAAGGAAGTTTCGCCGCAACTTTCGAAGGGGTAATTCAAGCAAATCTCCATCATTCGGAAAGTCGAACAAAGGCAAGGGTACTTCAAGTTACAAGTCAAGAAAGCAAGAGAACTTCTCAAAGGATAAGAAAAGTTCAGAAGGACAACTACAATGCTTCAAATGTCGAGGCTACGGCCACATTGCAACGGAGTGTCCCAACAAGTATCCGGCAAAGAAGAAGGCGATGCAAGTCGTCACTTGGGATGACAACTCAACGTCAAATGAGTCGTCTTCGAGTGATGAAGAAAAGAGCTCCACCGCATTCCACGCGTCCGTATCTTCACCCTTCATGTGCTTTATGGCAAGTACATCCGAGTCGTTGTCCAACTTCACTGTTGAAAAGAATGCAACGGACAATGAATCGGATGATTCGGAAGGTGAAGATTTTGCTCTAGCCTATCACAGATCTTTACGGGATTTAAAGAAACCGGCTAAGCAAAACAAGGGGTTGAGAGGGAGATTGCAGGATCTCGAAGAAGAAGTAAAAAGGGTAACTTCTCTCTCGACCGATCTTGAAGTGGAAAGGGATAATCTGATAAAGGCAAATGTTTCCCTTCAAGAGTCCAATGAGCAACTCGAGAAGAACTATATAGATATGGTGAACAAAGCGAACTATTTCTTGAAGCTCTACGGCGAGGCCCGACGGGAAAAATTGGAAATGACAGAGACCATTTGCCAACTCAAGGATGACTTACAGCAATTTTCTTTTGGAAGGAGTAAGTTGGATAAACTTCTTGGTCTTGGTCAAACAAACAAGTTCGGCCTCGGATACAATCGAACTGAAGACAATTTTAGTTCGGTTGGGACAGTCTTTGTGCCTCAGTCGGTATCTCCTCCTCCGACACCGGAAATCATGACAACCAACGACAACAAGCCTACTTCATCCTCTTCAGAATCGTCAAGCACAAAGGTATGTTTTCGTTGTAATTTTGCAGGGCACATTGAAAGAAATTGCAAGATTGGAGCTCAAAGATCAAATCAACCACATCTTGCAACTACTACCAATAAGTTCACTCCCCGGAATTCAAAGAAGGATTTTCCTAAAGAAAAGGACATTAGTAGTACTTCAAATAAGACGATGACAAAAGAAAAAGACCAATCATGCAAGACGTCTTCATCAAGGAAAACTTCTCAACCATTGCCAACATACTCCAAAACTCAAAAGGTTTGGGTATGCAAAGGTGAAACCCCTCCTTGTCTTTAATCATTCTACGATTAAATCTTGTGTAGTTTATGTAGACTATTTTCTTTTCTTCTTTTTCTTTTGGCCGACCCGTCAACCATCCTTGGGAGGTAAATGGTACATTTTCTTATTGGTTGATGATTTCTCTAGGTTTTCTTGGGTAGCATTTTTAAAAGAGAAAGCTGATGCGTTTGACTCTTTTCATGAGATTTGCCATCGTATTATGATTGAAAAGAATGAAAAGATCATTCGTGTTAGAAGTGATAGAGGTGGAGAATTCATAAATTCAAAATTCATTGATTTTTGCACTTCAAATGGCATTAAACATGAATTCTCGGCACCCTATACACCTCAGCAGAATGGTGTTGTTGAGCGCAAAAACAGGGTTGTACAAGAGATGGCACGTGTGATGCTTCATAGCCGGAATTTACCGCTACATTTTTGGGCTGAAGCCGTGAACACCGCTGTCTATGTCATTAATAGAGTTTACTTGCGCCCAGGAACTTTAAATACACCATATGAGCTGTGGTTTAGTAGAAAACCGGATATCAAATACTTTCGTATCTTCGGGAGTCGATGTTACATTTTACGTGACCGTGAAAATCTTGGAAAGTTCGACTCTCGAAGTGATGAAGGGATCTTTTTGGGTTATTCTACGAATAGCAGAGCATATCGAGTATTTAACATTGAATCTAAGACGATCGTAGAATCTATAAATGTTAAAGTAGATGAAGCTTTTCACTTTGGATCTGGAAAATCTACCCTCGATATCTCTCTAGATGATGATTCTCCTGCTAGTGCATCTTCTCATGATAATACTTCCAATATTAATGATGCATCTAATGGCTCTTCTAGTTTATCAGATGTGCAGGAATCATCTCATGTATCTCCGAGTACTCCGTTTCAACAAACGTTACGAATCTCCAAGGATCATCCGGAATCGAACATCATTGGAGATCCACAAGAAGGAGTTAGAACTCGGAAGCAGTTGGTTTGTGGATTCGCTTGCTACGTATCTTTAATCGAACCAAAGAACATAGATGAAGCTCTTCAGGATGACTACTGGATTAAAGCAATGCAGGAAGAGCTCCATCAATTTGAGCGAAACAAAGTCTGGGAATTAACGAAGCCTCCAAAGCAACATAATGTGATAGGTACCAAATGGATCTTCAAGAACAAGAAAAATGAGGATGGTACTATCATCAGGAACAAGGCACGATTAGTTGCTCAAGGTTATTCTCAAGTAGAAGGTATAGACTTTGACGAAACATTCGCCCCTGTAGCTAGACTCGAGTCCATTCGTATACTATTTGCTATTGCTTGTCATTTTAAAATCAAATTATTTCAAATGGACGTTAAGAGCGCATTTCTAAATGGTTTTTTAAATGAGGAAGTTTATGTGGCTCAACCGAAAGGTTTTGTAGATCATAAACAACCTAACCATGTTTTTCGTTTGAAAAAGGCTCTTTACGGTCTGAAACAAGCACCGCGAGCATGGTACGAAAGGTTAACAAAGCACCTTTTGGAGAAGGGCTATACTCGAGGGGGAGCTGATAGGACTCTCTTTGTGAAGCATTATCAAAGCAATTTCATTGTAGCACAAATCTATGTCGATGACATTGTATTTGGCGCAACAAGAGATAATGATGCTTCTAAATTCGCGGAGACCATGGAAAGCGAATTTGAGATGTCCATGATGGGCGAATTGACTTATTTTCTTGGATTGCAAATTAAACAAAATGATGAAGGTATTCACTTGAGTCAATCCAAGTATGCAATGGAGTTGGTCAAAAAGTTTGATCTAGAAAATTGTAAAGATTTTTCAACTCTAATGGGAACTAGCCACAAGGGACTTGGAAGTGAATCACATAGTGAGAATGTAGACGAGAAACTGTATAGAAGTATGATTGGAAGTCTACTTTACCTCACGGCTAGTCGCCCGGATATATCCTTTAGTGTTGGGATTTGCGCGAGATATCAATCAGCACCAAAGGAGGTTCACCTGAAAGCGGTGAAACGGATCATCCGGTACATCAAAGGATCAATTAATTTCGGAATTTGGTATCCTATGGGAACAAGTCTGGATATTGTTGGATACTCAGATGCCGATTGGGCAGGATCAGTGGATGATCGGAAAAGCACGAGTGGTGCATGCTTCTATCTTGGCCATTGCCTTGTTGCATGGCACAGTAAAAAGCAGAATTGCATAGCACTCTCGACTGCCGAAGCGGAATACATTTCAGCTGCAAGTTGCTCAACTCAACTCATTTGGATGAAAAGCGTATTGAGCGACTTCTGCATTTCAGCATCTTCGGTAACAATTCTTTGTGACAACACAAGTGCAATTAACATTTCTAAAAACCCTGTGTTGCACTCTAGAACAAAACATATTGAACTTAGATATCATTTTCTTAGAGAGCTAGTTGAATCAAATACTCTTCAACTTTCATATATTTCAACTGAGGATCAATTGGCTGACTTTTTAACAAAACCTTTGGATCAAAAACGTTTTATTCATTTACGAAAAGCAATTGGAATGCTTTCCTTGAAATAAACTTCTTTTTGAAACCTTTGCTTAGGATAGGTTTTGTATTTGTTTTTGTTTTGTTCATTATCTATGTTTGTACATAGGACATTAATTGAGCATAGATCATAATTGACTTTAATTGCATCTTTTCGCACATTTAGAAATTCATTATGCTTTTGCCATCATAATATTTCACTGTTGCAATGATCATTTATGTTAATTAAATCATCTTCTGAGTGATCAAAGTCAATTTCTCTCTCTCAATGATCTCTTGGTATAGTCATTATCTTATTTGACTGTTTAGTCGAGTATGAAATCGAGATCAATTTTTGGTTGAATACTTTATATCTTAAATAATTGATAGCCAATTGAGGGGGAGTCAAAGAAATGTAAAATGCTCAAAAGATGTGGAAAGAGTTACATCCCAATGAGGAGTGTGAAAACTACCACCACATGGAGGAAAGAGCTACCACCTCGGTCGTCCGAGTATTGTGTGCAGCTACCACATGTATACCAAGCATGGTTGTTCAAATTTTGATTAAGTAAAATGCATGTTGAAATACTTGACTTCGTCAAATTTCAAGGTTGGTATAAGGTGGGTTTTTAAAGAAAGATGCTCAAAGAGCCACTCTCTTCAACAGATTGTCTAGATACATTATCTACTATATTTGGGATTTCAAACATCTATTGATCTTGGTATTTCATTTTCTTTACTGAATTGATGATTTGATAAAGGCATTACTCATAAGATCAAGTTAGATGTAATTGAAGGTGTTCAACTTTAAGGGATTTAATTCTTGTAAATTCTCGTTTCATTTTTGGATATTATTGATAGATTTGGCATAATCTAATTCTTGTTGTATGAAACGATGATTTTTGTTTAAAGTTGATACACATTTGCGCTTACAATCTTTTTCTGGTTTTTCTTGAATTTCTCTGAAATTTTCTAAAGAAAAAGTTGGAGCCGATCCGGATCGAGCAAGATGATCCGGATCCCGAACGCAGGTATTCTTCTGCGGGCTGACGATCCGGATTGGACCTGCCGATCCGGATCCCGAACGCAGTTTCTCACTGCGGGCAGCCGATCCGGATCGCAATCATGAACTGATCCGGATCGCGGCTAGGGTTTTATAAAGAACAAAAGGGTTTTGATTTCTTTTACTCCAATCTTTTGTTCCAAAGTTTCCAGAGCCTCTCTCTCTAGATTTCATCCTTCCTGGAAGCTTTCAAACTCAAGTTCTTCAACTCCAAGTAAGTTTTATTGATCAAAATCTCGGTTTTTCACCGTTTTTTCTCTTTTCCTCCTCAAACGTGATGAATTTCTTGGATCAACTTTGTTTGTGGATGGTTTTTGATCAAATTTCTTTTGAAATAAGAACTCTGGGTAGATTAGTTTTGATTATATGCTAGGTATTCTCCTGATTAACGGATTTTTAGGTTTCGATTTCTAAAATTTCGGTTTTAGGGCATATAATAAGGATTTTCGAAAATCATGCAATTGATCTATTTTTAAAAGTCCTTTTGCAAAACTAATTTGATTCTTAGTCTCTTTACATGATTATGATTGTTTGGGTACAATTTTTTAAATCTTTGAAAATTAACAATTTTCTCATGTATTTTTGAGTTATTGTTCACAGGATTTTAAAACTTTTAAGCACTTGCACCAATGGCATTCGCCTGGATAATCTTCCTTTTGGTAGCAATGGTAGGACCGAGTGGGTCTTATATAAAAAGAGAACAAGATGACTCAAATCAAGAAGAGACAAAGAAAGTCTATCAAATTGATTCAGAATCAGATGAAGAAGACTGGAAAGAGATTTGTGAACAAGCACAAAAAGCTATTGACAAAGAAGATAGGTTGTACTTGAAGAACAAGAAGCTGATGAGATCGTCCTCAACAACCAAGCAGTACACTAGGCGAAAGAATTCGAGGGAAACTGGAATTCAGATTGATAGACCCCTCACCAGAGCTCGCTCTCTCACTAGAGAATCTCTATGGATTGAAGGTCAAGATGCACCGTCTGGTTCTATACTACATCCTTCAACGTCCTGGAGACACACAGCAAAAGCGAATGTAGGGTCCTCACTTCGACAAGAACAGCGAAGATCGTCTGCTGAACAAGACAGCGTGTCTACAAATCTCAAACAGATTATCTCTGAGCAACATAAGATGAAAAGAAAGGTCTCCAGAATGTCAAAAATGCTTCAAGCGATTTTGAAGAAGTTGGATTGTACCAATCCCACTAGTTCGGATTCTGACTGACTTAACCTTCTTTCTAATCTTTTTTGTGCAGGTTTTTCAGTTTTTAGGACTTACTTTTAGTTCTAGTTCTTAAATTTCGGAACATTTTCTATGAAATTTTTAACTCTCCTTCAATTTTTGGTAATTTTTGGCTTTATTTGTGACAAAAAGGGGGAGAGAGTTTAGAGAACTTGAACAATGATTGTGAAAATCTTGTATACATCAAGGTACAATGATGAACAATGATGACTGCATCAAGGTATAATGATGAACAATGCTGATGTGAAAATTTTGTATACATCAAGGTAAGTATCACTTCAACCTCAACTTTGGTTTATCTTGTGATTTCAACTTTGGTTTATCTTGTGATTTGTGTGCATGTCTCTACTAACTATTCGACTAACTATTTGGGCATGTAATATGACTAACAAGTTGATGTTGGACTAACACTTTGTGACATTTGGTTTTTGATTGCATAGAAGATATGTTGGTTTTTGACTATGATTCTTTTACATATCTGAATTCTCAAAATGTCATGATGATCAGATAAACTCTATCTCTGTACTAGGTTTTGAATGCTAAATATTCTTGAGGTATCTAACGATCTCTTTTTGTCAAGAATGTTTTCATTGTGCAGAGAGTACAGATGTCTAAGTCTAGAGTCTGTTTTAGGAGTTTATCTCATGTTTTTAAATTTTCGGATCTCCATTGTAAATTTTTGTTGTATGGTGATAGCAACAAAAATATCTTTTTGAATTTTCTTGAGTGGATCTGTGTTTTGTCACGAAACCGCCAAAGGGGGAGATTGTTACGGAATTTGAGTTGGCGTAGTTTCGTGAAAGTCTCAAGTCTTGAATATTGAAGGTGAAGGAAGTTGGATCATTTAACTCAATCTCAAGAAAGAAGAATTCAAAAGGATCAGGTATGTTTAACTAAAGATTTTGTGTGATCCGAATACTTCTTGTAGTGTAGAAACACTTGGAAGAATCTTTCTTTGAATAAACATCAAAAACTGGTGTTCGGACAAGTTCAGGATCCGGATCAGAGCCAGCGATCCGGATCCCGAAGGTTGTTGTTTCATACAATACTTCAATCCGGATCGCAGCATCTCACGATCCGGATCCCGAACGTTGAGTTTTCTGAATTGTATGAACGATCCGGATCAGACAATCCGATCCGGATCCCGAACGTGTGATTTTCTGGAAACCGTCTTTATTGCTACTGCAATCCGGATCGCCCAAATCCGATCCGAATCGCCGTCCGTAAAATTTCCAGAAATGTTAGGTTTTTGATTCTTATCTCCTTCCTAGGGTTTCTAACCTATAAATAGACCCTATGACTCTTTTTCTAGGGTTAATCCACATAGCCGTCATTTTCATATATCATCTTATACGGCTCTAGATCCACCTATAGAGAAGAAAGGAAATCATTAGAGAATACTCTATGTTTCTTCATCTATATTGATTAGTTTGATTCTAGGTTTTCATACTCACATCTTGAGTTGAATCAAACTAATGAATACTTAGATGGTATTTCCGATCTATCTTTGATCTAAGTATTCGGCGGATCATCACCACCAAAAACAACGATTTACCCCAAAAATCGGCGCGTGGATTCGCGTGTCCTTGTGGATTCAAGGTTCAACCGCTCTCGTGGATTCGGAGCGAGGCACGTTCGTGGATTCGAAGGGTGCTATTGGGTGAAGACCGTGGATTCGGTCGGACGTCGTGGATTCGACGTTGGACGCCGTGGATTCGGCGTTGGGCGCAGATCGTGGATTCGAGAAGCGTCGTGGAGCGAGCGGAGAAGATCCTCTAGGAGCGTATGGAAAAGGTTGAGTCGTAAGTGTGTACGGTAAATCACCTTGTACGTGTTTTAATTCTAGTGGATTTCTGTCGTGTTATCGGTCCCGTGGTTTTTTACTCCGGTGATGGAGTTTTCCACGTAAAAATCTTGCGTATTATTTTTATTTCCGCATTGGGTTTTTATCGCAATGATTTTTGAGTGTTTATACGTTTACACCTATTCACCCCCTCTAGGTGTTTTTTCCCCTATTTAGATCCTTACTACATATAACCCAACACTCCAACTCCGGCGAGGTGAGTCCTGTTGATCCAATGGTTTTTCGGACCCAAGACCTTTGGAAGTATCTTCCCTATAGCCTAAGGATTCTTTCTAGCCCACCCATGAAATGGGAAAAGCTCCGGTTGGCCGGCGGCCAAGTTGCACCGCCGGAGCTCCGCCTCGAGCTAGCTCTGCTCCCGGTGGTTTTTGGCGAAAACAAAAATGACCATCTTCTTCTCCTCAATGAGTGCAAGCCTCCCACAAAATTTGGAGTGATTTGGTGCTGTGTGGGGGTGGTACGGCCGTGCCCTAGTTTCGGGAAGATGAAGCTCCGCCCGAGCTCTTTGCACTGGCGCCGGCGATGCGTCCGACCGCCGGCCACCCACCCACCTAGCTTGTTGTGGCCGAGGGGAGTCCAACCAGGCACTTGCATGCGACCCATGCAGCCTGAGGGAGGTCTGGCCATGGATGGCCCGAACTCGAGGCCATTAATGGCGGCCGGCCATCCGGCGACCGCCAACGGCGGGGCCAGACCCAGACCTTCCTAAAAACTTGCTAGGAAGCTTGTGGTGCTGTTGTTTGCACCTAAAAACCTATGCTTTGCGACTGCCCGAGACCGATGCTCCAACCATGGCCGCGCCGCCTAGCTTCGGCCACCGCGTGCTTATTTCTCGACCCAGTCGCAAGCATGGTGTTGCCTTTGGACCTTAGAGCCTGGTGCTTGCCTCAGTTGGCCACCAAAACAAAAAGTTTTGGTTGTGGCCATTGTAGATGCTCAAGCCGAGGCCGAGCTTGCTCCGGCGGCTTCTCCGGCCAACTTACGACCCTTTGTCAGTGAGCATTCATAGTCCCCAAGTCCCAGGAGCATGATGCTCACTCTATTTTGCAAATTGACTGAGTGGTTAGGAAGATGTGTTATGCTAAACTCTATGTTAATCTAAGTTGAGCCTTAGAGTGTTCCAGCAGTAATTTAACCTCACGAACAGTGAGCCCTAGCCTCTAAGACATCCCCTGAGCTTGATGCTCACCTCATACCAAACTTGGACTGATAGGATTGTGAGATCTTGAGTGCCATGCCCTAGAATGGCCATTGTTGGTCCATGGGCTGTTCCAGCAGCTTTGCGGCTCCGCAATAGAGAGCCTCTGGGTCTCTTGGACCTTCTAAACATGATGCTTGCTTCAGATTGGCAAATGGTCGAGTAAAAGTTAAAAAATGCAAAATAGTTTAGGTTGCCTATGTAAAAGATGGCCCGAAGTTTTCCTCGGGTTCTGTGCTGCTGCCAAATAGTGAGCACGGTGTCCAGCAAGTCGAGAGTTACCTACTGGTGGTGACAGTTCGTTAAACTGATGCTCCCAAAGTTAGAACGAGCAAAAACAGCTCTCAAATACGCGTAATAATGCGGTTTTGGAAACCCTAGGGTTCTAAACACAATTGTAACCTCACGTGCTGTCTTGGACAGTGTGTCCATGATCTCTAAGCTTTTTGCTAGTGATCTGTTGGCTCTCGTTGAGCGGAAATTGGTTATCGGTCCGTAAATCGGCAAAATCGTTGGTTTAACGGCGCCCGGGTGGCAATCGCGCAATTCGAAAAATTGTGGCGGTTCCGCCTAGCTGACTATTGAGTCCCAGTAGAATCTGGATGAGCCAGCGGCAAAGGGTTAAAGCCCGAGTCTCCCGAAAATCCAAAAGGAATTTCCGGGAGGGGCATTTTGGTAATTATACCAACACTTGAATAAAAGGTTGAGTTTAGCAATATTTATGATTCAGGTTGGCACGGTTTGGCTCTAGTCTTCGAGCATTCCGTTGGAGTTGTCAGATCGCCTGCAGACAGGTGGGTTTATCTTCGGTCCGGGCTTTATCATCTCGGCCCTCTGGGGTATCGTAATTGGTCGGACCCCTGTTCTTGTGATAGCCTAGATTTCCTTGTTGAGCCTGCTCTTTTTATTGATCAGCATCACTTTTATATTGCTATATCTACTTGATTCATTGATCATTATCAGTTATCAGCCTGTATGTTGCCGTGCTTGATTGATCCTTAGCTTGCTAGCTTATATGTTGCCATGCTCGATTGATCTTTAGCTTGCCATCAGACATTATGATCCTTATCAGTTATCTGATTATATGATGCCTTGCATGATTGATCTTAGTTGCTTCCAGATATCATGATTTTATTCTCGGACATTTGCCATGCCTGATTGGTCATTAGCTAGCTTGCATATTTATACCTGATTATCAGTACTTTCTGATTACATCTGATCCATGCTATAGTGGTTGTATATTTCTGTCAGTGCATATAATGAGATTCAGTTGGCATTCTGTTGTTGCATCCCTGTGGGGAGATCTGTTGGTTTTCTGTTATTGCATCCCTGTGGGGAGATCTGTTGGTTTTCTGCTGTTGCATCCCTGTTTGGATTTTTCCGTCTTGTTGCCGATTACCCGGTCATTAGACCGTGAGCTTGAGCATTTGCATTATGATCGCCCGCACCGCTGTACTTCATGAACATTGCCGGGGTCGCTCCCCGTGGGTATGTTCTTTACCGGTAAAGTGGTTTGTTGAAAGACCCGTGACCCCCAGGAGGGGTATGTCAGCTAGGTTGGTGCTAGGTTGGGCAGTTTCCCTGAGGTCTTGTAGACCAATATGGTGGCTTTTGATTGGGTATTTTGTTATTCTACCATTGATGCATTGCTTGCCTGTTTATCATTATCATCTTATGATTTCTTAGTTCTTGTTCAATATCTATATCAGCATGCTCTTATTATGATAGTTCGGTACCCTGATATGCTCTGCACTGTATTCATGATTATTCGGCGTTTTTTCCTGAGGTCTTGTTGACCAACATGGTGGCTTCGATTGGGTATTTGGTTATTCTATCTTTGATGCATTGATTACCTGCTTAGCATGCTTAGTCATTATACTCTTATAATGTCAAAGCTCTTGATTCAGTATCGATATCAGCATGTTTTTTACTTCAGAAGTTCAGTACCTATTTATGCTCAGAATCATTATTATGCTTCCTGCCAGTGTCTTTTTATGATATCTGCCTTACCTAATGACTCTTACTATCCGCTAGTTATTGTATGCCAGTAGGTACGATTTGCTATTTCTCGGCTCGTCGTGCCCACTGGGATACACTGTCGATGTATCTCACACCCCCTGGGTGACCATTTTTCAGGTCGGTCGGGTGCTGGGATGTCGGGACGTGTTGGTGAGGTTATCGAGATAGCTTTGACCCTTGCCAGCCGCTGAAATTCTACTAGTTGTAAACATGTAATTGAATAAGTTGTTGTAAATGTTAAGTAAGAATCTTTTGTAATCTTTTATTGTTAGTGCGTAGTTAGACTACTCTGGTATTGGCTGTAAGTGCTTAGCCGTGCTTGTATAGAAAAGGCTCAATCCAAGGGGATTGAGAATTTTCTATATATGTGGCGGTCTGTCGTGCCCTGGCTGGTTTTAAAACTCTGATTGAAAAAAAAAAAAATTAGACTCTATTTTCGAACTCGGGGCGTGACAGATTAAATGGTATCAGAGCAATAGGAATACGATGCCCAGGTTTGGTTAGGAACGAACCCTAGGATGACTTGTGTTCACGAGAGAGCGCAGGGTATTGTCATAGTGGTTTGGAGCTCAGGTGTGTTTCGTGTTCTCGTTGATTTGGTTATTAGTGGCGTTCGTACACACTCTGGGCTTGGGGTTGTTGCTGTCACGCTCCGGGGTCGATACTGCGACCCGGGCTCGCCAACAGATCCGTCGCCCATACGGGAAGTCCCGTATAGACGTAGCGACTAACCTGCAAAAGAATCCTCTACACTAGCAGATATCATGTAGGTTTTTAAAGGATCCACAAGGATCTAAATAGGTACTATCAAACAACTAGAGGGGGGGTGAATAGGTGTAATACTTAAAAAACTCAATCTCAGTGCAAAATAAAAACCAATGCGGAAAATAAAAACAGCACACCGAGATTTACGTGGAAACTCCAATCCAGGAGAAAAACCACGGGACCAACACGCAATAACAATCCACTAAGAATAGAAGAATAACAAGGTGATTACCGACTCCACGGACTCAACCCCTCCTTCAGCTTCTTCGGACCTTGCGCTGACCGGTTGGATATCCACGCAATAACAATCCCTACGAAAAGAAGAATAACAAGGTGATTACCGTCTCCACGGATTTAACCCCTCCTTCAATTTCTTGGAGCTCGCGCTCCACCGATTTTGCACGCCCACTGCACACGTTCGAATCCACGAACGCCACTCGAATCCACGAGCACACGTTTCGAATCCACGAAACGCCTTTAGCACACCGAATCCACGATGCCACGTCGAATCCACGACGCAAACTCAGTCGATAAGAATATTGACTTCGATGGTGATCCTTTGCTTAGATTCTCATTGAGGAACCGTAGAAGAAATTTCTAAGCAAAGATTAGATCAATTCGACAAAAGATATGTTCTTGAAAGAACCTTCGAATTGACCTAAAAGAGGCGAAAGAGAAGAACGGTAAAAACCAGCCTCTAGGGTTTCTCTCGAGTGTTTCTGAATTGATCGGTCTTAGTCACCCTCGTTGGGAAACCCTAAGTATCTATTTATAACCCTTGGAAAAAGATAAAAGTCGGTTTAGTAAATTTATCCCGATAGGGCATTGTATACCGGTACCAAATATCGCGTTCCGGTACGCAATGGTGCAAAACACAGATTTTTCTATTGTGTTCCGGTACGCGAGTCCGTGTTCCGGTACGCAATGCAATTTACAGAAAATTCTGTGTCGGGTTAAAGGAACTTCAAGTGTGGTTCCGGTACGCAAAGTAAAAACTAATTTTTCAAGATAAACTTTATCCAAAACAAACCAAGTACCGGAATCCAAACTTAAAACAAGTTGTTAGTTAAAACCAAGTTCCTAAACCCAAGTCTAAACCAAGTTTCAATAACTTCATGATTCCAATGATTATAAATGAACTTAAATCACCATGGTTTAATTAACCATACCTGAGTGTTATCTTGAGCTTATGTTGAATCTTCAAAGAGTCTTCGAAAGCTGATTTGACAATTTGATCCCTTTAAGACTCCGACTCAACACACTGACATGACTCACGAAATGTGCCAATACCAAAAAGCCGTAACAATCTCCCTCTTTGGCAATTTCGTGACAAAACCCAAAAATACATAAAAACGCTCAAGTCACTCATCTTAAACCAAAAATTCGAAATTCAATGTCATTACCAAAATATTGATTTTCTTTGCGTGAAAGATCCAATAAGTGCAAAATACATTTGAACCAAACAGTCCTAGAACATACTCTATGACTTAGGACTTGGAGTCTTAAAGTGATGTAATTCCTGCAAAACAAAACTCCAAACAAAATCAAACGTTAGTCGTTAGAAGTTAAAATCCTACATTTGATTCGTCTTCCATTTGGTTCTTTTGTTTTTCCAGCTTATTGTTTTGTGGCTCTTTCAATCTTTTCTTTATCTCCCCCTATCTTGAGTATCCATGTTCTCCATGTTCTCCCCCTGTCTTGAGCATCCATGTTCTCCCCCTTTGTGATGCAATCATTATTTTCTGTCTCCCCCTTTTTATGATATGTCCATCATTTCCGTTCTCCCCCTTTTTGTCACAAATTGTCAAACAGTTAATATAAACAAAAAGTAAAAATACTAGGAGGATAAGTTCTTAGTTACAAGACGATTAGAGTTCTTGTTCATCACAACGTGAAAAGAAACTGAAAACCAAAAACAAGAAGGAAAAGAAATCACTCATCCTCATTTGAATCATCATCATCATCATGTGATGTTGGTCCATGCGATGTACTCGGTGCAGTTGCTCTAGTGACCACATCATCCTGTTTGCACCCAAGGATATCGAAGATTTTCTTTAAACCATCCTCAAGTTTCTTGAAGCCTTGCTCCATCCTTTGCTCCATCCTTTGCTTTAATGAACGAACATCCCGATGCAAGGTTTGAAGAGTAATGACTTCATCTGGTTCAGGAGATTCTTGACGAGGTGGTGCACTCACTGTCGCTTACTTGCATAGGCTTTTGTATGCCCAAATGTCTTCAAAGTGCTAATCGACTTGGCTAAAGTGATTCCATCAATTGCCCCCAAGCCATAATCATATTTGGCACAAGAAATGTCCACTCCGTGATCTTCCAATATACTAGTAATCAAGATTGGATACGGTAGAAGGTCGCGTTGCCTAGATCCTTCAATGACATGTACCATTTGCTGCCAAATGAGAAATGGAATGTTGGTGTTAATTCCATTTGCACTTTCCGGGTGACCGAGGAAAAAGAGAAGTAACAATCGATCCCATCGAATCCTTTTG
This sequence comes from Tillandsia leiboldiana, assembly GCA_029204045.2. Lineage (NCBI taxonomy): Eukaryota > Viridiplantae > Streptophyta > Magnoliopsida > Poales > Bromeliaceae > Tillandsia > Tillandsia leiboldiana. The sequence goes on from CM055079.1 coordinate 5,841,715, forward strand.
GTCCCCAGTGTGGGCAATAGGTTGTAGCATACAATTAAGGACAAAATATGATACTCTGGTTTTAGGTCCTTTGATTCCACATATGATCTGTTCGTGTGCGTCCCTGTCTTGCAAATAGAGTCCACAACCATATCCCAATGGGTATCATGTAGGAAATTACCATCAGTGTAATAAAGACCAGTAGTGTCAACAGCTAATCCAAGGTTTGCACCAATTACTGCTGGAGTAATGTCAAACTTGACGCCTCTAACTGTTGTTTCAAAGACGAAAGCTCCGGTGTCATGGTCTTTTTGAAGTATGTTACCTTGCATGTAGAATTCCCTGATGATCTCCACACAAAAAACCATCTTAGGTTGAACTCTGCCAAGTGGCCGAATATGACTTCGTTCCAAAAGCCTTGCAAAGTCTGGCACCTCACGACATAGCTCGTTAAAGTTCACGTGTCGCTCTCCAATGCATGTGCGGTTTGCAAATCTGGCACGGCGTTTTGCACTCACATGCGGTTCACTTTCATCAACATTTGATCTCCGTTGAGAGCGCTCGCGTATTACCGGTCCACCGGTACTTCTACGCGGAGGAGAATCCGCACCCTTCTTTTTCCTTGAAGCCAAAGGTGCTTTCCCCTTTCCTTGAACTGATTCCTCTTCATATTCTGAGGAATGTTCAGAATCTGAGCTAGTTGAATCCTCGTTGCGTGATCGCTTGGTAGCCTTTTTCTTTCCAGAACCGCGACCACGTCCACTTCCAGTGGCCATCAAAACCACTAGTGCAAGAAGCCATGAAAATGCCATTTCCTACAAAGAACACAATGCACTATGATTTGATCGTATAGGAAGGCTTAAACATGTCTAAGAAACATTCTAAACATGTCACAATTGATGATTCATCATTTATAATTCATTTGCATTAAAAGCCCTAATTCTCAATTTTTTCTATGTCAAGAACACATGAAAATGTTAGATTTAATCAAATAAGCATGGAAACATGAATCTAATTAGATAGAAAGCAACCAAATATGTTCTAAACATGAATTAAGAGTGATTTAAGCAAGAGATTTCATTTGGAGTAAGGATCAACTCAAAAATCCCAAAATAAAATATCAAAACCTAAAAACTAGGGTTTTGAAACAAAAGTAAGCAAGATTAATGAAGAAACTTACAAATCAAAGCAACAAATCACTTGATCTTGATGAAAAACCCCTTAGAGATGTTTTAGAGAGAGAGAGGGAGGGTTTTGAAGTGGGAGAGATGAAATAAAAACATTGTAGTCTCGGAATATAAGGAATCCCAGATCGCGTACCGATACCAGAAGTCGCGTACCGGTACGCAGTGTAAAAGCCGAAAAACCATCGTTCGGGATCCGGATTGACAGGCAGGGGGATCCGGATCCGCAATGTAGTTCCGGTACTAAAAATGTAGTACCGGTACGCAAGTGAAAAACCAGAAAACTTCACATTCGGGATCCGGATTGGATTTTCTAATCCGGATTGGATTTTCAGGTACTAAAAAGCAGGTACCGGAACAACAGAGCCAAAAAGCAAAAATTTCTTGAAACAAATCCAAATTTTGAAATCTTTACAAATACCGATTTGTATACAATCAAGAAATCCATTTAAGTGCTTTGAAAAACAATGAATTCACATAGATGTCATTCAATCCAATTAATTATAAAAATTAAAAAGATTTACTCTAAACTCATGAAAAATAAAGGTAAAACATTATAAACCGTTTTTCATGTTATATTCATCAAACACAAGTCATCAAAAATAATCTTGAGATCCAAAGTCTATCAAGATGTAACGGATTTACAAAGATGACTTACGGAGATTTCCAAACGACATCAATCTTGAATTCTACCCTTTCAAATTGAGATAAGCACTAAAATACCTAAGGGTGGCTCTTTGAGCATCTTTCAACTATCCCACCTTATACCAACCAGGAGATTGTTCAAAATAAGAACTTTGAATATAAATCTCCGAATGCTTCAACTAAAAAATTCTCATAAAATATTATCCAAGCATCCATAACATGTGGTAGCTTTACACACAAACCGGACGACCGGGGTGGCAGCTCTTTCCAACATGTGGTGGTAGTTTTCACACTCCTTTCGGATGTAACTCTTTCCACATCTTTTATAAATCATTTATTTACCCTTGTAAGAATGCAATCTCTTACGTGAAAGAATTAAATCCGAAATTTTAGTCTATCAGTTGTCTCACGTTTAACAAAATGAATTCACACAACCGAGATAGATTAAGCATCTAAAGATCACACATGATTTCTAAAATTTGATGCTTATAATATCAAAAACTCCTATAATGAAGTATCTTCAAGAATATGATTATGGAGTAAAGTTGATAATCCATATAAAATTAATTTGGAGTGAATAAACGTGAAGCCCTTTTTTATTCAATGCACTTGTTCATTAAAAACCTTTTGTTCAAAAAACAAAACATAAAAACAAAGAGCATTGAAAACATGTAATGCAGAGATTAAAAAAAATATGAAGGGAAAACCAATCAAAGCATTACATACAGTCATAAGCTATTTAGAACTTAAGACAAGGAAAGATATCACCTTTCCGAATCCAAAATCATCGGATTTTGGGTTGTCTTGATTCGTTGTGGCCGGGAGTTGATAGCTTTGACTGTCGATCCACCTTAGGTCTTTGCCTCGCAGTGATCCACTTGAATGATTGATGTTGCGGCTCGGACCTTTGGTGGGATGAGTGAACTCCTTTGACTTGATGTATCTTTTGAGTCCCTTGAGTCCGCTCCTTAGATGAAGTTGCCGAAGAATTTTTCTTTCTCTTTTTCGGGCAAACCTTCACCAAATGTCCTTTAAGTCCACAAAGGTGACACGTCCTTCCTTTCGATTTGATAGTGGAACTTGAAGCCTTCACAGTTTGGTTCCTTTTAAATCCCAAACCAACCTTGCTTGTTTGACCTAATCCGCACATACAATCTAGTTTCTTGGAAACGGTTGAAAGCCTTTGTATGTCGGATTTGAGTTCATGAACTTGCTTGGTCAATACTTGGTTGGTGACATGAATTTCCTCAAACTGTTTTTCTAGAAAACCAATCTGTTGGGTCGTATATAATACGGATCTAGATAGGGGAAGAAACACCTAGAGGGGGGTGAATAGGTGTAAACGTATAAACACTCAAAAATCGTTGCGATAAAAAACCCAATGCGGAAATGAAAATAACTCGCAAGATTTTTACGTGGAAAACTCCATCACCGGAGTAAAAAACCACGGGACCGATAACACGGCAGAAATCCACTAGAATTAAAACACGTACAAGGTGATTTACCGTACACACTTACGACTCAACCTTTTCCATACGCTCCTAGAGGATCTTCTCCGCTCGCTCCAGACGCTTCTCGAATCCACGATCTGCGCCCAACGCCGAATCCACGGCGTCCAACGTCGAATCCACGACGTCCGACCGAATCCACGGTCTTCACCCAATAGCACCCTTCGAATCCACGAACGTGCCTCGCTCCGAATCCACGAGAGCGAATGAACCTTGAATCCACAAGGACACGCGAATCCACGCGCCGATTTTGGGGTAATCGTTGTTTTTTGGGTGGTGATGATCCGCCGAATACTTAGATCAAAGATAGATCGGAAATACCATCTAAGTATTCATTAGTTTGATTCAACTCAAGATGTGAGTATGAAAACCTAGAATCAAACTAATCAATATAGATGAAGAAACATAGAGTATTCTCTAATGATTTCCTTTCTTCTCTATATGTGGATCTATAGCCGTATAAGATGATATATGAAAATGACGGCTATGTGGATTGACCCTAGAAAGAAAGACATAGGGTCTATTTATAGGTTAGAAACCCTAGGAAGGAGATAAGAATCAAAAACCTGCCATTTCTGGAATTTTACGGACGGCGATCCGGATCGTGATAACTGAGATCCGGATCGTCATAACGAAACAGCCAATTCCAGAAAAACGAAGGTTCGGGATCCGGATCATGTGACTACGATCCGGATCGTTCATACAGTTCACCAAACATCAACGTTCGGGATCCGGATTGCGAAGCAAGATCCGGATCGTTCAAGGTAGATGGTAAACTCAACGTTCGGGATCCGGATCAAGAGACTACGATCCGGATTGCGACGATGTATGAACGAACCACCTTCGGGATCCGGATTGAACAACCTGATCCGGATCCTGAACATGTCCCAAGTCCAGTTTTTGATTTTTATGCAATGAAAGATTCTTCCAAGTGTTTCTACACTACAAGAAGTATTCGGATCACACAAAATCTTTAGTTAAACATACCTGATCCTTTTGAATTCTTCTTTCTTGAGATTGAGTTAAATGATCCAACTTTCTTCATCTTCAATCTTCAAGACTTGAGACTTTCACGAAACTACGCCAACTCAAATTCCGTAACAATCTCCCCCTTTGGCGGTTTCGTGACAAAACACAGATCCACTAAAGAAAATTCAAAAAGATATTTTTGTTGCTATCACCATACAACAAAAATTTACAATGGAGATCCAAAATACAATACATGAGTTAAACTCCTAAAACAGACTCTAGACTTAGACATCTGTACTCTCTGCAAAAAGAAATCATTCTTGACAAAAGAAATCGTTAGATACCTCAAGAATTTTGTATCATTCAAAAACCACAAACAGAGATGAAGTTTAAACTCATTTATACTTACCATGACATTTATATTCAGATATGTAAACTGATCATAGTTAAAAAACACCAACATATCTTCTTTGCACGTAAAAACCAAATGTCATGAACATGTTTGTGACAAACTAATATATATATAGATATGTAATTGATCAGAGTTAAGAACCAACATATCTTCTATGCAATCAAAAACCAAGTGTCACAAACTTGTTAGTGAACATCAACTTGTTAGTTATATTACATGCCCAAATAGTTAGTCGAATAGTTAGTCGAGGCATGCATTCATACAGCTGAAAAACCTCAAGTTGAGAATGGAAGTTGGAGTAATACTTACCTTGATATTCATCCAGTTTTCATATCAAACATTGTTCACTTACCTTGATGTTTCATGCAGTCAACATTGTTCAAAGTTCTCTCTAACTCTCTCCCCCTTTTTGTCACAAAATAAAGCCAAAATGTAGTTAAGACTACGAAATGTGAGGAGAGTAAAAAGTTCCAATAAAATGTAAAACCTGAGAACTAAGCTAACGTAAGTATAAAACTAAATCCTAAAATCGTAATCCTGCACAAAAGGAAAGGAAGGTGCAGTTCAGTCGGAGGAGTCTGAGCTGGTACAACTCAGCTTGCTCAAAATCCCTTTAAGCAATGTCGAAATAGTTGAACACTTCTTCTTGATCTTCTTGTGATCAGAGGAAATCTGCTGAAGTTCTTTCGATGTCCTCTCTTGTGCAGCCGAGAGTCTTTGTTGTTCCTGGCGAAGCGATTCCAATACAGCAGTGTCTGTATCCTGTCTTTTCGAGTGTGATGGATGCTGTCTAGAAGCAGATGGTGCATCCAATCCCGTAACCCATGGAGATTCAGTTTGTAGAACCCCAGAGAGTGAGCGAGCTCTAGTAAGAGGCCTACTATGAAAACTTTCACTTCTTAGGACATTCTTTCGTCTTCTATATTGCTTAGTTGTTGATGCAGATTTCATAAGCCTTTTGCCTTTGACAAATTTCCTGTTTTGCTCATCAATCTTCTGTTGAACATCTTTGAAGAATTCATCCCATTCTTCAGTATCGTACTCTGAGCTGTCCTCCCTGCCTTCGGTTGTCTTATCTCCTGTTGAAATATCTGGTTCCTCTTTTTCAGATGTACTCTTGTGCACCATTGTGACTAGTAACAGGATTAACCAAGAGAGTGACAATGATCAAAGTGCTTGAGTTAAGAAGGTGTCCTGTGAAAACCAACTCAAGAACACAAAAATTCTTAGTTTTCAAAAATTGGAAAAATTGTACCCAAACAATCATAATCATGTAGAGAGACTAAGAATCAAATTAGTTTTGCAAAAGGACTTCTAAAAATAGATCAATTGCATGAATTTCGAAAATCCTTATTATATGCCCTAAAACCGAAATTTTAGAAATCGAAGCCTAAAAATCCGTTAATCAGGAGAAAACCTAGCATATAATCAAAACTAAACAACCCAGAGTTCTTATTTCAAAAGAAATTTGATCAAAAACCATCCACAAACAAAATCGATCCAAGAATTTCGTACGTTTGAGGAGGAAAAGAGAAAAACGGTGAAAAACCGAGATTTTGATCAATAAAACTTACTTGGAACTGAAGAACTTGAGTTAGAAAGCTTCCAAGGAGGATGAAATCTAGAGAGAAGCGCTCTGGAAACTTTTGAACAAAAGATTGGAGTAAAAGAAATCAAAACCCTTTTGTTCTTTATAAAAACCTAGCCGCGATCCGGATCCTCCCGAGCTTGCGATCCGGATCGGCTACCAGCAGTGAAAAAACTGCGTTCGGGATCCGGATCACCTTGCCCGATCCGGATCGGCCCCAACTTTTTCTTTAGAAAAATTTCAGAGAAATTCAAGAAAAACCAGAAAAAGATTGTAAGCACAAAGGTGTATCAACTTTAAACAAAAAGCATCGTTTCACACAACAAGAATTAGATTATGCCAAATCTATCAGTAATATCCAAAAATGAAACGAAAATTTACAAGAATTAAATCCCTTAAAGTTGAACACCTTCAATTACATCTAACTTGATCTTATGAGTAATGCCTTTATCAAATAATCAATTCGGTAAAGAAAATGAAATACAAAGATCAATAGATGTTTGAAATCCCAAATATGGTAGATAATATTTCTAGACAATCTGTTGAAGAGAGTGGCTCTTTGAGCATCTTTCTTTAAAATCCCACCTTATGCCAACCTTGAAATTTGACAGAGTCAAGTATTTCAACATGCATTTTACTTAATCAAAAATTTGAACAACCATGCTTGGTATACATGTGGTAGCTGCACACAATACTCGGACGACCGAGGTGGTAGCTCTTTCCTCCATGTGGTGGTAGTTTTCACACTCCTCATTGGGATGTAACTCTTTCCACATCTTTTGAGCATTTTACATTATCTTTGACTCCCCCTCAATTGGCTATCAATTATTTAAGATATAAAGTATTCAACCAAAAATTGATCTCGATTTCATACTCGACTAAACAGTCAAATAAGATAATGACTATACCAAAAGATCATTGAGAGAGAAATTGACTTTGATCACTTTAGAAGATGATTTAATTAACATAAACGATCATTGCAACAAAGAAATATTATGATGGCAAAAGCATAATAAATTTCTAAATGTGTGAACAGATGCAATTAAAGTCAATTAAGATCTATGCTCAATTACTATCCTATGTATAAACATAGATATTGAATAGAACAAAACAAATACAAAACCTATTTTAAGCAAAGGTTTCAAAAAGAAGTTTATTTCAAAGAAAGCATACCAATTGCTTTTCGCAAATGAATAAAACGTTTTTGATCCAAAGGTTTTGTTAAAAAGTCAGCTAATTGATCTTCAGTTGAAATATATGAAAGTTGAAGAGTATTTGATTCAACTAGCTCTCTAAGAAAATGATATCTAAGTTCAATATGTTTTGTTCTAGAGTGCAACACAGGGTTTTTAGAAATGTTAATTGCACTTGTGTTGTCACAAAGAATTGTTACCGAAGATGCTGAAATGCGGAAGTCACTCAATACGCTTTTCATCCAAATGAGTTGAGTTGAGCAACTTCCAGCTGAAATGTATTCCGCTTCGGCAGTCGAGAGTGCTATGCAATTCTGCTTTTTACTGTGCCATGCAACAAGGCAATGGCCAAGATAGAAGCATGCACCACTCGTGCTTTTCCGATCATCCACTGATCCTGCCCAATCGGCATCTGAGTATCCAACAATGTCCAGACTTGTTCCCATAGGATACCAAATTCCGAAATTAATTGATCCTTTGATGTACCGGATGATCCGTTTCACCGCTTTCAGGTGAACTTCCTTTGGTGCTGATTGATATCTCGCGCAAATCCCAACACTAAAGGATATATCCGGGCGACTAGCCGTGAGGTAAAGTAGACTTCCAATCATACTTCTATACAGTTTCTCGTCTACATTCTCACTATGTGATTCACTTCCAAGTCCCTTGTGGCTAGTTCCCATTGGAGTTGGAAAATCTTTACAATTTTCTAGATCAAACTTTTTGACCAACTCCAGTGCATACTTGGATTGACTCAAGTGAATACCTTGATCATTTTGTTTAATTTGCAATCCAAGAAAATAAGACAGTTCGCCCATCATGGACATCTCAAATTCGCTTTCCATGGTCTCCGCGAATTTAGAAGCATCATTATCTTTTGTTGCACCAAATACAATGTCATCGACATAGATTTGTGCTACAATGAAATTATTTTGATAATGCTTCACAAAGAGAGTCCTGTCAGCTCCCCCTCGAGTATAGCCCTTCTCCAAAAGGTGCTTTGTTAACCTTTCGTACCATGCTCGCGGTGCTTGTTTCAGACCGTAAAGAGCCTTTTTCAAACGAAAAACATGGTTAGGTTGTTTATGATCTACAAAACCTTTCGGTTGAGCTACATAAACTTCCTCATTTAAAAACCCATTTAGAAATGCGCTCTTGACGTCCATTTGAAATAATTTGATTTTAAAATGACAAGCAATAGCAAACAATATACGAATGGACTCGAGTCTAGCTACAGGGGCGAAAGTTTCGTCAAAGTCTATACCTTCTACTTGAGAGTAGCCTTGAGCAACTAGTCGTGCCTTGTTCCTGATGATAGTACCATCTTCATCTTTCTTGTTCTTGAAGATCCATTTGGGACCTATCACATTATGTTGCTTTGGAGGCTTCGTTAATTCCCAGACATTGTTTCGCTCAAATTGATGGAGGTCTTCCTGCATTGCTTTAATCCAGTAGTCATCCTGAAGAGCTTCATCTATTGTCTTTGGTTCGATTAAAGATACGTAGCAAGCAAATCCGCAAACCAACTGCCTTCGAGTTCTAACTCCTTCTTGTGGATCTCCAATGATGTTCGATTCCGGATGATCCTTGGAGATTCGTAGCGTTTGTTGAAACGGAGTACTCGGAGGTACACGAGATGATTCCTGCACATCAGATAAACTAGAAGAACCATTAGATGCATCATTAATATTGGAAGTATTATTATGAGAAGATGCACTAGCAGGAGAATCATCATCTAGAGAGATATCGAGGGTAGATTTTTCAGATTCAAAATGAGAAGCTTCATCTACTTTAACATTTATAGATTCTACGATCGTCTTAGATTCAATGTTAAATACTCGATATGCTCTGCTATTCGTAGAATAACCCAAAAAGATCCCTTCATCACTTCGAGAGTCGAACTTTCCAAGATTTTCACGGTCACGTAAGATGTAACATCGACTCCCGAAGATACGAAAGTACTTGATATCCGGTTTTCTACTAAACCACAGCTCATATGGTGTATTCAAGGTTCCTGGGCGCAAATACACTCTGTTAATGACATAGACAGCGGTGTTCACAGCTTCAGCCCAAAAATGTAGCGATAATTTCCGGCTATGAAGCATCACACGCGCCATCTCTTGAACAACCCTGTTTTTGCGCTCAACAACACCATTCTGCTGAGGTGTATAGGGTGCCGAGAATTCATGTTTAATGCCATTTGAAGTACAAAAGTCAATGAATTTTGAATTTATGAATTCTCCACCCCTATCACTTCTAACACGAATGATCTTTTCATTCTTTTCAATCATAATACGATGGCAAATCTCATGAAAAGAGTCAAACGTATCAGCTTTCTCTCTCAGAAATGCTACCCAAGAAAACCGAGAGAAAACATCAACCAATAAGAAAAAAAAAAATATACAATTTACCTTGCAAGGATGGTTGACGAGTTGGCCAAAAGAAAAAGAAGAAAAGAAAATAGTCTACACAAACTATACAAGATTTAATCGTAGAACGATTAAGGACAAGGAGGGGTTTCACCTTTGCATACCCAAACCTTTTGAGTTTTGGAGTATGTTGGTAAAGGTTGAGAGATTCTCCTTGAAGACGACGTCTTGTATGATTGATCTTTTTCTTTTGTCATCGTCTTGTTTAAGGTGCTACCAATGTTCTTTCCTTTTGAAAAATCCTTCCTTGAATTCCGGGAAGTGAGCTTATTGGTAGCAATTGCAAGATGTGGTTGATTTGTTCTTTGAGCTCCAATCTCGCAATTTCTTTCGATGTGCCCTGCAAAATTACAACGAAAACATACCTTTGAGCTTGACGATTCCGAAGAGGATGAGGTAGGTTTGTTGTCGTTGTTTGTCTTGAATTCCGATGTCGGAGGAGGAGATACCGACTGAGGCACAAAGACTGTCCCACTCGAACTTGGACTGTTTCCAGTTTGAGTGTACCCGAGGCCGAACCGATTTGTTTGACCAAGACCAAGGAGTTTATCCAACTTACTCCTTCCTAAAGAGAATTGCTGTAAGTCATCCTTGAGTTGGAGAATGGTCTCTGTCATTTCCCGTCTTTCCTGTCGGCCCTCGCCATAGAGCTTCAAGAAGTAGTTTGCTTTGTTCACCATATCTATATAGTTCTTCTCGAGCTGCTCATTGGACTCTTGAAGGGAAACATTTGCTTTTATCAAACTATCCCTTTCCACTTCAAGATCGGTCGAGAGAGAAGTTACCCTTTTTACTTCTTCTTCGAGATCCTGCAATCTCCCTCTCAACCCCTTGTTTTGCTTAGCCGGTTTCTTTAAATCCTGTAAAGATCTGTGGTAGGCTAGAGCAAAATCTTCACCTTCCGAATCATCCGATTCATTGTCCATTGCATTCTTTTCAACAGTGGAGTTGGACAATGATTCAGACGTACTTGCCATAAAGCACATGAATGGTGAAGATGTGGACGCGTGGAATGCCGTGGAGCTCTTTTCTTCATCACTTGAAGACGACTCATTTGACGTTGAGTTGTCATCCCAAGTGACGACTTGCATCGCCTTCTTCTTTGCCGGATACTTGTTAGGACACTCCGTTGCAAAGTGGCCGTAGCCTCGACATTTGAAGCATTGCAGTTGTCCTTCTGAACTTTTCTTATCCTTTGAGAAGTTCTCCTGCTTTCTTGACTTGTGACTTGGAGTACCCTTGCCTTTGTTCCACTTTCTGAAGGATGGAGATTTGCTTGAATTACCCCTTCGAAAGTTGCGGCGAAAATTCCTTGTCAAGAGAGCGAGCTGCTTCTCAAATTCCTCCATAGAAAGGTTCTCGTCATCGTCCGAGGAGGATGTATCCGCGTCTTCTTCCTTAGTTGTTTTCAACGCATAACCTGAAGACTTAGAAGTGGATGCTTTTCCAGAAGAATTGTTAGTATTAAAAGTCATTTCATAAGTTTGTAATGAACCAACTAATTCTTCTACACGTATTTCGTCCGGGTGTTTAATAGTTTCAATGGCAGTAACCTTTGGGCGAAATCGTTCAGGAAGAGTTCTTAAGATTTTTCTTACAATCTTAAATTCTGGAATCTTCTCTCCCAGATTAGCACATGAGTTTACGATGTCTTGCAATCGTGTATAGTAGTCCGTGAAAGATTCATTTTCTGCCATCAAAATAGAGTCAAACTTGCTCGTAAGCATCTGCAGTTTCTGAATCTTCACGAGGTTAGTTCCCTCATGTGTAACCTGGAGAACATCCCAGATTTCTTTCGCAGTCTCACATGCCGAGACGCGAGAGAATTCAGTTTGAGATACGGCATTAAAAATAGCATTAATTCCCTTGCCATTGTAAGAAGATAACTCAAACTCTTCCTTGGTCCATTTCGACCTAGGTTTTAAGGTGTGAACATCAGAGATAAGTTCAGTTGGATTAGTCCATCCTGATTCAATTGAATGCCACACCCTTTCGTCGATGGAAGATAAAAAGGCTTTCATCCGTACTTTCCAGTACGCATAATTTGTTCCATCAAAGAAAGGGGGTCGATTGATGTTTCCACCTTCAACCATTGTTCACAACCCTATTCCGTCTCTGATACCACTTGTTGGGTCGTATATAATACGGATCTAGATAGGGGAAGAAACACCTAGAGAGGGGTGAATAGGTGTAAACGTATAAACACTCAAAAATCGTTGCGATAAAAAACCCAATGCGGAAATGAAAATAACTCGCAAGATTTTTACGTGGAAAACTCCATCACCGGAGTAAAAAACCACGGGACCGATAACACGGCAGAAATCCACTAGAATTAAAATACGTACAAGGTGATTTACCGTACACACTTACGACTCAACCTTTTCCATACGCTCCTAGAGGATCTTCTCCGCTCGCTCCAGACGCTTCTCGAATCCACGATCTGCGTCCAACGCCGAATCCACGGCGTCCAACGTCGAATCCACGACGTCCGACCGAATCCACGGTCTTCACCCAATAGCACCCTTCGAATCCACGAACGTGCCTCGCTCCGAATCCACGAGAGCGAATGAACCTTGAATCCACAAGGACACGCGAATCCACGCGCCGATTTTGGGGTAATCGTTGTTTTTTGGGTGGTGATGATCCGCCGAATACTTAGATCAAAGATAGATCGGAAATACCATCTAAGTATTCATTAGTTTGATTCAACTCAAGATGTGAGTATGAAAACCTAGAATCAAACTAATCAATATAGATGAAGAAACATAGAGTATTCTCTAATGATTTCCTTTCTTCTCTATATGTGGATCTATAGCCGTATAAGATGATATATGAAAATGACGGCTATGTGGATTGACCCTAGAAAGAAAGACATAGGGTCTATTTATAGGTTAGAAACCCTAGGAAGGAGATAAGAATCAAAAACCTGCCATTTCTGGAATTTTACGGACGGCGATCCGGATCGTGATAACTGAGATCCGGATCGTCATAACGAAACAGCCAATTCCAGAAAAACGAAGGTTCGGGATCCGGATCATGTGACTACGATCCGGATCGTTCATACAGTTCACCAAACATCAACGTTCGGGATCCGGATTGCGAAGCAAGATCCGGATCGTTCAAGGTAGATGGTAAACTCAACGTTCGGGATCCGGATCAAGAGACTACGATCCGGATTGCGACGATGTATGAACGAACCACCTTCGGGATCCGGATTGAACAACCTGATCCGGATCCTGAACATGTCCCAAGTCCAGTTTTTGATTTTTATGCAATGAAAGATTCTTCCAAGTGTTTCTACACTACAAGAAGTATTCGGATCACACAAAATCTTTAGTTAAACATACCTGATCCTTTTGAATTCTTCTTTCTTGAGATTGAGTTAAATGATCCAACTTTCTTCACCTTCAATCTTCAAGACTTGAGACTTTCACGAAACTACGCCAACTCAAATTCCGTAACACAATCTTGTCCATATGTGATTTAGCGTTTGTCTCCGATTGGTTTAACTTTTCTTGGAGGATTTTATTATTATCCAATAAACGTCCTTGTTCCTCCTTGAGATCATGGAGTTTGATCTTTAAAGCATGATTCTTGTCTTGATCTTCAAGTCGTTGCTTTCTCAACTTCTTGATATGTTTGGCCATCTTCTTAGATTCCGCAAGAAGTTGTTGATATGCCTCAACGAGTCCTTCCTCGTCCGACTCCCCCTCACTTGATGACTCTCCGCCGGTTGTTGATGTTTCATACAAAATCAAAGGAGTAGAGTCAGTGACTAATGATGATAAACAATTATTAGAAGAGGGAAAATGAGAGGCATGAGAAGCAACGATTTTTTCCTCTTTACTTGAGGTCGATTCATTAGAAGTAGAATCATCCCAAGTTTTCGCTTGCAAAGCCTTCTTTTTATATGATTTCGGAGAAGGACAATCCGTTGAAAAATGGCCGTAGCCTTTGCATCGATAGCATTGGATTTTCCCTTCGAAATCATCTTTTTCTTTTTCTTTAGAAGGTTTTGCAACGCCTTTGAGGTAAGAGGATTTAAAACTCGATGATCCTTTAGATGGTTTCGTGGATGAAGATCCATCGGTTCGATTCTTCCAAAATTTCCGACGAAATTTCTTTGTGATCCGCGCCAATTGTTCTTCAAAATCGGCAAAAGAGATTTCATCGTCGGAACTTGATTCGCTATCTTCTTCCTTTGTGGATTTGAATGCAATACCTGTAAGCTTAGAAGAAGACTTGGAAGAAACTTGATTAGTAGGAAAAGTCATTTCATAAGTTTGCAAAGCACCTACTAATTCCTCTACACTCATCTCATCCGGATGACTAACGGTTTCAATGGCGGTAACCTTTGCCCTAAACCGTTCCGGAAGAGTCCGAAGTATCTTTCTTACAATTTTCGACTCCGGGATCTTTTCTCCTAAATTAGCACATGTATTAATTACATCTTGAAGTCTAGTGTAATAATCTGTAAACAATTCATGCTCTTCCATATAAATAGCGTCAAATTGACTTGTAAGCATCTGGAGCTTTTGAATTTTTACAAGATTAGTACCCTCATGTGTAATTTTGAGAATATCCCAAATTTCCTTTGCGGTTTCACACGCGGAAATTCGTGTGAACTCAGTCGAGGAAAGAGAATTAAATAGCGCGTTCATACCTTTCCCATTGTAAGAAGATCTTTCAAATTCCTCTTTGGACCATCTAGAGCGAGGTTTTGGGGTAGTAGAATTTCCCACTTCCTCAACAGGATGCACCCAACCGTGTTCCACGGTTTGCCAAACTCGCTCATCAATTGAGATGAGAAAAGCTCTCATCCGCACTTTCCAATAAGCATAATTAGTCCCATCAAAAAGAGAAGGTCTAAAAATATTACCACTTTCACCCAACATGATAGATAAACCTAAAACCCTCTCTGATACCAATTGTAGGTTTTTAAAGGATCCACAAGGATCTAAATAGGTACTATCAAACAACTAGAGGGGGGGTGAATAGGTGTAATACTTAAAAAACTCAATCTCAGTGCAAAATAAAAACCAATGCGGAAAATAAAAACAGCACACCGAGATTTACGTGGAAACTCCAATCCAGGAGAAAAACCACGGGACCAACACGCAATAACAATCCACTAAGAATAGAAGAATAACAAGGTGATTACCGACTCCACGGACTCAACCCCTCCTTCAGCTTCTTCGGACCTTGCGCTGACCGGTTGGATATCCACGCAATAACAATCCCTAAGAAAAGAAGAATAACAAGGTGATTACCGTCTCCACGGATTTAACCCCTCCTTCAATTTCTTGGACCTCGCGCTCCACCGATTTTGCACGCCCACTGCACACGTTCGAATCCACGAACGCCACTCGAATCCACGAGCACACGTTTCGAATCCACGAAACGCCTTTAGCACACCGAATCCACGATGCCACGTCGAATCCACGACGCAAACTCAGTCGATAAGAATATTAACTTCGATGGTGATCCTTTGCTTAGATTCTCATTGAGGAACCGTAGAAGAAATTTCTAAGCAAAGATTAGATCAATTCGACAAAAGATATGTTCTTGAAAGAACCTTCGAATTGACCTAAAAGAGGCGAAAGAGAAGAACGGTAAAAACCAGCCTCTAGGGTTTCTCTCGAGTGTTTCTGAATTGATCGGTCTTAGTCACCCTCGTTGGGAAACCCTAAGTATCTATTTATAACCCTTGGAAAAAGATAAAAGTCGGTTTAGTAAATTTATCCCGATAGGGCATTGTGTACCGGTACCAAATATCGCGTTCCGGTACGCAATGGTGCAAAACACAGATTTTTCTATTGTGTTCCGGTACGCGAGTCCATGTTCCGGTACGCAATGCAATTTACAGAAAATTCTGTGTCGGGTTAAAAGAACTTCAAGTGTGGTTCCGGTACGCAAAGTAAAAACTAATTTTTCAAGATAAACTTTATCCAAAACAAACCAAGTACCGGAATCCAAACTTAAAACAAGTTGTTAGTTAAAACCAAGTTCCTAAACCCAAGTCTAAACCAAGTTTCAATAACTTCCTGATTCCAATGATTATAAATGAACTTAAATCACCATGGTTTAATTAACCATACCTGAGTGTTATCTTGAGCTTATGTTGAATCTTCAAAGAGTCTTCGAAAGCTGATTTGACAATTTGATCCCTTTAAGACTCCGACTCAACACACTGACATGACTCACAAAATGTGCCAATACCAAAAAGCCATAACATATCAGAGCTGAAATAGTAAAAGCTGGAATAAAAGATAAAATAATACAACTACATCTCCCAAGTATACAAACCAACCTCACCAAATACAAGAGTCTCTCTCAACAGTAAAGGAAAGGTACAACTCGATACCTCACTACAAGGTTCACTCAACATAACACTCTCTGAAACTCATAAGGGGTCCATCTATACTCTCTCAGAGGATGACTGGAAGGGATCTATCTCGCGACTCCCTCACCTCGGTCAGATGGAGCAGAACCAACCACTGGAGCAGCAGGAACCGGAGCAGAAGTCCCTGGGGAAAAGACACCACGACAGGTGTGAGAACTACCTCCCACAGTAGTTCTCAGTGGGTGCCGCCAACAAGCCCGACGGTCTGTCCACTAAGTCTACTAGAGGCATAGAGTAAAATATGCAGTGCTGTAAGGAAAAACTGGAGAAGTAAAGTCTACTGCTACTATGCCTCTATCTAGATGCTCAACGAGTGGAACAGAAAGAACAGTATGCCAGGGGGACAAATGCGTCGGCAAGTTGCGAAAGGAGAACTCAAACTCATGCCGGTACAACAACCCGGTAAAAAGCTCAATCTCATCGCCGGTACAACAACCCGGTCTCGCCTACTCCGGGGGGGCACTCGAGGGGAGCGACCCGCACGAGTCAATAAGTAACCCATGTCCAACTGCTCTGCCAAGTATTTTAGTCAATCAGATAAAAGTCGACGCTATGCTCAAAGTGGAGACTCACTCGATCCACAATGCAAAAACCCAGCCCCAACTGATGCATAACACTAATCGGTCCAACCGCCCACAGTTCGCGGTTGCCGAAACAATAACCCGAGTCGATAATCTGGTGCTATCCCACCCGACTCAACAAATCACTGTCTCACTCACTGGCTGAAATCTACACAGCTGAGACTCACTGTCACTCTGATAGTTCCCAAGAACCCAGATCTACCATCACTATCACTTTCCCAAAGAAACCGGATCTACAGACTGCTATCAACTCCACTCGGTCCCCAGACACGAGTGCAAAAGCATCCCACAACCACCCGACCTCCCAGCCCGCAAACCGGGCGAGAAAAGCTAAGTCCAGAATGACAAGTATAATACCGTGATGTGGGAATGTCTAGAACAATAAAGAAACCTAGCCCAAGTTGAAGTTTCCTACAGTCTGGCTGAACATGATACATATGACAGGGGTGCTAGGTCAAGTTCCAAGATTTCAATATTTAATATAATGTAGGAATCACAATAAGATCACAAGGTTCACCAACTAATATACATGAGTACTAACATTCAGTTCTCACATGATAATAAGTCCAATTACTAACATACATGATCCTACAATCATAGAATTAGCACGCAGTCCATAGATTTTGCAAGCAAGGTCACCCACCTGAACGTGCTAACTGTCCGGAATCGTACAGCTGAAAATACCAAGAAATCCAAATCTCCTACTCCAAAGGATCCAGCAATACTCGCAACTCTCCTGGATACAACACAAAGTCCACAAAAACACATAAATTCCAAAACTTCCCATACAAACACACACAGAAATTTCAGTCCCAAAGATGCCCCTTTTTCACCTACTGAAAATGCCCAAAAAATTCCAATAAAAATATCACAGCGATCCTCGCGTCGATATCTTCGAAACGGGTACCTGCAAGCCCAAATCCGAGTTCCGAAGGTCAAGATACAAATTCGGCAAGGTGGTCTACTCAAAAGATTTCTGCACCAAAACTGTAGCACTGAATACAGGAAAAATGGGATTTTCACCTCCAATAAAAACTCAGGAAAAATCCAAGAAAAATACGAGCTTGTTCCTTGTGATCTGTAGATGAAAAACTTGTATAAGCACGCTTCAATCCGATGCTCGTACACAAAGATCCAATGTTGTCCCTAAAACCAAACAGAAAAAGGGGGTCATAAGGCACCTCAGGATCCGTGCCAAAGACTCGAAACAGGAGAGCGCGATCAACACAAAAGATGAAGCCCTACCTCTCAGGAGTAAGTCGGCACAAGAATCGTCAAAAACGAAGGTCGGGGTAGCCCAGGGGAGTCCCCACACTGAACTGCGACGAAGAAGATCACTGGAAATGAAACGTCGCACTACGCCGTAAAATCTGAAACCTCGGGGTGGGTGCCCCTAAAAATCCTAAAACTCTGCAGGTGGAAGCAGCACTCGAAGAAGAACAAATGTCTAGAAGGGAGCTCGGGGGTGTGAAGCCTGAAAATGAGAGAAAATGGCTCAAGAAACGACTTCGGGCTCTATTTATAGGCCCATAAAAACAAATCAGAAAATACCGAGTTTGTCCCCGGTTCCGGGCACGCACAGTGCGGCCCGGCCCAGCCCGCTCGGTTTCGGGCGCGCACAGTGTGGCCCGGCCCGGCCCACTCCGCGCACGGGATCCGACCGGACCCCCGCAGCCGTCCAACCCGCCTTGGGGCCTGCCACGCATCCACCGAACAGGCAACAGCCGTGCAAGCCCCGCGGGTAGGCGCCACGTGTCCAAGCCCGGGGTCAGTGCGGTGGGTGGCGCCCGCGAATCAGCGGGCGCCACATGGCGCACCCAACTGCCCCCGCCTGCCCCCGCGGTACGGTACCTGCCCCGACGCCTGCTCCCGCGCGTTGCGTGGACCGCGCGCCTGTGGACCCGCCAATAGGGAGCTGCCACGTGTCGCGCCCCGGTCCACGGCTCCTCGCGCGCTCCCGTGGACCGAGCGCACGTGGGCCGCCCAATCCGGTGCTGCCACGTGGATCCCCGCCGGTACACGCCACCCACGGTGCACCCCGGCCTCTCCCCTGATGTCTCGTGGACCAGGCCGCGTGCGCCGGCCAATCCGGGGCTGCCACGTGGCACCCCCGCCGGTCCACGGCTCCCCCATGCACCAAAAATCCAGTAAAACTTTTGGGAGTCCGTTTTTGGGCATCCGGACTCAGAATTTAACAAGCAAAAAATCGTTTTCAAGCGTTTTTCTGCGCTGAATCCAATTCCAATCTCCGTTTGGCCTAAAACCTTTTCTAAAATTCGGCACAAGCAGCCGAAGGCCAATCTAGCTAACAATAACTCACAGGGTCCATCTGCGGCATCCCTTTGATGCACTATGGGCCTGACACACCATCAACAAGTGTTTTGCATAGTGGATTAATGGGAAAAGCTGCATGGGGTTCAGGGGTCCTACATCCTCCCCCACTAAAAAAAAGTTTCATCCCCGAAACAAGGAAAGTAAAGCAGACGTACCTCAACCGGAAGTCTCGAACTGAAAGGGGTAGGTATCTCTCATCTCTGTCTCCAGCTCCCAAGTAGCCTCTCGCTCCTCGTGATTGCTCCACAAGATCTTCACATACGGAATGGCCCGGTTACGCAATTCCCTCACCTCGCGAGCAAGAATTCACAACGGGCGCTCCTCGCACACCAAGTCCTCGCCGATCTCCAAAGAAGTGAAGTCAATCACGTGCGACGGATCAAACACATATCTCCTCAGAGCTGAGACGTGGAAAACATCGTGCACACCGGCTAAGCGTGGAGGAAAAGCAACTCTATAAGCCACGGGGCCTACCCTCTCAAGTACCTCAAAGGGTCCAACAAAGCGGGGACTAAGCTTTCCACGCACTCCAAATCTTCGGACCCCTTTCGAAGGTGAGACCTTCAAGAAGACATGGTCACCAATCTGAAACTCTAGGTCTCGTCGCCGAGTATCAGCGTAGCTCCTCTGACGACTCTGGGCTGTCTCAAGGTGTCGGCGAACAACTCTGACTTTCTCCTCAGCCTCCAACAATAAATCCGGTCCCAAAGTCCTCCTCTCACCCACGTCACTCCAAAACAAGGGTGACCGACACTTGCGTCCATACAACGCCTCAAACGGAGCCATCTGAAGTCTCGCCTGATAGCTGTTGTTGTACGCAAACTCAACCAAGGGTAAGTGTCGGTACCACCCTCCTCCAAAATCCATAACGCACGCTCTCAACATATCCTCGAGGGTTTGTATGGTGCGCTTGGACTGGCCATCAGTCTGTGGGTGGAAAGCAGTGCTAAATCTGAGCTGGGTCCCCAAGGCTGACTGTATACTCCCCCAAAAGCGTGACACAAACCTCGGGTCCCGATCTGATACGATCGACGCTGGTACACCATGTAGCCTCACTATCCCGTCCAAATACAACTGTGCCAGACGCTCCAACGACCAAGTCATCTGTACAGGCAAGAAATGTGCAGACTTGGTGAGTCTATCCACAATAACCCAAACCGCGTCGGCTCCACTCTGCGCTCTCGGTAGCCCTGTAACGAAGTCCATAGTAATGTGGTCCCACTTCCACTCGGGAATGGGAAGACTCTGTAACTTGCCAGCAGGAACCCGGTGCTCTGCTTTCACTTGCTGGTAAGTTAAACAATGAGCCACGAATCTTCCAATGTCCCGCTTCATTCCGGACCACCAAAATGTGCCTTGAGGTCCTTATACATCTTAGTACCACCAGGATGAATGGTATAAGGTGTATAACGGGCCTCTCTCATAATCTGGTCTCTGATCTCTGGATTCGAAGGCACACACACTCGGTCCCTGTACCGCAGTACTCCCGAGCTATCCACAGTAAAATCTCCTATCTGGTCTGCCTGAATCTGTGATCTAATCCTCTCTAAGTGGGGTCCTCACTCTGCGTCTTCCTGATCCTGTCCAACAGAGTGGGCTGCAAGACCATAGACATAAGTCTAGCAGAGACCCCAGGGGATACCACCTCAATCTGAAGTCGCCTCATCTGCTCAATCAGCGGTGCCTACTGTGTGATCAACATACTCAAACTCTGCCCTGACCTCCGGCTCAAAGCATCTGCTACTACATTGGTCTTGCCGGGATGATAAAGGATACTCACATCGTAATCCTTTAATAACTCCAACCACCGGCGTTGCCTCAAGTTCAGCTCCTTTTGAGTAAACAAATACTTTAAGCTCTTATGATCTGTGTAGATCTCACAATGCTCCCCGTAGAGGTAATACCGCCACAGCTTTAATGCAAACACCACAGTTGCAAGTTCCAAATCATGAGTAGGGTAATTCTTCTCATAATCCTTTAATTGCCGTGAAGCATAAGCAATTACCCTACAATGCTGCATCAAAACACATCCCAATCCGCTGTGAGAGGCGTCACTATAAATCACAAAACCATCTCCCATCACCGGCAGTGCAAGAACTGGTGCTGAAATCAATTTCCTCTTCAGCTCCTCAAAACTCTGCTGGCACTGCTCGGTCCAAACAAACCTCGTCCCCTTCCTAGTCAAACAGGTCAGGGGAGTAGAGAGCTTCACAAAGCCCTCTACAAATCGACGGTAGTAGCCTGCTAAGCCCAAAAAGCTCCGAACCTCCGTAACCGTCGTCGGTCTCGGCCAATCCCGAACTGTATCAATCTTCGTCGGGTCAACTGCCACTCATGCGGCTGATACTTTGTGGCCCAAGAATGCAACCTCCCGAAGTCAGAACTCGCACTTCTTAAGCTTGGCATTTCTTAAGCTTGGCATACAACTTCTTCTCACGTAGAAGCTGCAGCACTATCCTCAAGTGCTCCACGTGCTCCACATCTCTCCGGGAGTAGATCAAAATATCATCAATGAATACAACCACAAACAGGTCTAAGTACGGCTGGAATACCCGGTTCATCAAATCCATAAATGCAGCAGGGACATTAGTCAAACCAAAAGGCATAACTGTGAACTCATAATGCCCATACCGGGATCTAAAAGCCGTCTTGGGTATGTCCACGGCCCTCACCCTCAGCTGGTGGTAACCTGACTGGAGATCAATCTTCGAGGACACTGACGCTCCTTGCAACTGATCAAACAAATCGTCTATCCGTGGTAGGGGATACTTATTCCGGATGGTCACTTTATTCAACTCCCGGTAATCCACACACAAACGAAGTGACCCATCCTTCTTCTTCACAAATAACACTGGCGCTCCCCACGGAGAAACACTGGGCCTAACAAAGCCCCTATCCATCAAATCCTGAAGCTGGGCCTTCAACTCTCTCAACTCAGCAGGCGCAATCCTATAAGGTGCCCTTGAGATTGGTGTGGTTTCTGGTACCACATCAATCACAAACTCTATCTCCCTCTCCGGCGGCATAGTCGTCAGCTCAGGGGGAAACACATCTGGGAACTCGCGGGCAACAGGAATATCCTCGAGTCCCAGTGCCGCCATAGGCACCTCCACAATCGTCGCCAGGAAAGCGGTGCAGCCTCTACTCATCATCCGCCTAGCCCTCGCCGAAGAAATCGTCGCCGCAAACAAGGAGCTCTGACAGCCACTGAAAACAAACTCCTCCTGTCCCGGCTCGCGGAGGGTCACCGTCCTCTCTCTGCAGTCTATGGTAGCATAAATACCACGACGACATGAACAGCTGCGGTAGCATCCTCAACCTGAGCGGCATAGACTCGACCGCTCGGCGCCGGGGGACGTCGCTCTGGCTGTCGCGAGGACGAAGAAGCATAATCTGGCCTGTCGTAGGCTGCAAAGGTCCAGCTGGGTAACGAGGAATAGAAGGTGCCGAAGCTGAGGAAGGAGCTGGATGACCGGCTCTGGGGCACGTACTCGCGAAGTGACCGGACTGCCCACAACGGAAACAATGGCCCTGCCTCTGCGGGCACAGAGTCGGTGGGTGCAGTCCTCCATAATTGATACATCGGTCAGGGCGCGGCGGCCGTGAAGTCTGCTGCTGCTGCGAGGTCTGCTGCTGTCGAGGTGGTCTACACTGCTGCTACTGAGACTGACGAGATGCCCCTGATCTCTGCCGCCCCTGATACCCCCGACCCTGAGAGTGGAACCGTGGAGATCTCGGGGGTCCCTGCCTACTAGACTGTCCCACCTTCATCGATGCCGGGCGCTTCGCCCCAGGAATCTCTACGGGGGCTGGAACCACCTCTGCCATCACTGTCTCTCCACTCTCCACATATAAAGCCTGCTCCATGGAGGCCTCCAAGGTCTGTAGTCTACGGGAGCGGACAAACTGATAGATGTCTCTACCCAACCCTCTCTCAAACATATAGATCCGGTGGCTCTCATCTCTGGCCACAAGGGGCAAACATGCTAACAGCTAATTGAATTCAGCTATATACAGGTGCACTGGCCTATCTCCTTGGCGGAGACTCTTCAACTGCTCCTCAAGACTCTGTCGCACACTCTCAGAAAAGAAGGCTCCAAGAAGCATACTGCGGAACTCCGCCCAAGAGAGAAGCTGCGTCCCAGGTGGACCAGCAGGTCGCACACGCCGCCACCAAGCCTCGACGTTGCTCTCCAAAAGTGAGTGGCTAATAGAACTCGAAACCTCTCCTCAATAAAAAGGCTCTCGAAATGGCGCTCCATGGCCGTAATCCAAGACTCGGCCGCCCACGGCTCAACACTCATACCCGAAAAGCGGGGTGGATCAAACTGGCGGAACCTCATCAATAGATCCACCACCTCCCGCTGCTCTGCCGAAGTCAACGATCCCGTCATCCCAGACGGTGGCCTACTAGAAACCGGCTCAACCGGAACTGCCGGTGCAGGCTGAACAACAGGGGGCGCCACAACAGGCGAAGAAGGCGCAGGCAAACTCTTTGGGGGTGCTACCACCGGCTGTGCCCTCTGCTCCATCATGAGCAACAACCGACCCAAGGCCTCCTCCTGGCGCTGTGATGTCTCCTCCTGACGCCGAACAACCTCAACAACTGTGCCATCTGGGCACGAAGCTCCTGAACCTCTCTCTGCTATCCCTGCCCCGAGTCCTCCTGCTCGGGCTCGGAGGAAGAAGGCTGCGAACACGTCGACATCGTGCGTCGCGGAGGCATCACTCACCAGAGGAACAAAACGAACAATCAGAACCCAAATAAACTCTCGACCCAATCTAGCGAAAATCAAATGGCATGTCCCCCTTCCCATAGTACAATGTTGTCTGCAGCCAACATAGTTGCCACCGAAGGAAGACATGTCAATCACTCATCCCAATCCGATCGGGAGAGTTAGAAACCCAATCAGGACTCTCGCTAAAAATCACGGCTCTCACGTGAGTCATCCTAGGGTCCAACCACAAGCCTAGGGTTCCTAAGTCCTCCAAGACCTACATCCTAGGCTCTGATACCACTCTAATCTGTCACGCCCCGGGGTTGATACTGCGACCCGGGCTCGCCAACAGATCCGCCGCCCATACAGGAAGTCCCGTATAGACGTAGCGACTAACCTGCAAAAGAATCCTCTACACTAGCAGATATCAGAGCTGAAATAGTAAAAGATGGAATAAAAGATAAAATAATACAACTACATCTCCCAAGTATACAAACCAACCTCACCAAATACAAGAGTCTCTCTCAACAGTAAAGGAAAGGTACAACTCGATACCTCACTACAAGGTTCACTCAACATAACACTCTCTGAAACTGATAATGGGTCCATCTACTCTCTCTCAGAGGATGAATGGAAGGGATCTATCTCGCGACTCCCTCACCTCGGTCAGATGGAGCAGAACCAACCACTGGAGCAGCAGGAACCGGAGCAGAAGTCCCTGGGGAAAAGACACCACGACGGGTGTGAGAACTACCTACCACAGTAGTTCTCAGTGGGTGCCGCCAACAAGCCCGACGGTCTGCCCACTAAGTCTACTAGAGGCATAGAGTAAAATATGCAGTGCTGTAAGAAAAAACTGGAGAAGTAAAGTCTACAGCTACTATGCCTCTATCTAGATGCTCAACGAGTGGAACAGAAAGAACAGTATGCCAGGGGGACAAATGCGTCGACAAGTCGCGAAAGGAGAACTCAAACTTACGCCGGTACAACAACCCGGTAAAAAGCTCAATCTCATCGCCGGTACAACAACCCGGTCTCGCCTACTCCGGAGGGGCACTCGAGGGGAGCGACCCGCACGAGTCAATAAGTAACCCATGTCCAACTGCTCTGCCAAGTATTTCAGTCAATCAGATAAAAGTCGACGCTATGCTCAAAGTGGAGACTCACTCGATCCACAATGCAAAAACCCAGTCCCAACTGATGCATAACACTAATCGGTCCAACCGCCCACAGTTCGCGGTTGCCGAAACAATAACCCGAGTCGATAATCTGGTGCTATCCCTGTCACGCCCGGGGTCGGAACTGCGACCCGGGCCCGCCAAACAGAATCCGCCACCTATGCCAACCTGCATAGGCGAAGCGTCCTACCTGCAAGAAAAGTTCTATAACTAAACAGATATCAGAGCTATAAATAAAAAAAATCTGCTGTAACTAAAATCAATCACTGTACAACTGGAAATAAACAACACTGTCTGCCTCCCAAAATAATAATAATACAAATCCTCGAGTACAAGCTCTAAACCCAACCGGGAGGTAACTCCAATATATAACAACAGTGTACAGTCTCTCAATACAAAATATCCTCACTACAATAGTCTCTCAAAAGGGGAAAAAGAAACAGCTAATCTACTGATGATCTCCTCAGAAGGGTACCGCTACTCTCCAACGACGGGTAGGGATCTAGCTCGCGACTCCCTCGCCACGATCAACAACCGCAGAGTCGGCAACACTGCTAAGACTCTGCAAAACAAAGAAGAGGAGAAAAAAGGGGGGAAAGACCCCCAAAGGGTGTGAGAACTACTCCAAAACGGGAGTTCTCAGTGGGTACCACCGCCAGACCCGACGGTCTGCCCACCAAGTCCTCAAGAGACAAGAATTAACCCAAGTCATAAGACTGAAATGAGTAAGCTGAAAACTCTCACAGCTACCCTGCCCCTAACTAAAGGCTAAAAGGGGAGAACCAAACAGTGGTATGCAACCACTAGCACATAAGTGCACCAACGACCCAATCGAGCTGACTGCCACATCTGGTCCAGTCAACCTGCATCCACCTACAACCACCTCCCAAAGACGGGCAGGAATTACGTAGGGCGTCCAAACGGACTAGCTCGCTATCGAGTAGAGGATCATGCAGGCTATGGTCAAAGTCCACGCTCTCTCTCTCAGAACGGGTAGAATCAAGATGCTCAACCTCTCACACAGCGGTCAAAGTACTCGCAACAACACGGGACCACCGTCAACCAGACGGCTCTCAACAATACTAGCACTGATCTAAACTCAACTACCAGTCTGCACTCGGCCCCCAGGCACGAGTGTAACAATAAAAGTAATTGACCGAAATAAACTCAATCGAATGAACCGGTATAAAACCCGGCACTGCCTGCTCTGTCCAAATGACCGAACCCAACACGGTCTGACCGGCACCCGACACGGTCTCACCGGAACCCAACACGGTCTGACCGGAAACCCAACACGGTCTGAAGCCTACTCCGGAGCGGCACTCGAGGGGAGCTACCCACACGAGTAAAGCATCTCTGTCATCAATATCACCAGTATCTCTAAACAGCAGGACTTGATCATCAATCTGATCAAAGTGGGAAAACTCAACCATCAAGGAAAGACCCGACCTCAATCGGATGCAACTGACGATAAGGGGGAAACTCCATCCACTAAGTAAAACTGATACCCAATCGGGTGCATAGAGAAACATCCGGTCAACCGCCCAATATCCGCGGTTGCCGCAAAGCCCCACAACTAAGCTAAACTGTCCCAGGCACAAAGTCCCGACTACACTACCCAGACCCCTGCTCGAACCCGAGCAACACTGACTACCTGACTAGCAAGAAGGAGAAAGAAAAAGCATGGTTTCTCCTAAGTCAAGTTCCAATAAGTAGTTGCAGCAGTAAAAGATGGCCTAACTACATGACCATACAAGCATGCAAATGTCCTCAAGGAAATAAAGGGGTAGAGCATAATAATAGTTCCTTTAGGAATAAAACAACATGCCGGAATCCCAAAACTAGACCTGTCCACAATTCAGGGTTCATCAATAGAATGGTCATAATAACTCCTCAGAGTACAAATCCGCACATAGCTACGAAATCCTGTCCCAAAGCATAATCCAACCACATGAAAGGCTATGTGCTAACATGGCATGTTACATAATCTCATAGGGTAACATTATCCTAGGTAAGCTTACACTAATCATCACATAGATGTCCAAGTCATGCAAGTCCTCAGTATACCTCATAAATACTATTCTTGCAAAATTTATACCAATATCATTAACAAGCTTACCTACTTACCAACATAAACCATGTATCCTAAACATGCATGCATCAGTCATAGAGGGGTGACATCCTCACAAGTGGACTTATACTTGCCACAACATAAACATTGCCTTAAACATTACTGATAATAAGCTCACCCACCTGAAGCGCTTAACCCAAGGCAAACCTGAAGTCGGTGAAGTGGGTAGACGCCCGCGGTCCAAAATCTGCCAACAAAACACCCTCGGTACAAGTCGCGCAAGCCTGGCTCCAAACAGCTGAAAACACCCCTGAGTACAACAATAAGGCTTAACATTACACTTTTATTCCAAAATTAACCAAACATACACCATCTGAAAACCAGTCCCAAAGCCGCGCATATTTCACCTACCGCAAGTGCCCAGAAAAATCAATAAAAATACCACAGTAATCCTCGCGTCGATACCTTCGAAACGAGTACCTGCACGTCCATTTCCGAGCTTCCTACACTGAGAAACAATTCCGACAAGGGAACCACCCCGAATCAAACTACACTCAAAAACTGTAGCAACAATTACTGTTCACAGAGATTCTTCACCTTCGAGAAATATTCAGAAAATTCCAAGAAAATTTGGCAATATTCCTCGTGATGTGTAGATGCAAATCGCCTCTTGAATCGCCCCAATCCGATGCCTGTGCGCGAAGATATCGCCAAAATACCGCACCGCTGTCCCAAAACTCCGCCCAGAAAAAGGGGTTACAAGATGATCCGAAAGACCCATGAAAAACTCGGAATGGGAAAAACCAGTAAACATGGGGAAACATAGCCCTACCTGTCGTGAAGCCAACGGCGCAAGAATCGCCTCATTCGGAGGTCGGAGTAAGCCGGGGGAGTCCTCGCACCGAAATGCGACGAAGAAGAACACAAACGAACGAGCGTCGCGCCGCGCCGTAAAAATGGTAACCTCGGGATGCGTGCCGCTGAAAAATCTGGAAATTGCAGATGGAATCGCCACAGGGAGATGAAGAAAACTCGTGAAGGTGGCACTGTGAAAATCCCGGGAAGAAGAAGTTCTCCTCGGTTGAACTCGGCCTTTAAAATACATTGCTGGGACAACAAAACTTAATACCCAACGTTCCCCGTTTCCGGGCGCTACGATTTCGGGCGGATACAGTGTTGGGCCCGGCCCAACAACTTTGTGCGCGCCGAAATCCTCCCGAGCCTCCACGTCGACCCCTCAACAGGCTACAGCGGAACCCCCGCTCACGCCCCGCCGCGTGGCCCACGCGGAGCTCGACACGTGGCGGCCCACGGCGGGAACCACGCGTCAACCGCGCCCACGTGCGCCTGCGCCCGCCGCCTGCGCCGCCTGCCGCGCCTGTTCCGAGGCACCCGGTGCACCTACGTGAGACCAGCCTGAATGAGCCCGCCAACCAGAAAGAACGCCACGCTGTCCCGCGGTCCACCGTGCCGCCCCGCACTTCTACGTAGGACCAGCCACGCGGAACGGCCCACTCCCGAGCCGCCACGCGTCACGCCCCCGGTGCCCACTGCCGGTGGAACCGGGGGGCCCGGCCACGTCCGCGCGCTGCCTGCGGCTGCTCCGACGCTGCCGC
>CM055079.1:5870622-5998122 GCA_029204045.2 Tillandsia leiboldiana
CCATAGAGCTTCAAGAAGTAGTGTTTCTTTGTTTCACCATATCTATATAGTTCTTCTCGAGCTGCTCATTGGACTCTTGAAGGAAACATTTGCTTTTATCAACTATCCCTTTCCACTTCAAGATCGTTCGAGAGAGAAGTTACCCTTTTTACTTCTTCTTCGAGATCCTGCAATCTCCCTCTCAACCCCTTGTTTTGCTTAGCCGTTTTCTTTAAATCCTGTAAAGATCTGTGGTAGGCTAGAGCAAAATCTTCACCTTCCGAATCATCCGATTCTTGTCCTTGCATTCTTTTCAACAGTGGAGTTGGACAATGATTCAGACGTACTTGCCATAAAGCACATGAATGGTGAAGATGTGGACGCGTGGAATGCCGTGGAGCTCTTTCTTCATCACTTGAAGACGACTCATTTGACGTTGAGTTGTCATCCCAAGTGACGACTTGCATCGCCTTCTTCTTTGCCGGATACTTGTTAGGACACTCCGTTGCAATGTGGCCGTAGCCTCGACATTTGAAGCATTGCAGTTGTCCTTCTGAACTTTTCTTATCCTTTGAGAAGTTCTCTGCTTTCTTGACTTGTGACTTGGAGTACCCTTGCCTTTGTTCCACTTTCGAAGGATGGAGATTTGCTTGAATTACCCCTTCGAAGTTGCGGCGAAAATTCCTTGTCAAGAGAGCGAGCTGCTTCTCAAATTCCTCCATAGAAAGGTTCTCGTCATCGTCCGAGGAGGATGTATCCGCGTCTTCTTCCTTAGTTGTTTTCAACGCATAACCTGAAGACTTAGAAGTGGATGCTTTTCCAGAAGAATTGTTAGTATTAAAAGTCATTTCATAAGTTTGTAATGAACCAACTAATTCTTCTACACGTATTTCGTCCGGGTGTTTAATAGTTTCAATGGCAGTAACCTTTGGGCGAAATCGTTCAGGAAGAGTTCTTAAGATTTTCTTACAATCTTAAATTCTGGAATCTTCTCTCCCAGATTAGCACATGAGTTTACGATGTCTTGCAATCGTGTATAGTAGTCCGTGAAAGATTCATTTTCTGCCATCAAAATAGAGTCAAACTTGCTCGTAAGCATCTGCAGTTTCTGAATCTTCACGAGGTTAGTTCCCTCATGTGTAACCTGGAGAACATCCCAGATTTCTTTCGCAGTCTCACATGCCGAGACGCGAGAGAATTCAGTTTGAGATAAGGCATTAAAAATAGCATTAATTCCCTTGCCATTGTAAGAAGATAACTCAAACTCTTCCTTGGTCCATTTCGACCTAGGTTTTAAGGTGTGAACATCAGAGATAAGTTCAGTTGGATTAGTCCATCCTGATTCAATTGAATGCCACACCTTTCGTCGATGGAAGATAAAAGGCTTTCATCCGTACTTTCCAGTACGCATAATTTGTTCCATCAAAGAAAGGGGTCGATTGATGTTTCCACCTTCAACCATTGTTCACAACCCTATTCCCTCTCTGATACCACTTGTTGGGTCGTATATAATACGGATCTAAATAGGGGAAGAAACACCTAGAGGGGGTGAATAGGTGTAAACGTATAAACACTCAAAAATCGTTGCGATAAAACCCAATGCGGAAATAAAATAACTCGCAAGATTTTTACGTGGAAAACTCCATCACCGGAGTAAAAAACCACGGGACCGATAACACGGCAGAAATCCACTAGAATTAAAACACGTACAAGGTGATTTACCGTACACACTTACGACTCAACCTTTTCCATACGCTCCTAGAGGATCTTCTCCGCTCGCTCCAGACGCTTCTCGAATCCACGATCTGCGCCCAACGCCGAATCCACGGCGTCCAACGTCGAATCCACGACGTCCGACCGAATCCACGGTCTTCACCCAATAGCACCCTTCGAATCCACGAACGTGCCTCGCTCCGAATCCACGAGAGCGATGAACCTTGAATCCACAAGGACACGCGAATCCACGCGCCGATTTTGGGGTAATCGTTGTTTTTGGGTGGTGATGATCCGCCGAATACTTAGATCAAAGATAGATCGGAAATACCATCTAAGTATTCATTAGTTTGATTCAACTCAAGATGTGAGTATGAAAACCTAGAATCAAACTAATCAATATAGATGAAGAAACATAGAGTATTCTCTAATGATTTCCTTCTTCTCTATATGTGGATCTATAGCCGTATAAGATGATATATGAAAATGACGGCTATGTGGATTGACCCTAGAAAGAAAGACATAGGGTCTATTTATAGGTTAGAAACCCTAGGAAGGAGATAAGAATCAAAAACCTGCCATTTCTGGAATTTTACGGACGGCGATCCGGATCGTGATAACTGAGATCCGGATCGTCATAACGAACAGCCAATTCCAGAAAAACGAAGGTTCGGGATCCGGATCATGTGACTACGATCCGGATCGTTCATACAGTTCACCAAACATCAACGTTCGGGATCCGGATTGCGAAGCAAGATCCGGATCGTTCAAGGTAGATGGTAAACTCAACGTTCGGGATCCGGATCAAGAGACTACGATCCGGATTGCGACGATGTATGAACGAACCACCTTCGGGATCCGGATCGAACAACCTGATCCGGATCCTGAACATGTCCCAAGTCCAGTTTTTGATTTTTATGCAATGAAAGATTCTTCCAAGTGTTTCTACACTACAAGAAGTATTCGGATCACACAAATCTTTAGTTAAACATACCTGATCCTTTTGAATTCTTCTTTCTTGAGATTGAGTTAAATGATCCAACTTTCTTCACCTTCAATCTTCAAGACTTGAGACTTTCACGAAACTACGCCAACTCAAATTCCGTAACACAATCTTGTCCATATGTGATTAGCGTTGTCTCCGATTGGTTTAACTTTTCTTGGAGGATTTTATTATTATCCAATAAACGTCCTTGTTCCTCCTTGAGATCATGAGTTTGATCTTTAAAGCATGATTCTTGTCTTGATCTTCAAGTCGTTGCTTTCTCAACTTCTTGATATGTTTGGCCATCTTCTTAGATTCCGCAAGAAGTTGTTGATATGCCTCAACGAGTTCCTTCCTCGTCCGACTCCCCCTCACTTGATGACTCTCCGCCGGTTGTTGATGTTTCATACAAAATCAAAGGAGTAGAGTCAGTGACTAATGATGATAAACAATTATTAGAAGAGGAAAAATGAGAGGCATGAGAAGCAACGATTTTTTCCTCTTTACTTGAGGTCGATTCATTAGAAGTAGAATCGTCCCAAGTTTTCGCTTGCAAAGCCTTCTTTTTATATGATTTCGGAGAAGGACAATCCGTTGAAAAATGGCCGTAGCCTTTGCATCGATAGCATTGGATTTCCCTTCGAAATCATCTTTTTCTTTTTCTTTAGAAGGTTTTGCAACGCCTTTGAGGTTAGAGGATTTAGAAACCGATGATCCTTTAGATGGTTTCGTGGATGAAGATCCATCGGTTCGATTCTTCCAAAATTTCCGACGAAATTTCTTTGTGATCCGCGCCAATTGTTCTTCAAAATCGGCAAAAGAGATTTCATCGTCGGAACTTGATTCGCTATCTTCTTCCTTTGTGGATTTGAATGCAATACCTGTAAGCTTAGAAGAAGACTTGGAAGAAACTTGATTAGTAGGAAAAGTCATTTCATAAGTTTGCAAAGCACCTACTAATTCCTCTACACTCATCTCATCCGGATGACTAACGGTTTCAATGGCGGTAACCTTTGCCCTAAACCGTTCCGGAAGAGTCCGAAGTATCTTTCTTACAATTTTCGACTCCGGGATCTTTTCTCCTAAATTAGCACATGTATTAATTACATCTTGAAGTCTAGTGTAATAATCTGTAAACAATTCATGCTCTTCCATATGAATAGAGTCAAATTGACTTGTAAGCATCTGGAGCTTTTGAATTTTTACAAGATTAGTACCCTCATGTGTAATTTTGAGAATATCCCAAATTTCCTTTGCGGTTTCACACGCGGAAATTCGTGTGAACTCAGTCGAGGAAAGAGAATTAAATAGCGCGTTCATACCTTTCCCATTGTAAGAAGATCTTTCAAATTCCTCTTTGGACCATCTAGAGCGAGGTTTTGGGGTAGTAGAATTTCCCACTTCCTCAACAGGATGCACCCAACCGTGTTCCACGGTTTGCCAAACTCGCTCATCAATTGAGATGAGAAAAGCTCTCATCCGCACTTTCCAATAAGCATAATTAGTCCCATCAAAAAGAGAAGGTCTAAAATATTACCACTTTCACCCACATGATAGATAAACCTAAAACCCTCTCTGATACCAATTGTAGGTTTTTAAGGATCCACAAGGATCTAAATAGGTACTATCAAACAACTAGAGGGGGGTGAATAGGTGTAATACTTAAAAAACTCAATCTCAGTGCAAAATAAAACCAATGCGGAAAATAAAAACAGCACACCGAGATTTACGTGGAAACTCCAATCCAGGAGAAAAACCACGGGACCAACACGCAATAACAATCCACTAAGAATAGAAGAATAACAAGGTGATTACCGACTCCACGGACTCAACCCCTCCTTCAGCTTCTTCGGACCTTGCGCTGACCGTTTGATATCCACGCAATAACAATCCCTAAGAAAAGAAGAATAACAAGGTGATTACCGTCTCCACGGATTTAACCCCTCCTTCAATTTCTTGGACCTCGCGCTCCACCGATTTTGCACGCCCACTGCACACGTTCGAATCCACGAACGCCACTCGAATCCACGAGCACACGTTTCGAATCCACGAAACGCCTTTAGCACACCGAATCCACGATGCCACGTCGAATCCACGACGCAAACTCAGTCGATAAGAATATTAACTTCGATGGTGATCCTTTGCTTAGATTCTCATTGAGGAACCGTAGAAGAAATTTCTAAGCAAAGATTAGATCAATTCGACAAAAGATATGTTCTTGAAAGAACCTTCGAATTGACCTAAAAGAGGCGAAAGAGAAGAACGGTAAAAACCAGCCTCTAGGGTTTCTCTCGAGTGTTTCTGAATTGATCGGTCTTAGTCACCCTCGTTGGGAAACCCTAAGTATCTATTTATAACCCTTGGAAAAAGATAAAAGTCGGTTTAGTAAATTTATCCCGATAGGGCATTGTGTACCGGTACCAAATATCGCGTTCCGGTACGCAATGGTGCAAAACACAGATTTTTCTATTGTGTTCCGGTACGCGAGTCCATGTTCCGGTACGCAATGCAATTTACAGAAAATTCTGTGTCGGGTTAAAAGAACTTCAAGTGTGGTTCCGGTACGCAAAGTAAAAACTAATTTTTCAAGATAAACTTTATCCAAAACAAACCAAGTACCGGAATCCAAACTTAAAACAAGTTGTTAGTTAAAACCAAGTTCCTAAACCCAAGTCTAAACCAAGTTTCAATAACTTCCTGATTCCAATGATTATAAATGAACTTAAATCACCATGGTTTAATTAACCATACCTGAGTGTTATCTTGAGCTTATGTTGAATCTTCAAAGAGTCTTCGAAAGCTGATTTGACAATTTGATCCCTTTAAGACTCCGACTCAACACACTGACATGACTCACAAAATGTGCCAATACCAAAAAGCCATAACATATCAGAGCTGAAATAGTAAAAGCTGGAATAAAAGATAAAATAATACAACTACATCTCCCAAGTATACAAACCAACCTCACCAAATACAAGAGTCTCTCTCAACAGTAAAGGAAAGGTACAACTCGATACCTCACTACAAGGTTCACTCAACATAACACTCTCTGAAACTCATAAGGGGTCCATCTATACTCTCTCAGAGGATGACTGGAAGGGATCTATCTCGCGACTCCCTCACCTCGGTCAGATGGAGCAGAACCAACCACTGGAGCAGCAGGAACCGGAGCAGAAGTCCCTGGGAAAAGACACCACGACAGGTGTGAGAACTACCTCCCACAGTAGTTCTCAGTGGGTGCCGCCAACAAGCCCGACGGTCTGTCCACTAAGTCTACTAGAGGCATAGAGTAAAATATGCAGTGCTGTAAGGAAAAACTGGAGAAGTAAAGTCTACTGCTACTATGCCTCTATCTAGATGCTCAACGAGTGGAACAGAAAGAACAGTATGCCAGGGGGACAAATGCGTCGGCAAGTTGCGAAAGGAGAACTCAAACTCATGCCGGTACAACAACCCGGTAAAAAGCTCAATCTCATCGCCGGTACAACAACCCGGTCTCGCCTACTCCGGGGGGGCACTCGAGGGGAGCGACCCGCACGAGTCAATAAGTAACCCATGTCCAACTGCTCTGCCAAGTATTTTAGTCAATCAGATAAAAGTCGACGCTATGCTCAAAGTGGAGACTCACTCGATCCACAATGCAAAAACCCAGCCCCAACTGATGCATAACACTAATCGGTCCAACCGCCCACAGTTCGCGGTTGCCGAAACAATAACCCGAGTCGATAATCTGGTGCTATCCCACCCGACTCAACAAATCACTGTCTCACTCACTGGCTGAAATCTACACAGCTGAGACTCACTGTCACTCTGATAGTTCCCAAGAACCCAGATCTACCATCACTATCACTTTCCCAAAGAAACCGGATCTACAGACTGCTATCAACTCCACTCGGTCCCCAGACACGAGTGCAAAAGCATCCCACAACCACCCGACCTCCCAGCCCGCAAACCGGGCGAGAAAAGCTAAGTCCAGAATGACAAGTATAATACCGTGATGTGGGAATGTCTAGAACAATAAAGAAACCTAGCCCAAGTTGAAGTTTCCTACAGTCTGGCTGAAACATGATACATATGACAGGGGTGCTAGGATCAAGTTCCAAGATTTCATATTTAATATAAGTAGGGAATCACAATAAGATCACAAGGTTCACCAACTAATATACATGAGTACTAACATCAGTTCTCACATGATAATAAGTCTCAATTACTAACATACATGATCCTACAATCATAGAATTAGCACGCAGTCCATAGATTTTGCAAGCAAGGTCACCCACCTGACCGGCTAACTGTCCGGAATCGTACAGCTGAAAATACCAAGAAATCCAATCTCCTACTCCAAAGGATCCGCAATACTCGCAACTCTCCTGGATACAACACAAAGTCCACAAAAACACATAAATTCCAAAACTTCCCATACAAACACACACAGAAATTTCAGTCCCAAAGATGCCCCTTTTTCACCTACTGAAAATGCCCAAAAAATTCCAATAAAAATATCACAGCGATCCTCGCGTCGATATCTTCGAAACGGGTACCTGCAAGCCCAAATCCGAGTTCCGAAGGTCAAGATACAAATTCGGCAAGGTGGTCTACTCAAAAGATTTCTGCACCAAAACTGTAGCACTGAATACAGGAAAAATGGGATTTTCACCTCCAATAAAAACTCAGGAAAAATCCAAGAAAAATACGAGCTTGTTCCTTGTGATCTGTAGATGAAAAACTTGTATAAGCACGCTTCAATCCGATGCTCGTACACAAAGATCCAATGTTGTCCCTAAAACCAAACAGAAAAAAGGGGGTCATAAGGCACCTCAGGATCCGTGCCAAAGACTCGAAACAGGAGAGCGCGATCAACACAAAAGATGAAGCCCTACACTCTCAGGAGTAAGTCGGCACAAGAATCGTCAAAAACGAAGGTCGGGGTAGCCCAGGGGAGTCCCCACACTGAACTGCGACGAAGAAGATCACTGGAAATGAAACGTCGCACTACGCCGTAAAATCTGAAACCTCGGGGTGGGTGCCCCTAAAAATCCTAAAACTCTGCAGGTGGAAGCAGCACTCGAAGAAGAACAAATGTCTAGAAGGGAGCTCGGGGGTGTGAAGCCTGAAAATGAGAGAAAAATGGCTCAAGAAACTACTTCGGGCTCTATTTATAGGCCCATAAAACAAATCAGAAAATACCGAGTTTGTCCCCGGTTCCGGGCACGCACAGTGCGGCCCGGCCCAGCCCGCTCGGTTTCGGGCGCGCACAGTGTGGCCCGGCCCGGCCCACTCCCGCGCACGGGATCCGACCGGACCCCCGCAGCCGTCCAACCCGCCTTGGGGCCTGCCACGCATCCACCGAACAGGGCAACAGCCGTGCAAGCCCCGCGGGTAGGCGCCACGTGTTCCAAGCCCGGGGTCAGTGCGGTGGGTGGCGCCCGCGAATCAGCGGGCGCCACATGGCGCACCCAACTGCCCCCGCCTGCCCCCGCGGTACGGTACCTGCCCCGACGCCTGCTCCCCGCGCGTTGCGTGG
Source organism: Tillandsia leiboldiana (assembly GCA_029204045.2). NCBI lineage: Eukaryota > Viridiplantae > Streptophyta > Magnoliopsida > Poales > Bromeliaceae > Tillandsia > Tillandsia leiboldiana. Next base: position 5,878,824 of record CM055079.1, read on the forward strand.
ACCGCGCGCCTGTGGACCCGCCAATAGGGAGCTGCCACGTGTCGCGCCCCGGTCCACGGCTCCTCGCGCGCTCCCGTGGACCGAGCGCACGTGGGCCGCCCAATCCGGTGCTGCCACGTGGATCCCCGCCGGTACACGCCACCCCACGGTGCACCCCGGCCTCTCCCCTGATGTCTCGTGGACCAGGCCGCGTGCGCCGGCCAATCCGGGGCTGCCACGTGGCACCCCCGCCGGTCCACGGCTCCCCCATGCACCAAAAATCCAGTAAAACTTTTGGGAGTCCGTTTTTGGGCATCCGGACTCAGAATTTAACAAGCAAAAAATCGTTTTCAAGCGTTTTTCTGCGCTGAATCCAATTCCAATCTCCGTTTGGCCTAAAACCTTTTCTAAAATTCGGCACAAGCAGCCGAAGGCCAATCTAGCTAACAATAACTCACAGGGTCCATCTGCGGCATCCCTTTGATGCACTATGGGCCTGACACACCATCAACAAGTGTTTTGCATAGTGGATTAATGGGAAAAGCTGCATGGGGTTCAGGGGTCCTACATCCTCCCCCACTAAAAAAAAAGTTTCATCCCCGAAACAAGGAAAGTAAAGCAGACGTACCTCAACCGGAAGTCTCGAACTGAAAGGGGTAGGTATCTCTCATCTCTGTCTCCAGCTCCCAAGTAGCCTCTCGCTCCTCGTGATTGCTCCACAAGATCTTCACATACGGAATGGCCCGGTTACGCAATTCCCTCACCTCGCGAGCAAGAATTCACAACGGGCGCTCCTCGCACACCAAGTCCTCGCCGATCTCCAAAGAAGTGAAGTCAATCACGTGCGACGGATCAAACACATATCTCCTCAGAGCTGAGACGTGGAAAACATCGTGCACACCGGCTAAGCGTGGAGGAAAAGCAACTCTATAAGCCACGGGGCCTACCCTCTCAAGTACCTCAAAGGGTCCAACAAAGCGGGGACTAAGCTTTCCACGCACTCCAAATCTTCGGACCCCTTTCGAAGGTGAGACCTTCAAGAAGACATGGTCACCAATCTGAAACTCTAGGTCTCGTCGCCGAGTATCAGCGTAGCTCCTCTGACGACTCTGGGCTGTCTCAAGGTGTCGGCGAACAACTCTGACTTTCTCCTCAGCCTCCAACAATAAATCCGGTCCCAAAGTCCTCCTCTCACCCACGTCACTCCAAAACAAGGGTGACCGACACTTGCGTCCATACAACGCCTCAAACGGAGCCATCTGAAGTCTCGCCTGATAGCTGTTGTTGTACGCAAACTCAACCAAGGGTAAGTGTCGGTACCACCCTCCTCCAAAATCCATAACGCACGCTCTCAACATATCCTCGAGGGTTTGTATGGTGCGCTTGGACTGGCCATCAGTCTGTGGGTGGAAAGCAGTGCTAAATCTGAGCTGGGTCCCCAAGGCTGACTGTATACTCCCCCAAAAGCGTGACACAAACCTCGGGTCCCGATCTGATACGATCGACGCTGGTACACCATGTAGCCTCACTATCCCGTCCAAATACAACTGTGCCAGACGCTCCAACGACCAAGTCATCTGTACAGGCAAGAAATGTGCAGACTTGGTGAGTCTATCCACAATAACCCAAACCGCGTCGGCTCCACTCTGCGCTCTCGGTAGCCCTGTAACGAAGTCCATAGTAATGTGGTCCCACTTCCACTCGGGAATGGGAAGACTCTGTAACTTGCCAGCAGGAACCCGGTGCTCTGCTTTCACTTGCTGGTAAGTTAAACAATGAGCCACGAATCTTCCAATGTCCCGCTTCATTCCGGACCACCAAAATGTGCCTTGAGGTCCTTATACATCTTAGTACCACCAGGATGAATGGTATAAGGTGTATAACGGGCCTCTCTCATAATCTGGTCTCTGATCTCTGGATTCGAAGGCACACACACTCGGTCCCTGTACCGCAGTACTCCCGAGCTATCCACAGTAAAATCTCCTATCTGGTCTGCCTGAATCTGTGATCTAATCCTCTCTAAGTGGGGGTCCTCACTCTGCGTCTTCCTGATCCTGTCCAACAGAGTGGGCTGCAAGACCATAGACATAAGTCTAGCAGAGACCCCAGGGGATACCACCTCAATCTGAAGTCGCCTCATCTGCTCAATCAGCGGTGCCTACTGTGTGATCAACATACTCAAACTCTGCCCTGACCTCCGGCTCAAAGCATCTGCTACTACATTGGTCTTGCCGGGATGATAAAGGATACTCACATCGTAATCCTTTAATAACTCCAACCACCGGCGTTGCCTCAAGTTCAGCTCCTTTTGAGTAAACAAATACTTTAAGCTCTTATGATCTGTGTAGATCTCACAATGCTCCCCGTAGAGGTAATACCGCCACAGCTTTAATGCAAACACCACAGTTGCAAGTTCCAAATCATGAGTAGGGTAATTCTTCTCATAATCCTTTAATTGCCGTGAAGCATAAGCAATTACCCTACAATGCTGCATCAAAACACATCCCAATCCGCTGTGAGAGGCGTCACTATAAATCACAAAACCATCTCCCATCACCGGCAGTGCAAGAACTGGTGCTGAAATCAATTTCCTCTTCAGCTCCTCAAAACTCTGCTGGCACTGCTCGGTCCAAACAAACCTCGTCCCCTTCCTAGTCAAACAGGTCAGGGGAGTAGAGAGCTTCACAAAGCCCTCTACAAATCGACGGTAGTAGCCTGCTAAGCCCAAAAAGCTCCGAACCTCCGTAACCGTCGTCGGTCTCGGCCAATCCCGAACTGTATCAATCTTCGTCGGGTCAACTGCCACTCATGCGGCTGATACTTTGTGGCCCAAGAATGCAACCTCCCGAAGTCAGAACTCGCACTTCTTAAGCTTGGCATTTCTTAAGCTTGGCATACAACTTCTTCTCACGTAGAAGCTGCAGCACTATCCTCAAGTGCTCCACGTGCTCCACATCTCTCCGGGAGTAGATCAAAATATCATCAATGAATACAACCACAAACAGGTCTAAGTACGGCTGGAATACCCGGTTCATCAAATCCATAAATGCAGCAGGGACATTAGTCAAACCAAAAGGCATAACTGTGAACTCATAATGCCCATACCGGGATCTAAAAGCCGTCTTGGGTATGTCCACGGCCCTCACCCTCAGCTGGTGGTAACCTGACTGGAGATCAATCTTCGAGGACACTGACGCTCCTTGCAACTGATCAAACAAATCGTCTATCCGTGGTAGGGGATACTTATTCCGGATGGTCACTTTATTCAACTCCCGGTAATCCACACACAAACGAAGTGACCCATCCTTCTTCTTCACAAATAACACTGGCGCTCCCCACGGAGAAACACTGGGCCTAACAAAGCCCCTATCCATCAAATCCTGAAGCTGGGCCTTCAACTCTCTCAACTCAGCAGGCGCAATCCTATAAGGTGCCCTTGAGATTGGTGTGGTTTCTGGTACCACATCAATCACAAACTCTATCTCCCTCTCCGGCGGCATAGTCGTCAGCTCAGGGGGAAACACATCTGGGAACTCGCGGGCAACAGGAATATCCTCGAGTCCCAGTGCCGCCATAGGCACCTCCACAATCGTCGCCAGGAAAGCGGTGCAGCCTCTACTCATCATCCGCCTAGCCCTCGCCGAAGAAATCGTCGCCGCAAACAAGGAGCTCTGACAGCCACTGAAAACAAACTCCTCCTGTCCCGGCTCGCGGAGGGTCACCGTCCTCTCTCTGCAGTCTATGGTAGCATAAATACCACGACGACATGAACAGCTGCGGTAGCATCCTCAACCTGAGCGGCATAGACTCGACCGCTCGGCGCCGGGGGACGTCGCTCTGGCTGTCGCGAGGACGAAGAAGCATAATCTGGCCTGTCGTAGGCTGCAAAGGTCCAGCTGGGTAACGAGGAATAGAAGGTGCCGAAGCTGAGGAAGGAGCTGGATGACCGGCTCTGGGGCACGTACTCGCGAAGTGACCGGACTGCCCACAACGGAAACAATGGCCCTGCCTCTGCGGGCACAGAGTCGGTGGGTGCAGTCCTCCATAATTGATACATCGGTCAGGGCGCGGCGGCCGTGAAGTCTGCTGCTGCTGCGAGGTCTGCTGCTGTCGAGGTGGTCTACACTGCTGCTACTGAGACTGACGAGATGCCCCTGATCTCTGCCGCCCCTGATACCCCCGACCCTGAGAGTGGAACCGTGGAGATCTCGGGGGTCCCTGCCTACTAGACTGTCCCACCTTCATCGATGCCGGGCGCTTCGCCCCAGGAATCTCTACGGGGGCTGGAACCACCTCTGCCATCACTGTCTCTCCACTCTCCACATATAAAGCCTGCTCCATGGAGGCCTCCAAGGTCTGTAGTCTACGGGAGCGGACAAACTGATAGATGTCTCTACCCAACCCTCTCTCAAACATATAGATCCGGTGGCTCTCATCTCTGGCCACAAGGGGCAAACATGCTAACAGCTAATTGAATTCAGCTATATACAGGTGCACTGGCCTATCTCCTTGGCGGAGACTCTTCAACTGCTCCTCAAGACTCTGTCGCACACTCTCAGAAAAGAAGGCTCCAAGAAGCATACTGCGGAACTCCGCCCAAGAGAGAAGCTGCGTCCCAGGTGGACCAGCAGGTCGCACACGCCGCCACCAAGCCTCGACGTTGCTCTCCAAAAAGTGAGTGGCTAATAGAACTCGAAACCTCTCCTCAATAAAAAGGCTCTCGAAATGGCGCTCCATGGCCGTAATCCAAGACTCGGCCGCCCACGGCTCAACACTCATACCCGAAAAGCGGGGTGGATCAAACTGGCGGAACCTCATCAATAGATCCACCACCTCCCGCTGCTCTGCCGAAGTCAACGATCCCGTCATCCCAGACGGTGGCCTACTAGAAACCGGCTCAACCGGAACTGCCGGTGCAGGCTGAACAACAGGGGGCGCCACAACAGGCGAAGAAGGCGCAGGCAAACTCTTTGGGGGTGCTACCACCGGCTGTGCCCTCTGCTCCATCATGAGCAACAACCGACCCAAGGCCTCCTCCTGGCGCTGTGATGTCTCCTCCTGACGCCGAACAACCTCAACAACTGTGCCATCTGGGCACGAAGCTCCTGAACCTCTCTCTGCTATCCCTGCCCCGAGTCCTCCTGCTCGGGCTCGGAGGAAGAAGGCTGCGAACACGTCGACATCGTGCGTCGCGGAGGCATCACTCACCAGAGGAACAAAACGAACAATCAGAACCCAAATAAACTCTCGACCCAATCTAGCGAAAATCAAATGGCATGTCCCCCTTCCCATAGTACAATGTTGTCTGCAGCCAACATAGTTGCCACCGAAGGAAGACATGTCAATCACTCATCCCAATCCGATCGGGAGAGTTAGAAACCCAATCAGGACTCTCGCTAAAAATCACGGCTCTCACGTGAGTCATCCTAGGGTCCAACCACAAGCCTAGGGTTCCTAAGTCCTCCAAGACCTACATCCTAGGCTCTGATACCACTCTAATCTGTCACGCCCCGGGGTTGATACTGCGACCCGGGCTCGCCAACAGATCCGCCGCCCATACAGGAAGTCCCGTATAGACGTAGCGACTAACCTGCAAAAGAATCCTCTACACTAGCAGATATCAGAGCTGAAATAGTAAAAGATGGAATAAAAGATAAAATAATACAACTACATCTCCCAAGTATACAAACCAACCTCACCAAATACAAGAGTCTCTCTCAACAGTAAAGGAAAGGTACAACTCGATACCTCACTACAAGGTTCACTCAACATAACACTCTCTGAAACTGATAATGGGTCCATCTACTCTCTCTCAGAGGATGAATGGAAGGGATCTATCTCGCGACTCCCTCACCTCGGTCAGATGGAGCAGAACCAACCACTGGAGCAGCAGGAACCGGAGCAGAAGTCCCTGGGGAAAAGACACCACGACGGGTGTGAGAACTACCTACCACAGTAGTTCTCAGTGGGTGCCGCCAACAAGCCCGACGGTCTGCCCACTAAGTCTACTAGAGGCATAGAGTAAAATATGCAGTGCTGTAAGAAAAAACTGGAGAAGTAAAGTCTACAGCTACTATGCCTCTATCTAGATGCTCAACGAGTGGAACAGAAAGAACAGTATGCCAGGGGGACAAATGCGTCGACAAGTCGCGAAAGGAGAACTCAAACTTACGCCGGTACAACAACCCGGTAAAAAGCTCAATCTCATCGCCGGTACAACAACCCGGTCTCGCCTACTCCGGAGGGGCACTCGAGGGGAGCGACCCGCACGAGTCAATAAGTAACCCATGTCCAACTGCTCTGCCAAGTATTTCAGTCAATCAGATAAAAGTCGACGCTATGCTCAAAGTGGAGACTCACTCGATCCACAATGCAAAAACCCAGTCCCAACTGATGCATAACACTAATCGGTCCAACCGCCCACAGTTCGCGGTTGCCGAAACAATAACCCGAGTCGATAATCTGGTGCTATCCCTGTCACGCCCCGGGGTCGGAACTGCGACCCGGGCCCGCCAAACAGATCCGCCACCTATGCCAACCTGCATAGGCGAAGCGTCCTACCTGCAAGAAAAGTTCTATAACTAAACAGATATCAGAGCTATAAATAAAAAAAATCTGCTGTAACTAAAATCAATCACTGTACAACTGGAAATAAACAACACTGTCTGCCTCCCAAAATAATAATAATACAAATCCTCGAGTACAAGCTCTAAACCCAACCGGGAGGTAACTCCAATATATAAACAACAGTGTACAGTCTCTCAATACAAAATATCCTCACTACAATAGTCTCTCAAAAGGGGAAAAAGAAACAGCTAATCTACTGATGATCTCCTCAGAAGGGTACCGCTACTCTCCAACGCCGGGTAGGGATCTAGCTCGCGACTCCCTCGCCACGATCAACAACCGCAGAGTCGGCAACACCTGCTAAGACTCTGCAAAACAAAGAAGAGGAGAAAAAAAGGGGGGAAAGACCCCCAAAGGGTGTGAGAACTACTCCAAAACGGGAGTTCTCAGTGGGTACCACCGCCAGACCCGACGGTCTGCCCACCAAGTCCTCAAGAGACAAGAATTAACCCAAGTCATAAGACTGAAATGAGTAAGCTGAAAACTCTCACAGCTACCCTGCCCCTAACTAAAGGCTAAAAGGGGAGAACCAAACAGTGGTATGCAACCACTAGCACATAAAGTGCACCAACGACCCAATCGAGCTGACTGCCACATCTGGTCCAGTCAACCTGCATCCACCTACAACCACCTCCCAAAGACGGGCAGGAATTACGTAGGGCGTCCAAACGGACTAGCTCGCTATCGAGTAGAGGATCATGCAGGCTATGGTCAAAGTCCACGCTCTCTCTCTCAGAACGGGTAGAATCAAGATGCTCAACCTCTCACACAGCGGTCAAAGTACTCGCAACAACACGGGACCACCGTCAACCAGACGGCTCTCAACAATACTAGCACTGATCTAAACTCAACTACCAGTCTGCACTCGGCCCCCAGGCACGAGTGTAACAATAAAAGTAATTGACCGAAATAAACTCAATCGAATGAACCGGTATAAAACCCGGCACTGCCTGCTCTGTCCAAATGACCGGAACCCAACACGGTCTGACCGGCACCCGACACGGTCTCACCGGAACCCAACACGGTCTGACCGGAACCCAACACGGTCTGAAGCCTACTCCGGAGCGGCACTCGAGGGGAGCTACCCACACGAGTAAAGCATCTCTGTCATCAATATCACCAGTATCTCTAAACAGCAGGACTTGATCATCAATCTGATCAAAGTGGGAAAACTCAACCATCAAGGAAAGACCCGACCTCAATCGGATGCAACTGAACGATAAGGGGGAAACTCCATCCACTAAGTAAAACTGATACCCAATCGGGTGCATAGAGAAACATCCGGTCAACCGCCCAATATCCGCGGTTGCCGCAAAGCCCCACAACTAAGCTAACCTGTCCCAGGCACAAAGTCCCGACTACACTACCCAGACCCCTGCTCGAACCCGAGCAACACTGACTACCTGACTAGCAAGAAGGAGAAAGAAAAAGCATGGTTTCTCCTAAGTCAAGTTCCAATAAGTAGTGCAGCAGTAAAAGATGGCCTAACTACATGACCATACAAGCATGCAAATGTCCTCAAGGAAATAAAGGGGTAGAGCATAATAATAGTTCCTTTAGGAATAAACAACATGCCGGAATCCCAAAACTAGACCTGTCCACAATTCAGGGTTCATCAATAGAATGGTCATAATAACTCCTCAGAGTACAAATCCGCACATAGCTACGAAATCCTGTCCCAAAGCATAATCCAACCACATGAAAGGCTATGTGCTAACATGGCATGTTACATAATCTCATAGGGTAACATTATCCTAGGTAAGCTTACACTAATCATCACATAGATGTCCAAGTCATGCAAGTCCTCAGTATACCTCATAAATACTATTCTTGCAAACATTTATACCAATATCATTAACAAGCTTACCTACTTACCAACATAAACCATGTATCCTAAACATGCATGCATCAGTCATAGAGGGGTGACATCCTCACAAGTGGACTTATACTTGCCACAACATAAACATTGCCTTAAACAATTACTGATAATAAGCTCACCCACCTGAAGCGCTTAACCCAAGGCAAACCTGAAGTCGGTGAAGTGGGTAGACGCCCGCGGTCCAAAATCTGCCAACAAAACACCCTCGGTACAAGTCGCGCAAGCCTTGGCTCCAAACAGCTGAAAACACCCCTGAGTACAACAATAAGGCTTAACATTACACTTTTATTCCAAAATTAACCAAACATACACCATCTGAAAACCAGTCCCAAAGCCGCGCATATTTCACCTACCGCAAGTGCCCAGAAAAATCCAATAAAAATACCACAGTAATCCTCGCGTCGATACCTTCGAAACGAGTACCTGCACGTCCAATTCCGAGCTTCCTACACTGAGAAACAATTCCGACAAGGGAACCACCCCGAATCAAACTACACTCAAAAACTGTAGCAACAATTACTGTTCACAGAGATTCTTCACCTTCGAGAAATATTCAGAAAATTCCAAGAAAATTTGGCAATATTCCTCGTGATGTGTAGATGCAAATCGCCTCTTGAATCGCCCCAATCCGATGCCTGTGCGCGAAGATATCGCCAAAATACCGCACCGCTGTCCCAAAACTCCGCCCAGAAAAAGGGGTTACAAGATGATCCGAAAGACCCATGAAAAACTCGGAATGGGAAAAACCAGTAAACATGGGAAACATAGCCCTACCTGTCGTGAAGCCAACGGCGCAAGAATCGCCTCATTCGGAGGTCGGAGTAAGCCGGGGGAGTCCTCGCACCGAAATGCGACGAAGAAGAACACAAACGAACGAGCGTCGCGCCGCGCCGTAAAAATGGTAACCTCGGGATGCGTGCCGCTGAAAAATCTGGAAATCTGCAGATGGAATCGCCACAGGGAGATGAAGAAAACTCGTGAAGGTGGCACTGTGAAAATCCGCGCGGAGAAGAAGTTCTCCTCGGTTGAACTCGGCCTTTAAATACATTGCTGGAAACAAAACACTTAATACCCAACGTGTCCCCGTTTCCGGGCGCTCCCGATTTCGGGCGGCTACAGTGTTGGGCCCGGCCCAACACTGTGCGCGCCCGAAATCCTCCCGAGCCTCCACGTCGCCCCCTCAACAGGCTACAGCGGAACCCCCCGCTCACGCCCCGCCGCGTGGCCCACGCGGAGCTCGACACGTGGCGGCCCACGCGCGGGAACCCCGCGTCAACGCGCCCACGTGCGCCTGCGCCCGCCGCCTGCGCCCGCCTGCCACGCACTGTTCCGAGGCACCCGGTGCACCTCCGTGGACCCAGCCTGCATGAGCCCGCCAACCAGAAGACGCCACGTGTCCCGCCGGTCCACCGTGCGCCCCGCACTTCTCCGTAGACCCCGCCCCGCGGACCGGCCCACTCCCGAGCCGCCACGCGTCCCGCCCCCGGTGCACGCCTGCCGCGTGGACCGGGCGGCCCGCGCCTCCGTCCGCCGCGCTGCCTGCGGCTGCTCCGCCGCTGCCGCCGCCGCCGGGAACACTGTTCCGGCATGAACAGTACCCGAAGCTCAAAAATGACAAGTGGGTAGTCCGTTTTAACCGTTTTCGCGCGCTGAATCCGAATTTGATGTCCATTTCGCCAAATTCCAACTCCAAAAATTGCCGAAGGCATCCGGGAAGGTAATCCTTGGTCCAAACTTCGCACTGAGTCCAATTTAAATATCCTTGGCGCGCGAAGCCACTTCTGGAACTCCGACGGAGTCCGCCAATCACCCACGTGATCCATTTAACACACTGAGCCCAACACTAATGTCCAATTGGGGTACAAATCCCACCAACACGCCACATAGGCCCCCGGGAGCTGTAGACGAACCAGTAATCTCGACGTGGGGATCCAGGTCCTCACAATCCCACCCGACTCAATAAATCACTGTCTCACTCACTGGTTGGAATCTACACAGCTGAGACTCACTGTCACTCTGATAGTTCCCAAGAACCCAGATCTACCATCACTATCACTTTCCCAAAGAAACCGGATCTACAGACTGCTATCAACTCCACTCGGTCCCCAGACACGAGTGCAAAAGCATCCCACAACCACCCGACCTTCCAGCCTGCAAACCGGGCGAGAAAAGCTAAGTCCAGAATGACAAGTATAATACCGTGATGTGGGAATGTCTAGAACAATAAACTAGCCCAAGTTGAAGTTTCCTACAGTCTGGCTGAACATGATACATATGACAGGGGTGCTAGGTCAAGTTCCAAGATTTCAATATTTAATATAATGTAGGAATCACAATAAGATCACAAGGTTCACCAACTAATATACATGAGTACTAACATTCAGTTCTCACATGATAATAAGTCCAATTACTAACATGCATGATCCTACAATCATAGAATTAGCACGCAGTCCATAGATTTTGCAAGCAAGGTCACCCACCTGAACGTGCTAACTGTCCGGAATCGTACAGCTGAAAATACCAGGAAATCTAAATCTCCTACTCCAAAGGATCCAGCAATACTCGCAACTCTCCTGGATACAACACAAAGTCCACAAAAACACATAAATTCCAAAACTTCCCATACAAACACACACAAAAATTTCAGTCCCAAAGATGCCCCTTTTTCACCTGCTGAAAATGCCCAAAAAATTCCAATAAAAATATCACAGCGATCCTCGCGTCGATATCTTCGAAACGGGTACCTGCACGCCCAAATCCGAGTTCCGAAGGTCAAGATACAAATTCGGCAAGGTGGTCTACTCAAAAGATTTCTGCACCAAAACTGTAGCACTGAATACAGGAAAAATGGGATTTTCACCTCCAATAAAAACTCAGGAAAAATCCAAGAAAAACACGAGCTTGTTCCTTGTGATCTGTAGATGAAAAACTTGTATAAGCACGCTTCAATCCGATGCTCGTACACAAAGATAAGGCTACAACACTCCAATGTTGTCCCTAAAACCAAACAGAAAAAGGGGGTCATAAGGCACCTCGGGATCCATGCCAAAGACTCAAAACGGGAGAGCGCGATCAACACGAAAGATGAAGCCCTGCCTCTCAGGAGTAAGTCGGCGCAAGAATCGTCAAAAACGAAGGTCGGTGTAGCCCAGGGGAGTGCCCACACTGAACTGCGACGAAGAAGATCACTGGAAATGAAACGTCGCACTGCGCCGTAAAATCTGAAACCTCGGGGTGCGTGCCCCTAAAAATCCTAAAACTCTGCAGGTGGAAGCAGCACTCGAAGAAGAACAAATGTCTAGAAGGGAGCTCGGGGGTGTGAAGCCTGAAAATGGGAGAAAATGGCTCAAGAAACGACTTCGGGCTCTATTTATAGGCCCATAAAAACAAATCAGAAAATACCGAGTGTGTCCCCGGTTCTGGGCGCGCACAGTGCGGCCCGGCCCAGCCCGCTCGGTTTCGGGCGCGCACAGTGCGGCCCGGCCCGCCCGGTTTCGAGCGCGCATAGTGCGGCCCGGCCCGGCCCACTCCGCGCACGGGATCCGACCGGACCCCCGCAGCCGTCCAACCCGCCTTGGGGCCTGCCACGCGTCCATCGAACAGGCGACAGCCGTGCAAGCCCCGCGGGTAGGCGCCACGTGTCCAGGCCCGGGGTCAGCCCGGTGGGTGGCGCCCGCGAATCAGCGGGCGCCACGTGGCGCACCCAACTGCCCCCGCCTGCCCCCGCGGTACGGCACCTGCCCCGACGCCTGCTCCCGCGCGTTGCGTGGACCGCGCGCCTGTGGACCCGCCAATAGGGAGCTGCCACGTGTCGCGCCCCGGTCCACGGCTCCTCGCGCGCTCCCGTGGACCGAGCGCACGTGGGCCGCCCAATCCAGTGCTGCCACGTGGATCCCCGCCGGTCCACGCCACCCACGGTGCACCCCGGCCTCTCCCCTGATGTCCCGTGGGCCAGGCCGCGTGCGCCGGCCAATCCGGGGCTGCCACGTGGCACCCCCGCCGGTCCACGGCTCCCCCATGCACCAAAAATCCAGTAAAACTTTCGGGAGTCCGTTTTTGGGCATCCGGACTCAGAATTTAACAAGCAAAAAGCCATTTTCAAGCGTTTTTCCGCGCTGAATCCAATTCCAATCTCCGTTTGGCCTAAAACCTTTTCTAAAATTCGGCACAAGCAGCCGAAGGCCAATCCAGCTAACAATAACTCACAGGGTCCATCTGCGGCATCCCTTTGATGCACTATGGGCCTGACACACCATCAACAGGTGTTTTGCATAGTGGATTCACGGTGTCGCTGGAACGTCAGCGACGAAGAGGGAGCAAGCTCGGACCACCTCAAGCTGCGGCCAAAGGAGAAGGAGAACCTTCTATTCACAAGGAGGTAGCAAAGAGGGGAAAAAGGAAAGGACCAAGCTTCGGCTCACCTCAGGGAGAAGAGCGCTCGGATCTTGCCCAGGGAGGGAGGAGCAGCGCGACGTGTAGTTCCCACGCGCACAGGCCCGCACGGCCTGTGCCTCGCGCGCGCTGGGCTCTGCCCGAGCGCGCGGCCCGCGTGACAGGGCGCAGTTGCCGCTGCGGCAGGCGCCCGGCTCGGGCAGGAGGCGCCCGGGGCTGGCCTCCCACGCAGCCCGCACAAGCCCTAGGCGGCGGCGGCTCCCACGCGCAGCGCGCGTGCGGCGTCTAGGTGCGGGGCGGCTACAAGGAGGGGGCGCCAGATCTAACCCTTCACAGCTACGGCTTCGACGACGGCGCGACGGCGATCGGATCTAAGGGAGGAGATAAGGGATCTATGGCTGTGTTTTTCTTAGTGGCTGTGGAGGAGGAAGAAGAAGGTTAGGACTAGTTAGGATTTAGCCCTAATCCTAATCCTACATGTATACTCCTCTCACTCCACATTTGGAATAATTCCAACCATGTCCCCAAGCAAATAACTCCATTCTTTAGCCCCAAAATTCGTATTTTTTAAATTTTGAATTTTTGAAAAACGTGTCCAACGCACAATCACCCCAAATCAACGGATTTCACAAGTTCCGGAGCAAAAAAGCTGCGATTTTATTCGAAATCACAAAAATCGAGTTTACAGTTTACTTTTCTCGCAAAACGCACAGATCCGAACATCGGATTTGAAATTCGATCGCACCATCGTCTTCAGCTCGACGACGCCGTCCAAGTGACGATTTTCTTTCTTTGAAAATTTCACCGGATCACGAAATTAATCGTTTTACAGAGAACACCCCTTTTCACGATTCTCGTCAAGTCCCGATTTTCACGTTTTTTCGTGCAACCAGCACAGTTAATCCAAAAACCGACTTGACATCCTTCAGCGCTGGTCCACCTACAACCTTGTGGTTTTGTTTCTTAGGAATTATTCCTCAAAATGCTGAAAAAGATACCATCTTTAAAGTTTCAGAATGTAAAAATTCCAACTTAATTTAATTTTCTCATTTAAAGATTCAAATCCGAAAATTTAAAATTACAGATATTACACTTAATTGTACCGGAGAGTACTATACTACATGTTAGTGTTTTTTTTTTTTTTTTTCAAAGACACTACTAAACTTTTTTTTTTCCTTTTCAATTCCTACACTACAAACAATAAATATATATAATTTTAGACCAAAACTACCAGTTCTGCTTAGAAAACATTAATAACAAAACATATATTCCACCTATTTTCAGGAAAAAAAAAAGAATAGAAATAGCTTAAAAATTAGTTGTAAATATTTTGATAGAAGTTTTTAATAAATCTATTTTTTATTATCTAAAATGGATTTAAAAAAAAAAAAAAAAAAAGAATAGAATTTTGAGACCTTCAGTCGAGACACTGTTGATTCCTAGGGCATTCTGCAGCACTTATTTGGAAGGGCCAAGAGTAAAAACTCCAGAACAAAGTGGATTAATAGAAATAGCTTAAAAGTACCTTTTACATGCATTAATTTTACAGTGATCACCAAGATGAATTTTGAAAAATGAACATAGAAATAGAACAATGGTATCCAATTTATTCTGTATAATCCCAAAGTACCGTCTTAATGGTGCTAATTTGTATAATGTCAATTCTAATATTTTGATCTGGTGCTCACACAGATTGATAAGGGATAGTTGCATCACCTTGACCTTAGACATCATTACAAAAATATGGCAAATGGGCCAATTCTTTTGAGTCTTGGATGCAATAGTATGATAATATGATAAGTAGCCTTTTTTGCTTTATGTGTATTTTAAATATAAGCAAATCAAATTATTCTTTTGTATTTATTATGTTCTACGGTTTATATGTTGCAGTTTCTTTTGTTTCAGATTGAAGCAACAAGCGGGATTGGATGGTTTGCAGTTTTTGAACTTTTAGCTGAAGCTAAATTGTTTTGTTCTACGGCTTATATGCCATGGTTTGCAGTTCAAAAACAAAACTAAATTGTTTTGTTGCATTTTTTCACTGCTATAGACCATGATTGTAACATCTTATAGTTTTGTTAAAAACATTTTTACTGTTTTGTTATAGACTTTTATTGCAATCTAGTAATATGACTCTAGTTTTTTTTTCGGATATTACAGATTGTTGGTTTTATAACATATATCAAATTAAAAATTCCTATTGTAATTTGTTGATATTAGCTTTCTCTTTTTCATATTAATTTTAGATTGCCTGCGGTCAGAAACTGTCGGCACATGTGCTTTATGCCAGTGGTTTTTTTGTAGAACTACCAATGGTTTAAAAACTGTTGCTAGAGATTATCTTCTCCAACGGTTAGTAAAAGTGCTGGAAAAAGTTTATACCGGCAAGGAACTGCTGGAGCAACTTATATTTTGACCGGAACTGCTGGAGCAAATACTATCAACGGTTTTTGTAATTATTGCAATTAGAGGGCTGCGGAAACTTACAAACTGAATAGCAAACGTATTCAGGAACTAAAAGCCGGATCGGGTAGCTTATTTTACTAGTCTTTTTGGATCGTTCTTTTCTTGATAATTCTTGACTCTTCACGAATCTCCTGGTTGCAGATCGGATCGGATGCGAAGAGGACTATCAGACTTCTCTTCTATGTCCACACTCCAAAACCCCGATAACTAAGGTGGAAATCCAGAAATAACGTAGAGAGAGAATGAGAAATAAGAAATTTCTATTTCTTCTTGTGTATCTTATATCGTATATCATATATCTCAACGTATGAGGGAAGGGGTTTTATTTATAGATTATTAGGACTCCTTAGCATATTCTCTTTCTTACGTAAAGATAAGATAATATCGGTTAGGATATGGGTTAAGATATATTTCTTAACCAATAAGAAACATATCCTTATCTTTAACCGAATAAATCCTATCCTTATCCTTAACCTATAAGGATAAATCCTTTATTCTTAACCCAAAAGGATAAATCCTAATCCAAATCTTATATGGATTGAATCAAAAATAGAACCGGTCAATGATCCTATCCTTATCCTTAACCTATAAGGATAAATCCTTTATTCTTAACCCAAAAGGATAAATCCTAATCCAAATCTTATATGGATTGAATCAAAAATAGAACCGGTCAATGTGGACACACCACATGGCAACGGTAATCTTTACCAGCAATTTTGACTGTTGGTAAGCATAGTACTAAACAACATGTTACTCCCAAACTCAGTTACTGTAGTGAGCTTTACTGTTCCAATTCTTTATCCATTAGAATGCAAGCCTCTCTGCAGCAAATTCAATTTGATGTATTTTAAAAGCTTGAAAATTTATAGCTGCTAAAAAATAAAACCCTCAGTAGATTTGCATAAAGAAAGAAATGGATGTGCGCATGCCAACATGATTAATTTCTTAAGTTTAGGTTTTCTAACAAGTAATGGTTTCTTGATTGACTACATGATATGGAGATAGCTTTCAGGGTGCTCTTTGAAAACTAAACAATTAGAATCTTTTAGATCATCAAACTATAAAGAAAATTGTTAAGATATTCAGACAAAATGAAGTGCACGCCTAAGAAAAAAGGAATCGACCATGATTATGCCAAGATTTACTTTCAAAACTAAAGAAAACAATACTCAGTATATCTAAATACGGAAGAATATTCTTATTTAAATTGCTTAGCCAACCAATAATTTCTTAAAAGTTACATAAATTTGCAAAAATCAACAAACTGAACTTAGTTTGGAAAAGCTGAAGCGGAACTTGAAACATGAAAACGAGGAATTAGCATGAAGCAAATACACAAATGGAAGTAGGAGCTATATATAGGTTCTTAATTATATATTTACATAATTTCCTCATGATTCTTACTTTGTTTTTCTCTTTCTTTAACAAAATCAGGAGCAAGGATTCAGGAGTTTATGATTTGGCAGAATTGGATCAAGCCCTCTTCTTCTATCTAGATGGCGCAACGGCGTACGACACTCTCGCTCTCTCTTTAAAATTCTTTCCCATATCTTGTTAATTTTTTAATATGAATTAATTTATAATTAATTTGTTCTTTAATTAATAGGTACCATGGCTTGTGCTAAACCTGTTGTTCTAAAATGAAGGTGCAATTATTTTTCTCTTCTCCTGATCACTTAATTATAAAGGAGGTGCAAGTAATTAATATACTTTGTTGTTATTAAATAAAAGTTTGTTACATGAACATGTTGCATATATAATTATATGCAGCTTCAGGAGACCTAATATTTGCAGGATGTTCATGTGTGCAGAGACTTTGAGCTTTTTCCTTCGTAGCAGGGACGGAGTCACAATTTAATTCGTGGAAGGGTCAAAAGCTATACAATCACAAAATTTTAAAATTAAAATTAAATTTGTTCAGTATACTTGATGTTATTTAAAGTATATGTATATTAATTATTATAATTTTTAGACATCTATATTTTATAGTCTATAATATTTTCGTGCTGATTTTTAGAACTATTAGATACTTAAATAATATATACTTAAATTTATAATTTCTTATATATTTAATATACAAGCATTATGAATGTTATATAATATAATGTATGGTATATCAGGTATATATAATTATTTTTTAAAAATATATCTAGTGATACACACTAAAAAAACTTTTTATATAAACTATTATTGTAACGTTTGTTTAGCTATGACTATTTATTTTTTAAGTCAATAATAATATAGGAATCTAAAATGAACATTTTAAAAGTTGAGGGAGGCCATGGCCCCCCTCAGTCTACGTGTGGCTTCGTCGCTGCCGACGGCGTAACGGTTGGGGAGGAGGTAGGAGGAGAGGAAGGGTTCGTGTGGTTTCTGCTGGTGCAAGAGTTCTAGGGCTAGGGTTGCAAAGAGCAACCCTTTGCATGCATTTTATAGCTCTAGCAACAAGATGCTACTTGGTCCCTCATCTCTCAGTATTTTGAGTTGGGTCCTTCACAGAAGAATATCACACTAAGGTCCCTCTTCAAGAAGTTGCACGCACTTCGATGCATAAAATATAGGATTTTTTGTGCAAACATGATGTTTTTCCACTTTTTTTTGTATTTTTTGAGGTACTAGGGTCGTCAAATGAAAAAAAACGGACTTCTCTACGACGCTCGGCTCAACGAGACCTATTGACTAGCGATTTTAGTTTTTCGAGTTTGAGCTTCGATAAGTTGCGTTTTTATGTTTTACAGTGACACTATCGTTTGGCATGCTTTTTGAGATTTTACACTCATCAAACGTAAATTTGGATTGCGCCATTGCGCTCAGATCGACGAGGCCATTCAAATTAAGTATTTATATTGTCGAGTTGAACTCAGATTGATAGATTTAACCAATTTTATTTAAAATTCAAAAATTTCTACGGCTACTATTCACAATTTAAGTCATAGCCATTATTCACTTATATATATATATATATATAGAATTAAGATTTTATCGAATTTCAAATTCGAATTTCTCGAATATTACAATGCCCTGGATGGAGATCTGGTCGTCGGTGTCGATGTCGGGATCGAACAAGTAGGCGGAGCCCTCGGCCTGGCTGAACTTGACGGAGCTGTTAGCCTTGCTGGTGACGACCTTGTGCGGTGAAGGGGTCAACGGCAAGGAGAACGACAGTAACAAGCTTGCCGGCGAGGAGCACGGCTACAAAAGGGTTTGCCGGCGAGGAGATCGGCGGTGAGGGGCCCGCCGGCGAGGAGATCGGCGGTGAGGGGCTCGCCGGCGTGAGCTTGCCGAGGAGAGTGTGGTGGTGGAAGAAAAGGATTTCGTGGTTTATGAGAGAGAGAGAGAGAGAAAAATAGAGAGGGAGAGAGAGAGAGAAATGAGGGGGTATTAATTAAGTTGGCTCTGAAAAGAGAGAGAGAGAGAGAGGGTTAAGTTAATTTTTAAAATTATATTAAAATTATAAATTATTTATAAATTTAATTTTAAATAAATATTATTCTAATTTTGGGCCTGATGGGTAATAGGTGTGATAGGATGGATAAAGAGGATGTGCTCAAATGGGTTTTGAAGATGCTCATGAGTGGGTTTTTGTCCAGGTGGGCTTTTAGGCCTGATGGGTAATTTTGAAAGAATATTACTTAGTATTAATAACAATACTGTTGAACCGTCGTTATAATTTAATTAATGACGATGCTTTAAAAAGCATTATTATAATTTAATTATTTAATTATTTATTAGCGATTCTTTTTAAGCGTGGTCAATTAATTATTTATTGACGATTCTTTTTAAGTGTCGTCAATTAATTATTTATTGACGCTTACTCATTGTATCGGCATATAACAAATATTAAAGACACTATAATAAAGCGTTGCCTAAAAAGCATCAGTATTAACATATTTTGTTGTAGTGTTAGATTCATCCTTTAAAACTCAAAACTCACATACATGAGTATTCAGCTCACTAGTAATTCCACCTAAAAAATCGTGCAATTTAACATATGAAACGTCGTGTTATTTGAATAAATATTTCGTTCCCAATATTTGCACTTTTTATTGTTTTTTCTAAAAATCATGCTTTTGACATACGAGAACGAGAAACGGACGTCACCGTAACGTTCAGCGCGATGAAACTGATCAGGTAATGATTTTACTTTGTCAGGATCGAGTCTCGTTTTGTCAATTTAGCAGTTTCCTCACAAAGATCTTTAGAAATTCAAATTTCAAATTTAAATTTTTATAAATTCATTTCTTTTCAAATTTCATATCATTAATTTTCTCGGTTACTACAATATGTTGGCACGGTGATCATTGATAGATCGAGTTATGAATTTATATAACAAAAATCGTTTTGATCTCATACTAATATAGTAAATAGACCCGATTATAATTAAAGAGATTTTTTTTAAAAAAAATAATTATTCTGGTACGCACATACCATAATATAATTATTTTAAGATATAATATGTAACCCAAGTGAAAAATTGTTGAATTTAATTTTTTCTATACGTGGGCTAATATATTTACAATTATATTACGGAATATTTAATTTAATAAAGTCATTAAATGATCTAATATGAGTTATAGTGACCTTTATTAGGGATAGACTATTAGTATGTAGAATTCAAATACAAGTCTAATTAGGATTTGTGGGATCCTAATTAGACCTAATATATAGGGAGCACAATAGGATTGTGATCCATGAGTTGGATTCCTGTCATCAGTTGCCTTGCCCTATTTTCAGAGCAAATTAATTAGGCGACAAATTTAGATTTAAAAGCACTCAATTTGAGACAAATTTAGTGTCAGCATTTGAGAGAGATCGTAAAATTCTAAAAATATTTTTCATAATGCATTAATTTCGATAATCATATATAATATTTTCAAATATATTAACGATTATATAACAGGTTGCGTATTTTTTTTTGAATTATTTGCATAATTTACGTAAACACATTGTTTGTCCATTTAAATCATGTATATTAAATTATGTTTACCTATAATTTTTCATACTAATTATTATATTCATTATTAATTTATTAATATTTTTTTTTTATTATTATTTTATTATTTATAAATTTTTATTTTAGCCGTATATATCGGTTGAAATTCACGGATGACTTGACTAGCATTCACTGATTTGGATCGGTTAATGCTTGCCGCCGCCAAGGACCCAGAACGTACTGTGTGGGTCCCTTCTCATCCAACGTGAAACGGCTGATTCTTTTCAGATGCTACTCATATACTTTATTTTGAAGTGTATAATATACATCCCACTTATTCAAAAATATAATTTATTTACTTATCACTTTAATATGATTAGTAAAATTTATTTTATTCTTAAATAAATAAAAAAAAATATAAGAGATACATTTTGTAGGATGTACAAAAAGTATTTTTTTTCCTCTTCTCCAGCCCAATTGATTCAGAAAAGAACACTACTGGTATCGTAATCCGTGGGACTTTTTTTGAAAATGATCCTGTAAAAATTTTTATTTGCAAAAATAACCTCAAAAAATTTGTATTTGCAAAAATAACCCTACACCCGCCAACTGAGCGCCACGTGTGCCCCGCCCGGAGCGCGTATCTAAACACACGATCTGAGAACGGGTGTTTAGACACCGTTCCCAAAGCGCGTGTTTAGCTTTTTTTTTTTTTTTTTTTTTTTTTTTTTTTTTTTTATAAATTTGATTTTTCTCAAACAAACAGATTTATTATTTTTTTAAAAAAAAAATAAGTCAAAAAATATTTACCTAGAAAAAATAAATTTCACATTCTAATTTTTATTTTTTTATTTATTAAATATTTATATATTATTTTATATATTTTATATATTTTTAAATTATTTCAAATAAACGAATTTTTTTATTATTATTTTCGTACCGCAAAAAAAATTTATTTTTATCCTTTTGACAGAAAAAAAAAATTTTCGCCGAAAGGATAAAAATAAATTTCTTTTTGCGGTATGAAAAAAAAAATAAAATAAAATATCCGTTTGTTTAAAAAAATTTAAAAATATAGAAAATATATAAAATAATATATAAATATTTAATAAATAAAAATATTTTTTTTTCACCAAAGAATTAAAATAAATTTTTTTTTGCAGTACGAAAAAAAATAAAATAAAATATCCGTTTGTTTCAGAAAATTTAAAAATATAAAAAATATATAAAATAATATATAAATATTTAATAAATAAAAAAAATAAAAAATAGAATGTGTAACTCAATTTTATTTGCAAAAAACAAGGGCTTTTTATTTGCAAAAATAGCCTCAAAAAATTTGTATTTGCAAAATTGAGTTTCACATTCTATTTTTTATTTTTTTATTTATTAAATATTTATATATTATTTTATATATTTTTTATATTTTTAAATTTTCTGAAACAAACGGTTATATATATATATTTTTTTTTGTACTGCAAAAATAAATTTATTTTTATCCTTTGATGAATTTTTTTTTATTTATTAAATATTTATATATTATTTTATATATTTTTTATATTTTTAAATTTTTTTAAACAAACGGATATTTTATTTTATTTTTTTTTTCATACCGCAAAAAGAAATTTATCTTTATCCGAAATTTTTTTTTCCGTCAAAAAGATAAAAATAAATTTTTTTTTACGGTACGTAAATAATAATAAAAAAATCTGTTTATTTGAGATAATTTAAAAATATAAAAAATATATAAAATAATATCTAAATATTTAATAAATAAAAAAAAGTAAAAATTAGAATGTGAAATTTATTTGTTCTAGGTAGATATTTTTTTATTTATTTTTTTTTTAAAAAAAATAAATCCGTTTGTTCGAGAAAGAATTAATTTTATAAAAAAAATAAAAAAAATTTAAACACGCGTGTCTAAACACGCGTTCGTAGAGCGCGTGTTCAATTCGACACGCGTTCTCAGGGCGTGTGTTCAACTCGCTCCGACCATCCGTCCCGCCCACGTGGCGGGCACACCTGACGCTCAGTTGGCCGGTATAGAACTATTTTGGTAAATATAAATTTTTTGAGTTTACTTTTGCAAATAAAAATTTTTACATGTCATTTTCAAAAAAAGTCCGTAATCCGTGCCGTCAGGCCGTCACGTAATCGGTTACTCTATACTTTTGCTGTCTTCCTCTAGTCTAGCACTCAAAATCCCTTCGTCCCCATTTTTCCCTCTCGCCTCCTCGTATCACATAACCCTAACCCTAGAAGCCGCGATCCTCTTTCTTCTCCCTGATCGATCCATTTCTCCGATCCGTTGTCATGACGACCGACTCTTCGAATCGAGGTGAGCGTCCCATTTACATCTCCTTGTGTTTGCCCTTCGATTCGAATCGAATGGTTTGATTTGATCTCGGATCAGTGATAGAACCAATCTCTTGATGAAATTGAGATGAGCTTTTGATTTGTTTGATAGCGGAATTGGAATAGGAAGTGTTTTAATTCTCTTTTTATTGCGTGTTTAATGCTTCTGCAGGTATCGGATTGCCGCCGCTGGATATATCTGCTGCTTTTCCTCAGGCAACACCTGCTTCGATCTTTCCTCCTTCAGGTTCGATTTAAGATTATACTGATAATTTTGATTTGTATATATATAGATGAAGATGTATATAGATGAACAGGAAAAATTGTAGAAACGCACCTCGAACTTTTGAGCTTTGTCAAATGACCTCCCAAACTTTAAATTTTGGCTATTAGACCCCCTAAACTAAATAGTTTGATCAGCCCTTTCGTTCAAGTGATGTTACTGATTGAACAACCGTGCCAGTGGCATGTCTCACAGAAAATTTTGTAAAGCTTCAAAATACAGGAAAAAGAAAAACTACTACTGCTCTCAGGGATGGAACTAAAGAATCCTAATTGAAGAATAGGGTGGCTCCTTTATTGATTTCTACTCCTTTTCTTCAAGTGTTACAACAGAAAAAATAGGTTTTTGTTCTATTTAATTGAAAGCTTCACAGGATCATATGAAAGGCATTTGTTAGGACCAGCTACTTAATTGTTAGCTTGCCTTTGCTTGAGAAGAAGGGCCTATTGAACTATTTAATAAACTTTGGGGGTCGTGTCAAAATTAAAAGTTGAAGGGACTATTTGCCAAACTATGAAGTTCAGGGGATGTTTATACGTTTATTCCAGATGAATATATAGGTCTATTTTGCCCTACTTTTGCTTCCGCTTTCGGCTGAAGTCATCTCTGGTGAAGTGCTTGGCGGACAGAAATCTGGAGCTTCTGCTCTGGTGGGAAGTAGAAATGTTATTGTGCGGCCCTAAGCTCTTGAGCAAATCTTTCTTTACTGACACTTAATCTATTGAACTCACAGTTTCGGACTATTATCAATTTGATGATCTGTTGAATGATGAAGAAAAGGCCTTACGGAAAAAAGTTCAAGCAGTTATGGAGAAAGAAGTTGCTCCCATAATGGCAGGGGTATGTCTCTAATTCCCTGGCCATTTTTCTTGAACTTCTAAGCAGTAAAGGAAGTAAACCAATCGGTAACTCGCAAAGTTGCAGATGCCAACATGGAACTTCTTGCGTTATGTTTATTTTTTATCCATGTGATTCTTAGGTAGGTGCGTATCTATCTTTCTTTGTATGTTTATAACCCATATTAAATCTTGCATATTTTGAGTTATGATTATCGTTAAAATTGATTTTACATTCTGAAGTCATTATTAGCAAGAGGTATCTAGGTTCGCACTAAAGTCTAAAAGTGCTCTAGCTACTGTTTGGTCTGACAAAATGTTGTGATTGGTGGTGCTTTACCAATGCGATTGTAGTAAACTTGTGAAATTTGAACTGTAGGGAACGTAAAATGAAATGCAGGTTGTAAAGGGTAATTGGCCTTTTTCATGGACTGGTCAAGTTTCACTGGCTTTTGCCTAGATGCTTCAATTTGATTTATGCTTTACTGAATCAACTTATCCTGACATCATATGAGATTCTGAGTCCATTTAATTCATGGAGTATTGGTCAAATCATTTGTGCCGTAATTTGTTGAGCTGTCTCTTTTTGACAGTCTATTTCAACTTGCCCAACCTAAATGTAATTTCATTTACGATTTAAAATGCTAAGCATGTTCTGAAAAAATGATTAAGTTTAGACATAGTGAAAGCTATTTCTCTAGATTAGAATGTCATGTTATTGAAAGAAAAGCTACTGCGGGCTTACAATTTTACCATGTATTAAATTCAAAAACAGTATTTTCAATGGTGTTGCTTTTTATCTCTTTAGCCTTTTTGCTTCTTGCTTCATTATACGTTATGGGAGCTTGACTACTGGAAAATGCAGAGTAGATCTAATATCTTGTACTTGGGCTTATTAGTTGCCATATAAGGATTTTTTGGGTAAAGCATACATACCTTACCTCAATTATTGCACATTTTAATATAGGTGCCTCAACTTTAAAGATTGTGAATTTAGTTCCTAATTTTTTAGCATGCCTGATTTAAGTACCTCTCCCAGAACTTAGCGTACTTGTACATGCTTTGACAGAATATTTTGCAACATAGTGGAATATTCTATAACTGTTTTGATAGACTCTGTCAAAACTTGACAGGATTTTCTGAAATTAAGAGTGCTGAAAGTTAGATAGTAAAATTAAAATTTCTAAATATCAGGTATCCATTTCAACAATAATATGATAGAACTCAGATAAGGACTGTATCATTTTACTCTATTTTTCATACAGGCTTTTGTCCCCTTATTGATGCTTTCTATTTTGATGCATCTTTTCTGGTGTTGATTCTTCCATAGATATGACTACAACTTTCTTTCTGCAGTACTGGGAGAAGGCTGAATTTCCTTTTCATGTTATTCCCACACTTGCTGAACTTGGAGTTGCTGGAGGAACTATTAAGGTGCCTATCAGTTTATCCTTGGCTAAGTTTTACTAGTAGCAATACTACCAAGAATGTACCCTAGAATGTACTTGATGAGTCAGTGCTACTCATGGCCATTTGTGATTTGTATAGTTATTAATAATTTAGGCATGACATTCAACATGGACATCAGATTTTAAAGCTAAAAAATAACTATTTGTCATGTATACGATGTTGACTCATCAACAAATATTTTGTGGTACATTCTAAGATATGTGTAGAATGCTCTTCTTCTAGTGTGCTCAAAGATATTTTGGACATCTTTTCTACTAGGGTTATGGCTGTCCGGGGCTTTCCATTATTGGAAGTGCTGTTGCCCTGGCTGAAATAGCTCGGGTTGATGCTAGCTGCTCTACTTTTATTTTGGTGCATTCTTCTTTGGCAATGCTTACAATTGGTAAGCACTTCTAAGTTGGCTTTGAGTAAGTCTAGCCCTTCGGTCTAGTTCTGTAAGAATGTTAATTTGCAGATTTTCAACAGCTAAATTTTCGTTTTTGTGTTTTGATCTGTTATAACGAGAGCAGCACTGTGTGGATCAGAGGAGCAAAAGCAGAAATACTTACCTTCATTAGCCAAACTTCAAACTGTTGCCTGCTGGGTAAGTTTATTTGTGAAGTTGATAGGGGCTTTTGAATATATATATCCCTGCAAAATTATTATTTATTTACATATGCACACTTGTAAAATCCTCATTACAAAAATACCCTTCTATCTTATGGGGGAGTCGTTTATTGATGGGGAAGTCAGTTTTGTATTATAGAAAAATTGTTAGAGGCAGTTCTGTAAATATTAGGGTACTCAGGGTATCTATGCAACAACACTTAGTTATTAAAGGTCGTCTATGAAATAATTCAAGTTTTGTGGGTGTGTTAATACCATAATTTCTCATATGTTCAGTGAGATGCTGTGTGAGTTTATCAATGAATTACATGCTGCAGGCTTTGACTGAGCCAGATTATGGAAGTGATGCGAGCTCTTTGAGAACCACAGCAACTAAAGTATGATTTTCAATTACTTAGATTGAGTGGTAATTAAAGGCACTTATATTATGAAATCATTGATACTTAATACATGGCTTGCTAATTGCTCTTTTTTGGTTTATGTCAAAATTCTAGAAATTTTTGCTAACCAATTTATGTTTATTCTTCTGATAGAACAGGTCTCAGGAGGTTGGCTTATAAATGGCCAAAAGCGATGGATAGGTAACAGTACATTTGCAGATATTCTTGTCGTTTTTGCTCGGAACACAAACACAAACCAAATTAATGGGTAAATCCTCATAATTTCTGATCCTGAGAGCTTGCTCTTACATTTTTGGCCTGGCTGGAGCTTGTTTACAAGTGTGTGTGAGTTTTCGAAAAAGTGCTAACACCTTTTTCATTGATATCCCGCCCAAACAGCTTCTTTGTAGTACGAGCTGAAGCGTCAAATTCGTTGTTCTGCTTTTGGGGTTCAAAATCTTGTTTTAGCTTCCAACCACAAAAACTCCTGTCCATTCGCTGGCCAATCACATAGCTATTGTTTTTTGGAATAGAGAAGCTATTCAAGAAGCCAGGCCAAAAAGTGTAATAAATCTAGAATAGAGCAAGTACAATGCCTTGCTATAAAATCACTTTTGTTTTTTTTTTGCAGATTTATTGTGAAGAAAGGCAGTGCTGGATTAAAGGCCACTAAAATAGAGAACAAAATTGGTCTTAGGATGGTTCAGAATGGTGATATTCTTTTTAATAGAGTATTCGTCCCTGATGAAGATATGTTACCTGGCATCAAATCATTTCAGGATACAAGCAAGGTATTGTGAATTCTCTTCTATATGATGAGAACAAAGTTATAAGTGCCTGTCGGCATGGGCCGAGTCGTACCGTGCCAACAAGATATCAGCATAATATGACTCATTGCCGGTTGCATGACTTAACATTATCTTTTCTTTGAAATTAGTAAATAGTTATTTTAATAAAATGCAAAAAATTGGATGAAGATATACAATAAGCAATTAGAATGTATTGGTGCCAATAAAAATAAATATTTCATGTCATAGTGTGTCGGCGCACATGTATTTTTGTGACCGGCACACATTAGCACAACACGGCATGATGACACGGTATGACATGCACTGTGTCATACCGTAGCAATAAGTTCTTGTCATGACCCCTCACCATGGCACTTAAATCCTTGGATCAGAACCAAGGATTTAAGTATCCATCGGCACGGGCCGTATCTACCGTGCCGTACCGTGCCAACAAGATACCGGCACGATACAGCTCCCGTGCCGATGGCACAGTTCAAAATTCTTTTTTCTTAAAATTACTAAGTAATTTTCTTAATAAAGTTTAAAATATTTAATAAAGATACATAATAAGCAATTAAAAAAATTTGTTGCTAAAAAAATTAAATATTTCATACCATTATGTGTCGGCACGCATGTATTTTTTGTGACCGACACTCATCGGCACGGCTCGGCACGCACCATGCCGTACCGTGCCGGCAAGTTTTCGGCACGACCCTGTGCCACGACACTTAAATCCTTGATGAGAACTAACTGCTTATTCTAGGTATGTTAGTTTGGTTGTTCTATAAATTTAGATTTTCGAATTCTCTTAACTTGATGGCCCAGAGGGACATGCTTGACTTAGCGAATGGACATTTTAGTATAACAATAAATTAAGGTCTCGTTTGGTATTGTTACTCTTTTTTTTTGTTTTTTTTAATAGAATTTCTACATAAAATAGTGTAGGAGTTGATGATAGATTACTTGTAATTCTTACATCTAGGGTGTTCGTTTGACAAGAAAAAATAAAAACTTAGAAATATATTTTTTTTTTACTTCCAAAATTTTTTGAACAAATTGTCATCTATCACTTGGCCGGAGTGTATTGCAAACTAATCAATAACGACAGAAAAAAAAGTCTTTTTGTCGGTATGTCAAATTATATAAAATTAGTTAAAAAAAAAATGGCAGTGCCAAACAAGGCCTAAAAAACTCCTCCTTGATGAATAATATAACAAGAAATAAAAGGAATTTTTTCATCCAGATTTCCTTCTTGATGCGCTAGTGTTTTTTGTTTTTAGTAGAAAAAAACCATTGAGGAACAAGAGGAGAAGAATGAATAGCAGCCAAAAAGAGCGAAGGGGGAACTGACCGTGGGGGTTATCGAGCACACCTCAACCCACACAGCACGCGAGCGCAGCGGAAACAGGATCTTTCGTAGATGAAAGTAGACAAGAACGATCATAGAAAACAAGCAAGAGAAAAACTAAACAAATAAAAGGAAGAAGAAAACACAAGGACACAAGATTTTTTGGCCAACAATGTGTCGACCTACGTCTACGGACAAGACCATCTCAATGCGTTCTTCGATTAATCCATGACACAAAAGTATAAGGAGAAAAATTGGATTACAAGAAAGTCTCTCACAGAGGCTCTCCACGTTTTTCCTCTTAATTAGCGGTTTTTTCAATAAAGCTCTAAAAAAGAAAGATTGAATCACAAGAGTTAATATAACTCTAAAAAATCTAATTCTAATAGGAAACGATCTCTACCTCCATCCGAGTTTCTAATTCACTTCTAGTCGTCATCGATATCCTCTTAAGAATTCTCTTTAAAATATTTCTAGATCATCCCTAATCTTTAGGAACAAGATTGGATCAAATTAGGGTCAAATCCAACATATTCAATCCGTCGCGGAGTTGAGTACCGTGATATCGACTCGAAACATGGTTTTACATAATCCAACAATTCTCCCACTTAAAAACATGTGTCGAATTCCATAAAACACAAAATTGAAGATCTTGCCAAATTCTCTCTCCTCACGTAGCTCCAAGACTGAGAGAAGTCATGCTTCAATTGAACTTCTCTCGAGTCACCGGCTTCGTTAAAATATCTGTTGAATTTGCATCCGTGTGAATTTTCAACAATGAGATAAAATCCTCATCCACCACATCTCTCACGAATTGATAACGAATATTAATGTGTTTCGTCCGAGAGTGAAACGCCGAATTCTTCGCCAAGTGTATTGCACTTTGACTATCACAATTCCCACCATATCTCGCTTCACTTTTAATTCTCCTAGAAACCTTTTTAGCCAGATAGCCTCCTTACAAGCATGTGTCACTGCTATGTACTTCGCCTCTATCGTCGACAAAGCGACTACTAACTGAGCTTCGACTCCCATCTAATAGCACCACTGCTCATGGAGAAACCATAACCCGTGGTAGACTTTCTCCTGTCTTTATCTCCTGCGAAATCTGCGTCCACATATCCGGCACACTCCAAACTCGCATAACCATAACAGAGTGAGAAATACGCAGTGTCTCTCAAATATCTGAGAATCTACTTCACTGCATTCCAATCTTCACAACCTGGATTCGCCATATACTGGCTCACTGCTCCCACTTCTTGAGCAATGTCGGGTCTCATGCACACCATGACAAACATGAGGCTCCCTACTGCTGATGAATAGGGTACCTGAGCCATGTCCGCCTTTTCTACTTTCGTACCCAGTGATTGCTCGGCCGACAATTTTAAATGAATAGGAAGGGGTAGAAACTGGCTTTGCATTATGCAAGTTGAAGTGCCACAGAACCTTCTCCACATAACTTTTTTGTGAAAGCCAAACTTTCCTTTTCTTTCTTTCCCGTAGTACCTTCATCCAAAGTATTTGATTCACAGTTTCTAAGTCCTTCATATCGAACTCACCGGCTAACTGAGTCTTTAAGATAGATATCCGACCCTTATTATTTTCGGCGACAACCATGTCGTCGACATATAATAACAAAATACAGAATCTCCCGTCATTATAATCGCAGAAATATGCACAATGATCCGCTTCAAGCCTATCAAAACCCAAACTCATAATAAAGGAATTAAATCGCTTTTACCAGCACCTTGGTGCCTGTTTCAAGTCGTACAACTATTTGTTCAACCGACAAACCAAAAACTCCTTACCTTTTTCGACAAAGCCTTCCGGTTGCGACATATATATCTCCTCCTCCAGGTCACCATGCAAGAAAGCTGTTTTACATCCATCTGCTCGAGCTCTAAATCTATGACCGCCGCGATCGCCAAAACAACCCGAATAGTGGTAAGACGAACCACCGATGAGAAGATCTCATCGAAGTCGATTCCCGGCTTCTGAGAATATCCCTTCACCACCAATCTTGCCTTGAACCTCTCCACATTCCCATCTGTATCCTTTTTCACCTTAAACACCCACCGGCATCCAATCGCGTTCCTTCCCTTCGGCAAATCAACAAGTTTTCAAGTCATGTTTTTTCGAATTGACTGCATCTCCTCCTCCATCGCGCATTGCCACTTCCCAGCATCGGTCGACTCACAAGCCTCCTTATACGAAGTCAGCTTATTTTGCTCCGCCAAAGCAACATATGCACTAATATGGTTAGCAGAAGGAATAAATGAAGTGTTATAGTCATTATACCTTGCAGGAGGTCTAATGACCCTCCCAGGACGCCCGGAATCCGCTGGCGACTCTACCGGTGAATTTGTATAGTCGGATGATTGCGGAGATTCCAAGTCTGGTTCATCATCAACCACTTCATCGTCCTGCTGTGCTTGCTCAACTTGCACCTCATCGCGCGCTTCAAAGAGCTCAACTGGAATCATAGCATCATCATCTTGCTTTTCCTTGGTGCCTTGAAAGGACCCTTCATTGAAGACAACGTCATGATTTACGACTATTTTGTGGGTAGTAGGGTCCCACAATCGATACCCCTTAACACCTTTCGCATAGCCAAGAAATATACACCTTCGAGAGTTCTTATTCAATTTTAACATTTTCTCTTTCGGTATCCATGTGTAAGGATCACATCCAAAGACACGAAGATAGGAGTAATCAACGGACTTGCCGCTCCAGACTTCTTTAGAAATTTTCAAACTAAGTGATTTTGTCGGCGCTTGATTAATCAAATAACAAGCCGTGCTCACGGCTTTCCCCTAAAATCTCTTGTCGAGTTTTGAGGTACTCAACATGCTACGAGCCCTTTCTATGAGTGTTCTATTTAACCTCTCCGCTACACCGTTTTATTGCGGTGTACCGGGTACCGTGAGATGCTGCTTAATTCCATGCTAATTATAAAACTCATCAAATTCTCTTGAACAATACTCCCCTCCGTTATCAGAACGTAGGCACTTTATTTTTAAATTCTTTTCATTCTCCACAAGAATTTTGAACTTCTTAAAAGTTTCAAACACATCGAACTTTCGCTTTAGAATATACACCCAAGCCTTCTGAGAGTAATGATCAATGAATGAAACGAAGTAAGGACATCCGCCCAACGAAGTATCGGGTGACTCCCAAGTATCCGAATGAGTCAACTCGAGATGCTTCTTACTTCTTTGATGTGATAAAGAAAAAGACAACCTTCGTTGCTTCCCGTAGATGCAATCTTCACAAAAATCTAATGGCGCGGATTTGTAACCTGAAAGAAGTTCACGGTTGGATAATACCTGCAATCCGCGCTCGCTCATGTGTCCCAAATGGCGATGCCACACCGTTGGAGACTCTACCTTTGCGCTTGCAACAACCGCTTCTCCCACTTGAGTCTCGTCCACTAATCTATAAAGACTATCTACTTGCTCTCCTTTCATCAACACCAAACAATCTTGACATACCTTCAAGTGATCTTTCTCGTCGATGAATTTAAACCCTTGTTTGCAAAATTTTCCAAGTGATAGAAGACTTTTCCGAAGTGCAGGAACATGCCGAACATTAGAAACCGTCCGAATAATATCATCAAACATCTTGATCCGAACATCTCCCACTCCAACCATCGGACATGCCGTATTGTCACCCAAATAGATAACTCCACCATCACGTGACTTACAAGAATGAAACCACTCCCTATAGGGAGTCATGTGGAATGACGCCCCCGAATCCAAGATCCAATGATAAATAAGTTCGGATCTATCCAATGCGACTAACGCATCTCCGTCCTTCGAACTAACCGACTTAGCATCCGCTTCTGCTATATTACCTTGAAAATTATTTGAATCGGATTTACCATCAACTTCTTTAACCCGACAATCTTTCTTCACATGCCTCAACTTTCCACAATTCCAGCACTTTACTTTCTTTTTGCCCTTGGATTTTGATATCGACTTTCCTCGATCACCATGCTCTCTCTCGAAAGGTCTTCCCCGTGCTATCATAGCCTCCCCCGAGGAACTTCCTTGACTAGACTTCCGCCTCATCTCCACGGTAAGTAATGATGCAACAACCGACTCCATCTTAAGGGTTTCAACATGGCTCAAGTTTATAATCAAATTATCCCAAGTTTCCGGCATCGAGCAAAGTAAAATACTTGTCTTTTCTTCTTCATCGATTTTCACGTCTAGGGCAGCGAGTTTGCTCACGATAGAGTTGAATGTACTTAGATGTTCTTGTACCGGTGCCCCGTCCTTCATCTTTAGATTGTACAATTGTCGCCTTAAGAAGATTTTGTTCACCAATGACTCTTCTTCATAGAGATTTTTTAATTTATCCCAAATTTCTTTTGCGGTAGTCTCGGTCTCCACATTGAATAGCACCGAATCATCCAATGCCAAATATAGGTTTGCCAAAGCCATCTTGTCATTCTCTTCAAATTGTTTATCCGTCATTCCTTCCGGCTTATTCTCCTTTTCTTGCAGGGCGATCTCACAAGCATCTTTAATCAAGACTGCTTGCATCTTCAGTTTCCACAACGCAAAGTTCGCTCCATCAAACCGAGAAATCTCATACTTTGTTGCAGAAACTTTCCCCGCCATGGTTTCACCGTCAGCGAACTACGAAGAACCAAACGCTCTGATACCAATTGAAGGGGTAACCGACCGTGGGGTTACCGAGCACACCTCAACCCACACAGCATGCGAGCGCAGCGGAAACATGATCTTTCGTAAATGAAAGTAGACGAGAATGATCGTAGAAAACAAGCACGAGAAAAACTTAACAAATAAAACGAAGAAGAAAACACAAGGACACAAGATTTACGTGATTTGACCATGTGTCAACCTACGTCCACGGGCAAGACCACCTCAATGCGTTCTTCGATTAATCAATGACACAAAATTACAAGAAAAAAAATTGGATTACAAGAAACTCTCTCACAGAGACTCTCCATGTTTTTCCTCTTAATTAGGATTTTTTCAAGTAAGCAC
Source organism: Tillandsia leiboldiana (assembly GCA_029204045.2). Lineage (NCBI taxonomy): Eukaryota > Viridiplantae > Streptophyta > Magnoliopsida > Poales > Bromeliaceae > Tillandsia > Tillandsia leiboldiana. The sequence goes on from CM055079.1 coordinate 5,912,181, forward strand.
TAAAATAGAAAGATGAATCACAAGAGTTAATATAACTCTAAAAAATCTAATTCTAATAGGAAACGATCTCCACCGTCCATTTGAGTCTCCAATTCATTTCTAGTCGTCTTCGATATACTCTTAAGAATCCTCTTTAAAATATTTCTAGATCATCCCTAATCTTTAGGAACAAGATTGGATCAAATTAGGGTCAAATCCAACATATTCAATCCGTCGCGGAGTTGAGTACCGTGATATCGACTCGAAACATGGTTTTACATAATCCAACAAAGAGAATGTAGAAAGCAGGACAGTTTGGAAACCAACCTATTAAGATGGTATCAGTTTTTCAGCTCCTGTGGCACAAAAATAGTAGCTCATGCACCATTAGGAAAGGTTAGGGAGAAAGTTCCATGCTATGAGCCTGTGGACAGAATATCCATCATTGGATATGTAATGACTCAGCCAACTAAAACTAATAACTTATTATATCCAAACCATTGCCCCAAAATGCTTAGTCCAACTATTACTAAGAGCCCTTGGTCCTTATGTTCCACAGGATAAAAGTGAGAGAGAGAGAGAACTAATATTCCCCTAGAATGAACCCTTAGGTTCCATTTGGTACGGGGGATATCCCCCAGTTTGTAACCAAACGACATCAGAATAGGGCGGAACTAGCTGATTCGGTCAAAGCGAGTTGTTTTGAGTTGTTCTGGAACAACCCGTTAAAAGTTGTTCCTAGGAAAATGATGAATAATTTTGTTCTTCTCTTTCTTTATTAGATAAATACATATATAAATAAATATATTAATATAAATATTATTTCTATGATAATATATTTATATTTAAATCTTATTGTATAATATAAATTAATTTAATTTGATATATTATTTATTTTATTAAGTTTTATCATTTATATATTAATATTTAATTATTTTATTTGATATTAAGTATTATATATATTAAATTATTTTTCATATATTATATATTTCTTTTAAATTGGTATTGAAATTTATAGTATTATTAATGAAATTTATAGGGATATTGCTAGTATTATATTTTATTCATTACATATATTATGGATAAATTATATAAAATAAATTGTTACATAAAATAAATTGTTATATAAAATAAATTAAATATATTGATATAAATTAAATTGTTATATAAAATATTATATTATAAATTGTTACATAAAATAATTTTATATAAAATATACTGATATAAAGTAATTATTTTATTTTTTAAAGCATATTTAGACATTGTTCCAGATTTGTTCTAGACTTTTATCCAAACGCTATTAAGAATATCTCTAAGTGCATCCAAACGCAAATTTACCATTGTTCTAGCTTATATCGAGATATCCCCTATTCTCGGGAACGATAAAAGTTATGCCCCAGAATTTAGTTCTCGTACCAAATGCAGCTTTAGAAAATACATGAGAACAAGGCTTAATCAAGTATATTGCGACCTTAATTAAAGGCAGTTTATGCGTTAAAGGATAGGTGGTGAAATGCTGTGTCAATCTCGAACCTGCATCGGAATTCAATTCTAATTACTCCTAAGGGCTTACTTTTCTGATACAGCAAACCAGTAGTCATGGGAAACATTGCTAAATGATGAAAAGGTTATGCGGTTTGTGTTCAATATAAGTTATTGTTGAAACCTGTCTGATGCCTCTGTTTCGAAATATCAGTTTGAAGATTGTTTTGTAAAACATTGAAGAGTCCATAGTTATACACGTTTACCCTGTATTAAATTCTCACTTATATGAGCTCAATTCCTGTTGGGATAAATCAATTTGATACTGGGAATTCTAGTCTTCAACGAATTTTTTATTTATTTATTAATGCAGCAACTATTTTTTCTACATAACTAATATCTTGTCAAATCGAAATATGTCAGGCCAGTTTGGGTTAACTAAATTGCCCTTTTGACCTTTCAAACCCTTTTCATCGAGTTTATTGAAATGGTACTGTGACCAAAATAAAATTGCTTGGTTTTAGGTCTATATTCAGTTTATCAGAACGCCAAATGACCAAGCTGATTATCGACATCTTTACACGAAATCAGATTTTAATATCTCATTGTAATTGGACTGAAAGATTTGTCTGCTTGGATTATGGATTTGGACTATGGACTTGTTAATGTAAACCAAGGAATAAACCATTAAGGTGAAGTTAGGTAATTAGAATTATCATGTCCTTGCTTATAGAATTACCATGTCCTTGCTTAAAATGATTCTGCCCGTGGCATAATTACTGCTATGATGGTATGATCTATTCTGTGCACATCTCTATGTTTTAACATTCTCATCCTTTTCTTTCTCTGCTCATATTTTTCCATTACAATTCCCTTCAATACAATTTGATCAGGATTTCTCTTACTCGGGATCACTAAGAAATTTTTCACTGGTTGCAACAGGTTCTTGCTGTTTCACGCATAATGGTTACATGGCAACCTATTGGCATATCGATGGGTGTGTTTGATATATGTCACAGGTATCGAATTATTTGAAATATTTAGAGTTTGCTGCCTGCAAATTATGTATTTACATATGTACTTAAATATCCTTCTGAAATCTGAATTTTCATTTATGCCCAGCAAAAACTTAATATGTTGCATGGATATATATACATGTGAAAGCCCCAAAACCATTCTATCATTTTTATCTATTTTATTTCGATAGTATGATGAAACTGAAATAGGTATCTAAAAGAGAGGAAGCAATTTGGAGCTCCATTAGCAGCATTTCAGCTTAACCAAGAAAAGCTTGTTCGGATGCTTGGCAACATTCAAGCTATGCTCCTTGTTGGTTGGCGCCTTTGCAAGTTGTATGAATCCGGGAAAATGACTCCAGGTCACGCTAGCTTAGGGAAGGTTGGTATACTATTTTTGTGTAAATAATTCCTAATAATTTGCTTTTTAATATTCTGTGGTGATTATTGTTAAGCTGTTTATATACCTTACATGTGACTACGAATTTTTATTCACAGGCATGGACTTCGTTAAAGGCGAGAGAGACAGTTTCTCTCGGCCGAGAATTACTAGGTGGCAATGGAATTTTGGCCGATTTTCTAGTTGCGAAGGTTGATTTTTTCTTCTTGGATGTCAATCACTCTCTTTCAATTGCTATTTCTTTTGTCTATTATTTGCTTATTTTAAATTGTTTTACCTATTCAAGGAATTTAAGTTTGCATTAAGACTCTTTATCTAAACAAGAAATCTAGAAGTGCCTTTTACATATTCATGTCTCTGCAAAAATAATCTATTCACATATACATCCCAATAGAATCTGCATTGTCAATGTATACCCCTTGAAGTACAGTTTATTTAAAAATACCTCTGCTTTAGTTGGGGAGCTGTCGAATATGTGGGTGGCCTGGTTTTCCATTTGGAAAGTTTTTCTAAAAGGAGCTTTTTTATAGATACAAGGGTCTATTTGTAAGAAATTAAGTTTTTGAAGGGCATAAATGTAAATATTTTTTTAAAAAGGGAATATATGAAAATTCAGATTTTGCAGTGATATGTATGCATTGTATGGATAATTTTTCTGGGGTGTATATGTAAACATAGTTGAATCGAAGTTCATGAAGTTTTTAGCTACTACTACAGCACTCTTGTAAAATATATGTCAGTTTAGTAATAAATATTTTTGGCCAAAATTTAATCATAATAATTAACTTGTTTTATTCTTGGTCACCACAGGCATTCTGTGATCTTGAGCCAATCTATTCATACGAGGGCACTTACGACATCAACAGTTTGGTGACGGCGAGAGAGATCACTGGGATTGCGAGCTTCAAACCTGCATTGTTGGGGAAAACATCACGAAGCCGTCTTTAATCTTAACTGTATAATTCATGCCTTCTTCTGCTTAAATAATTAGTTATATCCAGTATACAAAACCGGAATAAACCATGTTGTCTCGGCGGCTGATGAAAGAATGCCCCAACGCACAGCAGAATAGAGTTTTCTCATGTGTTTAAAAATTGTACAACATGGAATTAATATACATGTATGTTTGATGTAGCATGAGATCAACTTATTTAAATTTATACAAGCACCATAAAATATCTTTGCATAATCTGTCTATTACTTTCTATTAATCTAGCTAAAGTGGCGCAATTTCTATTTTTACGATTTTTTTTTTTTTTTTTATCTACTCTCTCTCTACTCTCTCTCTCTCTCTCTCTCTCTATACATCCCTACCTAACGTCCTTTCATTTTTTTTTTTGAGCTGTTTTTTTTCTTTTTTTAGAGATGTATTTACTCTGTTTTTTCAAATGTTCCTTTGCTTTCATGTGTATTTAGTCTCTCTTTTTTTTTTCTTTTTTTTTTCTTTTTCTTTTTTTCTTTTTTTTTTCTTCCGTGGCCCTTCGTCTATTGTTTGCAAGGGGTGTTCCTTCAGCTTCTTTTAGTCATTTTTTTTTTTCTTAAAAGCTATATTTACTCTATTTTTTTAAATGATTATTTGCCTCTTGTTGTGTTTTTTTTTTTTTTTTTTTTTTTCAATGGTCATTTGCCTACCGTCTGAAAAAGGTGAGATCAGACATAGAAGGGCACACGGAAGGTTCAACATCCTGCCCAAAAAGTAATGGAACGTTAACAACTACGAGAACTGAACTGTCCCGACGAGAAAACTACTATGGTGTGAGAGGAGCAGCTCTAGTAGAGATGTAAATAGATACGAATATTCATATTTTATTCGAATCCGAATAAAGCGGATTTAATCCGATGTAAATGATATGGATTTGAATATGGATATATATAAAAAAAATCCAACGGATTAGAATTCGGATATGGATATTAAAAAAAATTCGAACCCAAATCCAAACTTGAAATCAAATCCAAATTCCGACCCGAATAAATTTTATATGATATGATATATAAAAAAATTTACGCTATTAGATCTCAATTTAAAGGCTAAGAAAAATTCTTATAATTATAATGTAAACCCTAAATAACAAAAAAAAAAGAGATGGCCACCCTCTTTGCTCTCTTCCTCTCTCACCACTCTCCACTCCCCCCTCCCCATTCTTAGAAATGTTTTTCTCTACAAACTCAAGAAGACAAGAACCAATTACAAATTCAAAATCTAGAAGAGAAAAAAGGTAAGATTTTTTTTTTTTTATATGAGTTTTTTTTTTTCCATGTCTATTTATTTTATTTTTTTATTTTTTTTAAACTTTAATCTACTAATTCTTAACTCTTAGTCTTATGAGTTGGTAAATAATATTTTTTTTAAAAAAAATTAGAATTGTTTTATTTTATATGGCATGAATGTCTAATGTTGTATTTGAATATGTATTTTAAAAATTTAGATTTTAGTGTAATATGCTTTCAAATTTGTTAAACATTATTTTTGAATTTGGAATTGAATTTTCGGGTTCGGGTCGGATTCGGATTTCGGATTTTTGGTCAGATTCGGATTTGGATTTGAATTTTTAAGATTCGTCGGGTTCGGATTCGAATTCGGATTCGGATTTCGGATTTGATAGTCGAATTCGGATTTGAGTTCGGATTTTTAAAAATCCACCTCGAATCTGATACGTTGACATCCCTAACCTCAAGTGTGAGAAGCAGTGATTCATGTATGTGTAATTATTTTGAGTTTTTGCTATTTCGTTGTTCTCCAATTTTCTATGGCTATTGTATTTTGTTTGTTTTGTTTTTTAGTTATACTATATATTTATTATCCTCTTCTTCTTTACTATTTCTTTTTTACTATTTAAGATTATAAATGGTAGTGATATAATAAAAAAGTACTTGATGAATGCTATGCAATGTCATTTGCTATCTGAGTTATAGAAATATAAATCTATGAAGTTTAATAGTACTTTTGATATTTTGGTTATTTTTTTACTATTCAAGATTGTAGTATAAAGAGGGTGAAAAATATTGATGCCAATTTTACAAATACTTGATGGACAATTTTATAATTCACACTCTATAAATATTCAATAGAGAGTCAAACACAAGAGTAATAATAAAATAAAAAAAAATCACAAGAATATAATAATTTTACGTGATTCAATATACCCACATCCATGAAAGAATAAATATAATACTCGAGAAATTTGAGTTGTAGAAGTTAATAAAGAAATGAAAAAGAAATGTGAAAGTCAAAATTTTGCATTTATATATGGGAATGTTGTAAGTCAAGGTGCAAATTTCACCGTTTTCGAAGAAAATTATCCCCCAACTTACAGATTCGGGTCTGATCTCGAAAAACTAAAATCGCCGATGGAACAATCTCGTCAAATTGATTAAAATTGGTGCAAACTGATTTTCGATCTGACGGTCGGATCGTCTCGAAAACGGCGAAGAACGAAGTGAGGCCCGCGACTTAAGTCGTGAATAGTAACCCCTGATTTAATTCCCTCGCCGGCCAAAGTCGGCCGATTGACTGTCTGGAGTCCGAAATCGATGATCCATATAGTCGATTTGAATGGCTTCGATATTTTGAGCGCAGTGGCGCTGACGGAATTTATGTTCGACGAGCCGAAGTCCTCGAAAAGCGTGCCACACTACGTAACACCACTGTATTTTATAGATTTTAAAATTATAGAGGATCGAATGTGACAAACCAAAATCGCTACTCAATAGGTTTCGTCGAGTTGGACGTCGCGGTTGTGTCCGTTTTTCTGTTTGACGACCCGGTCATCTCGAAAAGAACGAAAAACAACAAAAAAATGGCGTAAATTCATCTAAACCCCTATATTTTATGTGTGGTATGGGCTGGAATTAATTGTAGAGGGGCTTTAGTGCAAGATTGATCTACAGTGGAGGACCCATACCTAATTACCAAGAGATTAGGGGCTATTTGGCATCTTTGCAAGTTGTTCATATAGCAATTTTGGGAGGAGCCATAACCCAAACCCTAGCTGCTTTCGTGTTGAAACCGCAACCCCCACAACCTCTCCTTTTCCTTCTTTGAATTTTCCGAGCCCTAGCACTGCCAGCCGCCGCCGGCCATCCCCGGAGAAGCAAAGGAAAGCAAGAAACAAGCCTTGCTCTCGAGTTGGTTGAGAAGGAAGCAACCAAAAGGCTTGGGATCTCCCTTAATTCCATCTGAGAGCATATTTGGCCTCCGGAGACGCAGATCTAGGAGCCCCAACGCCTGGCTCCGCCGCGCGCCGTCGGAGACACCATCTTTTTCTTCCTCGGATCCGGCTAGGTAAGCCCTATGTTTCTTTGGTTTTTCTTGCAACCGAGCCTCCTTCAGTCGTGTTCTGACATCGCAAGGGTGCTCCTGACCAAGGTTCGAAGTCCCCGGACCCCCGGATTGCCGGCGGGTGGAGATAGGTCGCCAGAACCCTAGTTTTTGGTCGGGATTTGTGAGCGCCACCTTCGGAGCTCCGACGCTGGAACCAAATTGACTAGAATCTTCTACTAGTTCCCAGACGGCATCCCACGAAGTTTGGTGGGCTTTGGTGCGGTGTGGAGTGCGGGGAAGGAAGCCCTAGAGCTCGGCTTCTTGGTGTTGGTCGAGCAACGTCGCCCGTCGCCGCCTGTCGCTCCTCCGGTACCCGCCAACCCCTGGTAAAGCTTCTTTATACCTTGGGCACTCCTCCAGACCCTTCGGATGCAGCCCATGCTCCGTGGATGCCAACTTGCCATTAATGGCTTTGAAGCTTGTGTAGGTCGTCTTCTTCGACCACCTGCTTCACCGGAGCGCCGTGGCAGTGTTGGGTGGTGCGCCTTCCACCTCTGGGAACCCTCTAAAGCTCGTGCTCACCTTGGTTTGAAGCTTGACTGAGTGGAGAGAGGGTTCGGCCAACTTGAGCTCCATTAAAGGAAAAGCAAGGTTATCTTACTCCAGCAACTTAACCAGCAGCCCCGCAACCTCCTTCAGGTGAGCCCCCGAGTTTTTGTGATGTCCTATAACTAATGCTCACTTTAGTTTCTGTATGGAACCTTGGGTTGGGTGGAAGCCCAAGGTCAAGCTCTATATATGGCTTAGATAGACCACTTTGCGGTTGCCACCTGTTGGGTGGCTTTGCTGAGGTCCAGAGATGAGCCTCTGGGTATTTGGAGGTCCCTGAGCTTGATGCTCACATTTAAATTGGAGATGACCCATTGTTATGCAAGTGTAGCCAACTTGTGCTCTCAATGCACATTGGTCATGAGCCAATTTGTATTTTTATTGCCCTACTTGATTCCAAACTGTGAGCATGAGTTCCAGCACATCAAAACCTAGTTGCTAGTAAATTGGATTGGTTTAAAGATTCATGGATTACAAGTTAAAGCTTAATTAGTGAGTTTCTATATGTTTATTATGCAAATTTGAAAAGTCCAGGGATCTAAATGTAAATGTTACATGAGGGATTGTTGTAAATAGTAATAACATGATTTATGGACCCTTCTTTTGGATTCCGAGGGTTTTCGTTGAGCGGGATTTGCTTAACGACCCGTAAATCGACGAAATTGTCGATTTAACGGTGGGTTCGCGCTAAACGCGCATTTCAAGGATAGTGGATGAATCCTGTGTTGACACGTGATACTATTGTAGGCCCCAGCAGTTAGCAGCCAGCCCGAGATCCATCCAGCGGATATTGCGACCGTCTGCCTTAAGGTGGGTTTATATTTGGTCCGGACTTTATCATTTCGGCCCTACGGGCGCCGTAGTAGGACGGACCCCTTTGATTCTTGGCAGCTTTGATCCCACAGATGAGCTTTTATTATATTTTTATTTCAGTAGTAGTTATACATATCTGGACATATGTCATGCTTGTAGGTCACTAGCTCAGTTCTATACCTTTCTCTATTCTTCACTGCATGTTTAGAATAGGAGTTACTATTTCAGTATTTGACATGATATACTTCAGTGTCTGTATCCCGATGGGGATTTTCCTCGGCTTTTCGCCGACTGCTTGGTCTTTAGACCGTGGTTTGAGCATCAGCATTATGATCGCCGTTGAGCCAGCTTTCAGTCGCGCACACCAGCGGATTAGCTACCCGTAGTGGTGTTCTTTACCGGTAGAGAGGTCACATCAACCCGTGAGCCTGTTGGGGTTATGATAGTATACTGATTTTCAGAGCGGTATTAGCCTGAGGTCCTTGGGACCAATAGTGGCATGAGATTGGGTACACTTATATTTCAAGTTTTGATGCATTACTTATTCACCTCTCTTATGCTTGCTTGCTTATCTCGCACGCTCAGTTGATTATCCGCATTTATTATTTCCAGCTTTTGATTATCCGCTTATTATAGTATCCAGTAGGTACGACTTACTATTTCTCGGCCCGTCGTGCCCACTGGGATACATGTATAGTGTATCTCACACCCCCTGGGTGACTATTTTTCAGGTCAGTTGGGTGCTGGGATTCTGGGATGACCTGGTGAGCAGACGCGATAGAGTTGTCCCGGGCAGATCATTGATTATTCTGATTTAGTACATTGATCTCGTTCTTTGGACTCTATATTTATTTATTTATCATCTTAGTTGTGGATATTTAGGATTGTGTTGGATGATTAGTTGTGGATATCTAGGTTGTGTTGGATGACTAGTTGTGGATATCTAGGACTGTGGACATATTATGTGTTTATGGAATCTTGTGGATGTAATAGAGTATATGACTATTTAACTTTCAGTTTACTGCTTGTATCTACTCTGATGAATGTACTCTTTTAGTCGAGCATATATAGGGGAGACTCTGTCCATTTGTATAGAGGCTTCCCTATATGTGTGGCAGTCTGTTCACGTCTTGGACTTCAAAATGTTTAACTATAATTTTTTTTTAAAAAAAAATTAGATCATTTTTCTAAACTCGGGGCGTGACAACAAAGTAAAGAAGTTTTCACTATAAAATCATAGAGATTACAAGAGATATAAACGGAAGAGATGTTACATTTCTTCAAAGATAAAATGAAGCTCCAACAATTTCTAGCTCTAACTAAATAGTGTAAATCACACTTCACAAGAACGACTTCACCTCCTTATTGATAAAATTAAGATTAAACCAAGCTTTAGGGTTTTCTCTTTTTTCTCTCACCTCTTTTTTCTCTCTCTCTACTTCTCTCCGTAACTTTTCTAATATTCTAATCACCCTTACTTTAGCTTTTCAAATGAAGCTATCAAATATAGGCCTTTGGATCAAAAGAATCATTATCGAAAGGCTTGCAAATACGATGCCAAAATATATAGTTAGAAAATATAGAAATAGAAAATTTGACTTCACCAAATTAAATAGCCCAAATAACAAACTCCCACTTGAAGGCAAATCTCTATCCTTCAAATAATTAATCTCCATCCATCATATACACTTCATCACAATGTGTTGTTCTCCAACCACTCCATCTACGTCTCGATTAATCTGGAGTGTTTCTTACAAAATTTAAGGTTTTCCGTATGAACAACCTTTGTCAACATATCCGCAAGATTTTTCTTTGTATAGATCATCTCCACATCCAAGTGTCGACAATCTAATGGCATCCGAATAAAGTGAAAGCGAACATCAATGTGCTTAGTTTGGGAGTGATACGCCGCATTTTTTGCAAGATGAATTGCACTTTGATTATCACAATGTACAACATATTTATTTCGCTTCACTCCGAATTGTGCAAGCAATCGCTTCAACCAAATCATTTTCTTCGTCACTTAAGCCATGACAACATATTCGGCTTCCGTAGAGGACGAAGTAATGATGTCTTGCAATCTAGACATCCAACTAACCGCACTACCTCCACCTCCAAATGTGAAAATATATCCCGTAGTGGACTTTCTTGTCTCTCTACAATCGACATAATCAGAATCAACATATCTATTCACCTCTAAAGAAGTTCCACCAAAACACAAGCAAATATTTTGTGTGCCCTTTAAATTTCGAAGAGTCCACTAAACGGATTGCAAATGCTACCATCTCGGATTAGACATATATCTTGAAATAACACCAACCGCAAAATCTATGTCCGATCTTGTAAAAATCATAGCATACATCAAACTCCTAACGGCGGAATTATAAAGAACATTCTTCATTTTATCTCTTTCGATCTCATTCTTTGGAGAGTTCTTCTTGGATAGCATGAAATGTCCAACTAATGGAGTAGAAATTGGTTTACAATCATTCATTTTAAACTTTCAAGCACTTTGGAATTATAGCCCGATTAACTAAACCATAACTTGCCATGCTATCCCTTTTAATTTGCATGCCCAAAATCTTTTTTGCTTCACCAACATTCTTAGTAGTAAACTTCTTCGACATGTCTAACTTCAACTTTGTAATATCATTTTGATTGTTACTAGCAATCAACATATCATTCACATATAGTAATAAAATAGTGAATGAATCATATGTTGAGCTTTTAAGATAAACATATGGGTTAATTGCATACGGCTCCCTGTAAACATATCGAATAGCAGATATATCCCTACAAAGTTCAACTTTTTATATTTATCCCTTCAAAAGTCCAGCGTTATTCATATATATCCATGCCGTCTATCTCTGTTAGAAAAATCTAGTTAACCATAGGTTAAATACTTAATCTTGGTTAGTTAGTGAGGTAAATTTATCTTTTTACCCTTTCAGATATTTCTGCACTATTTTTTGGAGGGACATTTTTGAAATGGCAAACCTGTCATTTCACATATAATCTATTAAAAAATAAATAATGAACTAACGATAATAAATACGGAAAATGGTTTCCAATGTTCATATTTTTTGTATAATAAAATTTTTATTTTTAAAAATAATTTTGTATAATTAAAATCAAAATATATATTTTAAATTAAAATTTGAATTCAAAAATCAAATCAAGATTTGAATTCAAATTTTCATTACTTTAATTTAAATTTAAATTTAAATTTAAAATCTGATTTAATTTTTAAATTTAAATTCAAATTTTAAATATAAATTTGAAATTTGATTTCGAACCTAAATTAATATTTAAAATTTAGATTCAATTTCAATATTTTGAATTTAAAGTTTAAAACTAAAGTTGAAATTCAAATTAAATTCAAGATCTCAATTTGAATTTAAAACTATTGCAAAATATGAATTTGAATTCAAAATTAAATTTGAACTTCAAATTTGAATCCAAAATCAAATTTTAAATTCAAATTTGGAATCTTAAATCAGTTTAAATTTTAAATTTTATTTTTAAAAATTTAAAATTAGAATTTAAATTTAAAATTCAAATACGAGATAAAAATATAAATTTTAAATTTTAAATTAAAATCCAAGATATAAATTAAATTTAAAATTTGAATTTAAATTTAAATTAAAGTAATAAAATTTTGAATTTAAATCTTGATTTAATTTTTGAATTCAAATTTTAATTTAAAATATAAATTTTAATTTTAATTACACCGAAAATTATTTTTAAAAATAAAATTTTTATTATACAAAAAATATGAACATTGGAAATCATTTTCCATATTTAAAGACGGGAAATGATTTTTCGTGTTTAAACACGAAAATGGTTATACGGAAAATGGTTTTTCGTGTTTAAACACGAAAATAATTTTTCGTGTTTAAACACGAAAAATGATTTTCCCTATTTGTTGTATTTATTCTCCGTATTTAACTCATTCCACGTCCGCGTTACCGATTTATTCTCCGTATTTAACTCATTCCACGTCCGCGTTACCGTAGTTGTTCTGTCCGCGTTACCGTATTTGTTCTCCGTATTCCCATTGCTCATTCCATCCGGTACGTCCTCCACCGTATTTGTTCTCCGTATTCTCATTGCTCATTCCATCCGGTACGTCCTCCACGCGCCCCATTGTTCTCCGTATCTCGCCCTATTGTTCTCCGTATTCAACTCATTCCTCATCCCCACACGCCCCATTGTTCCTCATTCCAGGAACGTCCCCGCGCGCCCCGTACTCATTCCAGGAACGTCCCCGCGCGCCCCATTGTCCTCCGTACTCATTCCAGGAACGTCCACGTGTGGGGACGGGAGATCCACGTGTGGGGACGGCAGGAACGTCCACATGTGGGGACGGGAGATCCACGTGTGGGGACGTCCCGTGAGCGGGTAACGCGGTTATCCGCTCGTGGGGGACGCCCCCACGCAGGGGTTCATTTTCAAAAATAAAAATTTTTGTATAATTATTTTTAAAAAAATTCTTAAAATTTATATTATTCATGTTATGAATATTCCATTAATTTATATTATTTATAAATATTCCGTTCATATTGCTGTGATTCGTATTATTAATATTTTTTGTGTTATCGTGTGTTATAATGTTCTAGATGCTATATGTATTGTTATTTATATAAATATAAAAAATTAGATTTGTTATAGATGCTGTTATTTATGTTAATATAAAAAATTAGATTCGTTATTTTTACTGTTGTTGTTGGAAACCTTGGACTATCTTAAAAGAACTATATAAAATATTATAGATAAGAAAGATCAATTTATTTAATAGAACTTGCTACAAATACCATCCAACTAGATACATTACAACACAACACATGTCCTCTATATATAGAACATAAAACAAGAGTTGGGCTGGAATGCTATTGATAGCACCAACCCAACTTTGCCACCCATTTTTTAGCCTTTAGATCGCATTGAGATTTGTGCATGCTCTTTAATGAAAAAAAGAAAAAAGAAAAAGTAAAAAGAAAAAGTAAAAAGTAAAAAGCTTTTCTTTTTCATTAAAGAGCATGCACAAATCTCAATGCGATCTAAAGGCTAAAAAATGGGTGGCAAAGTTGGGTTGGTGCTACCAATAGCATTCCAGCCCAACTCCATAAAACAATGCAACTTTTCACGAAAAGAACTAGCACCCTTTTACGAACAAACACACCTCTAAACAAAAGGACGCAATCTTATACGAAGAGACACAACCCTATACGAAAGTAAACAAACTTATAAACTAACATTCTGTGATGATCCAGACTCCCGCAGGAACTGTGCAACATTAAACAGTGACTGCGGGGAGCTTTTTCGGTGAAGCAGAGCTTGTAGAATCGAAATTGGACATTTAATATAGACTCTGCGCGAAAATCGGAGCAAATGGAATTTTCTGGGAGCTTTCGGCAAAATTTCGGATGAGAATTTGGCAAAATGGACAGCGGATTTGGACTCAGCGCGCGAAAACGATCGAAATGGTATATTCGCTTTATTTTTTCGGCACTTGGTACTGTTCACCGGAACAGTAACCGCCGGCCGGAATTACTGTTCCGGCCGCCGGCGGCGACCGGCGAGCGGCGGCGGGCGGCGGCGCACGGCGGCGGGCAGCGGCGCAGCGGCGGAGTGCGGAGGCGCGCAGCGCGGGTGCGCGGTCCATGGGCCTGGCGTGCACCGGGAGCACCGAAGCCTCCCCTTGCCACGTGGCGCTTCCCCATTGGCCGGCCTGCTTCTAGAAGCACGTGGGAAGGTGACACGTGGCGCTCCCCTATTGGCCGACATCTTCCGGAAGACCCGGAGCGCGGACCGGCCACGTGCACCACGTGGCCACGTGGCGATTTTTCATTGGGCCTGCACAGGCTGTTTGCTGTTTTGTGGACACGTGGCGTTTTCTGGTTGGCCCATTTCGGTGTTTCCTGTTCGGATCCGGATCCCGTGTGGGAATATTCCCTTTGGCCCACTATATAAGAGGTCCCCCACCCCCTCTCTTTGCACCTCAGTTTTCGAGCCCTTAGAGAGAGAATCTGAGGTTGAGCTCTCTACAAAAGTTCTTCCTCTCTCTCTCTCCTCTCTCACTCTTCAAAATTTCAGAATTTTTGGAGTTACAGTTAGTGAGCTATCTGCGACGCGGCGCACTACGACGGTTCTCTTTTTCGGCCCATTTCCCGTCGCAGTTCCGTCGGAAATTCCCTGAGTGCTAACTAGGAGGAATTTTTGGACGATTTTTGCGGCAGCGCGACCGTAAGAGGTAGGGCTTCGATTTCTGTGTTGATTATTTTGCTCCATTTTGTACTTTTGGCACGTTTCCAGAGGTCTCTTTGACCCCCCTTTTTGCTGTGGAAATTTCTGGACAGCGTCAACTTCTCCGATTTTTATCTTGGCGTAGGAGCATCAGATCGAGACGTTTAAAGAGTCGATTTTGATCTACTCTTCGCGAGGAACGCAACCGTAATTTTTCTGGATTTTTCTGAGCACTATACAGAGGTGAAAAACTCCTCTCTTTTCGTGCTATTTGAAAAACAGCAAAAGCTGTATTTTTATGAATAATATAGTTACACCCTGTGCAATGTGTGTTGCTGTAGGGCACCATTTTCGGCAGACAGCAGTTCTAGGGGATTGTGGACAGCCAGGAGACTTTCTGGGTGTGATTTGAGCTGTTCGAGGTGGGCGGTTGTTGCTTACCTCATTTTTGACAAGCTCACTGGGATTACTGGAACTCCCCTAAAATTTAATATGACAATTGATGAGAACCACTGGGACAAACTAATATGATAATTGATAAGAACCATTGGGACAAACTAACAGGACAACTAACAGGACAAACTAACAGGACAACTAACAGGACAATTGATGAGAACTATTGGGACGAACTAATGTGACAATTGACGAGAACCGCTGGGACGAACTCTCCTAAAATTTAATATAACCCCACAGATGATATGATGACTTATATTGGGACACTGTGATTAAGACAAAGGCTATAATCTCGCATGCAAATGACTTTTATTCAGTAAATCAATCTTTTCAAATCTTTGACACTATTTTACAACTTTTAAAATAAAGACAGTTGCATGCATGCCCGGACATCAGGTAGGGCCACTATTTATTGCTACACTATCATATTAAGACTTGACATGTTTTATTGCTCTCCTTTGCTTTCAGTTGCTTGTCGCTCGAGTATGAGCAGGGGTTTGGGATAGTATAGCCAAGGTTATGTTAGATTATAAACTTGTGGGATGTTGCGGTGACCGCGGACTGTAGGCGGTCGGCCGGATGTTTATCCTTGCATCAGAATGGGGTTGAGTCTGGTCTATTTTAGGCATCAGCAGGGGATCGGGTTTTTCTCTAGTGGATGGTTTTTCCCACTTATTGAGTACTATGGCATCAGATCAGGGTTTCTTAGTGGATGGCTTTTCCCACTTTGATCATAGTCATGATCCAGTCCTGCTGTTTACGACACTTATGATACTTATTACTGAGGTACTTTTACTCGTGTGGGTCGCTCCCCTCGAGTGCCACTCCGGAGTGTGTTACAGGCAGGCTTGAGTCCTTGAGACTCTCATTCCCTATCGGTGTTATGCATTGGCCAGCATACCCGATTTGGCAGGCAAGGCGCAGCAGGCAGTACCAGTTTTACTGGTGGCATAAGATTGGGTTTATTCAGGCAGGCATGTTAGATACTGATGCATACATACAGTCATTCCTTTTGGCACTGCATTTAGAGGCATGCTAGTGGTGGTTTCCCCTTTATTCAGCAGTTCTGCTTACAGCTTTACCACTTTTTCCTTTCTGGCCTCTAGTAATCCTAGTGGGTGCATCAGAGTTGAGATTTTGCCCACTAGGGGAGGCTACTGGTTTATCTGGTAGTTCTCACCCCCATTATTCTTTTCTGTTTCTTTCTTCTTCTTTATTTTGCAGAGTCGTCTGCGGGAGCTGCTAGGCTATCAGCGGCTGATAAAGGTAAGGGGATCGTTGAGTAGATAGATCTCCTGGGAGACTGAGAGCTGTAGATAGACGTTGTACCCTTCACTCAGACTGTGATATTCTCCTTTTATTTTGAGTCTGGCTTTCGCCGGCTGGTTGTATTATTTTGGTGAGCTGGGAGATTATTGTATATATTACAGTTTATTTTTAGTTCCAGTATGAGATACTATGTGGTTCTTCTACTTCAGCTCTGTATTATGCTCTTTTATTGTTCATATTATATCGGAGCAGGTTACCAGCGCTTCGTGTACTCGGGAAATTCGGTGTGCACGGCGGATCTGTTGGCGAGCCCGGGTTCCGGGGCGTGACACATTCCCCCTTAAGTTTGTTTATGCATACCTATCATTTTCTTCCACAGGATCTTCATAATCTCGAAGTAGTTTTTCCAACGTTGTCTTGTCTGAAATTAAATTTTTGATTTTGTAGGCCTGAACGTTGATGACGTTCTTTAGAGACTTGTTCTCCATGTTCACCGCCATATTCTCCTTCTCTAACGAAATAATTGTTTTCTCTAAATAAATATTTTTTTGATCAAGAGAAACCATACCTGTTGTAGTCATAAAGGCAAAATGAGCCACATCTTGTTCCGCCTTCTTCTTAGTCTTTTTCACATCACCCATGTAACATGAATTTTCAAATTCGACAAAAGAATAAAATTCTGGATCATGAATAGGTCCTTCCTGATAAGTGCGATATATTGTGGAAGGAATATCTTCTTCTTTTGACAATATTCTTGAAGTAAATTTTTATAAGAAACTCTCACTATTGCTTTATTCTCCATTTTTTTTTTCTTTTACTTTAACTCTCCACGATGTGTAAACATATATAGCCATAAAAAGGTGTCTCTTTTCACATCCAAAAGAAAAGACACCTCTTTTCATATCAAGAGTTAAAAAATAACTTTTCACTTGTAACCAACTTACAAGTGCAACGGTCCAAAAAATTGCACCGGTAAACTTACACGCAACGGTCAACAACTTCTATGTCCCAGACAACAATACACAACAATGCCCACGTGTTAATTCCACCAAAAAATATCCTTTTAACTAATTAACACTTCTCGTAATAATTAGTCTTTACTACTTCGAATTCCAAGTTTCTCTTTAAATTTTTGAAAAATTTCAGATTGTAACGGTGTCACGCCCCGAGTTCGAAAAATAGCATCTAAATTTTTTTTTTATATCAGAGTTTTAAAAACCAAGCCAGGGCTTGACAGACCGCCACATATATAGAAGAGTTACAAACCCCCTTGGAATTGAGTCTTTTCTATATATGCACGACTAAACTTTTGCAACAACATCAGAGTAACTAAACTACGTATAACTAAACCATTTAATTACAACAAGTTATGATTACAATTCTTTTACAAAATTTGCAGAATAATTAAAAGTATCGGCTGCCATGGGTCGATTGCTAACACGGAACCTCACCAACACGTCCCGACATCCCAACACCCGACCGACCTGAAAAATGGTCACCCAGCGGGTGTGAGATACACTGTACATGTATCCCAGTGGGCACGACGAGCCGAGAAATAGCAGATCGTACCTACTGGCATACAATACTAGAGGATAGTAATGATTATTAGGCATGGCAGATATATATCATGGTGCTGTAATAAAATTATGAATAACGTGCTGAGCATATCAAAAATACTAAACTATCATAATAATAGCATGCTGATGTATACTAAACAGGAACTGAGCAATTATAACGAACAGCTAATCATGCATCAACTGATAGAAACAACAAGTACCCAATCAAAACCACCATATTAGTCAACCAGACCTCAGGCAAACTGCCCACCTGGCACCACCTGGCTGACATTCCCCCCCTGGGGGTCACGGGTCGCCACTGCTAACCACTTTACCGGTAAAGAACATCACTGAGGGTAATTACTCCACTGATGTTCGTGAAGAACAGCGATGCGGGCGATCATAATGCAAATGCTCAAGCTCACGGTCCACAGACCGGGTAATAGGCAACAAGCCGGGAAAATCCCCACTGGGATGCAACAGTAGAATGCCAACAGAATCTCAACTCCAATGATCAACAACAAGCCAGAACAATTCCAACAGGAATGAAATGCAGAATATAATCAACAACTACTATAACATGGATCAGGATATATCGATAATCAAAAAGGTGTGCAAACTAGCTAATGACAAAATCCCAACAGGGATGCAATATCAGAAACCAACTGAATCTCAACTCATATGCAGAAATAATCATCAACTACTATAACATGAATCAGGAAATACTGATAATCAGGTATGCAAACTAGCTAATGACCAAGCAGGCATGGCAATGTCCAGAATAATATCATAATAACTGGAAGCAACTAAGATCAATCATGCAAGGTATCATATAATCAATTTTACAGATAAGGATCATATAGCAGAATGAAACTGATCAATAAAAAGGCAGGCTCAAATTACACCTAGGCTACAAGAACAGGGGTCCAACCAATACTATACCCCAGAGGGCCGAAATGATAAAGCCCGGACCGAAGATAAACCCACCTGTCGTTTGCAGGCAACTAAACCACACCGACGGAATGCTCGAAGACCTGAGTCAAACCGTGCCAACCTGAATCAAAAATACTGATCAGGGGAAACTCAAACCCAACCAACGACTCACCAAGACCCGAATAGCAGAATCCGACTTCATCTACAGCGTTGGAACGTTCCAACAATAACACTCGACGATATCACTTGGCTAATTACAACCTTATGGTAATAAGATTACCAAAATGCCCCTCCCGGGAATTCCTTTTGGATTTCCGGAAGACTCGGGCTTTAACCCTTTGCCGCTGGCTCAACCAGATTCTATTGGGACTCAACAGTCGGCTAGGCGGAACCGCCGCAATTACCCGAATTGCGCGATTGCCGCCGGGACGCCGTTAAATCGACGATTTTGCTGATTCTCGGACCGATAACCGATTTTCGCTCAACGGGAGCCGATGGATTCCTAACGAAAAGCTTATGAATCATATACACACTGCCCTAGGCAGCACATACTGTTACATTTGCACTTAGACCCTTTAGGTTTCCAAAAATTGCACTTTTATAACTAATTGAGAGCCGTTTTCGCTCGTTCTCTTAATCGGGATATTATTTTTACAAACCGTCACCTCCAGTAGGTGACCCTCGACTCGCTGAACACCGTGCTCACCATTTGACAGCAGCACGGAACCCGAGGAAATCTTTGGGCCATAACTTACTATACTAACCTAGCCTTAAGGCATTTTAAATTCTTCGGCTCGACCAAACTGAAATCTAACGCGAGCATCGCGTCCAGTGACCCCAAAATAGCCAGGAGCTCACTGTCACAGCTTCGCAAACAGCCCCAAATAGACCCAAGGCCATCTAGCCTTCCTAGAACTTCAACTTGCTCCAATTTGAAATCTAACAGTGAAAACTTAAAACCAACTTGTTCATTTATCTCTGGACAGCACAGGGACTCAGAGGCTTGCTATTTAGCAGCCCAGAAACTGCTGGATCAAAAGATCCCAACCCCTTGCTCTCTAACTTTACAATCCTTGCTCCACACACAAATCCACACTGACCACATTTGATCTGAAGTAAGCATCAAGCTCAGGGGAAGAAACTTTAATATTCAGCTCGAAACCTGAAACTAAAATTTTCTTCATTGAGGCATTTTATCAAACACTTGGTGTGCACACTTTCTCAACACACAAGCAAATGAATCCCAAGCTAGTTCTCTGCAGAGGGGCAACCTGGGGCTTCCTGAGATGGAGGGAAATGCTCCTCCAAGTTGCAGAAGATTTTCCCTGCAACTTGGATCAAACTTCTCTCTCGGATTGGCCGGGAACCAAGGTTGAAGATGAAGCTAAAGCTTCGAAAATGGTGACCACTCATCCGAAAGTTCTGGGACTCAACCACTTGCACCAACAGGTGCTACATCACCCCACGAACATACCTGAACCCATGCCCGGCGACAGGACACGGCGGCGGCGCGGCGGAGCAAAACTCGGTTTTGAGCTTCACCATCTCTAATGGTGGATTTTCTCCAAGGCTGCATAGAGCCCATGCAGGGGAATGGATAGATTTTTCTTGGTCCCAGAAAACTTCCCGACTACTCCCCACCCGCCGGCGACGGCCGGAAGGCCGGCCACCGCAAAATGATCCCAACTCGGGTCATCCATGGCACCCCCACATTTGGGCTGCATGGATGCCATGCAAATGAATGGATGGAACCTAAATGATCTCAGGAAGCTTCTTGGCCAAGTGGCCGGAGGTAGGGAGGCTTGCCGGCGCCGGAGCACAAAGCTCGGCCAAAGTGCAAAAACCCGATAACTAGGGTTTCAATCTGCAACGTGGTTACTCAACCAAACTCCACCAAATTTGCTTGAGATTATTCTCATCTTCTACAGTCTTTTTCCATCATTTTAGTTTTTCATTTGGTCCATTGGTTGCGAAGTTTGGCCGCGGCGGAGCAAAATAGGGTTCCGGCGAAGAAGTTTCCTCTGCCGGCAACCGGCCATGCATGGGGGCTCGAGGCTTTGCAGGGAGCATCCTTATATCCTAAAGAATCTACTGCTAGTGGTCTTGGGTGCTAAGAAACCGAGGTTGAAGAGAGCTTACCTTGCCGGAGTTGGAGAAGAAAAGGAAAAAGCCGGTATTCTTCTCCGGCGTTGCGCAACCGCCAGCAAGCTCGGGTTTGCTCACCAGACGCAGAGGATCACTCCAGGGACTCCACAAATCAAGTTGGAGCAACTTTGCTCCAACCTTCACTCTTCTCTCTCTCTCTCTCTCGAGCTCGGCCAAGACTTGAAGTGTGGTGTCTCCTCGGCCACCACAGCACCCAGGGCTTGGTCTTGAGCATGCAGAGAGGATCTGGATGCTTCGGAATCCCTCCTGACTCCTCGTGCACACACCCAAGGGAGCCCAAAAGCCAATTTGGCTTAAATGCATTTTTTTTTTTTTGCAAATTTTGCAAAGAACCCCCTAAACAACTAACCTAAAGCCCTAAGGTCCCTGCTGTAGGTGACAATTGCACCCATAACCCTCACCAAGAAGCCTCATTAATTTTGGTATATAAAATATTAGGGTTTCTTCAAAAATACCCATTTTTTCGGCATCTTTCACGCATTTCGAGACAAACGGTTCGTCGAATTGCGAAACGGACTTCGCCACGACGTCCGGCTCGTCGACACCTTTCAAGTAGCGCATTTGTTTGCTTGATTCGGCGCTCGAATAAAATCTCGGGCCATAAAGTTCTTTATGTTGTAGAACGACGCACGTATTTCGATGCATCCGGATCGCCAAACGTGAATTCCGTCAGTGCCATTGCGCTCAGAACGTCAAAAATAGCTAGAATTGACTACTCATACCACTATATCAGGGGTCCAGACGGCGAAACGGCCGACGTTGGTCGAGAGGGGATTAAAATCAGGAGTTACTATTCACAACTTAAGTTGTGGGGCCCGTTTTTTCTTCGCTGTTTCGCGGAAGATCCGATCGTTGGATCGAAGACATGTGAATATCAATTTTCCTTGTTTCGACGAGACGTTCACACTGGTGATATCGGATTTTCAAGATCAGGCTCCGATTAAAAGTCGATATTTTTAGGGCCACAATTGCACTACTAATTATCCATTTTTGCTATTTAATTAATTTTGAAAATTATATAAACTTAAAATCTTGTTTTAAAAATCATGGTTACTACAAACGGCTTAGTAAAGATATCTGCTATTTGATCCTTAGAGTTACAATGAATTAATCCAACATGCCTTTTCTTTACTTCTTCACGAAGAAAATGATACCTTGTGTCGATATGTTTGCTTCTGCCATGATGCACTGGATTCTTAGATAACTCGATTGCTGATTTATTATCAATATATATCGGGGTAGGCGAATTTTGAGTATAACCCAATTCTTGTAATATGTTTCTCAACCAGATCGCTTCACAAACTCCCGATGCCGCAGCAACATATTCTGCCTCGCACGTTGATAAGGCTACAATTTGCTGTTTCTTAAAACTCCATGTGAAAGCTGTAGAACCCATAAAGAAGACATATCCCGTAGTGCTTTTTCTTTCATCTTGATCTCCAGCCTAGTCACTATCTGTATATCCAACTAATTTTAACTCTTTTGATTTTGAGTAGTGTAATCCATGACCAATAGTACCATTTATGTATATCAAAATCCGTTTTGCAACTTGCCAATGCGATTCCAATGGATTTTCCATATATCGGCTGATTAATCCGACTCCATACATTATTTCTAGTCTACTTACTGTTAAATAGCGAATACTTCCTACTAGACTTTTGAATAGAGTAGAATTAATTTTTCTTCCTATATCAATTTTACTGAGCTTCGTTCCACGTGCAACGGGTGTGTTGATATCTTTACTATGTTCCATTTTAAATTTCTTCAAAATATTTTCAGCATATCTCTTTTGAGTAATAAAGATTCCACTTTCATCCTATTTGACTTCAATACCCAAGAAATATGACATAAGTCCTGAATCTGTCATTTCAAACTCTTTTATCATGATACTCTTGAAATCATTAATCATATCTTTGCTAGATCCTGTGATTAGTAGATCGTCCACATACACGCCTATGATTAAAATATCTCCTTTTTTATTTTTATTTTTCTTGATATATGTCGCACACTCATAGGGACATTTATAAAATCCAATCTTTTGAAGATGATTATCAAGACGAGTATTCCAAACTCGTGGTGCTTGTTTTAAACCATACAAAGCTTTGTTTAAACGATACACTTTATCTTCCGCACATTTTATTTTATAGCCAGGAGGTTGTTTAATATAAACTTCTTCCTCAAAAAAACCATTTAGAAACGCCGACTTTACATCCATTTGTGTACTTCCCAACCATAAAAAGCAGCTATTGCGAGAATAAGTCACACTATATGTGAGGTCCCGGAATCCCCCGCGCAGGGTTGCTGGTTGTTGGGCAGCTTTCGGTCGCCGTTGGGGGTGTTGGTGCGCGTGTTGGGGGCCCAGAAATGGATTTGTGATGCAATTTGGGATTTGCTTGCATCACTGGAGGTCTGCGTGGGTTGCGCGCAATTTGGACACAAGTGGTGGACTTCGGGCTTTAATTGAGACCCCGTGGGAAGTTGGAGGACCCGTCGGGTGGTCAGAAGTGATTTCGCGCGATTCAGATGTCAAAATTAGACTCCGGGTGAAGTCCGGATAAAAGTTTACCTCTCCGGTCGCCTTCGGGAATTTTTAGAGTTGGAATTTGGCAAATCGGACTTTAAAAATGGACCCGGCGCGAAAATCGGATCGAGTGGGCATTCGGCAAATTTTCGGGTGAGAATTTGGAGAAATGGACATCGTTTTTGGATTCAGCGCGCGAAATCGCTAAGGATGGACTATTTATTTGTTGGATTTGGAGTCCGGTAGACGTGCGCGTTTTTCGAGGCATCGCGGCACGTTTTTCGAGGTGGCATGTGGATCCCGAAGCAGCTTTTGGCGGCACGGATCCCGAGGGCACGGCAGGCGTACGGTCGCGACAGGGGCCACGCGGGCGCGCAGCGCGGAATGCGCAGGGGCCGCCACGTGGCGGCCCCCCGTTGGCGCCCGCGCGGGCGCGGGGGCACGCGCGCCCGTGTAACGGGCGCGTGTCCCGCGCCTGCGCGTGGTGCGGTGCAACGCGCCCGTGTGGCGGGCGCGTTGCCGCGCGCCACGTGGCGCCCGGGCGCGTGCGTGAACCCGGCGCACGCGCCCGGTTGTGGACCGGCCGGTTGGGGGGCTCCCATTGGTGGCCGCCGTGCACCGAGCCTGTGGACCCGCCCCGTGAACCACCTTCTCTCTCCCTCCTTTTCTTCTTCTTCTTCCTCCCCGCACCGCATTTTCTCCCTTTCCTTCTTTCTTCTGCACCCGAGAGCGAGAGGGAGTGAGGGAGGGGGATTGCGTGAGGTGCGGCGGCGCGTCGTGGACCTCGTTTTGCGTGCGAGGTCGCCCGGCGGAGCGTTTCGGCGACGGCGGCGCTAACGGGTAGGTCCCGTGTGTTGGTTTTACTGTATTTTTGTACAGTTTTCGGGGCGACCTTCTGGACTGTAATTAACCCTCTTGCTCTTTTCTGTGTCCGGCACCGTGCACCGTTTTGCGTGCGGACTCCGTTTTGCGTGCGGTTTCTGGCACCGTGCACCGTTTTGCGTGCGGATTCCGGCGCCGTGCACCGTTTCGCGTGCAGACTCCGTTTTTGGTGCGGACTCCGGCAGCGTGCTCCGTTTTGCGTGCGGACTCCGGCGGCGTGCTCCGTTTTGCGTGCGGACTCCGACGGCGTGTCCCATTTTACGTGCGGATCGCGTGGAGGCCAATTGCAAGTGTCTAAGAGCAATTGGTGGCAAATCGAGGTGGGTGGCCTTATCTCCAAGTTTTATGGACTGTACAGTATTTCTACTGATGTAGGATTATGCATGATAGTTTATTTCATTGTGTAGTATGCTAGATTGTAGGAATTGTTATTCCTTTTATTATCTGTTGATACAGCTATCTTGGAACTTGACCTAGCACCCCCGTCATATGTTGCATGTGTAACCAGACCAGTAGAAAACCCTCACTTGGGCTAGGGTTAATTATGTTTAGACACCCACACTGTTTTGCTATCCCTGGACATAGTGTTATCCTCGCCCGGGTAGTGGGCCGAGAGGTCGGGATTTTCTTTTAGTGTGGGATGCGTTTGCACTCGTGCTTGGGAGCAGAGTGGAGTCTGGTAGTTGTAGCGGGTTGCTTATCTGTGCCGGGAGCCGTTTGGGTATACGGTAGTCCCGAGAGGTCTTGTTTCCCTGTTGCACAGTCGTGGGAGAGAGCCGTTGAGTAGACGGTAGTCCCGGGCCGTCGAGTATCTTCCGGTCCGTCTTGTTGGGAACCGTTGGGGTTGACGGTGGTCCCAGGTCGTTGAGTGGTGTCCGACCTATTTTGTTACCCTGAGTTGTGGGTCGTTCCTGGCTGTGGAGTATCTCCAGCCAGTGAGCCTTGTGCTGCGAGCCGTTGGTGAGGCTAGCGTCTCGTGTTTCGAGTTAGCCGAGCAGCTGAGTCGTCGAGAGTGCTCCGACTGTTGTGCGAGGTATTTGGGGATCTTGAGCCCTACCGTTCTGTGAGTGAGCGTGGATTTTGACTAGCCTGCATATGCCTATGTTTGATACTCTATGCCGCGCCGTTCTACTCAGTTGGAGTCGCGTCCTGAGATGCCGCTGTGGATACGATGGTTGGCCTGTTGAGGCAGTCTTCCGCAGTTGAGGCAGCGATGGGCCTGTTGAGGCAGTTTTGCGCGAGGGATGAGTTAGTAGGACAGGACGCCCCACGTAAATCCCGTCCTCATGTGGATGTGTGGTAGTGGGCAGGAGCGTTCCTAGTCGTCGGGCGCAGGCTTGACTGGACCTTTGAGGTAGTCAGTTCGTTTGGGTCGTTTGAGCACCTTGGGTGCGAGTGGTCTCTTTTACTTTCATCTGTTCCACTTTTGAGTGTCTGGTTAGAGGCATGGTAGCTGTAGAGTAGTTTCCAGCTTTTCTTTCAGATTTCTTTGCCTGTTATCTTTCGCCTCTAGTAGACTTGGTGGGCAGACCGTTGGGCTTGTTGACGGTACCCACTGAGAACTACTGTGGGAAGTAGTTCTCACACCCGTCGTGGTGTTTTTTTTCCCAGGGACTTCTTCTTCTGTTCCTGTGCTCCTGTTGCTGATCCTTCGGACCGAGGCGAGGGAGTCGCGAGCTTGTTCCCTACCCGTCGTTGGAGTGTAGCGGTACCCCCCTTCAGAGGAGAGCTTCGGTTGATAGTTTACTTCTTCTTCTTCTGTTGAGAGACCTTTGTAGAGAGGTATAGTGTTGTACTTTATTTTTCAGTTTGAGAGACTGATGTGGTGAGGATATTTTCTTGTATCGAGGGGTTGTACACTGATGTACTTTTTGGAGATATCTCCCTTTTGAGTTCTGTATTAGAGGATTTTGTATATGATAGTATTCGGGGAGATGGATATTGTATTTATTTCAGTTGTACAGTGTTTGGACTTCAGTTTTAGTAGTCTACTTTCAGCTCTCTGATATCTGTTTACTGTAGTTGGTTCTTTCTGCAGGTTAGACGCTTCGTCTGTACGGCAGTTTCCGTACAGATGGCGGATCTGTTGGCGTGCCCGGGTGGCAGTTTCCACCCCGGGGCGTGACAGATTAGAGTGGTATCAGAGCCTAGGTTGTAGGTCGTGGTGGACTTAGAAACCCTAGGCTTGTGGTTGGACATTAGGATGACTACATGAGAGTCGTGACTTATAGCGAGAGTCTTGATTGAGTTTTACCTCTCCCAAGAGACGGGATGAGTGTTTGGCATGTTTATTCTCCTAATCGATTATGTTGGTTGCAGACAACATAATGCTATGGAATGGATGACATGTCTTAGACTTTCGCTGGATTGGGTCGTATGGTTGTTGTGTCCAGACGTTTGTAGTTGTGCAGTGGGTTGCGATACCCCTGAGACGTCGTGTTGTGAAAAGGACACACCCCGCCCTGGCTGAGTACCAGGAGGGCGTATTCCCTGGCTGAGTTACCAGGAGGGCGTATTCCCTGGCTGAGTTACCAGGAGGGCGTTTTCCCTGGCTGAGTTACCAGGATGGCATTTTTTCCTGGCTGAGTTACCAGGAGGGCGTTTTCCCTGGCTGAGTTACCAGGAGGGCGTTTTCCCTGGCTGAGTTACCAGGAGGGCATTTTTCCCTGGCTGAGTTACCAGGAGGGCATTTTTCCCTGGCTGAGTTACCAGGAGGGCATTTTTCCCTGGCTGAGTTACCAGGAGGGCGTTTTCCCTGGCTGAGTTACCAGGAGGGCGTATTCCCTGGCTGAGTTACCAGGGGGGGGCGTTTTCCCTGGCTGAGTTACCAGGAGGGCGTTTTCCCTGGCTGAGTTACCAGGAGGGCGTATTCCCTGGCTGAGTTACCAGGAGGGCGTTTTCCCTGGCTGAGTTACCAGGAGGGCGTTTTCCCTGGCCGAGCTACCAGATGGATAATTATCACTTGCCGAGTTACCAGATGGATAATTATCACTGGCCGAGTTACCAGGAGGACATTTTGCCCTAGCCGAGTTACCAGCAGGATACTTTCCACTGGCCGAGCTACCAGATGGGTACATAGCCCTGGTCGAGTTACCAGGTGATTGCTTTACTGAGACCGAGATGGTCTGACTGGACGCCGAGATTTGGGGGCATCGAGTTCGTCCTGTTGGACTACTAGGAGCTCGGTTGTTGACTTGGAACCAGTTTCGTGCTTTGCGGCTCAGGACCTTCTTTCCTGCCAGTGTAAGCAGAAACTGGAAGGGGATCTTAGACTCCTGCAGCAGGGGAGTCGACCTCTTTTGGAATTTGTTCGCGAGTTTGGCGATTGTCGAGCCGTGTACCCCATGTCGCCTGGATGAGGCCCAGGAGGTTGAGCTAGTTGAGAAAGGACTGCATCGGAATATCTATCACTTGGGGTATTCTCGGCGAGTGCCGACGTTAGATGCAGCTATTGAGCATGCTTAGCGGGTTGACCGAGGATCAGTGATCATGTCAGAGATAGACGGAGCGCCAGGGACCAGCTCCGGGGAGAGGCATCCAGTGCCGCCTGAGTTTGGACAGTCGAGAAGATCGAGACCCCGGGGCCGCCACGATCCCAGTCTGAGGGTCGTGAGTCTCAGATGAGACAGAGACCAGGAGGTTTTCCGCGGCCGATGTATCAGCAGCAGCAGCGGGATGACTGTGTCCTTGGCGGTGGGCTGCATTCTGCGCCGTAGTGTGACCACAGGCAGGGCACAGATCATGGTCTTGTCCTAAAGCGGGGTCATCAGTCGCATTGGCAGCTTCGGCTCCTCCTCCTCCGCTCTTCCAGACAGGCGGAGTTTCGACAGGTTGGCCAGATAGTTAAGGCCACTTCTTCGCGGCAGTCCGACGGACGACCACCCCGAGCGAGAGCGTCTATGTCGCACAGGATGAGGATTCGGGGGCAGCTAGCCACGTGGTGGCAGATATTAATCTTATCTCCCCTACACGCACTCGAGCGTTATTTGTTACCTGAGCATTGCATTCTTTTCTTCTGTGGGGCATTTGCATTGATGTATGGGCTAGAAATAGGACCCTTAGCTTGTGCTCGTGAGGTTCAGATACCTGATCACGTGTTGCACATAGATGGGTGTTTTTGGTCCTGCCCAGTGCAGTTGGGGCCCTGGTTTTTGCCTGTTGATCTTTTGGCCCTTCCTCAGCTCCGGAACTTCGAAGTAGTGTTGGTTATAGTACTGTGAGGATCTGAGGCCTTGATGCTTGAGTGATACCACACCGTTGATACACGGTGGTGTTACCACACCGTTGATACACGGTGATGATGCCACGCCGTTGATACACGGTGGTGATACCACACCGTTGATACACGGTGGTGATGCCACGCCGTTGATACACGGTGATGATGCCACACCGTTGATACACGGTGGTGATGCCACGCCGTTGATACACGGTGGTGATGCCACGCCGTTGATACACGGTGATGATGCCACACCGTTGATACACGGTGGTGATGCCACGCCGTTGATACACGGTGATGATGCCACGCCGTTGATACACGGTGGTGATACCACACCGTTGATACACGGTGGTGATGCCACGCCGTTGATACACGGTGATGATGCCACACCGTTGATACACGGTGGTGATGCCACGCCGTTGATACACGGTGGTGATGCCACGCCGTTGATACACGGTGATGATGCCACACCGTTGATACACGGTGGTGATGCCACGCCGTTGATACACGGTGGTGATGCCACGCCGTTGATACACGGTGGTGATGCCACGCCGTTGATACACGGTGGTGATGCCACACCGTTGATACACGGTGGTGATGCCACGCCGTTGGTGCACGGTAGTGATGCCACGCTGTTGGTGCACGGCAGTGATGCCACGTTGTAGGTACACAACGGTGAGAGTTTTTGGATGATTCGGACTTTTGACCGCGAGTTTTGGGCATCAGCTTTATGATCGCCTTGCGAGCCAGTTTTCAGTCCCGTTCACCGACGGTTTGGTCCCCGTCAGGGTGTTCTTTGTGAGTTGAGGGATCGACTTCGACCCGTGGGTCCGTTGGGGTCATGTTAGCATGTTGAGCGACCAACTGTGGCACGAGATTGTGTCTCTTGAGGATCCCTTTTAAGGGTAGCCTGCAGTTGAGTAGTCCACTCGGGTGGTTTTGGATCGGGAAGTGACCGAGTGAAGACCCCAACTTATTGGATTTCCCTTCCTTATTGGACGAGTCTGCGGGTATGCTTCGGGTCGTCTTGTTGAGGGTGGCACCATGTTGTGGTTTGGTGCGTATTACACTTGTGGTTATTTCAGTTTTTCCCCCAGCCTTTTAATGGAGCCATTGGTTTTTCACGTCTCAGCTCAGTAGTGATGTGTTTTTCCTCGCCCGTGATTACTTGCCCCTTTGAGATCTGTGATTATTGGAGTACGAGGGACGCCCGTTGCAATTTCTGGCTCGAGAGATGAGAGAATTGCACATCGGGTAATACCGTACTTATTGTTGTTGTTGCGGAGTAATCACGAGGAGCGAGCGGGGGAGCTGGAGGCGTATTGTTAGATACCTAGCAGTGGTATTCTTGACTCCTGATGGGCTTGATCTAGTTTCGAGGACGAAACTTTCTTTTAGTGGGGGAGGATGTGAGGTCCCGGAATCCCCCGCGCAGGGTTGCTGGTTGTTGGGCAGCTTTCGGTCGCCGTTGGGGGTGTTGGTGCGCGTGTTGGGGGCCCAGAAATGGATTTGTGATGCAATTTGGGATTTGCTTGCATCACTGGAGGTCTGCGTGGGTTGCGCGCAATTTGGACACAAGTGGTGGACTTCGGGCTTTAATTGAGACCCCGTGGGAAGTTGGAGGACCCGTCGGGTGGTCAGAAGTGATTTCGCGCGATTCAGATGTCAAAATTAGACTCCGGGTGAAGTCCGGATAAAAGTTTACCTCTCCGGTCGCCTTCGGGAATTTTTAGAGTTGGAATTTGGCAAATCGGACTTTAAAAATGGACCCGGCGCGAAAATCGGATCGAGTGGGCATTCGGCAAATTTTCGGGTGAGAATTTGGAGAAATGGACATCGTTTTTGGATTCAGCGCGCGAAATCGCTAAGGATGGACTATTTATTTGTTGGATTTGGAGTCCGGTAGACGTGCGCGTTTTTCGAGGCATCGCGGCACGTTTTTCGAGGTGGCATGTGGATCCCGAAGCAGCTTTTGGCGGCACGGATCCCGAGGGCACGGCAGGCGTACGGTCGCGACAGGGGCCACGCGGGCGCGCAGCGCGGAATGCGCAGGGGCCGCCACGTGGCGGCCCCCCGTTGGCGCCCGCGCGGGCGCGGGGGCACGCGCGCCCGTGTAACGGGCGCGTGTCCCGCGCCTGCGCGTGGTGCGGTGCAACGCGCCCGTGTGGCGGGCGCGTTGCCGCGCGCCACGTGGCGCCCGGGCGCGTGCGTGAACCCGGCGCACGCGCCCGGTTGTGGACCGGCCGGTTGGGGGGCTCCCATTGGTGGCCGCCGTGCACCGAGCCTGTGGACCCGCCCCGTGAACCACCTTCTCTCTCCCTCCTTTTCTTCTTCTTCTTCCTCCCCGCACCGCATTTTCTCCCTTTCCTTCTTTCTTCTGCACCCGAGAGCGAGAGGGAGTGAGGGAGGGGGATTGCGTGAGGTGCGGCGGCGCGTCGTGGACCTCGTTTTGCCTGCGAGGTCCCCCGGCGGAGCGTTTCGGCGACGGCGGCGCTAACGGGTAGGTCCCGTGTGTTGGTTTTACTGTATTTTTGTACAGTTTTCGGGGCGACCTTCTGGACTGTAATTAACCCTCTTGCTCTTTTCTGTGTCCGGCACCGTGCACCGTTTTGCGTGCGGACTCCGGCACCGTGCACCGTTTTGCGTGCGGACTCTGTTTTGCGTGCGGTTTCTGGCACCGTGCACCGTTTTGCGTGCGGATTCCGGCGCCGTGCACCGTTTCGCGTGCAGACTCCGTTTTTGGTGCGGACTCCGGCAGCGTGCTCCGTTTTGCGTGCGGACTCCGGCGGCGTGCTCCGTTTTGCGTGCGGACTCCGACGGCGTGTCCCGTTTTACGTGCGGATCGCGTGGAGGCCAATTGCAAGTGTCTACGAGCAATTGGTGGCAAATCGAGGTGGGTGGCCTTATCTCCAAGTTTTATGGACTGTACAGTATTTCTACTGATGTAGGATTATGCATGATAGTTTATTTCATTGTGTAGTATGCTAGATTGTAGGAATTGTTATTCCTTTTATTATCTGTTGATACAGCTATCTTGGAACTTGACCTAGCACCCCCGTCATATGTTGCATGTGTAACCAGACCAGTAGAAAACCCTCACTTGGGCTAGGGTTAATTATGTTTAGACACCCACACTGTTTTGCTATCCCTGGACATAGTGTTATCCTCGCCCGGGTAGTGGGCCGAGAGGTCGGGATTTTCTTTTAGTGTGGGATGCGTTTGCACTCGTGCTTGGGAGCAGAGTGGAGTCTGGTAGTTGTAGCGGGTTGCTTATCTGTGCCGGGAGCCGTTTGGGTATACGGTAGTCCCGAGAGGTCTTGTTTCCCTGTTGCACAGTCGTGGGAGAGAGCCGTTGAGTAGACGGTAGTCCCGGGCCGTCGAGTATCTTCCGGTCCGTCTTGTTGGGAACCGTTGGGGTTGACGGTGGTCCCAGGTCGTTGAGTGTTGTCCGACCTATTTTGTTACCCTGAGTTGTGGGTCGTTCCTGGCTGTGGAGTATCTCCAGCCAGTGAGCCTTGTGCTGCGAGCCGTTGGTGAGGCTAGCGTCTCGTGTTTCGAGTTAGCCGAGCAGCTGAGTCGTCGAGAGTGCTCCGACTGTTGTGCGAGGTATTTGGGGATCTTGAGCCCTACCGTTCTGTGAGTGAGCGTGGATTTTGACTAGCCTGCATATGCCTATGTTTGATACTCTATGCCGCGCCGTTCTACTCAGTTGGAGTCGCGTCCTGAGATGCCGCTGTGGATACGATGGTTGGCCTGTTGAGGCAGTCTTCCGCAGTTGAGGCAGCGATGGGCCTGTTGAGGCAGTTTTGCGCGAGGGATGAGTTAGTAGGACAGGACGCCCCACGTAAATCCCGTCCTCATGTGGATGTGTGGTAGTGGGCAGGAGCGTTCCTAGTCGTCGGGCGCAGGCTTCACTGGACCTTTGAGGTAGTCAGTTCGTTTGGGTCGTTTGAGCACCTTGGGTGCGAGTGGTCTCTTTTACTTTCATCTGTTCCACTTTTGAGTGTCTGGTTAGAGGCATGGTAGCTGTAGAGTAGTTTCCAGCTTTTCTTTCAGATTTCTTTGCCTGTTATCTTTCGCCTCTAGTAGACTTGGTGGGCAGACCGTTGGGCTTGTTGACGGTACCCACTGAGAACTACTGTGGGAAGTAGTTCTCACACCCGTCGTGGTGTTTTTTCCCCAGGGACTTCTTCTTCTGTTCCTGTGCTCCTGTTGCTGATCCTTCGGACCGAGGCGAGGGAGTCGCGAGCTTGTTCCCTACCCGTCGTTGGAGTGTAGCGGTACCCCCCTTCAGAGGAGAGCTTCGGTTGATAGTTTACTTCTTCTTCTTCTGTTGAGAGACCTTTGTAGAGAGGTATAGTGTTGTACTTTATTTTTCAGTTTGAGAGACTGATGTGGTGAGGATATTTTCTTGTATCGAGGGGTTGTACACTGATGTACTTTTTGGAGATATCTCCCTTTTGAGTTCTGTATTAGAGGATTTTGTATATGATAGTATTCGGGGAGATGGATATTGTATTTATTTCAGTTGTACAGTGTTTGGACTTCAGTTTTAGTAGTCTACTTTCAGCTCTCTGATATCTGTTTACTGTAGTTGGTTCTTTCTGCAGGTTAGACGCTTCGTCTGTACGGCAGTTTCCGTACAGATGGCGGATCTGTTGGCGTGCCCGGGTGGCAGTTTCCACCCCGGGGCGTGACACTATATCGAGTCGGGCTACCGGTGCGAACACTTCTTCATAGTCTATTCCTTTTTCTTGTTTATATCCCTTTGCGACTAGTCTTGCCTTATGTTTTGTTATTTGACCATCAGCATTGTGTTTGATCTTATATATCCATCTTACTCCAATAGCTTTATATCCAATAGGAAGTGAAGTTAGTTCCCATGTTTTATTTTTCTCTATTGCTTTAATTTCTTCATTCATTGCAGCGCGCCAAAC
Organism: Tillandsia leiboldiana; assembly: GCA_029204045.2. Classification (NCBI taxonomy): domain Eukaryota; kingdom Viridiplantae; phylum Streptophyta; class Magnoliopsida; order Poales; family Bromeliaceae; genus Tillandsia; species Tillandsia leiboldiana. Next base: position 5,945,920 of record CM055079.1, read on the forward strand.
ATCCTTTTGTAGAGCCTCTTCGACAGATAATGGTTCTTCGTCGAGATGTAAACAAAATAAATTCTCACTATCAATTACATCCGTCTCATTGTATATATCTTCGAGTCTTCTTAATCTGAGCGGACTTGAAGAACTTGAAGGAGTGAATGGTGAAGTTGTCGGTGTTGAGGTGTCATTGTTATTTGAAACGTTTGCGGTTTCTTCAACTTCCTGATCTATTATGTCTTTTCCTTTTTCTTCCGAAGTCCAATTCCATATGGCATTTTCGTTAAAAATAACATCTCTACTCATAATTACTTTCTTGGTAATATGATTATAGAGTTTATAGGCTTTAGAGTGCTCACTATAACCAGTAAAGATACATTTTTTTCTTCGATCATCTAACTTTTTTCGTTTCTCCTTAGGAATTTGTGCATAAGCAATACATCCGAATATTTTGAGATGTTGAACTCCAGGTTTATATCCACTCCATCCTTCTGCTGGTGTTATATTTTTTAGACTTTTAGTTTAGTTGGACTCCTATGAATTAAATATACTGCGCATGCAACTGCTTCTGCCCAAAATGACTTAGGTAAAGCCTTCTCTTTGAGCAAACTTCTTGTCATATCCAAAATAGTCCTATTTTTTCGGTCAGCTATACCATTCTGCTGTGGGCTATATGCCGTTGTGAATTGCTGTTGAATACCTTCTTTAGTGCAGTAATCTTTAAATTCTTTTGAAGTGTACTCTCCTTCTCTGTCAGATCTCAGTATCTTTATTTTCTTTCCACTTTCTCTTTCTACCGTAGCTTTATATGTTATGAAAGTAGAAAATGCGGCTGATTTTTCTTTGATAAAATACACCCATACTTTTCTAGTATGGTCATCAATAAAAGTAATAAAATACTTATTTCTTCCATGAGACTCAGAAAGAGGACCACAAATATCAGTGTGAACTAAACTTAAAGGTTGTGTTGCAAATTTTATTTTGCTACCAATAAAAGGAAGTCTTGTTTGTTTTCCAATTATGCAACCTTCACATACTCCATTTAAATGTTCAATAACAGGAAGACCATGCACCATTCTTTTAGAGGATAGTAACTTTAAACTATTGTAATTTAAATGCCCGTACCTTAAATGCCATAGCCTTGATTCCTCTTTAGCTTCAAAGTGATATCACCTTTCAATTTCTGATTTGATGTTTATCGGAAACATTCGATTCTTCGACATGCGCACTTTAGCAATTATTTTGCCATTCTTATCTTCCAAAGTCAGAGTAGAGCCTTCCATATATACGATATATCCTTTCTCCATTAATTGTCCGATACTTAGTATATTGCTCTTCAATTCTGGCACATAATATACGTTGGAGATGAATTCTTCTTCACCACTCTTTGATTTGAACATGATTTTTTCTCTTCTTTTAACAAGTACTTTTGATGAATCACCAAATTTCTCGTTGGCGTCAACAGTCTCGTCTAGTTCAACAAATAGTTCCTTCCTTCCACACATATGATTTGAAGCACCGGAATCTAGAAACCATACATATTGTGGATCTTTAACTTCATCTTGGCAAGCAAGTAGTAGTGATGTTTCTGCAACTTCAACTTCAACTGTACTATCGATGTAATTGTTCACACCTTCAGTATTTTTATACCAGCAATCTTTACTATAGTGGCCAAACTTTTTACAATTGTAACATTGAATGTTCGATCTCGTACCACTGAACGAACCTAGACGATTGTTATTGAGTCTATCTCTTTTAGGACCATATCCACGTCGTGTATCACGACTAGCATTGTAGCTTTTCTGTCGATCATTGTTATATCTCTTTTGATTCTTATATTTATTATAATTATTTTCTTCACGATTTTTGCCCTTTCTACTGTCTAGTTTCAACTTTGACTTGAGTGCCTGATCAGTCGACTTGGCTTCAGACACTTTTTGTAGTCTTTGCTCATGTACTTGGAGAGATCCAGTTAATTGGTCAATAGAAAGAGTACTTATATCTTTTGACTCTTCTATCGCAACTACAATATGCTCAAATTTTGATGTGAGAGAACGAAGTACCTTTTCAACAACTCGTACATCTTCGAGTTCCTCCCCACTTCGCTTCATTTGGTTGACAATTACCAAAATGCGAGAAACATAGTCCGCTGCATATTCGGACTCTTTCATGCGGATTGCTTCGAATTCCGCTCGAAGTTTCTGTAGACGAATCCTTTTCACTTTGTCATCTCCTTTAAAGACTGTTGCAAGAATATCCCATGCCGCTTTGCTCGAAGTTGCTTCGGCAATTTTCTCGAACGTTGACTCCTCTACTGCTTGGTAAAGATAAAAGAGAGCCTTTTTGTCTCCCTTTCTTGTATCCTTCAACTCGTTTCGTCGAGCTACAGTTAACACGGCTTCTTCTTGCTCTGTTTGTTCTTGATATCCATTTCTAACTAAATCCCAAAGGTCTTGAGAACCAATGAGTGCTTTCATTTGAATGCACCAATTCTTGTAATTATCTTTCAATAGTTTTGGGATTCGTGTTTGGAGAAGTTGATTAGCCATTTTTGATAGAGTTTCTTTCTAGAAACTTTCAACCTGGCTCTGATACCAATTGTTGGAAACCTTGGACTATCTTAAAAGAACTATATAAAATATTCTAGATAAGAAAGATCAATTTATTTAATAGAACTTGCTACAAATACCATCCAACTGGATACACTACAACACAACACATATCCTTTATATATAGAACATGAAATAATGCAATTTTTCACGAAAAGAACTAGCACCTTTTTACGAACAAACACACCTCTAAACAAAAGGACGCAACCCTATAAACACAACCCTATACGAAGAGATACAACCCTATACGAAAGTAAACAAACTTATAAAGTAACAATTGTTGTGTTTGTATTGTTATTCAGACGATTCTTGTGAGTTATTCGTTGTACGAAGAGATACAACCCTATACGAAAGTAAACAAACTTATAAAGTAACAATTGTTGTGTTTGTATTGTTATTCAGACGATTCTTGTGAGTTATTCGTTGTATATCGGAACGACGATTTTTTATATATTGTTATTCATTATATATTCGAATGGTATTATTTATCTTAAATTTTTAATAATCAAATTTTATAAATTATTTTTATTAAATTTTAGTAACGTTTTAGTAATCAACTTTATAAAGTTTTCATACTAAAATTTTAGTTCTCCCTAAATTTTTAGTAATATCATAATATTATTATAACCCACTAAATTTTTAAATCAAAATGCAAAACATAACAAGCATAAAAAAAAGCATAAACATAAAAGCATATTTATGCTTTTAGCTATTTCTTTTTTTTCCTTATTTACACATTGTATTTATGTTAATATAAAAAATTGAATCAACTGTTATTTTTGTTAATATAAAAAATTAGATGTTATTTGTATTGTTATTTATGTTAATATAAAAAATTAGATATTTATGTTAATATAAAAAAATTAGATAACTACTTATTCACACGATTTTTATTTTATTCGTTTAATTTTTATATTATTTTATTCGTTTAATTGTTTAATTTTTATATTATTCGTTGTATATCTGGATAATTTTTTGTATAATATTATTTATTGTATATTTACGATCGTATTATTTACCCTAAATTTTTAATAATTAAATTTTATAAATTTTTTTAACTAAATTTTAATAAATCAACGTTATAAATTTTTTATACTAAAATTTTAGTTTAGTAATATTATTATAATACTATAACATCAAAATCGCTAATTAAAAATACAAAACAATATGCTTCTAGCTTATTTCTTAAAAGAATATTTCTTTTTTCTTATTTACTGATCAACTAAATCAGTAACCATTGATCAAACATCATAATAAACCATCATAATAATGTAGCATCAAAGATTGAAAACAATTTTTTTTGAACCTTATAGAACTAGCTAGCTACCATTCTTCTAATTATATAAGTTATTTAACCCTTATAAATAGTTAGGTTTTTGGCAGGAGCTGACTGTAGAGGCCAACAAAGACAGAGTAAAGAATTCGGTCCTTGGCGCCGGTCCGGTGAAAGTCATTGTGCCGACAGAAGTAGGCGAGACACTTCATGTTGAGGTAGCCGAGGGTGCCGTCGAGCAGCATAAACAACCAGTTGATGTCCCGCTTCCTCTTCGGTATCGCCGGCTGCATCTGTTGCTTCCCGCACGACTGGCAGTCTGAATAATTCTTATTCAGACAGCTCGGCGCGCGATCGTTTTTGTACTCCTGGATCTTGCTGTACAGCGGCTTCACGTCCTCGTTGAACTTGGAGATCAGATCGTATGCAACCTCCTTTTGTTTAAATAAATATAACATTTTCAAGTTCTAGAAGATTTCTAAAATAAACACCATTTTCATTCAAATTTAAAAGATGTAGTTAGACAAATAATAATAATAATAATAATAATAATAATAATAATAATAATAATAATAATAAATAGTTATCATTATTATAATTTTAAAAGTAATAATTAACCATCACAAAATTTAAAAAAAAAATAAAATAAAATAAAAAAATTTGAAGAGCACGTTTGGAAAAAAAAAATAGATTTAATAGATTCAAATAAAGCTAAATAAATAAGTAAAACTACGGAATTATATATATATATATATATATATATATATATATATATATATATATATATATATATATATATATATATATATATAGTCCGACTAGAATACTATCGATAGCACCAAATAATTGGTGCTATCAAATTTTCAGCCGTTAGATGAAAGATATGTAGTAGGAATTATAGTGGCCCCCTAAAATTTTTACTATTCAATCAACCACCTAGTAAATCCTAGGGGGCCATTATAATTCCAACCGCATATTTTTTCATCCAATGCTTGATAGCACCAATGACTTGGTGCTATCGATAATATTCTAACCTAATTATATATTTATTTATTTATTTATTTATTTGAATATGTAATTAGTAAACCAAATATATTAAACTGTAATTACGAAAAGTTAAAGTCGTTGGATGATCAACCTTGCTGGCTCCGCAGCTTCGACAGAAGTATTCGCCTTCAATTTGGGTAATACCATTAGCAACGAGCTCCTCGAGAGGACGCACTGTGGCGCGACGGTCTCCGGCCCAGGGGAACCGGCGAGGAATCGTCTCCGTCCGCACCGGCCTCTGCTGCTTCCTCACCCTCCGCTGCTTTCTCGGCTGCTGCAGTTCCAACTGCATAGGCGACTTCGTCCGCTGCTTTCTCGGCTGCTGCTGTTCCAACTGCATAGGCGGCGGCTGCTGCTCCAACTGCATAGGCGGCGGCAACAGTTCCAACTGCATAGACGGCGACGGCGGCGGCTGCTGAGGCTGTTCGTATGAACTCTGCTGTTCCAACTGCATAGGCGGCAGCAACAGTTCCAACTGCATAGACGGCGACGGCGGCGTAGACGACGACGGCGGCGGCGGAGGGTTCCAACTGCATAGACGGCGACGGCGGCGTAGACGACGACGGCGGCGGCGGAGGCTGCTGCTGAGGCTGTTCGTATGAACTGAAAAGCGACAAAGAAAGCTCCAGATCCATCTAAACTATTATTATTATTATTATTATTATTATTATGATTATAAAGTAATAACGATGCATATATATATATATATATATATATATATATATTCGCAATAAGTAGGGAAACTTCGGGGAGAGAAATATAAATTACATCGTATTTATATATACATGTACATATAGATATATACTAGGTGTAAGTTGTTGGAGTTGCCATCAAGTTGTTACGCTCGTACAGAGGATAATATTGAGAGGATGAAAAAAAAAAAAAAAAAAAAAAAAAAACGCGGGTACTAAAAAGCTGGGCGCGCTCCCGCCACGGTTTTAAATTTGGGTCGACGTTGACCGGTGAGTAAATTTTATATTTTGGCCATTTCCGAAGGTGGTTGACATATTCAAAGCAATTTTTAATATTATCATATCAGATAATTAAATTTAATCGTAGCTTGAATTAATTTGCTCTCCCAATACTAATATTTGCTTTGAATATACTAATTTTTATTTTTAGTGGTGATAATGTCAAAAATAGCCTAATGTTTTACGCTAAATTACAAAATCCCTCACTCACCCCGACGTTAATTTTGTTTAAATTTGAGTACTTTATTTTGCCATTGGACGGACCCAAAAAATATATATATAATTGAGGTAATTATTGAATTTGAATATTCAATTTTAATGAAATAATTTTACATATGCGTTAACCCGGCCTATAATTAAGCAGCTATGTAAAATTAAATATATGTAAGAGATTTTTTTTTCATAATTAAATCTATAAAAATTGGTTGTTTTCATAAAATATTACACCCAAATTTGGCAACCATAAAAAATGTAAGATTCAAATTGAAGCAAAATATTATGTTACGAACAGTTGATACAGAGGCTATTGTGTAAATAAATAAATATTTTGTAATTTAGAATTTTTATAAAGTTTTTTTAAAAAATAATTTTTTAATTCCATAATGTAGGCCATGAAAATTACATTTGTGTGCTAAATATATTATATGTCAATTTTTAATTGTGTCCCTTTCATGGAGAAAATATATTATCTCTAGTTTTTTGGTTAAATTATTTAATTCTAAAAGAGAAATAGCTTAGAGTGTGTTTGAAACTCCGTGAAAGTGGGCCAAAATGTAATTTTCATTATAAAACACTTTTCAACTTGTTTGGTTTGGCAAAAATTTAATTTTAATTTTAGATACTATAACCCTGCTTGTAGGGGTGTCAACGAGCCGAACATGAGCGAACTGGAGTCGGCTCGTGTTCGGCTCGTTTAAAAAACGAGCCGAACACGAGCTGGCTCGTTTAAATATCGAGCTGAAAAATTCGGCTCGTGTTTGGCTCGTTTATTAACGAGCCGAACACGAGCTGGCTCGCGAACAACAAGTTTAATTTTCATTCCTACTATTAGGTGTAAAATTTTAAAAAAATTTAAAATTTAAAATTTTAATCTAATAATTAAAATTTATAAAAAATTGATAGTTTAAAATCTAAATAGTAATATATATATATATATATATATATATATATATATATATATATATATATATATATATATATATATATATATATATATATATATATATATATATATATAGCTAGATTGGAATACTATTAATAGTATCAAGTTATTGGTGCTATCAAGTTTTTAACCGTTGAATTAAAAGATGTGTGGTTGAGATGATAGTGGGCCCATTGGGTTTAATAGGTGGTTGGAAAAATAGTAAAATCTAACGGATAAAAATAATTAAATGAGTTGATCTAAGGGTAGAAAACTTGATAGCACCAAATGTTTGATACTATCGATAGTATAGTAGCCGGACTATATATATATATATATATATATATATATATATATATATATATATATATATATATATATATATATTCGAGCGGTTATCGAGCCGAACACGAGCGAGCTGCCCCCAGCTCGTGTTCGGCTCGTTTATTAAACGAGCTGAAAAATTCGGCTCGTGTTCGGCTCGTTTACTAAACGAGTGATTCGATCTCGAGCTCATTTCGAGCCGAACACGAGCTGGCTCGCGAACAGCGAGCTGGATTGCCACCCCTACCTATTTGGAACAGGGATTGCTTGGGGATAAGGGGATATCCCTCTTATCCCCCAAACATATCAGGAATTACGAGAATAACTTGTTCCAGTACTTCTGGTATAAGTGAGAATTATTGTTTCTACAATAAAATCTCACTATATTTTTCTTTCCAAAATTACTTTCACTATATTTTTCTTTCCAAAATTACTCCCACTATATTTTTCTTTTCAAAATTATCCTAGCACGCATCCCGAGGCACAGCTCCTTTGCGTCGAGGCGACATCTCCTTCTCCCTTGATTTGGATTTTATTTTATTTATTTTTTTTGAATAATATGATAAATAATTTATTTTTTTGAATAAAAATATGATAAATAATTTATTTTTTTATAAAATAGATCAAATAAAATATTAAATTAAATATTATTTTCATGAAATATAATTTGATTTTGATTTTAATTTTGATTTGAATTTTATCTTATTTTTTATAAGACTTTAATCTATTAATTAAAATAAAGAAATTAAAATTTAACAAACTTTATCACATAATAAAGTTTAAGGGCAAAAAGGTTATTTAATCCAACTAAAACTCTTTATTTCTCTTATTCTTCATTACCATATCAAACACAAAATCTCTTATTTCTGTAACTATCTTAAACGTTTTTTTACATTAATTTCGTACTTTATATTTATCCCTGGTATAGCTAGTATTGTCTTATCTCGTTACCAAACGGCCTAATAAAAGGCTTCCAACTAAAAGGCATTTTTATATATTGAACATTAGATATTGTAGCATACTAATTGCAACTTTTTTTAAAAAATATTATAGATCACATCTCAAATCATTTCGTATCAAAGTTCTTATTAGGATATGATTGTTAAGATCCTAACCATTTTCGAAAATAATATGATTAACGAAACTAATTTTAATATAAACAAATATATCTATAAAATATTGTTTTTATTTGCTGATTAAAATAGACTAGATTTAGTAAATATGATGGTTACGAATTGATAGATACGACTTAACAGAAAAAAGGAAAAAAAAGAAAAAACTCAGCAATATTTTTAAAATTAAGCCAAATTAATAGGTCACGTGTTACTGGTTAACTCTGTCGGTGGTTGATTCAGCGAAATTAGCGTAACGTCATAAATATTTAATTATTATTTTAAATTTATTACATAAAAAATATATATTAGTATTTTAGTATCATACTTAATTATAAAATACTAATTTCTAAACCAAATATATAAATTTTAAAGTTTCACTTCTTATAAAACTGATATGCATTAAAAAAAAAAAAAAAAAAAAAAAAAAAAAAAAAAAAATCAACTATGTTAATTTTAAACTATTGAATTTTAATATGACTAAATAAAAAAAAAAAAAATTGGTGAATTTAATTAACACCGAACCAGCTCATCGATTTGGTGGTTCAACTGTAATGGTTAAAAATAAATTTTTTGATTTATCCAGTTTGAAAATTTGAACCAAACTACTTTACATATTATGATTTAATTAACACCAGATCGGCTCACCAATTCGATAATTGAACGGTCGATTCGAATTCGAATGATTTAAAATAAATTTTTAATTTATCCGGTTCGAAAGATTGAACCAAACCATTTTTCAAAATGGAACATGATCAGACTTTAGATCATTGAAAGTAAGTTCAACCATCAATTACTACACTTTTCTCAATCTTTTGAATTTCTATCACATACTGATACAAAAATTTACCAATAATTATTGTCAAGAAACTAACCCATGCAAATATCCAATATCAAACATGCAGTACATTTTCCACTCACATGAGAAACCCGAACAAAGTTTTCTCTTTTTTTTCCATTATACCCCAGAGATGAGCAAACTTTGGCAAACAAAGAAATACATTTTTTCTTATTTACCCCCTCGAAAATAATAAATAATCTTTTTAAGCAATTCGGTGCTTAAATTCTCGGCAATCTTTTCCTCATCCTCTGTTCTTCAATTTCATTCATCTGATCAGAGAGCCAGAAGATTCCTTTATAGCCAAAATATGCGATCAAAACCGCAACAACAAATAGCAGCATTATTAAGAGACATCTCCGAATGGTTTTCTTGATTTCCTGGGAAACAAATGCTTAATTTAGCTATGTAGTTTGGAAAAATACTGGGGTTTTGATTGAAAAAAAAAAAAAAAAATTATGTCACTAACCTGAAACTTTGAAATCTGCTTTGTTTCTTGAACCCGCTCACGTCTCTTCCTCCGTTTCGGCACGTCTGCAGCTTCTACGACGGGGCTCTATGGAAAAGTACAACAAGTAGTCAGCCCACAGGAAACAGTATCAACATACTTCATATATATGTAAGAGAGAAATTGCTTGTATGCACAGAATTAGAATGAACTATTCTTCTCAGAAAAGGGGGACTCGTACTTTCGGAAAAGTTTTGTAAATAATTCTATACCTACAGAGGGCACAAATTGTTCAAATTTAAGATGACATTCTAATCAAGCGTAAACATTCATGCTTGTTTGGTTCCACTCTTTGAACAGCTTTTCTACTTCGCAGAACAACTAAAAATCATTTGGTAAATTAAAAGTCTGGAGCTTTGGCTGTGGCAAGAAGCTGAAATAAATCTCTGGGCCCCAAAAGCAAATGCTTAAATTTTAAGCTTCATGCAGTGAGGATCTGCTCGGAGGCTTCCGGGAAAAGGCTCTCAGTGTTTGTTGAACGCTCTACTCAAACAACACTTCTCCGATAGCTCCCGTCAGGCCAAACAGGCCCTCAAACATAAATAAAATAGCAGATTTAATATCCTTAAATTTGCGACTTTTCCTTGTCAAGAAAAATCGAGCTCGTAAGTTTGTTTTTCTAGAAGAGATATAATCCCATGCCTAGATTCACCTCTGCGAATTAGGCAGAGACGCTAGAACAAATAACCAGATTTATGTTTTTATCACTAAGCTCTCACAGAATTTATTCCATCTACTCATCATCTACAGATTTTAAGCACACGTAGATTTGCAATATGCACAAATTACAGCAAAGCAAACAGATGCCCTTCATGTAAGCACATACCGAATAAAAAACAAAATAAATTGTCCAGGTGCAAAAACAGGCGCATATTGAGCCTGGACATTATTGCATTTATGTATGAAAGTTGTCAGCTTGGATGTTGCTTGTTGATTAATTAAATCTGGAATGCATGGAATAAAAATTCTCCTTTTTTTTCACCTCTTTGGTTCTCTTTAATAAATATTGCATTTTTAAAAAATTCTCATTTCAGGTTTCTTCTAATACAACTCTTACATTTAATAAATATAAAATTATATTTTAATGCAATATATTAGGAAGCATCAATCACAGCCAATAACAAAAAATATAACTTAGAAGCAAATATATCTATACCTTGATCTCATTAGCTTTGCGGAGATGCAATTCTGAGTCAACAACCTTGACTTTTCTTCTGCAATCTACACCACAGGGAAGCAGACCAACTCCGAACTGGCTCTTAGATACATCCTTTGGATCGCGACCGGCATTTCGATATGCTTTAAAAACATCTTGGCATAGCCACTCCCTTTTCACAGTATTACATGCGCATCGGACATTGACCTTACAAAATAGCATCAAATAAATAGAGAAAATGAATAATTGGATGAAACGGGACCACTTGATTGTTTTCATAATACAAATTAAAAATGTTCAGCATGGCTTGGCTTTCAGAACAGCTCCTCTCCATCAGAATGCAATGACCTTCAAAAACACTAGTGCTTGGGAAACAAATAGTTTGGAGCTTCCTGCCATAGCAAATAACTAAATCGAGCCCTTGGGCCCAAAATGTGAAGCTTCTGAATCTACTGCAGCAAAATGCTCTACAAGATATTTTAAAGAAAAATTCTAATATGAAATGCTGTTTCACTAGCACATATTGCAGTTCAAGGAAACTGCATAAACTTCACATACAAGATCTAATGTTCTACATTTAAAAGTTTCTGAAAATGTAGAAACAATATAAACTATCTTTAATAGGTGAACGTGGGCACAATTATCTCTATAAGATCGACCTGTTTAAATCAAGAAAGAAGATGAAAATAAGCAGAGTTCTTTGGGCATCTGTATACAATAAACATCAAAAGTATTAATGTCTGGCACATATTGAACTTCGTTTTGGTTTGCAAGCTGCAAGGCGGAACTCATCTTTATATGATTTTGTGGACAACATACAGCAGGAAGGTCGTCTTTAAAGGGAATTATTAGTCATTCACTGACAATGGTTGTTGAACATGAGAAGTGTGGGCATTCCAGCGCAGCCATTTTATATTGTCGAATATGAGCATCATTAAAGAGATGGTTCTCTAGCTAATTGGAATAGTGACAAGAATTTGTCCAATAAACTAATCCATTAAATTAATATAGTGTGGAATAAGTAGGTTGGAGATTAAAGAATATTTGGAATTTAAAAGAGATGGTTCTTCAACTGCATTTACATATCTACTACTCAAAATTAGCAAGATAAACTGACTTGCATAGAAACAAAGTAAACAAACTAGATATTTAGTCAAAAATTAAACACGGTAGAACAAAAAAAAATGTTTTTGTAAATTTGGGTGACCTCGTGCAAAATAGAAAATACCAGAGATCTACCTTTTTCAAACACCGATCCGATGATGGGCACTGACCAGGATGACAAATTTCAGAACACAGGTGTGGGCAGTTGGGCAATTTCCTGCACCAGAATTCAGGTTTGAGAACTTCTTACCATAAAATGGTTTACATGTAATTCTAGTAAAGAGGTGGTACTCTCATAGTGAAGTATGCAATCGTGAATAAGATGAACATTGTCATCATGTTAAAAGAAGCTATATACAGCAAACAAGTTAACTGTAGACATCCATAACAAAAAGATATCGTCTCACAGCTCCTGTTTAAATAAAGAGGAAAAGTGGGTTTTTATCTAACATTTTATAGGTAGAAGTGTCAAAGCCTCAATAAAGTGAAGTAATTTAGAATAATCTAATGTTTTTCAAAGAGAACGGGAAAGAAAAACTAAAAAAAAAAAAAAAAAGATTAAAAAAAGCTCCAATGCTGTTGGATGTATCGAATATTCTCCAGTTTCCTCTTTATTCCATTTAGGTAATTGTACTTTCCACATATTTACTAAATTGGATTTTGCTGGAAAATCTGTTTTATCCTGCATTATTTGTGGGTAGAGACAGAACCCAACTTCCTCATTGCAATTATTGCAGCAGCATCACTCTCTTAGTTCATTTGGATAGAGAGAAGAGAAGAGAAATAGGGGCACAAAGTGCAACACCCCCTGCAGTTGACCGACCTGGTCTGGCGTAAAAAATAACTATATTTGGACATAGAATTCCATCTGGAAAATTGTTCCAGATTAAATTATTTTGTTCAGATCTTTAAATCCGGAACGAGTACAAATAAGAAAATTTGGACAAACTTAGTCAACAACCTGGTTTTACACTACAAATTTAAAAAAAGTTATATTATACTAGGTTATCTTTTAATTTTAAATAATTTATTTCATAAATATATACGAAATGTCTTTAAGACTATAACTAGGGGTGGCAAAAAACCAGGTCAAAACCAGGTTAGACGAGTATTAGTGATAAAAAAATGTACAATGTGTCCCGACTCAACCTAGACCAAAATTTTGGAAAACAGATTCTGTCTGAATTTAGACCTGGCTTAAAATCAAGTGTTCGAATCTGAATTGGTGTGATCCAATTTTAAGCTACAATTCAAAAAATTAATAATGTATTAAATTTAAAATGAAATTGTGTATTTCAAAATAAAAATATCATAATTGTAGAGACCTTTCATATAACTTTTTACAACAAACTATTTTAAAAATTAAAAAAATAATAATTAATTTTAACTTTATCATTTAAATAATTAGTGTTAAATTGGGTTGTTCCCTAGTTTGTCTGAATTTTCATGCCCAGACCGGATCCGAATTTCAAGTTCATACAAAAAATAATTTGTCTGCACACAATTTTCCAAACAGAATTCTTTGTCCAACTTCGGTTATTTTTTGAGTAAGACGGAGCCGATCAATCGGTTTGAGTCGTATTTTGCCACCCCTAATTACAATATGTTCAAATTTTAAATACACAAATTTCAAATTTAAATTTTTATTCACTATATTTATTTTTTTTGGGAATTTGGCTTAAAACCGGGCTTAACCATACGGACACCTAATATTAAACTAGGTCCAAATCTAGACACAACATGTTGTCCGAAATTCGGGTCCTGGTCAGGTTCGAACACATCAAATATTCATTATCCCTAATAGTTGTCCAACCGAGTTTTGATTCGGACCTGAATTTTTCCCACCCCTAGAGGGGTAGATAGGAGAGAATCCTTTCTATCATTTGGGTTGAAACTTGAAAGGAGAGAATAAAAACAGAAAGAAAACGATCTTCCATAAAAGATATATTTCTTTTCTCTCCAAAGTGAACGAGTGGATGACAAAAGAGACACGAAATTGCAAGACAAAAGTCCCACATTTAACAAAAAATGTAAGTTTTAAGCTGCTATGATATTTCGCCCAGCATTTACTTTACTCTGTATGCATCTCAACATTTCTTGTAGAATCATTTAGTATAGTTATTTCCTTTCGGTGAGTTAATTGCTCTTCTGATTTCTACTTTTCTTCACTTTGTTTCTACTATTAACAAAGTATAATATTTCAAAACATGAGCTGAGGAAGAATTGGAAAACACTAAATGCCGCTACATAGAAATAAAGCAAAAGCAAAACTTCGCAAGAGACGTTCTTTGTACTGATACTTTGGTCCAAATTTCTAAAGCAGCAAAATCTATGGTAGCAGCCGAACGCACAATAGTGTGAAGCAAATGCAAAAAAGAAAACCAGAATCAACTAAACAATATACAATGTACAATCAAAATTGCAACTAGAAAATAGCTACAAGAACCATCTAAGAATGAGAAAAAAATGGAGTACAACTTACCTGTGGCATGGGCCGCTACATGTCCGTACTCTCTGTTGCTCCTCATCACTCATGCTATTGTAATACAAACACTCGAAAACGTGCACCATGGCACCACAATGGCATGCTCTTTTTACAAGGACTTTGCAAGGAGGGCAGTTATCCGAATGGCACAAAAAAGGGCAAGGATGTGAGCAAGAGGGCTCCCTGTCCTGAAAGCAATTGGAATCAAACTCAGCAATTTGATATGCTTTGCAAGTAATAGTTCCGCAGAAAACAAAAATAACCTCTAGTTCTTTCATTAAACTAGGGTTTTCTCAAAACAAGAGAGTCTATGAAAGGAAGGTCCTTTACATATTTATCCTTGTATAGTTGTATAAGCAATGCTACTCATACACCCCAAAAGGGGTGTATGATGCACACCCCACCCATCCAAGGGTGGGGTGTCCTCCGCTAGTCACTTCGAAGTGACCAGTGAAATTCACCCCACCCTTGGATGGGTGGGATGTAAAATGTACACCCCTTTTGGGGTGTACAAAAAGCATTTTCCTTTTACATAAGTTTCCTTATTTTGATTTGGGAAGTTGTCTAATCCAATTAGTGGGGAAACTTGGATGCAATAGTAAACATATTTTAGAGGGGCATTTTTTGTAAGAACAATGGAATAAATGTAGAGACTATGCACCAGCTCAGCCCTGCAGTTGGGCACTGCTGTCTGAATAGTGCTATTCGGAAAAGCATTATCCTTCTAACAGCTATTCCTAGCAGGAGCAGGAATTCCAGATTTGATCTTTTGATTTTGCGTCTTGAAATCTGATTTCAGTTTTCCACCATAACAACAGATCCAAACTTTGTAGTAGCCAAATGCTTTATCAAATATTGCTACAGCAGTTACAGCTGATAGCAGAAGCAAAAGTGGGCAAAACAAGCAGCAAATTTTTCAAATTTTTTAAATG
Organism: Tillandsia leiboldiana; assembly: GCA_029204045.2. Lineage (NCBI taxonomy): Eukaryota > Viridiplantae > Streptophyta > Magnoliopsida > Poales > Bromeliaceae > Tillandsia > Tillandsia leiboldiana. Next base: position 5,961,405 of record CM055079.1, read on the forward strand.
CATATATGAATGCTCACATTTTAGAGCATCATATATATATTAAGATAAATTTGTAAATAGAAGCAAATATCTCAACAAAGAAAATTGTAACCTTTTGACAAGGGAGGTGGCATTCTTCACAGGGCTCAGCAAGTGGACTCTGAGCATTGAATGGCAAGATGATCGATTCTTGTTGATAAGAATTTTCATGCTTTTCATTATGGTCTAAAACAAACAACTGACTCTTCAAAACATGACATGATTTCGTGCAGTAATGATTGCCACAGGGAAGAAAGCTGCCACATAAGTTCTGACACGGAAATGGCTTCTTAGTGGAGCACACCAACTGAAAATTAACAGCAAATAATGTCAGAACAACGCAATATCAACTTGTGTGTTTATTAGAGGGAGGGAAGGAGGAAGGGAGAGATTGTAACTAACTGGACGCTCTTCACCAATATGCTGGCCGAAGCATGACACTAGAACAATTTCTCGACAAGGTGGACATGGTGATCCAGGTGTACATTCAATGGGCCTTCCTATTCTCTTTTTCTTTGGTTTCAATGTGAACTCTGGGTTAGGAGGAGGTATAGGACCATGGCACCTACATTATATAAATAAAGTGAAGCAAGAGAACTAAAAGGACTGCAAAACAAATTAAATTGGACATGCCAACTGTTATTTACGTATTAAAATCCTTGCTTCAAACTCCGTACCTTTCTTTACACGTGTGACCACAAGGGAACTCCTCCCCACAGGTCATTCGGCAAGGTGGGCAAGCACCATAGTGGCATTTGTGGGGCTGGAAAAAGAAAATGGAGATGTCATGAGGCAAAAATTGAATCGATTCCTCAAAGAGCCGAGTGATTTCATATGTTCACATAAATCATAAAAGGTAACCCTTGTGGCATATAGCAACCCTTGTCACATGTAAAACCATGAGGACATGAGTAACAAAAAGAGCTTTTACATACATATGCCTGTAAGATCGTATATTATATATATTCTCCAGTAAAACTGGAGTTCCATATAACACCACTAGAAAGTGCAATTTCTTAAAATGTGCACTTTTGTAAGTAGAAGGACATCTATGTATCATATTAAGTTTTGAAGGACATAAATGAAAAATCGGGATGTATGTATGTAATTTAACTAGTTCAATAGGGGCCATATGCATATTTCTCAAAAAAACGAAAAAGAATGACGAAAAAAAGAACATTCATCATACAATTGCTATATTATGACAATATCCAAACATCCAAGCGTCCAATATACATGTCAAGATAATCTGAATGCACTTGCAGGCAGTTCCATATCCATTTTGATAGGAATTCAATTAGAATGCCTACATCAATTTCTCTAAGGGGCAAATACACAGCTTCTAGCAAAAGTTTGATATTTTAATCATTATTGCTATTAAATGAAAAACATTTCTGATGGCATTAGTTTTAATAATGAACTTCACTCTGGAGCAAAAATTTGATGTTCACCATGGAAATTTCTCTCTAGCTCATCAGATCAATGACAGAACAAATGCTGTGCCCAAGAATATACATACTGAAAAGTTAATAGATAATTTCTATCTTTCATCTCCACTGAGAGTACTTGGTGAATGGGCAAAAGTTTGACTTAATCTTGGCATCCGTGTTTTCCATATAATTAAAGAAACAGGTGACTAGACAGAACGAACAGGAACAATTGAATAATTCAGCGACACGAGGAGACTTATCAAGAAAGCTAAACATCTATTAACACTCCATATAAGATCATTTCCTTGTTGCTATTACACATACAACTAACATCGCTAGAATAGTTTTAAAAAAAGAATCAAAGTAGGACACATTAACAAACTAGATACTAAAGCGACAAAAGAAAGTGTATCAATCTCTAAACACAAGTGAACAACAAAACTGAAAGCAATGCTGGAAAGAACAATTAAAGAACATTGACAAACTGCATCAGAAGTATCATAGGAGACATTAATGAAACGGGGCGAAAAAGGCAATTTTTACCCGACATTCAGACTTATGCCTACAGAGGCGAGATATAAAGCACCGTTTTGAACATTTTGGAGGCTTCTGATTCTTCTCAGTCCCACATGGAACCTGGTAATAATAAGGCAGGAAACATTAATGTCAAGATAGTACTCGTAATTAGGCATGAAAATTTTCAAAATGATAAAGCAAACCTAGTCAACTTCAGTTCAAAGAACAGTAATAAAGCCAAATTAAATCATCCGCAAGAAGATAAGCAACCAAATTGGCAAAAGAATATGTCGAATACAGCATTCTTGAACAATATTTTTCAAAATCAACAAACCAAAATTCATTAGCAAAATTAGTTAGCAAATCCTAAGATCTCCGAATGCATGACTTGGATGTGGGTTAAAACTCAATAGAAACATTACTTCTCTAAGTTCACACATGCCAAATTGCCAATTGTTCCAATGAATCAAAATTAGAAAGGGCTGAAATACAGAAACCCACCCTAATAAATATCTAATATGCACTTTACATCTTTTAAAAGCCTCTATTTCACCCCCCTTAAAATTTAATGTTGCAGCACTTAACTCAATACAGTTACAATTTCGTCATTATTCCATGCATACTTGTGACTGTAGCAGTGTTGAGCTAAGTGCTACAACTCTAACTTTAAGAGGGCAAAATCGAGGTTTTTAAAAGGCAAGGGAAGAAAGTAGAAAAGTGAATATTTATATGGGGGTTTTCTATATTTTAGCCATTAAAAAAGTATATATTGCCCCACATTTCCCAAACTTTTAGCCAAGTTTCATTTTGGTCCTCAAACTTTCAAGTTAGAGGTTAGACAATCTAAACTCTTAAAAAAGTTTCATCTTGCCAACACATAGTGCATCTGTACATTTAGGCTAAATTACACTTTTCGCCCTCAAACTATAAGGTGCGTGATAATTTGGTCCTCAAACTTTAATTTGTTGCAATTTCTAGGTTAAACTTTTTAAATTGCCGCAATCAAGTCCCACAACCCCATTTAGTTAACTAAAAATGTTGATGTGTTACTAGTGAAAAAGTGGCAATGTTATGATTGATAACGTGACAATAATTAAGATGTCACATAACTTCCGCATCAGTGACATTTAGTCAACTAAATTGGGTTGTGTGACCTAATTACAACAATTTATAAGGTTGGAGCTAGAAATTGCACAGAATTAAAGTTTAAGGGCTGAAGTGTCACGCGCCTCACAGTTTGAGGACCCAAAGTGTCATTTAGCTATACATTATGTATCATATATTTATCAACCTTTTTCTAATCTCATATTTCAAACCTACCATCCATTGAGTTACAATTTTTCCTATTTAGAAATTGGGTAGCTAAATTAAAAGTTCGAGATGGATGAAGGGTATTGATTCATGATGTACAGATAGTCCGACATACATACGAACTAGGTGCAAGCAACAAATTTCATGAACATTTATGAAAGTTTTAAGGATTAAAATGAAATATAGGTGGAAGTTAAGGGTCTCAAATGTCGGACTTAAAAGGTAAAGGCTAAAATTTGAGTTGAAGTGCAATTTACACAATTAAAAATAAAAATGGAGAAAAATTCAAAAATCCTTTCATTAAGTAGGATCTAAATATAATACTAGAATCTAATGAGTGTGTGCAGAGATGTAAATATATTTGTAATGGGCACACCAAATCAACAAATTCTTATGCATGTGCATTCAACAACAGTGATGAAGTCTAACAAAAAGATATATGTATTGGTAAATCATGATTTTGCATAAATCAACCACACCCCCCAACCGCCGCCGACCCCTCAACCCCATAGACCAAAAAAAGGGGATTTTAGAAATTATCTCTCATCTCTCTCTCACACAGACACAGACAACAGAGACATAGCGAAAAAGGTGGAAAACAGTAAATCTCCAGAACCATCAAATTCTCAATCAAAGACACCATGTCTGACATAGACTATTATAAGCCATTATATAGAGTAGCAAAAAAGGTTCAGTTGTGCAACAAAACATAGCTATTGCCAAGTTACAGATAATCCAACGATAAGAATAGCCGTGAGAGTCCATCAGAATTTTACCTCAAAGCGTGTCTCCCCACAATAGCATGAAATGGACACCATCAATGGACAAGGGGAACAAGCACCTCTGAATAGAAAATTGCATACTGGTATCAGTAACAAAATTTCATGTGACAAGCACAAATCATAAAAAGTGTGTAAAGTGTAAATATATTGTTCATTTGTCAAAGCTCCTGTACCCAAAATAATAATTATTGTATAAATCAAACTGTCTTATACATTAATGTGACATGCTACATTCCTATTTAAATATATAGTCATACATATCCATCAACTTCGCAATAAGTCGCTACACGATGAAATTGCTGCAGGTTCAGATTTTGGGAGTGATTTAATGGCGAAGAGATTTTAGGGTTCAAAAAGAAAAACAAGATAGGCATCACTGCTTAGACAGTTGCATCAACTGCTATTCAGAACTGTGCTCCAATCATGTAATAGAAAAAAAAAAAAAACTAAAGGCAATTACTGGACCTTTTAGGTTCACACACTCGTGATAACCAAAATGAACTTTTAACTCTCAATAAACTTTGAACTCTCAAGATAGATTAAGAATTAACATCATTAGCAATTACTGGACTAAAGTTTGTAACTATGGTTCATTTTCAGTTTATTATTCCGATACGGATAAAAGAGACATACAACTAGTTTCTCTTAGGTTCAGATTCAAAAGAAAAACAATGACACATATAGACAAATGATTTGAGTCATCACGTACATTTTGGTACAAGTTTTCTTTGCAGCATAATTAGCACAAGAAAGGAACAATATATACATGCTGAACGAGAACAATATCAAGCAGATGTCAAATATTTGCAAACACAGAATGTAAGAAGACATCTGTAATGGGATTATATACCTGTGACATGGGGAAGGACATTTATGGTTGTTGCATCTAAGCTTCCTGTCACAAATCTGAATATTTGAACTTTTAATTCTTTTGTAATCATGTTAGAGAACAATGGTAAACAAGAAAATTAATGCACAGACCTCCGGACAAGGTGGGCAATCCCCTCCACAGCAACGACGTCTACAAGCATGGCGACCACAATCTCGTACTCGCTGACACTTCCTTTCACAAGTCAAATCTTGATAGCAAGGAACCTATATTAGATTACAGTTCAATTTTGCACCTTCAGCTAATATATGCATGGTCAAACTTAGTGTATTCCAGGAAGAAAATTCTTTTCTAAGAGCATTGTTTCAACTGTGAGTTCACGGCTTCAAACAGCAGAACCATAATAATTAAGTTTCCACTACCTATTTATACTCACTTGTAAGCATGATGATACTTGAACAATGTGAATAAGATGGCTAGTCATATTAAAAGAGTTACAAACAAATCACAACACTATATAATACACCGAAATTATCCTTCATGGAGTAGTAGAATCCACAAAAGAAAACCCATATAGTTGGACTAGAGGCTTAAATCTTGCTCTTCTTATTGTTTTCTATGACAATGCGACCAATGTGTTCTTCAGCTTCTTGTTAAGTATTGAAATCATAGTCACATCGATCAACAAAATTATCAGCTTCATTAGAAGGAATGAATAAATAACAACAAAGAGATATTTTCCAGCATCGCAAGGTTAAGAACATTGGAAACTGTAAGCAGCCATTTTTCTCTGCTTAAACGGCTAGACAATGGCATTTTAATCATTTAAACTCGGCAGAAGCTATTCTAATCATTTATACTCGCCAGAAGCTGATAGCCGCCAAGCCTATGCCTTCAAATTATAAATGTACAAAAATTGTTGTCACTAATTCACAAAACAACAACCAAATTGAAGATATTAGATATAGTTTATGTAAACGAAGGAAACCGATACACCGACTGATGTGGCTCACCTCCTTTTTCATGCTCCCGCATCTGCATGACTTGAAAACAACAATCCTACAAGTCTCCACGCACGGCCCACGGTGGCACCTCTCCGGGCACCTATGCATCCCGCAGCCAAGCATCTTCCCGCATGTAGACCCACACGTAGGCACTTGAGCGTCACAGCCGAGCCCAATGTGCTCCTTCTTCCCGCACGGGCACGTCCTGCGCCCCTGAAGCGGGCACTCCCCGCAGGTGCCAGCATGGCAACCGCGCCCGCACTCGTGCCTCCCGCATGCGAGCGTCCCGCCGCACAGCCGGTCGCACTGGAACTCGCGCTCGGCGCAAATCCGCTCTTGTTCTTCCACCCCGCAGGCGCATTTGTAGGTCCCGCGCACGCGGCACGGCAGGCACGGGCCATCGTGGCACGTCGTCGGGCAGCGGTGGGAACCGCAGGGGAGGGGCTTGTTACAGGGCTCGCCGCAGGAGAAGCGCCTGTGGGCGCAGCGGCGGACGTCGGCGCGGCGGCCGCAGAAGCATTGGGAGGAGGCGAGGACGGGGCAGGGGGGGCAGGGGCCGGGGTGGCACAGAAGCAAGCAGGTGTGGCCACACTCCCCAGGGAGGGGGCGGCCGCAGATCTCGCCGCAGGAGTGGGGGAGGATCCAGGGGTCCAAGGGGGGGTCTTCGACCTTTCCGCAGAAACAAAAGTAGGATTTGGGGATTAGGGTTTTGGAGTAGGGGGATCGGCACTTAGGGCATGGCCAGTCGGGGGAGCGGAGGTGGAGGGATTGGCGGGCCCAGGATTGGATGCAGGGGAGGTGGAAGAGGGCGTGGCAAGAGGAGGAGCAGGACCAGACGGGGTGGGAGGGGCGGAGGGGGTCGAGGCAGATGAGGCAGGAGGGGAGGCGGCGGCGGCGGGTGCGGAGGAGGGAGGAGGAGGAGGAGGAGAGGAAGGAGCGGAGCTTGGCGAGGTCGTCGTCAATGGCGTCGTCGTCGGGGGAGAGGGAGAGGGAGGGGGATGTGCGGAGGTAGGAGGCGAAGATAGAGTGCTCGAGGGCAGAGGAGGAAGGATTGCCATCGCCATCGCCATCGCCATCGCCATTGGAGACGTCGGAGGCATCGTCATCGTCGTCGGAGGTGGAGGAGGAGAGGAGGGGATCGGAGGGAGCAGGGGAGTTAGGGTTAGAGTTAGGATTTCGAGGAGGGAGGGGAGCGGTGATGGTGGTGGCCATTGGCCGACGGTGTAGATCTCCGCCGTGCTGGAAAGTGGAGACCGACGGGGATGGAAGTGATCTGTTATTGCCGTCGTTTCGGCCTGCTCCCTCTCACACTCTTTCTCGGTCACATGTAATTTGTTAATTGCACCAGGTGTATATATTAAAAAATTATCATGTCATGCCACTGTCGCGGCACACTGTTTATTCGTCGTGGGGTGCATACTGCTAAATTTTTTATATAAATAAATACAATCTATATATCTATAACTATATATAATTTTTCTTATTTTTATCCTATATCATCATTTTTTTTTATTAAAAACGTAGGCATTATATATATTTTTCATCTCTCCTTATTAATTTTTTCCTACAACTTACATTTCATCATCTTTTCTCATATTTTTTTAAAACATACACTCCCGTACTTTTTCTCATCTCCTGCTCATTATATACTCCCTCGTCTACCCTCTTTTACGTTTCCCCATAGAGAGAGAGTATTTGTGTGTGTGAAGAGTTAGAATAGTCTAATATGTGATATGATATGATCATACGAGAGAGAGAGAGGAAGAATCATGACGTGGACGTGGACGTGAAAGTGGGAAGGATGAGCCACGCACGTGTTACAGACGGCGGCGATGATCCTTCCGCACGTGTGAACGGTCCAACGTGTTACGGACGGTGGCGAGGATCCTTCGGCACGTGTGAACCCAGGCATGTAACGGTACTCACTTCACTCTGCTCGCACAGTTAAATTCATCCTTCAAAAATTTGATAGAAAATTTTATTTGTACGAAATCTTTATTATAAACACTGGTAATAGTATTTTTTTTTTCTCTTTTTGTATTTTTCATGTTGATTACATATCATTTAGATTTAATCCTATTTTTTTTATTCTCAACAAAATCTTCTATATTAAATAATTTTGATGAGTTTGCATATTTAATATTTATTTTTTCTAACTATTATATATGATCTAAAAAAAATTATAAAAAATTATTTTAATAAAATTTATCCGCTGCATCGCGCGGGTAACTACACTAGTTTATATATCATTCTGCTAAATTTTGTAATAGAAGATGCAAGATTAGAATCTAATTTATTGATTATTCTCTATCACTTTTAAAATACCTATGTCTCTAAGCTTATATAAAGATTAGAATCAAGCGGTTACTCTTTTGAATTACTATAGTAATAATTTTTCAAATCTTATAATCTAAAATTTATATTCAATCAGCTTCAGACAATAAATTTTAGTTGTTACCGGCGGATCTCAACGCACGTGGTAATAGACTTTATGATTAGTGTTCTAGATTTTAAATTTCAAATCTAATTATTTTAGATGTTTGATTTAATTTATTTTTTAAAAAAAATAAAAAATATAATAATATGCTACTATCCTCTCGACAAAAAAAAATATTTTTTTCATAAAATCATTTTTACACAACTGTGAGAGGACTTAGGGAGCCTTAACTGTATCTTTATTAAAAAAATACATTATTGCTAGATAAAAATGTAGAATTAAATAAAAGACTAGTAAAAAGTTTAAACTAACCAATAATACTGCACGTAAGAAACCCGTGAGGACTTTTTTTTTGAAATAACCCTCCTAATTTTCAAAATTTACGAAATAATTCTTTCAAAAAAAAAATTTGTAAAAATAATTCTGTTTTCGCCACGTCGGGTGTCCACCTTGAAGGCGCCGAGCAACTCAGCGCCTTCACAAAATTTCTGTGAAGGCGCCGAGTGGCTCGGCACCTTCAGTGCGGTTGGGGACTTGACCAAATTTTCTGAAAATTGACCCAGTTCTCAAGGCACGTATGCGGTTGTAATGTTGCACTAAAGGCGCTGAGTCGCTCAGTGCCTTTAATGTTAAACACTACAGGGGCCGAGCGACTCAGCGCCTTAAGTGTCTTACACTAAAGGCGCTGAGTCGCTCAGCACCTTTAGTTGGAACAACAACCAAAATTTTATATGACTTTAAAAAAAATTCAAATTTATACAACAAATTGCAAACAATGAGAATTGTCATTCAGAATTACGAAACAAATTCACAAACATCAAATTTCACAACATTCATGACATTCAGAAATCACAGTTGAATAACAACCAAAAATGAACATTACAAAAATGTCAATAATACAACATCGACCTCAAAAGCTCAATTTTGAGCACGTCCTCGACCTCGACGTCCTCGGCCATGCCCGCGTCCACGCCCTCACCCACGCCCTCACCCATGGGGAACAACAAGCTCCATAATAGGTATATCATCGAGATGCTCGACTGCTGCCAACTGATCGAGCTCCTCGATGATACCATCCAATCCTGCTCAACAATATTCTGGATCTCCTGTGGCGATGATGACGAGGGACGACAGCGTGAATATGTAGAAGTATATGAAGTCCGTGATACTGGTGGCGGGAGCGACGCCGACGTCGAAGGAAATGTCGTCGGGACCTGAATGGTAGGAGATGGAGATCGTGGCACCTGAAAGAGTGTAAATAGTTTGTTAATTTGAATTTGAAAACTTAATTTGAATTTTATGCTAAATGGTACCTTATGACTCGATGACGCTCCCTCATATGAAGGTCCGCCTGAAACTCTGTCCGTAGGTACAGATGGTACATGCTGTAGTACCATCTGAATATTCACATTCATTTTTGTCAGAGTCCCAAATGTGAACTCAGGCGGCGGTCGGTCATGCAATAACTGGCCGACAATAGTATGAACCTGTCATAGTGTGTCGGCCTGTATTTTAATTTAGAAGTTAAATTTATATTAAATAAGTTGAACATGTTAAATTTATATATATAAATTATTATACCAGTCTCCTCTCGACATGCCCCACGGGGATGAAAAGTCAGCGGAGGACGCTGTACTGGATGAGATATCTATCTTCTCGTAATCGTCCAGTACCACTGCATATATACGGATGCCGCCTGCAGTGGGTCCTCACCAGCAGCCGGGAGCTGATCAAAAATCTGTTCTAGCCTCCCGGACCACCTCTCAATGTGGATAGCATGAAATGTGATCCAATCCTCATCCGGATGCCCACGTGATGTTATGCGTCGGAAGGACTCCACATTGCGACGTATATGCTGGAGAAGACCGAAATGCCGCAGGACTCGGTCCGGCACGTGCATCTCGACAATGCGAAAGCAAATAACGACTGTTCTTACACGCCAGACTGCTGAGCCCTGCACACAGAAATCTAGTAATGTAGCTATAATCTCATCTGTGTACGACATCCATATAACCTGTTAATGGACAAAATGATCAGTTAATATAAAAGTGATGAAGAAAAATATACTTAAAGTATTCAATAAAACATCTACATACCTGCGTCTCTCGCTGCTGATCTAGCTCGTCTCTATAAAACTCAATGTCACTCGTCCTGACATTGGTTCCAAAACTTAGTCATCCAACGTTGCCCCATCTAGATTATAAAAAACATATATTAGTTGCAATTATATTTGAAATACAAAAATCTACTATATCAAATAAATATCTTACCGGCAACCCAGAGGTCGATCGATTATATCGGGCAGCGCTATGACGCCTGTAGGTCGGCCGATATGAATATGGTCCCAATCCCAGATTTAAAAAGTAACGCCAACAGTTAATATAATAAATAAAATATACAATACCAATATATAAAGATAATACTGAAATCAAAAAATTAGATTTTATACCTACAAAAGGGTCTCAAAACAGCAACATTCGGCCTTCCCGTTCAGCGCGGCATCTCCTAGCGCTCGATAGAGATCGACTAGCGTCGCAGCACCCCACGCATACGCGTCGCAGATATCAAAGTCAGCTAAAAGTGGTAGCTACTTTAGATGAACTCTATATCCGCTATGGTTTGGAAACAAACTACCCCCGATTTGATATAGCATGTATGCACGGGTCGTAGCTGCGACTACTCCGGCAAGGGCATCTAGAGGTAAATGATGAAAATGCTAATATAACCAATCTAGAGATACATGTGACCCCTGGATGTCACTAGGTACCACCCCCAATAAATCTGCGCAGAGAGCTGGCCAATCATGAAGCGTAGATTCAGACACCGGCGCACCATGGACACGAAGACCCGAAATAACCGCCACATCCTGTAGTGTGACGGCCATCTCACCGTGGCGGAAGTGGAAGGTCTGGGTCTCCGGTATCCACCTCTCAGCAAGGGCGCCCAGCAGAGCCTGATCCGGCACTAATCGTCTGAGTCATGATACCCCGTAAAATCCAGACTGACGGAGTAGATCTATTACAGCTGGATGGTGAAGCTCCCACTGGTTGATCTTGCGCCCATGCTCTGCGAACAAGACAACACGATACCCCTGTGATGCAAAAAAAATATAGTTAGCTCTTACATCAATTCTTGGTCCATAAGTATTGTACCGAAATACAGTTTATCACGCTTGTCGAGACTCTAGGGTCGTCAAACGGAAATTCCGTCAACGCCATTGCGTTCAGAACGACGAAATCGTTCAAATCGACTACCTGGATCGCTATGATCGGAGTCCAGACAGCGAATTGGCTAACATTGGCATTAAGGGGATTTCGAAATAGGGGTTACTGTTCATCTACTGTTCACAGCACTATTCACTTAAGTCGCGGGTCCCGCCCGCTTCTTCGCTGATTTCTAGAAGATCCGACAGTTGGATCTGAACCTGCTCAATATCATTTTCGATCGGTTCGACGAGACGGTCGCACTGGTGATCTCGGATTTTCGAGATTTAGCTTGGATTGAAAGGCGACATTTCAGCCTCGTAAACTGTACAATTTACACAGTGGCAAAAAGGTTAACTACGCTCTTGTGCCAAAATCAACTTGACATTTCCTTCTTTTCTTTTATTTATTTACAATAAAATTTCAAGTTTTTACACTTATTAAGCTTATAAAAAGTAGCCGCAACAAAAGTCGTGATAGGCAAACCACGACTGCCCTTAAATACCCCATTTAACGATTCAAAAAGATTCGTAGTCATCAATCCAAACCGGCGGCCTCCATCAAATGCCCTTGCCCAGTACTCTTTATATCTCTCAAGATCATGGACCCACTGCCAAGCATCGTGATCCAACACATCTAATTCTTTCTTCAGCTGATAATATGCCGTCGGTGTTGCAGCAATTCCGATCTGCCAAAATTTATCTAACAAATTATCGTTCTTGAAGCGCTTATTCATATTTGCTTTCATATGTCGAAGACACCAACGATGCGAGTGACCCTGTGCTGGAGGATAGATAGTAGCCACTATTTCCCTCAATCCAGGAAATCGATCAGATATAAAACAAATGGCTCTATCACGGGTAACATACTGACGCATGTTTTGCAAAAACCATCACCAACATTGCCATTAATTTAAAATTTAAAATTTAAAATTTAATTTAATTTGTACTTACCCCCAATCATAAGGTTGTAGTTGTAAATAAGACATTCTTGGTTCTAGACGGGAGGTCGTGCACTGTCACGCCCCGGGGGTTTCATTCAGCGGAAAGAAAGAGCTATTGGTTTGGTGTGTAGTTTTTTTTTTTTTGAAATTCGGTCTTTCCCGGCGCGTGCCCAGACCCGCCGCATATACAGATTTACTCGACAAACGGGCAGAGTCTCCTCTGTATATGCACGGCGTCGCGGCTAAAACAACAGTTAAACACAAGCATTCATTCAATCACAACAGTTCGGGACATAACTACGAATGCAGACTAAGAGCACTTCCCGAGGCCGGTCAAGTTGAAAGGATAAACTCACGGTTTTGAAAACAGGTTCACACGACCCAAGGTTTTGAAAACTAGTTTGGGAAAAGCCATAAATCCACAGGGTTTGGAAAACGGGTCCACACGACCCCAGATTTTTAAAATAGTTTTCACAATTCTTTTCTTTTCTTGTTGTTTCGCTTTGAAAACGGCCAACCGGGGATAGTAAGAAAGAACCAACAGTTCATACCCAGAGTAAAAGCATCAAAATCCACACCGACCCCACGAGGATATCGAGAACCACACAGTAGCCTACAGTATCAAATGGAATGCAAGGAAAGAAAATGGAGATACAGACTAGGGCTCCCCACGGCCCGACTACTCCTGCCTCGGCCTCACCGTCGTCTACCTCTCACCCCTGGAGGAACCTGTCACGGAGTGGGTAGTCAGCGACACAATAATAATAATAGTAAGCAGGAAAAATACCAAATCCAATTGTAAGACTATCCGGAGCAACCACTCGGCTCAAAGGGAAAGGTAACATGTGAACAACCGTAACACCTGTAACACCTGTACACCTGACCTCGTCGAGCACCTACCCCGACGGAGCGCAACGCTCACTCCTTGGAGCACCTGACCTCATCGGGCACCTACCCCGACGGATCGCACAGCTCACACATTGATGCCTCAAACCCCACACCTACGGGGGCCCCCACTACGTCACCTCATGGGTCTACACGGGTCAGAGACCGCATTCCCGAAAAAGAGCACCCTTTACGGTGGCCAGACCGCGGGTCCGCGTGTCGCAACCTCGAGCATAGTAACCAAGATACAGGGTAATATCGCACATCATAGAGACCGTCAGCATTAGTACCGATAATATGCAGTAAATATCCTTCCAACAATACCAACTCTATGCTAAGTCTCAAAGAAAACCCACCTTTTCGTTGTCGTGCTGCTGGTACACGCTAGGTTCTTCCGCGTCTCGGTGTGCCTGCCCGGACCTACACGAACCTGCCGTACAGGTGTCAGTAACTCAAGACTCCGCAAAGCTAAAGGACTGCGGAACACCCGACCCTCCCGGTCGGTCGCGGGGCACGCCCCGCCGATTTGGCGAAGACGGCGACGTCCCCGGGTGAGGCCAACGACGCGGACGGCCCACGGCTCCCGCGGAACACCCGACCCCCTCCCCGCGCCGCCCGCATGCGGTGCTGCCCGCATGCGGTGCTACCCGCACGTGCGGGTGCACGCGCGCCCGGCCCCGCGCGGGCTGTGCGGGCGCGCTGCCTGCACGCGCGGGTGCGTGCGCGCCCGGCCCCGCGCGGGCTGCGCGGCCGCGCCGCCCGCATGCGGGTGCCGCCCGAATGCGGGGGTGCACGCGCAGCCGGCCCCGTGCGGGCTCCGCGGCGTGCCGCCCGCATGCGGGTGCCGCCTGCATGCGGGTTGCACCCGCGCGGCCCGTGCGGCCGCGCCGCCCGCATGCGGTGCTGCCCGCATGCGCGGCTCCGCCTGCGCCGGACTCCGGCGACGACGTCGCCTCCCCCCTCGTTTGCTAAGAACAAGAAACCAAGATAACAATAAAATCAAGAACCCTAAATTATGCTCACCTCGGTTTCGTCGGCTAAGGTTGATCGAGGGGAGGATCGTCCCGTTCTTGCGCCCCCGGTATCGAAGGGTATGCCGTCAATCTTCCCCCTCCTCGGTCGGTCGTCTTGGTTCTCCACGCGATCGGTGGGAAGGAGAGGGTTGGGGGAGTCGGTTCCTCGTCCGCGCTTGGGGTAGCGTACGCCTAGGGTGGGAGGTGTTGAGAAATAAGTCGAACCCTGTTCCCCAAAATGCGAGTTAAACCGAGCGGTCCAAATGAGAAATGGGGATGAACCCAACACCAAAACAAAAGGACTTAACAGGTCGGGTGTGAACCAGGGTCCGATTCGCCTTAAAAACCGAGTCGATCGCCTGAACCGCTAGCAGCCTTCCGGAATTTATTCTGGGAGATTCCGGAGTCGGAATCCAAAACCGATCGCGTCGTCGATCTCCGTTTCGCGAGCTTTATTGTCTAAAAATACTCGCGAGCCCCGACGGACTGCGCGGAAACAAAGAAATATTAGCTCACCCACCGGACCCCCGTAGTGAAAAGCGGTGCACCAAAAAACGTAAGAACCCAGGATTAAAAGATCCTAAGCATTTTAAACCAGCGGTTACTACATGCACTGTCCGCGTGATGTCATGCAGTGTCCGTGTGAGGTCGTGGCTTGCGTGTGTGTGGTCATAGGTGGCACACATGTGGTCGTTGCTGGCACACTACTAACCGAGCAAAGTACAACACTCTCAATAGGGTCATACTCACTATCTCTGCAGTATATACAATGATTAAATCCATTTAAAGAAGATTACAAATTATAACTTTATTATGTTATTTTTCTAACATTGTCATTCTGACACCACCTTCGTTTGGAATATTTTGATCACCCATTATATTGGCGCACTACAAAAAAAAAGATCTATACTGATGCATTTACGACGACGCATTTAAAAAGCGTCGACAATTTCTTCCACTGTCGAAAATTTACCGACGCTTGGATTTTGCGTCGCCAAATAAATTTGGTGGGAAACGACAAAATACCTTTTCTCTTCCCCCCACTTTACCATTCCCCCCCCCACCCGCCAAAGCCACCCATCACTCTGTTTTTTTTTTTTTTTTTTTCACATTTTCATCTCCCACACAACAGCACCTCTCCCTCCTCCCCAACGCGCGCACAAGGCATCTTCGTCGTCGCCGCCACCCATCGCCCTCAACGCGCACCCGCCACAGCCACCTGCCACCCGTCGCCCCCAACGCGCGCACCTCGTCGCCGCCGCCACCCGTCGCCCCCAACGCGCCCCCAACGCGCACACCCGCCACCCGTCGCCCCCAACGCGCGCACCTGCCGCCGCCACCCGTCACCCCCCACCGTCGTCGCCCCCAACGCGCGCACCTCGTCGCCGCCGCCACCCGTCGCCCCCAACGCGCACACCCGCCACCCGTCGCCCCCAACGCGCGCACCCGCCGCTGCCACTCGTCACTGTCACGCCCCGAGTTTTAAAAATCCGGTAATTTTTTTTTTTTTGTTTAAAATCAGAGTTCGCAAACCTGGGCGTAACAGACCGCCACACATATAGGAAACCCTCTATCCCATGGACAGAGACCCCCCTATACATGCACGGCTAGCTAGTAACCATCATCAGTAAGCAACAGATATCTCAGCTAATCATCCTAATCTAACCAGTCAAGAGAATCCCAAAATAAATTATTAGATCATCAGTTAAATATTTAAATCGACAGGAACCGAAAGGAAATGCAATAAATGAAAGTCATCGAGTATCTCAATCATCTCTATCTAGGATCATGGGGACAACTCTATCGTGACAGGCTCACTGGATCGTCCCGATATCTCCCCACCCAACGGACCTGAAAAATGGTCACCCAGGGGGTGTGAGATACACTGTACATGTATCCCAGTGGGCACGACGAGCCGAGAAATAGCTAATCGTACCTACTGGGTACTAAAATCTGCGGATAGTAAAGATCGATAGGTACAGCTGAAATAACAGATAACATCTACTGGAAAGCAATAAATCCACAGATAACCTGAACTAAGCAGATAATCAATCATAAAAAAGCTGCAGATAACTAATGCTGGGAAATCAGGGTATAACTGTAGAAGTCAGGCATAAGGGAACTGTAGATAATAAATGCTGGAATCAGGGGATCACGGTAATAATCAAGCATAGCTGAACAGCGAAGGTACAAGGTAAATAGATAACAGATAACATCCACTGGAAAGCAATAAATCCACAGGTAAACTGAACTAGGTAGGTAATCAATCATAAGTGAAACTACAGATGAATAATGCTAGAGAACAACATAAACAGAACAACAATGGTACAAGGTAAGAATCATGCGTCAAGAACAGAAACCCAAGTACCCAATCATGTGCCAATATTGGTCTCATAGAACCTCAGGCAAAGCAACTGTTCGGCACCCTTTCGGCTGACATAACCTGCACTTACAGACGCCAAGCAGTCCTGGTGCAAAGGGCTCACGGGTCTTTCCTCTAGACCACTTTACCGGTAAAGAACAATCTCCACGGGGAGCTACCCCGGCCATGTTCGTGAAGTACAGCAGTGCATGGCAAGTCATAATGATCAATCTCACGGTCTAGTGACCGGGTAATCGGCAACACGCCGGAATCCCAACAGGGAATCATCAGTCTATCAATCAGGATCAATCAATCATGCATATCGGAATAAAGCAGTATGACGAATGACATGAAACTAGCAGCAATAATCAATCATGGGTCGATCATTCATATCTGAATATATAAGCAAGTATCTCTGGATATAAATGCAGTGTAACAAGGGCATATATGATAGAAATCGACAGGCGTGATCAGACCCTGAACATCTACTGTACTGGGATATAAAACTGACGATCATGTACATAGGATATATATCCACTAAGGTCAATGTCTATCATGTCAGAATATATGGCATATAGGCAAAATCATCATAGGTGACAGGAAATAGCAGATATAATCCGACCATGATATCTATGCACTAAGATATAACAACTGATGAGCAAGTATACATGATATATCGAAAGGGATCAATATCTGTCAGGAGAGATCATATGATATATAGACCAATCAGAATCACGACATCTATGTACTCAGATGTAAAGCTGACAAACAGGTGTACATAATATGTCTAAAGAAATCCATAGCTGTCAAGATAGGTCATACAAATAAAATCAACAGGGCTAATAAAAAACAGGTGTCCGACTGGACTAAAGCAACCAGAGGGCCAAAAAGATAAAGCCCGGACCGAAGATAACCCACCTGGATGTAGGCCGATCCTCGAACTCCCGCACAGCTACTGGGAGGCTGGTGCTGAACAACTGGACCCTGAATAAGCAACTCTAGTCAGTAATAAACTCACACAACCCATCCCGACGACACAACAGTAACGGAGCGTTTATACGGGGCAAAATCGTCGATTTACCAAACAAAAACCGGTTCCCGATCACCGAGAACCCTCGGAATCCTAACAAGATGCCTAGTAGGTGTGAAAACATTGTTTAAGGTCAGCCATAAAGTCCAATTTACAGTGTGATCCATAACAATTCTTAAATTGCATAAAAACGCTACGTTAACGGACGGTTTCGACTCGTTCTTGAAATCCGGGAGTCCAAAAGTCGCGCTGTAAGTTTCAGCGCGTCCGTTACGACAAGACCAAGGCCGTGCTCACAAGATTGGACTGACACGGATCCCGAAATCAAAGTTGGCCCATAAACAATTAGAGTTCAATTCACAACTATGCTAATACACAACCTATACTTGATCAAATCTAAAGTTAGATGGAGCATCATGTTCATAAGAACAAGTAAGGTTGAGGGCTCACCTTTGGCGCGTCGGAGGCTGGCCGGAAAGCTTGCCGGAGCAAGGTGGTGCACCTACAACATAGGCCAAGGCTCGGGTGGTGGTGGTCTTGGAGCAAACCAGGCTCAGTCCTGTTACAGAGGGGAGCATCACTTGAATCAGGGTCCCAGAAGATGTCTGGTGCAAGTTGGGTCGACCGCCGGCGGCCGGAGGCAAAGCCCGAAATGGTGGCTCGGGTGCAAGCTTTGAACTCACGGGCCGGAGGGTTCCTGGGCCAAAATAAAAATGCTGGGGGTCCTAAAATAATCCTTTAGAGCTTACCTGTAGAGATGGCCGGGGCCCGAGGTCGCCGGAGTTGGCCGGAGACGAAGCTCGGTTGCACATTGGTGCAACTATGGGGAAAGAAATCCTGACGTTAGAACTCATATGCAAAACGTTGGAAAGCTTCCTAAGGACCATACTCACTCACCTGGGTGGTTTCCCGGCGACGAGAAGCGTCGGCGACGCACGGCGGCGGAGCTCGGCCAACCTCGGAGGAGCTGTCACGCCCCGGAACCCGGGCTCGCCAACAGATCCGCCGTGTACACGGGATTTCCCGAGTACACGAAGCGCTGGTAACCTGCTCCGATATAATATGAACAATAAAGGAGCATAATACAGAGCTGAAATAGAAGAATCACATAGTATCTCATACTGGAACTAAAAATAAACTGTAATATGTACAATACTGGAACTGAACAACTGGACCCTGAATAAGCAACTCTAGTCAGTAATAAACTCACACAACCCATCCCGACGACACAACAGTAACGGAGCGTTTATACGGGGCAAAATCGTCGATTTACCAAACAAAAACCGGTTCCCGATCACCGAGAACCCTCGGAATCCTAACAAGATGCCTAGTAGGTGTGAAAACATTGTTTAAGGTCAGCCATAAAGTCCAATTTACAGTGTGATCCATAACAATTCTTAAATTGCATAAAAACGCTACGTTAACGGACGGTTTCGACTCGTTCTTGAAATCCGGGAGTCCAAAAGTCGCGCTGTAAGTTTCAGCGCGTCCGTTACGACAAGACCAAGGCCGTGCTCACAAGATTGGACTGACACGGATCCCGAAATCAAAGTTGGCCCATAAACAATTAGAGTTCAATTCACAACTATGCTAATACACAACCTATACTTGATCAAATCTAAAGTTAGATGGAGCATCATGTTCATAAGAACAAGTAAGGTTGAGGGCTCACCTTTGGCGCGTCGGAGGCTGGCCGGAAAGCTTGCCGGAGCAAGGTGGTGCACCTACAACATAGGCCAAGGCTCGGGTGGTGGTGGTCTTGGAGCAAACCAGGCTCAGTCCTGTTACAGAGGGGAGCATCACTTGAATCAGGGTCCCAGAAGATGTCTGGTGCAAGTTGGGTCGACCGCCGGCGGCCGGAGGCAAAGCCCGAAATGGTGGCTCGGGTGCAAGCTTTGAACTCACGGGCCGGAGGGTTCCTGGGCCAAAATAAAAATGCTGGGGGTCCTAAAATAATCCTTTAGAGCTTACCTGTAGAGATGGCCGGGGCCCGAGGTCGCCGGAGTTGGCCGGAGACGAAGCTCGGTTGCACATTGGTGCAACTATGGGGAAAGAAATCCTGACGTTAGAACTCATATGCAAAACGTTGGAAAGCTTCCTAAGGACCATACTCACTCACCTGGGTGGTTTCCCGGCGACGAGAAGCGTCGGCGACGCACGGCGGCGGAGCTCGGCCAACCTCGGAGGAGCTGTCACGCCCCGGAACCCGGGCTCGCCAGCAGATCCGCCGTGTACACGGGATTTCCCGAGTACACGAAGCGCTGGTAACCTGCTCCGATATAATATGAACAATAAAGGAGCATAATACAGAGCTGAAATAGAAGAATCACATAGTATCTCATACTGGAACTAAAAATAAACTGTAATATGTACAATAATCTCCCAGCTCACCAAAATAATACAACCAGCCGGCGAAAGCCAGACTCAAAATAAAAGGAGAATATCATAGTCTGAGTGAAGGGTACAACGTCTATCTACAGCTCTCAGTCTCCCAGGAGATCTATCTACCCAGCGATCCCCTTACCTTTATCAGCCGCTGATAGCCTAGCAGCTCCCGCAGACGACTCTGCAAAATAAAGAAGAAGAAAGAAACAGAAAAGAATAATGGGGGTGAGAACTACCAGATAAACCAGTAGCCTCCCCTAGTGGGCAAAACCTCAACTCTGATGCACCCACTAGGATTACTAGAGGCCAGAAAGGAAAAAGTGGTAAAGCTGTAAGCAGAACTGCTGAATAAAGGGGAAACCACCACTAGCATGCCTCTAAATGCAGTGCCAAAAGGAATGACTGTATGTATGCATCAGTATCTAACATGCCTGCCTGAATAAACCCAATCTTATGCCACCAGTAAAACTGGTACTGCCTGCTGCGCCTTGCCTGCCCAAATCGGGTATGCTGGCCAATGCATAACACCGATAGGGAATGAGAGTCTCAAGGACTCAAGCCTGCCTGTAACACACTCCGGAGTGGCACTCGAGGGGAGCGACCCACACGAGTAAAAGTACCTCAGTAATAAGTATCATAAGTGTCGTAAACAGCAGGACTGGATCATGACTATGATCAAAGTGGGAAAAGCCATCCACTAAGAAACCCTGATCTGATGCTATAGTACTCAATAAGTGGGAAAAACCATCCACTAGAGAAAAGCCCGATCCCCTGATGATGCCAAAAATAGACCAGACTCAACCCCATTCTGATGCAAGGATAAATACCCGGCCGACCGCCTACAGTCCGCGGTCACCGCAACACCCCACAAGTTTATAATCTAACATAACCTTGGCTATACTATCCCAAACCTCTGCTCATACTCGAGCGACAAGCAACTGAAAGCAAAAGAGAGTAATAAAACATGTCAAGTCTTAATATGATAGTGTAGCAATAAATAGTGGCCCTACCTGATGTCCGGGCATGCATGCAACTATCTTTATTTTAAAAGTTGTAAAATAGTGTCAAAGATTTAAAAAGATTGACGGAAATAGTGGCCCTACATGTCAATAAATAGTGGCCCTACCTGTCGCGAAAATCGTCCAAAAATTCCTCCTGGTTAGCCCACAGGGAATTTTCGACGGAACTGCGACGGGAAATGGGCCGAAAAAGAAAACCGTCGCAGTGCGCCGCGTCGCAGATAACTCACTAACTGTGACTCCAAAAATTCTAAAATTCTGAGGAGAGAGAGAGGAGAGAGAGAGGAAGAATTTTTGTAGAGGGCACTTTCTCTGGTTCTCTCTCTAAAGGCTCGAAAACCGAGGTGCAAAGAGAGGGGGGTGGGGGACCTCTTATATAGTGGGCCAAAGGGAATATTCCCACACGGGATCCGGATCCGAACAGGAGACACCGAAATGGGCCAACCAGAAAGCGCCACGTGTCCACAAAACAGCAAACAGCCTGTGCAGGCCCAATGAAAAATCGCCACGTGGCCACGTGGTGCACGTGGCCGGTCCGCGCTCCGGGTCTTCCGGAAGATGTCGGCCAATAGGGGAGCGCCACGTGTCACCTTCCCACGTGCTTCTAGAAGTCGGCCGGCCAATGGGAAGCTGCCACGTGGCAGAAGGAGTCTTCGGTGCACCCGGTGCACGCCAGGCCCATGGACCGCGCACCCGAGCCCCCCGCCCGCGCCTGCGCCGCCGCCCTCTGCCGCTGTGCCGCCGCTGCGCCGCCGCCCGCCGCCGTGCGCCGCCGCCCGCCGCCGCTTGCCGGTCGCCGGAACAGTAATTCCGGCGGCCGGAGTTACTGTTCCGGCGTGAACAGTAATTTTGTGCCGAAAAAAATAAAGTAAATATACCGTTTCGATCGTTTTCGCGCGCTGAGTCCAAATACGACGTCCATTTCGCCAAATTCTCATCCGAAATTTTGCCGAAAGCTCCCGGAAAATTCCATTTGCTCCGATTTTCGCGCAGAGTCTAAATTAAATGTCCAATTTTGATTCTACAAGCTCTGCTTCACCGAATAAGCTCCCTACAGTCACTGTTTAATGTTGCACAGTTCCTGCGGGAGTCCGGATCATCACATCCTCCCCCACTAAAAAGAGTTTCGTCCTCGAAACGAGACTAAACAATAATCCTCAGTCCGATGTCTCGAATAAGTAGGGGTGAGCATCCCTCATCTCCGACTCGAGCTCCCATGTAGCCTCGCGCTCGTCATGATTGCTCCATTGGATCTTCACATAGGGAATGGCCCGACTGCGTAATTCTTTCACCTCTCGATCCAGAACTCGCAGTGGGCGTTCTTCATACCTCAAATCCTCGCTGATCTCAAGCGATGTGAAGTCGATGACGTGCGATGGGTCGAAGATATACTTCCTCAAAGTAGAAACATGAAATACATCATGGACACCAGCAAGCCTTGGAGGAAGTGCGAGTCGGTAGGCAACTGGCCCGATACGCCCCAATACCTCAAAGGGTCCAATATATCGGGGGCTAAGTTTCCCACGAATGCCGAACCTCCTGATTCCTTTGGACGGCGAGACTTTAGGAATACATGATCTCCAACCTGAAATTCTAAGTCTCGTCGCCGAACATCGGCATAGCTCCTCTGTCGGCTTTGGGCGGTCTGAAGATGCTTTCGAATCACCCGGACCTTCTCTTCTGCCTCTATCAAGACATCTGGTCCCAAGGTCCGCCTCTCGCCTACGTCACTCCAATAAAGTGGTGATCGACACTTGCGTCCATACAATGCTTCAAACGGAGCCATCTGAATGCTCGCTTGAAAGCTATTGTTGTACGCGAATTCAGCCAAAGATAAATGCCGAATCCACCCTCCGCCGAAATCCAGGACGCAAGCCCTCAACATGTCCTCCAGGATTTGTATCGTCCGCTCCGATTGCCCATCAGTCTGCGGATGAAAAGCTGTACTGAACCTGAGTTCAGTCCCCAAGGCTGTTTGCAAACTCTTCCAGAAATGCGAAACAAACCTCGGGTCTCTATCTGATACTATGGAGGCTGGTACTCCATGTAATCTTACTATCTCATTTAGATATAACTGGGCTAGTCGCTCGAGTGGCCACGTAGTCTGCATGGGCAGAAAGTGCGCCGACTTGGTAAGTCGATCTACAACTACCCAGATAGCATCAGCTCCTCCCTGTGCCCTAGGTAGTCCGACCACGAAATCCATCGTAATGTGGTCCCATTTCCACTCGGGAATTGGGAGACTTTGTAACTTGCCAGCTGGCACTCGATGCTCAGCTTTCACCTACTGACAAGTTAAACACTGAGCCACAAATCTCCCAATATCCCTCTTCATGCCTTTCCACCAGAAGTGTGCCTTGAGGTCTTTATACATCTTAGTCCCACCAGGATGTAGGGTATAAGGTGTATAATGGGCCTCTCGCAATATCTGTTCTCTAATCTCCACATCTATTGGCACACATGCTCGGTTTCTGTACCTTAGTACTCCCGAGGCATCTACCGAAAAGTCCCCAGACTGATCACTCGGAATATGATCTCTAATCCTGGCCAAGTGGGGGTCCTCACTCTGTTTCTCTTTGATCCTGTCCAGCAGAGTGGGCTGCACGACTAAAGATGTCAGTCTAGCAGAGACCCCAGGGGACACAACCTCTATGTCGAGCCGTCTCATCTCCTCTAATAGCGGCGCCTGGTCTGTGATCAACATAGACAAACTTTGCACCGCTCTCCTACTCAAGGCGTCAGCGACCACATTAGCCTTACCTGGGTGGTAGAGAATATCTACATCATAATCCTTTAATAGCTCTAACCACCTACGTTGCCTCAAATTCAGCTCCTTTTGCGTGAACAGGTACTTTAGGCTCTTGTGGTCGGTGTAGATTTCACAATGCTCCCCATATAGGTAATGGCGCCAAAGCTTCAGTGCAAATACCACAGCCGCAAGTTCCAAGTCATGGGTAGGGTAATTCTTCTCATAATCCTTGAGTTGCCTTGATGCATAAGCAATTACCCTCCCTTCCTGCATCAACACACAACCAAGTCCGCTGTGTGATGCATCACTGTAGATCACATATCCTTTTCCCATAACAGGGAGGGAAAGGATAGGGGCGGTCATTAGTCTATTCTTCAGCTCCTCAAAGCTCTTTTGACAGTCCTCACTCCAGATAAACTTCACTCCTTTACGCGTCAAGCGAGTGAGGGGTGTGGAGAGCTTCGCAAAGCCTTCCACAAACCGACGGTAATACCCAGCTAAACCCATAAAGCTACGTACCTCAGAAACCGTCGTCGGTCGGGGCCAATCACGGACTGCCTCAATCTTCGCTGGGTCCACTGCCACACCTGCGGCGGAAATCACATGGCCTAAGAAGACTACCTCTCGAAGCCAAAACTCGCATTTTGCTAGCTTGGCAAACAACTTCTTCTCTCGCAGAAGTTGCAGCACAATCCTTAAGTGCTCCTCATGCTCAGCATCACTTCGGGAGTAGACCAAGATATCATCAATGAACACCACCACGAACCGGTCCAAATAAGGTCGGAAGATCCGGTTCATCAAATCCATGAATGCGGCAGGGGCATTAGTTAGCCCAAAAGGCATAACTGTGAATTCATAATGCCCGTACCGTGATCTGAATGCCGTCTTCGGAATATCCTCGGCCTTCACCTTTAACTGGTGGTAACCGGACTGCAAATCTATCTTAGAGAAGACACAAGACCCTTGCAGCTGATCAAAAAGATCATCGATGCGCGGCAAAGGGTACTTGTTTTTGATGGTCACTTTATTTAATTCCCTATAGTCTACACATAATCGAAGTGACCCATCCTTCTTTTTCACGAATAGCACCGGCGCTCCCCAAGGCGACACACTCGGCCTAATAAAGCCCTTGTCCATCAAATCCTGGAGTTGCGCCTTAAGCTCTCGCAGCTCAGCCGGTGCCATCCGGTAAGGAGCCTTTGAGATTGGCGCAGTTCCCGGAACTACGTCAATCACAAACTCAATCTCCCTATCTAGCGGCATGCTTGTCAGCTCAGATGGAAAAACATCCGGGAACTCGCGGGCAATAGGGATATCCCCGAGTCCCGGCGCCGCCATAGGCCCTTCAACAACACTAGCCAAAAAGGCTACACATCCTCGATGGATCATCTGCCTCGCTCGGGAAGTCGAAACCATAGAGGCAAAGAAAGCACTCTGACATCCCCGGTATACCAACATTTCCTGGTCTGGCTCTCTAAAAGTGACGGTCCTTGCGGCACAATCAATGGTCGCAAAATACCGAGCCAGCCAGTCCATCCCGAGGACCACATCGAAGTCCTTCAATTGTCTCAGGACCAACAGGTCTGCTGGCATAATCCAGGACTCGATTTGCATCGGGCAGGACCAACAACACTCCTCCACGTGCAAAGTGTGATCGGGAATCTGAACCTCTCGTGCACGTGGTAGAAGTCCTACCTTTAACCCATGTAATGATGCAAATGATCTACTGATAAAAGAATGCGATGCTCCAGTATCAAATAATGTACGAGTCCTAATGCCAGAAAGTAAGGTGATACCTGCCACCATGTGATCTGCGGCTGAAGAGTCCTCTACCTGCGCCGCATACACCCGCCCACTTTGAGCTGGAGGGCGGTACTCCGTGGGATGGGAAGAAGATGGCCTGCTTGCTGGAGCATATGGCCGCTGAGCCGTCGACCGCTGTTGAGATGAAGATGGAGCAGATGCTGAAGAAGGAGCCGTCGATGGCGCAAAAGGGCAAGTAGCTCGGACGTGGCCAGACTGTCCACATCTATAGCAGCGACCCCACCGCTGGTCGCAGGTGTTGGAAAAGTGCTGACCTCCACAGAAAATACAATTGCTGGGGGCCCGTGGTTGTCGTGACTGCTGTTGTTGCTGAGGCTGTCGCTGCGACCCACGCTGCGACGGCTGGGATCTCTGCTGCTGCTGCTGCCGCTGCTGGGGCCTCTAGGGTCCACCAGGCCCTCGCCGCTCCGACCGTCCTTGGCCGGAAAACTGAGGCGGTGGCGGTCGGGGCGGCCTCCAGGAACTGGCCTGTCTCCCGTCGTCCTGCGCTGGTCGCTTTCTGTCTGCGCCTTGAGCGACCAGGCCCCCACGTCTGGCGACGACGTGGTCTCCTCTCTCAACCCACTGGGCATGCTCTGCTGCCTCCTCCAAGGTTTGTAGTCTCTGGGCATGCACCAGAGTATAGATCTCTGGGCGCAGGCCCGACTCAAAGAGCTCCACCTGGTGCGGTCCGTCCCTGGCGACGTAAGGTACGCAGTTGAGTAACCGCGTGAACTCCTGAAAGTAGTCCAATGCTGTCCGTTCGCCTTGCTGAAGATTCTTCAGATCATCTTCCAGCTTTTTCTTCATACTCGTGGAAAAGTACGTATCCAGAATCATCCTCTTGAACTCTGACCAGGGTAGCTGTCGAGTGATCTGGAACTCCAGAGGCTCCACCCGACGCCACCATGCATCAGCGTCCCCGTCTAAGCAGTGTACAGCCATATGTACCCTGTACTTCTGGTCAATGAAGAAGTCCCGAAATAACTTCTCCATTGACGAAAGCCAAGTCCCGATCTCCCACGGCTGGGTATTCCGCCCTGAAAACCTGGGCGGTCCCCGTTTACAGAATTGAGTAAGTTTGTCAGCAATCTCCTGCTCTTCCGCAGGAGTCAAAGGCCGGATTGCTCCCTGAGCAACAGGGGATGCCGCGGTCACCGGTCCAACTGGGGAAGCCACAGCAGGGGAGGGTGGTACGGGAGAACTCTCAGGGGGTGCAACAACAGGCTGCGCCCTCTGTTCTAACATCTGCGTCAGCCGACCCATGGCCTCCTCCTGACGCTGCACGGCCTCTGCCATCTGGGCCATCTGAGCCTGAAGCTCCTGCACCTCACTCTGCTGGCCCTGCTCGGACTCCTCCGGCTCGGGCTCAGGGGATTCAGGCTGAGAACGCGTCAACATTCTACGTCGCGGAGGCATCCTATCACAAGAAACCACACTCAGTATCATATCCCCACACGACCCAATCTAGCGAAAGTCAAAGACATCCCCATATTTCTGTGACTTTATGTTGTCTGCAGCCAACATAACGGTTCACCAGAAATTAGGCATGTCGATCTCTCTTCTCTCACTGGAAGAGTCAAACAATAAATCAACGACTTTCGCAAATATCACGTCTCTCGTACCCTATCATCCTAGGGTCTGCCAAAAGCCTAGGGTTTTCTAAGTCCCAACTGACCTATCCCTAAGCTCCGATACCAACTTAATCTGTCACGCCCCGGAACCCGGGCTCGCCAACAGATCCGCCGTGTACACGGGATTTCCCGAGTACACGAAGCGCTGGTAACCTGCTCCGATATAATATGAACAATAAAGGAGCATAATACAGAGCTGAAATAGAAGAATCACATAGTATCTCATACTGGAACTAAAAATAAACTGTAATATGTACAATAATCTCCCAGCTCACCAAAATAATACAACCAGCCGGCGAAAGCCAGACTCAAAATAAAAGGAGAATATCATAGTCTGAGTGAAGGGTACAACGTCTATCTACAGCTCTCAGTCTCCCAGGAGATCTATCTACCCAGCGATCCCCTTACCTTTATCAGCCGCTGATAGCCTAGCAGCTCCCGCAGACGACTCTGCAAAATAAAGAAGAAGAAAGAAACAGAAAAGAATAATGAGGGTGAGAACTACCAGATAAACCAGTAGCCTCCCCTAGTGGGCAAAACCTCAACTCTGATGCACCCACTAGGATTACTAGAGGCCAGAAAGGAAAAAGTGGTAAAACTGTAAGCAGAACTGCTGAATAAAGGGGAAACCACCACTAGCATGCCTCTAAATGCAGTGCCAAAAGGAATGACTGTATGTATGCATCAGTATCTAACATGCCTGCCTGAATAAACCCAATCTTATGCCACCAGTAAAACTGGTACTGCCTGCTGCGCCTTGCCTGCCCAAATCGGGTATGCTGGCCAATGCATAACACCGATAGGGAATGAGAGTCTCAAGGACTCAAGCCTGCCTGTAACACACTCCGGAGTGGCACTCGAGGGGAGCGACCCACACGAGTAAAAGTACCTCAGTAATAAGTATCATAAGTGTCGTAAACAGCAGGACTGGATCATGACTATGATCAAAGTGGGAAAAGCCATCCACTAAGAAACCCTGATCTGATGCTATAGTACTCAATAAGTGGGAAAAACCATCCACTAGAGAAAAGCCCGATCCCCTGATGATGCCAAAAATAGACCAGACTCAACCCCATTCTGATGCAAGGATAAATACCCGACCGACCGCCTACAGTCCGCGGTCACCGCAACACCCCACAAGTTTATAATCTAACATAACCTTGGCTATACTATCCCAAACCTCTGCTCATACTCGAGCGACAAGCAACTGAAAGCAAAAGAGAGTAATAAAACATGTCAAGTCTTAATATGATAGTGTAGCAATAAATAGTGGCCCTACCTGATGTCCGGGCATGCATGCAACTGTCTTTATTTTAAAAGTTGTAAAATAGTGTCAAAGATTTAAAAAGATTGATTTACTGAATACAAGTCATTTGCATGCGAGATTATAGCCTTTGTCTCAATCACAGTGTCCCAATATAAGTCATCATATCATCTGTGGAATTATATTAAATTTTAGGAGAGTTTGTCCCAGCGGTTCTCATCAATTGTCCTGTTAGTAGTCTTGTTAGTAGTCCTGTTAGTAGTCCTGTTAGTAGTCCCAATAGTTCTCATCAATTTAGTTTGTCCCAATTGTTCTCATCAATTGTCATATTAAATTTTTAGGGGAGTTCCAGTAATCCCAGTGAGCTTGTCAAAAATGAGGTAAGCAACAACCGCCCACCTCGAACAGCTCAAATTACACCTCAGGTAGTCTCCTGGTTGTCCACAGTCCCCTAGAACTGCTGTATGCCGAAAACGGTGCCCTACAGCAACACACATTGCACAGGGTGTAACTATAGTATTCATAAAAATACAGCTTTTGCTGTTTTTCAAATGGCACGAAAAGAGAGGAGTTTTTCACCTCTGTATAGTGCTCAGAAAAATCCAGAAAAATTACGGTTGCGTTCCTCGCGAAGAGTAGATCAAAATCGACTCTTTAAACGTCTCGATCTGATGCTCCTACGCCAAGATAAAAATCGGAGAAGTTGACGCTGTCCAGAAATTTCCACAGCAAAAAGGGGGGTCAAAGAGACCTCGGGAAACGTGCCAAAAGTACGAAATGGAGCAAAATGATCAACACGGAAATCGAAGCCTTACCTCTTAGGAACGCGCTGTCGCGAAAATCGTCCAAAAATTCCTCCTGGTTAGCCCACAGGGAATTTTCGACGGAACTGCGACGGGAAATGGGCCGAAAAAGAAAATCGTCGCAGTGCGCCGCGTCGCAGATAACTCACTAACTGTGACTCCAAAAATTCTAAAATTCTGAGGAGAGAGAGAGGAGAGAGAGAGGAAGAATTTTTGTAGAGGGCACTTTCTCTGGTTCTCTCTCTAAAGGCTCGAAAACCGAGGTGCAAAGAGAGGGGGGTAGGGGACCTCTTATATAGTGGGCCAAAGGGAATATTCCCACACGGGATCCGGATCCGAACAGGAGACACCGAAATGGGCCAACCAGAAAGCGCCACGTGTCCACAAAACAGCAAACAGCCTGTGCAGGCCCAATGAAAAATCGCCACGTGGCCACGTGGTGCACGTGGCCGGTCCGCGCTCCGGGTCTTCCGGAAGATGTCGGCCAATAGGGGAGCGCCACGTGTCACCTTCCCACGTGCTTCTAGAAGTCGGCCGGCCAATGGGAAGCTGCCACGTGGCAGAAGGAGTCTTCGGTGCACCCGGTGCACGCCAGGCCCATGGACCGCGCACCCGAGCCCCCCGCCCGCGCCTGCGCCGCCGCCCTCTGCCGCTGTGCCGCCGCTGCGCCGCCGCCCGCCGCCGTGCGCCGCCGCCCGCCGCCGCTTGCCGGTCGCCGGAACAGTAATTCCGGCGGCCGGAGTTACTGTTCCGGCGTGAACAGTAATTTTGTGCCGAAAAAATAAAGTAAATATACCGTTTCGATCGTTTTCGCGCGCTGAGTCCAAATACGACGTCCATTTCGCCAAATTCTCATCCGAAATTTTGCCGAAAGCTCCCGGAAAATTCCATTTGCTCCGATTTTCGCGCAGAGTCTAAATTAAATGTCCAATTTTGATTCTACAAGCTTTGCTTCACCGAATAAGCTCCCTACAGTCACTGTTTAATGTTGCACAGTTCCTGCGGGAGTCCGGATCATCACAGGAGCTCCAATGGCGGATTCCGGCTGGTTATGTTCGGGCTGGTGCAACTTGGACCAAAAGGTCCTACTCGGTACCAGGAGGCTTCTGGTGGCGGTGGCCGGTGGCTCCGGTGAGCGGCGGCGCCGGACGGTGGAGCTCGGGTGAAAGCACAAAAACCCGAAGTTAGGGCTTCTTCGCGCGGCTCTACCGTTCAACTGATCCTCCCAAGACTTTGGGGGTAGCTAGCAGTCGTCAAGGCAAAGAGAATTAACGGTTCCGATCTCAGTTTTAATGGTCGGAAAAATCAGAGACCGAGTTCGTCGGAAAAACGATAATTTCTGGCGAACAAGTCTCTGCCGACAACGGGGACGGCGGCGAGGGCTCGGCCTGTACCAAGAGGGTCTCCTCGATGTCAGAAGTCCTTTGGTATGGTCCCTGTCCCAGTTTGAAGAAAAAGAATCCATAAACTCACCTTCGCCGGAAGTTGGAGGAAGGTGGTGTCTCTCGCGGCGGCGCACGGCGGCGCCAGGCGTCGGTTCACCCCGGGCTCGGCCGCAGCTTCACAGAGGGTGCCTCAGAGCAGGACCTGATCACCTGAGTCCCTCCAGAATATCCTCTCCCCAAGAACTCGAGATCAAGGTAAGTTCTTGATCTATCTTCTCCGGCGACGGGGAGGCGGTGGCCGGTGCGGGGCTCCGTGAGGTGCGGCCGAGAGGAGAGGAATTCTGTTGGGGTTTGCGGCTGAGGAGAACTATAGGTGTAGGGTTTGTATAACCTTAGTTCCGTATACACCTATATATATATATATGTTGCAACTTTGCAATTTGCCCCCTCCAACCTATTGTATTAGGTGCTTAATCCCTCACAACATCTTTCCTTTGCACAAAGGTCCCTCTCGACAAAGGTGGCACGCAATTTGAGGCAAAAGTATAGGGCTTATTGTGCAAAAACCCTTTTTTCGCTTTATTTTGCGCTTTTCGAGGCGTTCTGGTCGTCGAAATGAAAAATGGACTTCCCCATGACGTCCGGCTCGATGAGACCTATCAGGTAACGATTTCTGATTTTCGCAAAACTGCCCGGATAAAATCGCGGTCCATAAAATACTGTTCCGGAATACAGTTTTCGCACTTTTCGAGACTTTAGGGTCGTCAACCGGAAATTCCGTCAGCGCCATTGCGTCCAGAATGACGAAACTGTTCAAATCGACTACCTGAAGTGCTACGATCGGTTTCCAGACGGCGATTTGGCGAACGTTAGCACTTAGGGGTATTTGAAATTTGGGTTTACTGTTTACTGTACCCTCAACTTAAGTCGCGGGTCCCGCCCGCTTCTTCGTTGATTTCTGAAAGATCCGACCGTCGGATCTGAACTTGCTTAATATGGTTTTCACTCGGTTCGACGAGACGGTCGTACTGGTGATCTCGGATTTTCGAGATTAGGTTCGGATTGAAAAACGACATTTTAGCCTTACAATTGTGCAACTTGCACTGCAGGAAAGGGGGTCACTTACAAATTTCAAAATTCAACTTGACTTTTATTCCTTCTCTTTTATTTATTTACAATAAAAATTTCAAATTCTTACAGTCACCCCCCACCGCCGTCGCCCCCAACGCGCGTCGCCCCCAACGCGCGCACCTCGCCTCTTCGTCGGCGCTGCCACCCGTCACCCCCCACCGCCACAGCCACCGTCAACTGTGAAGGTTAGTCCTATCATCAGCCTTTAGTTGATTTTATCTACTTTTCTGTTCACTTTAAATTTGGTTCCTGTGGCTGATAGGCAATAGTATGAATTTGATGTTTCTCATGTAAATTCAACATGGTTATTTGTAGATATATGTTTATAAGATTTTATTTGGTGTTCCTGATCTAAATTAAAATAGTTTACATGAAGTCGGGGTTCTAGATATAGTTTAAACCTTGTCGGAGTTGTATATTGTTGCTACCATTAGGAAAATCGTAACTTATTCGGCCCATC
The DNA here is from genome assembly GCA_029204045.2 of Tillandsia leiboldiana. NCBI lineage: Eukaryota > Viridiplantae > Streptophyta > Magnoliopsida > Poales > Bromeliaceae > Tillandsia > Tillandsia leiboldiana. The sequence goes on from CM055079.1 coordinate 5,993,801, forward strand.
CAACTCAACGTTAATTTATTTTTAAAAATTGGGTGATGGGTTAGGATTTTGCCCTGTAAAAAAATCCCATTTGCCTAATTATTTTGCTTTTGCTTTACTATTAAAATTAATTTATCGTGATGTGTTTAGAACAAAATGAATGCTATATATATTTGTTAAAAAAAAAATAAAACATTTGATGTTCTGCTATTAATTATATACATCAATCTGCATATTATATCACTCTGCATGATTTCATGATATATTGACATTCTCCTAACCCTAGCGCTCATTTCGTTCTAATAGCATTCATTTCATAATGTGTTCTATAGTACATCACTCTGCATATTAATAACATTCATTTTGTTATCATCCATGGTGTTAATTAATTGTAGGAATATTTAGTATCTGATCACTTTGGTAGAATACTTTTTTTGGTTTCTAGCCTAATGAAAGTTATTCTTATTAATTTTTTTTTAGAACAAAATGAATGCTATATATATTTGTGCATAGTGACATATTATTCATTATTAATTATGATGTATTTTTTTAATATATGTATTATTAGAGTGAATCATATTAATTACTACACCAGCTCTTTATTTTCTCTCTTTTTGGCCTGCAAAACTAAATCAAATGCTTGTGTATATTTATTAGAATACTAATTAAAATAATTTATATATAGAGTGAAATATGAGAATATATAGTATATTCATAATTTTTTTTTCTTATGGTAATTAGTTGTTTATTGGCAGCCTAAACAAATGGACAAAAGCTGGATTAATAAGCAGAGAAATAGTAAGGCTTATTTAGATGCTATTGCTAATTTTATTAGATTTGCTACCGAAAAATCATCAAACAGATGAAAGATTGTATGTCCTTGTCGAAAATGTTGCAATTGCTCCTCACATACTCCAGAAGTTGTGGAGGAACATTTGGTATGGAAGGGATTCTTATTAGGTTATACCGACTGGGTATTTCACGGAGAATCTTTTATTTCTTCTTCTAGTGAAGCTGCTCAACATACCCCAAGCATTATAGACTACATAATATGCAACAAGAAATCATAGGACAAGAAAATATGAGAGGATTGCTCCAAGATGCCTTTGGATTTTCCAATATAATTTTAAATAGTGATTCAATAGTCGATGAGGATAATATTGAAAATTCTAGTGAAAGAACTACACAACAACATTTGCCAAATGTTGATGCAACTTCATATGCAACTTTGATGCAAGATCGTGATCAAGAGCTTTACCCAGGATGCACAAATTTTTCGAAATTCTCTTTTATACTCCAGCTTTTCCATCTCAAATGTTTGAACGGGTGGTCCGGAAAATCTTTCACTATGTTACTCCAACTACTAAAGGATGCTTTTCCGAAGGGCGTTTCATTGCCATCATCTTCATATGAAGCTAAAAAGTTAATAAAACAATTAGGGCTCGGATACGAAAAAATTCATGCGTGTCCTAATGATTGCATGTTATATTGGAATGAAAGTGTAAACGAAGAAAACTGCCGTACATGTGGAGCTTCAAGGTGGAAAATAAATAAAGATGATGAGGATGATTCTGTAGAAGAATATGAAAATACAACAAAAAAAGAAAAAACCAGCAAAAGTATTACGATATTTTCCGTTAATACCGAGATTAAAAAAAGAATTTATGTCATCAAAGATGGCTTCCTCCATGAGATGGCATGAAGAAGGTCGAACAAAGGATGGAATCTTAAGACACCCAGCAGATGCTTTGGCATGGAAATCATTCGATTCTCACCATCCGAATTTTGCGTCTGATCTTCGTAGTATAAGACTTGGATTAGCTAGCGACGGATTCAATCCTTTCAGGACAATGAGTTCTACTTATAACACATGTCCAGTTGTTTTGATTCCTTATAACTTACCGCCATGGTTGTGTATGAAACAATCATCTTTGATATTATCAATGGTTATTCCAGGTGAAAAGGGTCCAGGCAATGATATTGATATTTTTTTACAACCTCTAATTCATGAATTGAATAAGTTATGGAAAGGCGTTGATGCATTTGATGCTTTCACGAAGCAAAACTTTAATATGCGAGGAGCTCTATTATGGAGTATTAATGATTTTCCTGCTTATGCAAACTTATCTGGTTGGAGTACAAAAAGGCGTTTTGCTTGTCCTTGTTGTGGTATGTCAACTGATTCTCGTTGGTTAAAGCATGGAGGTAAATTCTGCTACAAGGGTCATCGTAGATGGTTAGCACAAAATCATCCATTTAGATTTCAAAAAGATGAGTTTGATGGTTCGATAGAGTTACGAACTGCTCCAAATTTTCCATCTGGAATTGATATTCTTGAGCAACTAGAAGGAATCAACAATAAGTATGAAAAAATCTCTAAGTCTAGTAGAAAGAGGGGACGAGGGGAGGTGGTAGAAGAACAAGTTAAAATTTTTGAGGATGCTGATGATTTTATTATTGATTCTCATAATGATGATGATGATGAAACACGTTCCCAAGAACATTCATGGAAAAATAAAAGTATTTTTTTCGACCTACCCTATTGGAAGGATCATCTTCTTCGACATAATCTAGATGTAATGCATATCCAGAAAAATGTTAGTGCCAATTTCATTGGTACCATGTTGAATGTTTACGGGAGGAGTAAAGACAATTTGAAATCACGTCTTGATCTAAAAGATATGGACATAAAGCATGACCTTCATCCAGTGGTGATGCCTAATAATAAAACCCATATACCTTGTGCGTTCTATACTATGTCAGTGCAAGAAAAGGTCAATTTTCTAACTGTTTTGAGAAATCTCAAAGTTCCTGATGGTTATGCATTTAATATTTCAAAAGGGGTGAATTTAAAAGAGCGAATACTTTCAAATCTTAAGTCGCACGATGGCCACATTCTGATGCAAGATATTATGCCAATAGCAGTGAGGGCAATCATGCCTAGGCAAGTTGTAGCAGTTATTTATGAGTTATCATCATTTTTTAAATCGTTATGCTCAAAGGCTCTTAATATGGAGGAACTTGATCAACTACAGTCTCGTATTGCATTAACGGTCTCTCATATGGAGAAATTTTTTTCTCCAGGTTTTTTTACCATTATGATTCACCTACTTATTCACTTAATAGAGAAGGCAAAATTAGGTAGACCTGTACATTTACAGATGGATGTACCCTATCGAGAGGTAGTGATTTTAATCACATGTTAATTAGATATGTTAATTTTTAATCTTTCATTGTAATGATATTGTTTTATTTTTCTGAAAGGTACTTAGTGCACTTAAAGTCCTATGTACGCAAAAGAGCTCAACCCGAGGGCTCAATTGCAGAAGGATATATTGTAGAAGAGTGTCTAACCTATCTTGAAGGTGTGGAGTCGATTTTTAATCGACCACAACGAAAATATGGACAACACAGATAATTACATGTTCTTATCTGGGAGTCGAGTTCTAGGCAAGGTTGAGAGTGTCATTCTTGATGACATTTTGTTAGCACAAGCGCACCGATATGTTTTACTCCATTGTGATAAAATATTTCCATATCGTAGGTAAATATTATTTAAAAAAATTATCCATACAATTAATTTTAATTACGATATAAGTACATTGTAAATATATAATTTTCTATACTTGTATATAGTGAATTTTTGGATTCTCAACGGAAGGCAAATCCTAACATTCGAGATAACTCAAATATTGAGCATAAATGGTTAGTAGAAAAATTTTCTGAATGGCTTCTTGCACAGGTGAGAACTTTTCATGTTAAATTGATAAAATTTTCTTTTCTTGTTCATTGATAGAAATTATTTAATTATCATACTTTTTAAATATTTTAGGTCCCACAAATGGCCGAGAGAAAATGTCCTGATGAAATTATAGCAATCACCCGATGTCCAAACAATGTTGCCAAGCGATGTAATGGTTTTATCATCAATGGATTTGGCAGCCTGAGTTGCTGCTTGAGCAGCACAGCAGCTCAGGCTGCTGCTTCCTGCTGAGCTGTTGCTCAAAGCAGCAACATGAGCTCTTGCTGCTCAAAGCAGCAGCTCAGGCTGCTGCTTTGAGCAGCAGCTCCTGTTGCTGCTTGCTGCTCAAATTTTTAAAGCTCTAAAATTTTAAAACTCATAATTTTTAAAGCTCTAAATTTTTACTATTATTTTTCTTTCTTGTAGAGTAAGTTTGTTCTTCCTCGCGATGATAAAGTTGAAGCATGGGTGTTGAAATCAGTAAGTAGAAAATGGAAAAACTACAAGTACGAGCTTAAAACAAAATATAAAAAGCCTAAAAGTACACAAGCAGAGATTGCTAGTAATGTTCCACCCGAAATTGTGTCACAACAATGGATAG
>CM055079.1:6003122-6008122 GCA_029204045.2 Tillandsia leiboldiana
GTTGGCCCGAAATTTTATTCGAGTTCCGCGTTGCTGCCAAAAGGTGAGCACGGTGTCCAGCAAGTCGAGAGCCACCTGCTGGTGGTGTCGGTTCGTTAAAATAGCATTCCGAAATAAAATACAAGCGAAAATAGCACGAAAATACATGCTTTTATGCAATTTGGTAGAATCCTGGGGGCCTAAATGCAATTGTGACCACACTAGCTGCTTTGTAAAGTGTGCACATAATCTCTAAACTTTTCGTTAGAGAACTAGTGATCGTTGTTTCGCGTTGGGAACTCCCGGAGCCAAAATCGGCTTTTCGGGAGCTTCGCGAGTAATTATGACTCTGACTTAGCACCGATGTTACAAATTGGTCCCTGGCTGCCCAGACTTGTTAAATAGATTATTCCGGGGCAGCCTGTGAAGTTTCATCACATTTGGATTCACGTAGATGCTATTCGGGCCGTAATCTGTCGTTCGGCGAGTTTTCGAAAATTCCGGTAAAACCGTGACATGTGAGAAGTCTACGGTACTGTTGTCATGATTATGTAGTGTCGATGGGATGGGTATGAGTGAGTCTGTTTCTGATTATAGTTTATGTTCAGGGCCCAGCAGTCAGCACCAGCCTCCCAGTAGCTGTGCGGGAGTTCGAGGATCTGCCTTCATCCAGGTGGGTTAGCTTCGGCCCGGGCTAGCTTTTTGGCCCTCTGGTTGCTTTAGTCCAGTCGGACCCCTGTTTTTGATTTCCCCGCTGATTATATGACCTATCTTGACATATCATGATGTCACTGTTGACATTGACCTGATTAGACCTGTGATTGAGATTTCTGGTCACGATCAGCTGATTAACATATACATACTCCCTGATTATTCCTGACTGATCCTGATTGATTGAGATATAAATTTGCATGATTAGATGATACCTGTTGATTCCTGTCATTGAGATATTTCTTGATATACGTCGATATGCATGATTGATTGATCCTGATTGATAGACACTACTCGATATGCATGATTGATTGATCCTGATTGATAGACACTACTCGATATGCATGATTGATTGATCCTGATTGATAGACACTACTCGATATGCATGATTGATTGATCCTGATTGATAGACATTGCTCGATATACATGATTGATTGATTCCGATGGATAGATATAGACAGATGATTCCCTGTTGGGATTTCGGCATGTGCCGACTACTCGGTCACTAGACCGTGAGATTGATCATTGTGACTTGCCATGCACTGCTGTACTTCACGAACATTGCCGGGGTCGCTCCCCGTGGCTATTGTTCTTTACCGGTAAAGTGGTCTGGAGGAAGGACCCGTGAGCCCCAGATAGCACATATGGGTGCGGGGTTATGTCAGTGGGATAGGTGCAGAGAGTGGTATGAGCCTGAGGTCCCCGTGACCAATAATGGCATTGGTTGGGTGCTTGATATTCTTGTGATTGATGCATAGATCATATACTCCCATGTTCTAGCATGCTTTTCAGTACCTATTCCTGTTCTGTTATATTGGATTGGTTCTGGTATTTTCCGTACTTGTATATGTATTGTCACTTGATTATGCTTCATGCCAGTTCATTTCATATGCCAGCTTATGATTGATTACTTGCCTAGTTAGCTTATCTATGGATTTTGATTATGAGTGGACGTTTATGTTTTCCAGCATGTATGATCTACAGTTTTATGATTGATTCCAGTATACTTACCTGCAGTTCTTATTCTGATTACTAGTAGACCTCTATGCTTTCCAGCTTTTCCTGTTGACTCTTACTATCCGCAGATTTTAGTACCCAGTAGGTACGATTAGCTGAAGCTCGGCTCGTCGTGCCCACTGGGATGCACTCCGGTGTATCTCACACCCTCGGGTGACTGTTGCAGGTCTTTCGGGTGGTGAGATGTCGGGACGATCCAGTTAGGCTGTTACGATAGAGCTGTCCCCCTGATGATTATGGTTGACTCTGATTTATGTTATTTCAGCTTTTCGATTATTTGGATATGTCAGATTGATGTTAGCATGATTATTTGGATTATTCCTGCTGATTAGTCATTGTCTAGTTTAGATGTTGATTGATCTCTGATTGATGATTAGATTTGCCTAGCCGTGCATGTATAGGAGAGACCCTATCCCTGTGGATAGGAGATTTCCTATATGTGTGGCGGTCTGTTACGCCCGTTTTTCAAACTCTGATTTATTTAAAAAAAAAATAAAAAATTTCAGACCTGATTTTTAAACTCGGGGCGTGACAGATTAGATGGTATCAGAGCATAGGAAGACGATGCCTAGGTTTGGTTAGGAACGAACCCTAGGATGACTTGTGTTCACGAGAGAGCGCAGGGTGTTGGCATATTGGTTATTAGTCGTACGCACTCTGGTTTTGGGGATCGTTGTTAGTGCAGGGTTAGCCGCGGTTATGGTTGCGGCCGTGGGCTTGATTGTTTCAGTGGAGCCAGAGAGCTCAGATCAGTTACAGTACTTGTGGTTGAAAGATTGACCACCGTTCTTGTCGTAATCATCCAGCTGATGGCACAGCAGTAGATGACTGCTAATATTGCACTGGCCTCACAGTTTGCTTAGAGGTTGAACAAGTTGTTGATCCTTCAGTGTCCCCGTGTCATAATTCAGTAGCCTATGGGCCCGATGGTAACCCTGTTTTTGGATAGATTCAAATTGGCCGCACCTTTTGCACGGATTTCGTGGACCGACGTGGACTCTCCTATGAGTTAGTCACGGCGATATTTATAACCACGAGGTGGTAGTAATCCTTGATAAAGGTTATGTCATTAGCACTGAGACTGTGTTGGGAGGTGTGATATACCTTCTGATGGGAGTTGTGTCCCCAACTAGATGTTGGCGACAGATCTATGGTATTTCGCTTTTCTTTTGGTAAGCACGTTGGCTGCAGACAACGTACTGTCGAAAGAACTGAGGAAATACTCTGCCCTGTAATGGGGAGTATCAGATTGGGTTTAAATTAGTAGCCTTAGAGTTGTCGATACCTTGCGACTGATTTTGTAACCCTCGAATAAAACTTTTTTTTAAGTTGTAAGTTTCAGGGACGAAACTTCTTTTAAGTTGTAAGTGATGTAGAAACTCGAAAATTTTGTAATCTAATAAAAAGGAAAATAATAAAAGCCAAGTTGAATTTTGGATCATAAAAGCACAAGTAGCCAAAATACCCCTTTCCTGCAGTGTATATTGCACAGTTAATGGGCCAGAAATATCACTTTTCAATCCGAGCCTGATCTCGAAAATCCGAGATCACCAGCACGACCGTCTCGTCGAATCGATTGAAAACCATATTAAGCATGTTCAGATCCGACGGTCGGATCTTCCAGAAATCGACGAAGAAGGAAACGGCCCCACAACTTAAAGTGAATAGTAACCCTGTATTTTAAATGCCCTTTCGACCACTAACGGCTGATTCGCTATCTAGAACCCTGACATAGGAGTATGAGTAGTCAAACCTAGCTAATTTCGACGTTTTGAGCACAATGGCACTGACGGATTTCGCGTTTGGCGACCCGGGTGCATCGGAGTGCGTGCGATGTACCGCACTTTACCGAACTAGATGGCCCGAGATTTTATACGAGCGCCAAAACAAGCAAACAATTATGCTACTTAATAGGTCTCGACGAGCCGGACGTCGTGGCAGTGTCCATTTTTCAGTTTGACAACTCGGTTGTCTCGAAAAGCGTGAAGTTTGGGAAAAATCGCAGTATTTCGCGTAAAGATGCAATATTTTATGTGTCTTTTCGTACCAAACTTATAGAGGAGGGTCTTAGTCGCAAATGGGTTCTACAGTGAGGGACCTAGCTGTAAATAATGCTGGTGGAGGGGTCTCTTGGCATTTTATGCAATGTGCATATATAGCAATTTTAGGGTTGCTTGTGAGAACCCTAGCCTCAGCCCATCTAGTAACCGCAGCCACCCACGACTCCTTCTCTTCCTCTGACATCTTTTCCAAACTACTGCGCCGCCGGCCGCCGCCCTCGGTCGCCGGAGAAAGCAAGAAGAAGAAGCAAGGTGCGAGTTTGTGGGGATAGGAAGATCACCAGGGCCTAGACCTGTGCCCAGACCTTGCTGTGGTTGTGTTCTTCATCCAGAAGGCAATCCGAGGTGGGCAGGTGCACCGCCGTGGCCGCGCGACGCCGGGGACACCATCATTTTCTTCCTCGGATCCGGCGAAGGTAAGGTTCTTTTGTTTTCGTTTTCTTTTGCAACCTAGGTCATTGTAGTAGATTAGTGAGGCTATGGGGATGCCCCATGCAAAGCCCCGACCCTCGGGGTGCTCCCGGTCGCCGGCGGGGAAAATGCACCCGCCGGAACCCTAAAATGGGCCGCCCGTCGCGCGCGCTTCTCCGGATGGCTCGGGATTTGAAACAAGATGGTAGGAAAATTCTGTAGGGCCTAGAGAACCTCCCCAAGAAGTTTCATGGCATATGGTGTAGTGTGCGCTTCGCAGATCCGAGCCCTAGTTTCGGGCTAACTTTGCTCCGGCCGAGCTTGTTGCTCCGGCGCCGCTGCGGCTTCTCGTCGCCGGTCAAGGCTCCAGATGTTATCCTTTGGTGGAGAGGGACCCAAGGAAGGTTTTGCATGTGACCCATGCTGCTCAGTTGAAGCTGCACCATTAATGGTGCATGATCCGGCCATGAGTGCTCCGCCGCCGCCGCCACCGGGTCTCGTCGCCGGCCATGCGCCCAGCAAGCTTAGTGGAGTCATTTAGCACCTACTGGTGTTTGTGCTTGAGATCCAGAGCCCCTGTGTAGCGTTCCACCATTAGTGTCTTCAATGTTTGTGTGTTAAGTTGTTGCACACCATGTGTTCGAAGAAATGCTCGAGAGAACCAAATTGGTTCTGTTCAACCAGCAAGCAAGCTTCCGACTCCTGCAAGTCTCCTGAGCTTGATGCTCACTCTACTTCAGCAAATGGCTGAGTAGATGGAGAGATCTTGCATTTAGAGCTCTTTAAGTTTATGTTTTTGGAGCCATGTTGCTCCGGCGATGT
>CM055079.1:6013122-6026674 GCA_029204045.2 Tillandsia leiboldiana
CTCGGTGCCTTTAGCGTTAAACACTAAAGGCGCTGAGTTGCTCGGCGCCTGTAGTGTTTAACGCTAAAGGCGCTGAGCGACTCAGCGCCTTTAGTGCAACATTACAAGCGCACTCTGAGGATTTGGTTAATTTTCAGGAAATTTGGTCAAGTCGCCGGCCGCACTAAAGGCGCCGAGCGACTCAGCGCCTTCACAGAATTTTTGTGAAGACGCTGAGTCGCTCGACGCCTTCAAGGTGAACACCCAACATAGCGCCCGCGTGGCGAAAACAGGATTATTTTTACAAAAAAAAATTTGAAAGAGTCATTTCCCAAATTTTCTAAATTGGGAGGGTTATTTTTAAAAAAATCCACCCCATGATGTGGCAGATATAAAATACTTTACTAATAAATGTTAATTAGTATTTTCATATTTTTATATACTTTTATTATTAGCACGATTGTCAATTTAAAAATAATTTAATAATTAAATAAATTTTTATAAGAACTTGTTAGTTATCTAATTATTTATAAGGCAGATGTGAAAAAAATTAAAGAAAAAATTATTAAAATAATTGTAATAAATTAATAAAATAATAGAAAATTGGAATAGTAGAGAAGATATTGTTCCTTGTCCCGGATATATAAATACATCTCATAGACAGTATTTGTAAGTCCAATTAAAAAAATTTATAATCTATAGTCTTTTATATATAAATTTTTATATGATATGGATCACATCTATTCTATTAGATTTAATTTATAATACTAATTTTTTAAAAATACATTCAGTGTATGTGATACATTAAGGTCCTGTTTAGTTGGGAAATAAAGGTTAAATAGCCCCCTTTATTCTCTAATTCTTGGCGAACAACGGAAAAAAAAAAAAAAAATCTAAGAATAAAGGTTTAAAATATCCCCTGCTTAACGGGTTATTCCAGGATAACCCGTTAAGCTCTATTCTACCTCTCCCGAGAATAAAGTTTATACCTAGGGGCAATGAATGAAATTTTTTTTTTTCTTTTTTACTTTAGCTTATCTTGCCATCGGAGACTATATTTACTAAAATATACTATTTACTAATTATGTTTACTAATTTTGTTTACTAAAATATACTATAAAATATAAAAAATTATTTTATATTTTGTTTACTAATTATGTTTACTAATATTATTTAGTAATTATTATTTACTAAAATATACAATAAATATAAAAAATTATTTTGTTTAAGTAATATATAATTTATTATTTACAATTAAATTATCATTTTAATTAATTTATAATCATTAAAATTAATATATATATATATATATATATATATATATATATATATATATATATATATGGATAATTGTCTGTGTACCCCTGAAATATGAAGAAATATCTGATTTATCCCTCTTATTTTTTTCTTTCCAATATACCCTTCATACGTTCCACCGTTATTAAAAATACCCCTACCGTTTCCCTTTGTTAAGTTAACTAGGGTTAAACTAGAGTTAAATAATAATCGGAGTTGAAAACTATCAGATATACCTATTTTGTCCGGGTTTAGGGTTTAGGGTTTAGGATTTAAGATTTTTTAGGGTTTTAGGGTTTAGGGTTTAGGGTTTTAGGGTTTAGGGTTTAGGATTTTTTAGGGTTCTAGGGTTTAGGGTTTAGGGTTTTAGGGTTTAGGGTTTAAGGTTTTTTAGGGTTTTAGGGTTTAGGGTTTAGGATTTTAGGGTTTAGGGGTTTAGGGTTTAGGGTATATTTGAAAGGGCAAAATAATAATTACACACAGATAACGGCAGTTCCAAACGGTACACTAACAGAGTTTAACTTCAGGGGTATTTTGGAAAGAAGTTGGAACGTAAGAAGGGTAGTTTTAATATTAGCCTTCTAAGAGAGGTAAATCTGAAAACAGGAAAATTTTTAGGGATATGTAGGAAATTGCCCCATATATATATATATATATATATATATATATATATATATATATATATATATATATATATATATGTAAGAACTTGAAATTTTATAATTAAATAAAAAGGAAAAGAATAAAAGTCTAGTCGATTTTGAATCATGAATGGCAAGAGTAGCCTCAGTGCCCCTTTTCTGCAGTGTAAATTGCACAGTTAATGGGCCAGAAATATCGCTTTTCAATCGGAGCTTGATCTCTAAAATCCGAAATCACCAGCACGACCGTCTCGTCGAATCGAGTGAAAACCATATTAAACATGTTCAAATCCGACGGTCGGATCTTGCAGAAATCGACGAAAAAGCGGGTGGGACCCGCGACTTAAGTGCGTAGTACTTGGGTACTGTTGATGAACAGTAAACCCTAAAACCCAAATACCCTAAGTGCTAACGTCGGCCATTTCGCTGCTCGGACTCCAATTATAGCACTTCAGGTAGTTGTTTCGAACGGTTTCGCCGTTCTGAACGCAATGGCACTGACGGAAATTTCCGTTTGACGACCCTAAAGCCTCGAAAAAACGCGAAAACTGTATTCCGGAACAGTAAATTATGGACCGAGTTTTTATCCGGATAGTTTTTCGAAAAATGAAAATCGCTACCTGATAGGTCTCGTCGAGCCGGACGTCATGGCGCAGTCCATTTTCCGTTTCGACGACCGGATCGCCTCGAAATGCGTGAAACAGGCGAAAAAGGGGATATATGCACATAAAACCCTATTGAATTTGCCTCGGTTTGCGTGCCATGGCTGGGGAAAGGACTTAAGTGTGAGATTAGTATACAGGGATGGACTGGGGTGGAAATAATAAAGCTAGAAGGGCCTAATAGCAATTGTGCAATAGGTGTCTATATATGCAGCTAGGGTTAGGGTTTCTAAAACCCTAAACCTCGTAGCTTCTGCCCCTAGCCGCAGCATCCAACGATCCTCCTCCTCACTGCCGCGCTTTCCGGAGTCTCCCCGCACCGGCCGCCGTCTCCCTTGGCCGGAGAAGAGAGAGATCAAGGCATCACCTCCTCTCGGGTTGGGTGAGGAAGGCAACCAGGGAGGTCCTGGGCGATCAAGGTTGGGTCCTGCGGAGTTCCCCGTGGTGCCGCAGCCGAGCTGAGGCGGCCTCGGCCCCAGCCGCCACCCTGCGCCGCCGCGAGACCCCACTCCTCATTCCCAAGCTCCGGCAAAGGTGAGTTTATGGAACTTTCCTTCTAGTTTTGGGTTTTAAGCATGACCATGGTGCTCCTGACACCGAGAGCCCCGATCGGGTGCAGGCTGAGCCGGCGCCGCCGACCCGATCGCCGGCGGCGGCCACCCCATCGGATTATTGTTTCCTCGGCCGATCTTCAGCACCGCCGCGATCCGGCCGTCCAACCAAAGATCAGCACCGTTGATCTTGCTCCCCTGAGTGACTGCAACGCCTCCACGAAGCTCCATCACGATCGGATCAAGATCGGGGTCTACCGGAGTTGCCCTAGTTTCGGACTTTCTTCAACCTTGGCCGACCACGGCGGTCCGGCGCCGCCGCTGCCTCCCACCGCCGGCCAATCACACCAGAGGACTCCTGTCACCTGCAGGCAACTCTTGGTCCAAGTTGCACCGGCCCTGAACGCGACGGCCGGAATCCGCCATTGGAGCTCCTCCGAGGTTGGCCGAGCTCCGCCGCCGCGCATCGACGCCGCCTCCTGGCGCCGGCCAACCTTGCAGGTAGGCTCAATGGGACATTCTAAGGTCATTGGTGGCTTTGCATGGGTTGAGTAACGTTGGGTTTTTGATGTCCGCAGCTGCACCCGAGCTGGGATCGGGCTTCCTCTCCGGCCATCCCCGCCGGTCTGGAACTCCGGCAACCCCCCAGGTAACCTCTAAACCCCATGCTCTAGCTTTTCTTCCATCTTAGAAGCCTCCGGATTGCTTCCTTGCTGAATTTGGGTTCGGGCAAAGATAAAGCTATATGTTTATATAACATGCCCACCAGGTGTTTGTGTTAATGCCTCAAAGAGGATTTAGTTGGATTTAGGGTTTGAGTTAAATATGAAAATTGTTGTAAATCACTCCCTGAGCTCAGTGCTCACTTCAGATCAAAAGGGATCTGTGTGGATGTGTGTGTGGTCCAATGTCGAAATGTTAGAGAGCTTGTAGGTTGGATCTTCTTTATCTAGCAAGTTTTGGGCTTCCAAATGGTGAGCCCCAGTGTCCTTGCACTGTTTAAAGACACTTTCATGTACAAAGTTCGTCTGTTTGACGATCGGATTAGAAGTTGTAGTGTAATCAACCTTTTAAAGTAATGTTGAAACAAAACTAAGTTCCGGGCTATTAGCGAAGCCGCGACAGTGTATTCCCGGCCTATTTTGGGGTCACTGGACGCGATGCTCGCGTTAGATTTAGGTTTTGAAGACTCGGAGAAACAAAAATTCATTAAGGCTATGTTAGTAAGGTATTTTATGGCCCGAAGTTTTCCTCGGGTCCCGTGCTGCTGCAAATGAGTGAGCACGGTGTTCAGCAAGATAAATGTCACCTGCTGGAAGTGACGGTTCGTCAAAATAAATTTCCAGTTGAAAGAACGAGCGAAAATAGCGCTCAAATGACGCTAAAAATGTGAATTCTAGAAACCCTAGGGGTCTAAATGCAATTTTGACACTGTATACTGTTTAGAACAGTGTATAAATGTTTCCTAAACTTTTCTTTAGGATTCCAACGGTTCTCGTTGAGGGGGAATCGGATTTCGATTGATAAATCGGCGATATTCTCCCGTTTAAGCTTTACGTTGCTGTCGTGTCGTCGGGATGGGTATCTGTGAGTCCTTTACTGATCATAGCTTCTTATTCAGGGCCCAGTTGTTCGGCACCAGCCTCCCGGTAGCTGTGCGGGAGTTCGAGGATCTGCCGTCATTCAGGTGGGTTAGCTTCGGTCCGGGTTCGATCTATTCGGCCCTCTGGTTGCTTTAGTCCAGTCGGACACCTATTTTTGATTGCCCTGCTGATTACATATATGACCTATCTTGACATATGCTGACCTCTTGACATATTATGATCTCCTGATAGACATTGATTCTTTTAGACTCATCATATATACCTGCTGATTTTATCTATATTAGCCTCGATGATTGTATTGACATGCCCTATGATTAGTCCTGATAGATCTTGATCTACGTGAGACATATCTTACGTACCTGTTTATCAGTTTATATATTTCTGATAGACCTTGATCTTCATGAGACATACCATATACATACCTGTTCACCAGCTTTTTCAGTATATAGATCTACATGATTTGATGGCACTTGTTGATTCCTGTCAGCCGATTTATTGTTGATATTCCGATATGCATGATTGATTGATCCTGATTGTTGGATACTATTCGATATTCCGATATGCATGATTGATAGATACTACTTGATGTTCCGATATGCATGATAGATTCTGATCGATATGATCGATGATTTCCCTGTTGGGATCTCGGCTTAGTGCCGACTACCCGGTCATTAGACCGTGAGATTGAGCATAGCATGATGACTACCACGCACGCTGCACTTCACGTACATCAGCGGAGTCATGACCGCAGCGATGTTCTTTACCGGTAAAGTGGTCTTGAGATGGACCCGTGAGCCCCCAGCTAGGCACCAGTGGGTGCGGGGTTATGTCAGCCAGCTAGGTGCCAGCCAGGTGGTATGTGCCTGAGGTCTTGCGACCAATACTGGCATTGATTGGGTACTTGGGTTCTGACTTTGATGCATGATTCGTACCATTGTTGTTCAGCTATGTTGATTTCCAGCATTATTATCTGTAGACATACTTTCATCGCTTGCAGTTCTTTATACATATTCTCGATAGACATTATCCTGATTCCCAGCATGTATGATCTACAGTTATTATGATCGATTATCATTGTGATACCCTGATTTTCAGTATTACTTATCTGCAGTTCCTTATGATTGATTTCCTGCCTAGTTAGCTTATCTGTGGATTTATGTTGATTATCAGTAGATCTGCTTTATTGTTCAGCTTTACCCTATGATTTTTACTATCCGCAGATTTTAGTACCCAGTAGGTACGATTAGCTACTTCTCGGCTCGTCGTGCCCACTGGGATACACTCCGGTGTGTCTCACACCCTCGGGTGACTGTTGCAGGTTTTCGGGTGGTGAGATGTCGGGACGATCCAGTGAGGCTGTTACGATAGAGTTGTCCCCCTGATGATTGTGGTTATGTTATTTCAGCTTTTCGATTATTTGGATTATTCCTGTTGATTAGTCATTGTTTAGTTTAGATGTTGATTGATCTCTGATGGATGATTGGATTTGCCTAGCCGTGCATGTATAGGAGAGACCCTATCCCTGTGGATAGGGGATTTCCTATATGTGTGGCGGTCTGTTACGCCCGTTTTGCAAACTCTGATTTATTTCAAAAAAAATTTTCAGACCTGATTTTTAAACTCGGGGCGTGACAGATTAGATGGTATCAGAGAAATAGGTATACGGTACCTAGGAAAAGATGGATTAGGAATTGGTTAGGATGGACCCTAGGATGACTTATGTCGTGAGAGCGCGGGGTATTTGTCTGATCGTTAGGAAGCTCCGGTGTATTTGCACACTATGAGTCGTGTCCCCCAACTTGTTGTTGGCGACAGATCTATGGTATTTCGCCTTTCTTTTGGTAAGCACGTTGGGCGGCCGACAACGTACTTCCGAAAGAACTGAGAAATACTTCTGCCCTGTAAAGGGGAATATCATGATTGGGTCTATTTGTCTGCTTACTTAAATTTAGTTTCCAAGGTTGTCTTTGGACGACGATGTTATAGTTTCAGTATTGATATTCCAGACCATATTGGACCTTGGGTTGGTCTCAGATAGTCGTGTACATAGTGGACAGATTATATTTGTCATTAATATAGACATTCGTTCGATCTTGCGGCCACTAGCCACGTTGACCTCGCCAGATCTTACAACTGATTCGATAATAGAAATAAGTGGTAGTGCAGTCTACCCTGCTTGATCGCCTAAAGGAGGGACAGCAGTCGGACCCCTCCTCCCATAAGATTCGTGAACTGATACCACTGGGACAGACTGACGAACCACCAACTGCACGCCAATGGCTCTATCCGATTCAGGGGCCGTTGGTGTGTTCCAGATAACGGTAAATTAAGGACATCCTTACAGAGACACCACTGAAAACCCTGGCTCGAGATGAGAAGAAGCTGAGGAACAGATCGATCCCCTACGACAAAGTACAATGGGGGAACCATCATGGAGCGTTATCCCCATTTATTTGGTTCTTAGTTGTATTAAGTTTCAGGGACGAAACTTCTTTTTAGGTGGTAGAGATGTAAGAACTTGAAATTTTATAATTAAATAAAAAGGAAAAGAATAAAAGTCTAGTCGATTTTGAATCATGAATGGCAAGAGTAGCCTCAGTGCCCCTTTTCTGCAGTGTAAATTGCACAGTTAATGGGCCAGAAATATCGCTTTTCAATCGGAGCTTGATCTCTAAAATCCGAAATCACCAGCACGACCGTCTCGTCGAATCGAGTGAAAACCATATTAAACATGTTCAAATCCGACGGTCGGATCTTGCAGAAATCGACGAAAAAAGCGGGTGGGACCCGCGACTTAAGTGCGTAGTACTTGGGTACTGTTGATGAACAGTAAACCCTAAAACCCAAATACCCTAAGTGCTAACGTCGGCCATTTACGCTGCTCGGACTCCAATTATAGCACTTCAGGTAGTTGTTTCGAACGGGTTTCGCCGTTCTGAACGCAATGGCACTGACGGAATTTCCGTTTGACGACCCTAAAGCCTCGAAAAAACGCGAAAACTGTATTCCGGAACAGTAAATTAGGGACCGAGTTTTTATCCGGATAGTTTTTCGAAAAATGAAAATCGCTACCTGATAGGTCTCGTCGAGCCGGACGTCATGGCGCAGTCCATTTCCGTTTCGACGACCGGATCGCCTCGAAATGCGTGAAACAAGGCGAAAAAAGGGGATATATGCACATAAACCCTATTGAATTTGCCTCGGTTTGCGTGCCATGCTGGGGAAAGGACTTAAGTGGAGATTAGTATACAGGGATGGACTGGGGTGGAAATAATAAGCTAGAAGGGCCTAATAGCAATTGTGCAATAGGTGTCTATATATGCAGCTAGGGTTAGGGTTTCTAAACCCTAAACCTCGTAGCTTCTGCCCCTAGCCGCAGCATCCAACGATCCTCCTCCTCACTGCCGCGCTTTCCGGAGTCCTCCCCGCACCGGCCGCCGTCTCCCTTGGCCGGAGAAGAGAGATCAAGGCATCACCTCCTCTCGGGTTGGGTGAGGAAGGCAACCAGGGAGGTCCTGGGCGATCAAGGTTGGGTCCTGCGGAGTTCCCCGTGGTGCCGCAGCCGAGCTGAGGCGGCCTCGGCCCCAGCCGCCACCCTGCGCCGCCGCGAGACCCCACTCCTCATTCCCAAGCTCCGGCAAAGGTGAGTTATGGAACTTTCCTTCTAGTTTTGGGTTTTAAGCATGACCATGGTGCTCCTGACACCGAGAGCCCCGATCGGGTGCAGGCTGAGCCGGCGCCGCCGACCCGATCGCCGGCGGCGGCCACCCCATCGGATTATTGTTTCCTCGGCCGATCTTCAGCACCGCCGCGATCCGGCCGTCCAACCAAAGATCAGCACACCGTTGATCTTGCTCCCCTGAGTGACTGCAACGCCTCCACGAAGCTCCATCACGATCGGATCAAGATCGGGGTCTACCGGAGTTGCCCTAGTTTCGGACTTTCTTCAACCTTGGCCGACCACGGCGGTCCGGCGCCGCCGCTGCCCCCACCGCCGGCCACACACCAGAGGACTCCTGTCACCCGCAGGCAACTCTTGGTCCAAGTTGCACCGGCCCTGAACGCGACGGCCGGAATCCGCCATTGGAGCTCCTCCGAGGTTGGCCGAGCTCCGCCGCCGCGCATCGACGCCGCCTCCTGGCGCCGGCCAACCTTGCAGGTAGGCTCAATGGACATTCTAAGGTCATTGGTGGCTTTGCATGGTTGAGTAACGTTGGGTTTTTGATGTCCGCAGCTGCACCCGAGCTGGGATCGGGCTTCCTCTCCGGCCATCC
Organism: Tillandsia leiboldiana; assembly: GCA_029204045.2. Lineage (NCBI taxonomy): Eukaryota > Viridiplantae > Streptophyta > Magnoliopsida > Poales > Bromeliaceae > Tillandsia > Tillandsia leiboldiana. The sequence continues at coordinate 6,022,130 of CM055079.1, forward strand.
CCGCCGGTCTGGAACTCCGGCAACCCCCCAGGTAACCTCTAAACCCCATGCTCTAGCTTTTCTTCCATCTTAGAAGCCTCCGGATTGCTTCCTTGCTGAATTTGGGTTCGGGCAAAGATAAAGCTATATGTTTATATAACATGCCCACCAGGTGTTTGTGTTAATGCCTCAAAGAGGATTTAGTTGGATTAGGGTTTGAGTTAAATATGAAAATTGTTGTAAATCACTCCTGATGGCTCAGTGCTCACTTCAGATCAAAAGGGATCTGTGTGGATGTGTGTGTGGTCCAATGTCGAAATGTTAGAGAGCTTGTAGGTTGGATCTTCTTTATCTAGCAAGTTTGGGGCTTCCAAATGGTGAGCCCCAGTGTCCTTGCACTGTTTAAAGACACTTTCATGTACAAAGTTCGTCTGTTTGACGATCGGATTAGAAGTTGTAGTGTAATCAACCTTTTAAAGTATGTTGAAACAAAACTAAGTTCCGGGCTATTAGCGAAGCCGCGACAGTGTATTCCCGGCTATTTTGGGGTCACTGGACGCGATGCTCGCGTTAGATTTAGGTTTTGAAGACTCGGAGAACAAAAATTCATTAAGGCTATGTTAGTAAGGTATTTTATGGCCCGAAGTTTTCCTCGGGTCCCGTGCTGCTGCAAATGAGTGAGCACGGTGTTCAGCAAGATAAATGTCACCTGCTGGAAGTGACGGTTCGTCAAAATAAATTTCCAGTTGAAAGAACGAGCGAAAATAGCGCTCAAATGACGCTAAAAATGTGAATTCTAGAAACCTAGGGGTCTAAATGCAATTTTGACACTGTATACTGTTTAGAACAGTGTATAAATGTTTCCTAAACTTTTCTTTAGGATTCCAACGGTTCTCGTTGAGGGGGAATCGGATTTCGATTGATAAATCGGCGATATTCTCCCGTTTAAGCTTTACGTTGCTGTCGTGTCGTCGGGATGGGTATCTGTGAGTCCTTTACTGATCATAGCTTCTTATTCAGGCCCAGTTGTTCGGCACCAGCCTCCCGGTAGCTGTGCGGGAGTTCGAGGATCTGCCGTCATTCAGGTGGGTTAGCTTCGGTCCGGGTTCGATCTATTCGGCCCTCTGGTTGCTTTAGTCCAGTCGGACACCTATTTTTGATTGCCCTGCTGATTACATATATGACCTATCTTGACATATGCTGACCTCTTGACATTTATGATCTCCTGATAGACATTGATTCTTTTAGACTCATCATATATACCTGCTGATTTATCTATATTAGCCTTGATGATTGTATTGACATGCCCTATGATTAGTCCTGATAGATCTTGATCTACGTGAGACATATCTTACGTACCTGTTTATCAGTTTATATATTTCTGATAGACCTTGATCTTCATGAGACATACCATATACATACCTGTTCACCAGCTTTTTCAGTATATAGATCTACATGATTTGATGGCACTTGTTGATTCCTGTCAGCCGATTTATTGTTGATATTCCGATATGCATGATTGATTGATCCTGATTGTTGGATACTATTCGATATTCCGATATGCATGATTGATAGATACTACTTGATGTTCCGATATGCATGATAGATTCTGATCGATATGATCGATGATTTCCCTGTTGGGATCTCGGCTTAGTGCCGACTACCCGTCATTAGACCGTGAGATTGAGCATAGCATGATGACTACCACGCACGCTGCACTTCACGTACATCAGCGGAGTCATGACCGCAGCGATGTTCTTTACCGGTAAAGTGGTCTTGAGATGGACCCGTGAGCCCCCAGCTAGGCACCAGTGGTGCGGGGTTATGTCAGCCAGCTAGGTGCCAGCCAGGTGGTATGTGCCTGAGGTCTTGCGACCAATACTGGCATTGATTGGTACTTTGGGTTCTGACTTTGATGCATGATTCGTACCATTGTTGTTCAGCTATGTTGATTTCCAGCATTATTATCTGTAGACATACTTTCATCGCTTGCAGTTCTTATACATATTCTCGATAGACATTATCCTGATTCCCAGCATGTATGATCTACAGTTATTATGATCGATTATCATTGTGATACCCTGATTTTCAGTATTACTTATCTGCAGTTCCTTATGATTGATTTCCTGCCTAGTTAGCTTCTGTGGATTTATGTTGATTCATAGATCTGCTTTATTGTTCAGCTTTACCCTATGATTTTTACTATCCGCAGATTTTAGTACCCAGTAGGTACGATAGCTACTTCTCTCGGCTCGTCGTGCCCACTGGGATACACTCCGGTGTGTCTCACACCCCCTCGGGTGACTGTTGCAGGTTTTCGGGTGGTGAGATGTCGGGACGATCCAGTGAGGCTGTTACGATAGAGTTGTCCCCCTGATGATTGTGTTTATGTTATTTCAGCTTTTCGATTATTTGGATTATTCCTGTTGATTAGTCATTGTTTAGTTTAGATTGATTGATCTCTGATGGATGATTGGATTTGCCTAGCCGTGCATGTATAGGAGAGACCCTATCCCTGTGGATAGGGGATTTCCTATATGTGTGGCGGTCTGTTACGCCCGCCCGTTTTGCAAACTCTGATTTATTTCAAAAAAAAATTTTCAGACCTGATTTTAAACTCGGGGCGTGACAGATTAGTAGGGTATCAGAGAATAGGTATACGGTACCTAGGAAAAGATGGATTAGGAATTGGTTAGGATGGACCCTAGGATGACTTATGTCGTGATAGCGCGGGGTATTTGTCTGATCGTTAGGAGCTCCGGTGTATTTGCACACTATGAGTCGTGTCCCCAACTTGTTGTTGCGACAGATCTATGGTATTTCGCCTTTCTTTTGTAAGCACGTTGGGCGGCCGGACAACGTACTTCCGAAGAACTGAGAAATACTCTGCCCTGTAAAAGGGGATTATCATGATTGGGTCTATTTGTCTGTTACTTAAATTTAGTTTCCAAGGTTGTCTTTGGACGACGATATAGTTTTAGTGTGTTTTAATTACCAGACCCATATGGACCTGGGGTTGGTCTCAGATAGTCGTGTACATAGTGGACAGATTATATTTGTCATTAATATAGACACATTCTTCGATCTTGCGGCCACTAGCCACGTTGACCTCGCCCATCTTACAACTGATTCGATAATAGAAATATAGTGGTAGTGCAGTCTACCCTGCTTGATCGCCTAAAGAGGGACAGCAGTCGGACCCCGACCCTCCCATAAGATTCGTGAACTGATACCACTGGGACAGACTGACGAACCACCACTGCACGCCAATGGCTCTATCCGATTCAGGGCCGGTGGTGTGTTCCAGATAACGGTAATTAAGGACATCCTTACAGAGACACCTACTGAAAACCCTGGCTCGAGATGAGAAGAAGCTGAGGAACAGATCGATCCCCTACGACAAGTACAATGGGGGAACCATCATGGAGCGTTATCCCCCTTTATTTGTTCTTAGTTGTATTAAGTTTCAGGGACGAAACTTCTTTTTTAGGTGGTAGAGATGTAAGAACTTGAAATTTTATAATTAAATAAAAAGGAAAAGAATAAAAGTCTAGTCGATTTGATCATGAATGGCAAGAGTAGCCTCAGTGCCCCTTTTCTGCAGTGTAAATTGCACAGTTAATGGGCCAGAAATATCGCTTTTCATCGGGCGCTGATCTCTAAAATCCGAAATCACCAGCACGACGTCGTCGTCGTGAATCGATGAAAACCATATAAACATGTTCAAATCCGACGGTCGGATCTTGCAGAAATCGACGAAAAAACGGGTGGGACCCGCGACTTAAGTGCGTATACTGGGTACTGTTGATGAACAGTAAACCCTAACCCAAATACCCTAAGTGCTAACGTCGGCCTTTCGCTGCTCGGACTCCAATATAGCACTTCAGGTAGTCGTTCGAACGGTTTCCGCCGTTCTGAACGCAATGGCACTGACGGAATTTCCGTTTGACGACCCTAAGCCTCGAAAAACGCGAAAACTGTATTCCGGAACAGTAAATTGGACCGAGTTTTTTAGCGGATAGTTTTTTCGAAAAAATGAAAATCGCTCCTGATAGGTCTCTCGTCGAGCCGGACGTCATGGGCGCAGTCCATTTTCCGTTTCGACGACCGATCGCCCTCGAAATGCGGTGAAACAAGGCGAAAAAAGGGGATATATGCACATAAACCCTATTGAATTGATGCCTGTTTTGCGTGCCATGGCTGGGGAAAAGGACTTAAGTGTGAGATTGTATACAGGATGGACTGGGGTTGGAAATAATAAGCTAGAGAGGGCCTAATAGCAATTGTGCAATAGGTGTCTATATATGCAGCTAGGGTTAGGTTTCTAAAACCCTAAACCTCGTAGCTTCTCTCTGCCCCTAGCCGCAGCATCCAACGATCCTCCTCCTCACCTGCCGCGCTTTCCGGAGTCTCCCCGCACCGGCCGCCGTCTCCCTTGGCCGGAGAAGAGAGATCAAGGCATCACCTCCTCTCGGGTTGGGTGAGGGAAGGCAACCAGGGAGGGTCCTGGGCGATCAAGGTTGGGTCCTGCGAGATTCCCCGTGGTGCCGCAGCCGAGCTGAGGCG
>CM055079.1:6026774-6183280 GCA_029204045.2 Tillandsia leiboldiana
CATTTCGCTGCTCGGACTCCAATTATAGCACTTCAGGTAGTTGTTTCGAACGGTTTCGCCGTTCTGAACGCAATGGCACTGACGGAATTTCCGTTTTGACGACCCTAAAGCCTCGAAAACGCGAAAACTGTATTCCGGAACAGTAAATTATGGACCGAGTTTTTATCCGGATAGTTTTTCGAAAAATGAAAATCGCTACCTGATAGGTCTCGTCGAGCCGGACGTCATGGCGCAGTCCATTTTCCGTTTCGACGACCGGATCGCCTCGAAATGCGTGAAACAAGGCGAAAAAGGGGATATATGCACATAAAACCCTATTGAATTTGCCCGGTTTGCGTTGCCATGGCTGGGGAAAGGACTTAAGTGTGATTTAGTATACAGGGATGGACTGGGGTGGAAATAATAAAGCTAGAAGGGCCTAATAGCAATTGTGCTAATAGGTGTCCTATTATGCAGCTAGGGTTAGGGTTTCTAAACCCTAAACCTCGTAGCTTCTGCCCCTAGCCGCAGCATCCAACGATCCTCCTCCTCACTGCCGCGCTTTCCGGAGTCTCCCCGCACCGGCCGCCGTCTCCCTGGCCGGAGAAGAGAGATCAAGGCATCACCTCCTCTCGGGTTGGGTGAGGAAGGCAACCAGGGAGGTCCTGGGCGATCAAGGTTGGGTCCTGCGGAGTTCCCCGTGGTGCCGCAGCGAGCTGAGGCGGCCTCGGCCCCAGCCGCCACCCTGCGCCGCCGCGAGACCCCACTCCTCATTCCCAAGCTCCGGCAAAGGTGAGTTTATGGAACTTTCCTTCTAGTTTTGGGTTTTAAGCATGACCATGGTGCTCCTGACACCGAGAGCCCCGATCGGGTGCAGGCTGAGCCGGCGCCGCCGACCCGATCGCCGGCGGCGGCCACCCCATCGGATTATTGTTTCCTCGGCCGATCTTCAGCACCGCCGCGATCCGGCCGTCCAACCAAAGATCAGCACCGTTGATCTTGCTCCCCTGAGTGACTGCAACGCCTCCACGAAGCTCCATCACGATCGGATCAAGATCGGGGTCTACCGGAGTTGCCCTAGTTTCGGACTTTCTTCAACCTTGGCCGACCACGGCGGTCCGGCGCCGCCGCTGCCTCCCACCGCCGGCCACTCACACCAGAGGACTCCTGTCACCTGCAGGCAACTCTTGGTCCAAGTTGCACGGCCCTGAACGCGACGGCCGGAATCCGCCATTGGAGCTCCTCCGAGGTTGGCCGAGCTCCGCCGCCGCGCATCGACGCCGCCTCCTGGCGCCGGCCAACCTTGCAGGTAGGCTCAATGGGACATTCTAAGGTCATTGGTGGCTTTGCATGGGTTGAGTAACGTTGGGTTTTTGATGTCCGCAGCTGCACCCGAGCTGGGGATCGGGCTTCCTCTCCGGCCATCCCCGCCGGTCTGGAACTCCGGCAACCCCCCAGGTAACCTCTAAACCCCATGCTCTAGCTTTTCTTTCCATCTTAGAAGCCTCCGGATTGCTTCCTTGCTGAATTTGGGTTCGGGCAAAGATAAAGCTATATGTTTATATAACATGCCCACCAGGTGTTTGTGTTAATGCCTCAAAGAGGATTTAGTTGGATTTAGGGTTTGAGTTAAATATGAAAATTGTTGTAAATCACTCCCTGAGCTCAGTGCTCACTTCAGATCAAAAGGGATCTGTGTGGATGTGTGTGTGGTCCAATGTCGAAATGTTAGAGAGCTTGTAGGTTGGATCTTCTTTATCTAGCAAGTTTTGGGCTTCCAAATGGTGAGCCCCAGTGTCCTTGCACTGTTTAAAGACACTTTCATGTACAAAGTTCGTCCTGTTTGACGATCGGATTAGAAGTTGTAGTGTAATCAACCTTTTAAAGTAATGTTGAAACAAAACTAAGTTCCGGGCTATTAGCGAAGCCGCGACAGTGTATTCCCGGCTATTTTGGGGTCACTGGACGCGATGCTCGCGTTAGATTTAGGTTTTGAAGACTCGGAGAAACAAAAATTCATTAAGGCTATGTTAGTAAGGTATTTTATGGCCCGAAGTTTTCCTCGGGTCCCGTGCTGCTGCAAATGAGTGAGCACGGTGTTCAGCAAGATAAATGTCACCTGCTGGAAGTGACGGTTCGTCAAAATAAATTTCCAGTTGAAAGAACGAGCGAAAATAGCGCTCAAATGACGCTAAAATGTGAATTCTAGAAACCCTAGGGGTCTAAATGCATTTTGACACTGTATACTGTTTAGAACAGTGTATAAATGTTTCCTAAACTTTTCTTTAGGATTCCAACGGTTCTCGTTGAGGGGGAATCGGATTTCGATTGATAAATCGGCGATATTCTCCCGTTTAAGCTTTACGTTGCTGTCGTGTCGTCGGGATGGGTATCTGTGAGTCCTTTACTGATCATAGCTTCTTATTCAGGGCCCAGTTGTTCGGCACCAGCCTCCCGGTAGCTGTGCGGGAGTTCGAGGATCTGCCGTCATTCAGGTGGGTTAGCTTCGGTCCGGGTTCGATCTATTCGGCCCTCTGGTTGCTTTAGTCCAGTCGGACACCTATTTTTGATTGCCCTGCTGATTACATATATGACCTATCTTGACATATGCTGACCTCTTGACATATTATGATCTCCTGATAGACATTGATTCTTTTAGACTCATCATATATACCTGCTGATTTTATCTATATTAGCCTCGATGATTGTATTGACATGCCCTATGATTAGTCCTGATAGATCTTGATCTACGTGAGACATATCTTACGTACCTGTTTATCAGTTTATATATTTCTGATAGACCTTGATCTTCATGAGACATACCATATACATACCTGTTCACCAGCTTTTTCAGTATATAGATCTACATGATTTGATGGCACTTGTTGATTCCTGTCAGCCGATTTATTGTTGATATTCCGATATGCATGATGATTGATCCTGATTGTTGGATACTATTCGATATTCCGATATGCATGATTGATAGATACTACTTGATGTTCCGATATGCATGATAGATTCTGATCGATATGATCGATGATTTTCCTGTTGGGATCTCGGCTTAGTGCCGACTACCCGGTCATTAGACCGTGAGATTGAGCATAGCATGATGACTACCACGCACGCTGCACTTCACGTACATCAGCGGAGTCATGACCGCAGCGATGTTCTTTACCGGTAAAGTGGTCTTGAGATGGACCCGTGAGCCCCCAGCTAGGCACCAGTGGGTGCGGGGTTATGTCAGCCAGCTAGGTGCCAGCCAGGTGGTATGTGCCTGAGGTATTGCGACCAATACTGGCATTGATTGGGTACTTGGGTTCTGACTTTGATGCATGATTCGTACCATTGTTGTTCAGCTATGTTGATTTCCAGCATTATTATCTGTAGACATACTTTCATCGCTTGCAGTTCTTTATACATATTCTCGATAGACATTATCCTGATTCCCAGCATGTATGATCTACAGTTATTATGATCGATTATCATTGTGATACCCTGATTTTCAGTATTACTTATCTGCAGTTCCTTATGATTGATTTCCTGCCTAGTTAGCTTATCTGTGGATTTATGTTGATTATCAGTAGATCTGCTTTATTGTTTCAGCTTTACCCTATGATTTTTACTATCCGCAGATTTTAGTACCCAGTAGGTACGATTAGCTACTTCTCGGCTCGTCGTGCCACTGGGATACACTCCGGTGTGTCTCACACCCTCGGGTGACTGTTGCAGGTTTTCGGGTGGTGAGATGTCGGGACGATCCAGTGAGGCTGTTACGATAGAGTTGTCCCCCTGATGATTGTGGTTTATGTTATTTCAGCTTTTCGATTATTTGGATTATTCCTGTTGATTAGTCATTGTTTAGTTTAGATGTTGATTGATCTCTGATGGATGATTGGATTTGCCTAGCCGTGCATGTATAGGAGAGACCCTATCCCTGTGGATAGGGGATTTCCTATATGTGTGGCGGTCTGTTACGCCCGTTTTGCAAACTCTGATTTATTTCAAAAAAAAATTTTCAGACCTGATTTTTAAACTCGGGGCGTGACAGATTAGATGGTATCAGAGAAATAGGTATACGGTACCTAGGAAAAGATGGATTAGGAATTGGTTAGGATGGACCCTAGGATGACTTATGTCGTGAGAGCGCGGGGTATTTGTCTGATCGTTAGGAGCTCCGGTGTATTTGCACACTATGAGTCGGTCCCCAACTGTTTGTTGGCGACAGATCTATGGTATTTCGCCTTTCTTTTGGTAAGCACGTTGGGCGGCCGACAACGTACTTCCGAAAGAACTGAGAAATACTCTGCCCTGTAAAGGGGAATATCATGATTGGGTCTATTTGTCTGCTTACTTAAATTTAGTTTCCAAGGTTGTCTTTGGACGACGATGTTATAGTTTCAGTATTGATATTCCAGACCATATTGGACCTTGGGTTGGTCTCAGATAGTCGTGTACATAGTGGACAGATTATATTTGTCATTAATATAGACATTCGTTCGATCTTGCGGCCACTAGCCACGTTGACCTCGCCAGATCTTACAACTGATTCGATAATAGAAATAAGTGGTAGTGCAGTCTACCCTGCTTGATCGCCTAAAGGAGGGACAGCAGTCGGACCCCTCCTCCCATAAGATTCGTGAACTGATACCACTGGGACAGACTGACGAACCACCAACTGCACGCCAATGGCTCTATCCGATTCAGGGGCCGTTGGTGTGTTCCAGATAACGGTAAATTAAGGACATCCTTACAGAGACACCACTGAAAACCCTGGCTCGAGATGAGAAGAAGCTGAGGAACAGATCGATCCCCTACGACAAAGTACAATGGGGGAACCATCATGGAGCGTTATCCCCATTTATTTGGTTCTTAGTTGTATTAAGTTTCAGGGACGAAACTTCTTTTTAGGTGGTAGAGATGTAAGAACTTGAAATTTTATAATTAAATAAAAAGGAAAAGAATAAAAGTCTAGTCGATTTTGAATCATGAATGGCAAGAGTAGCCTCAGTGCCCCTTTTCTGCAGTGTAAATTGCACAGTTAATGGGCCAGAAATATCGCTTTTCAATCGGAGCTTGATCTCTAAAATCCGAAATCACCAGCACGACCGTCCTCGTCGAATCGAGTGAAAACCATATTAAACATGTTCAAATCCGACGGTCGGATCTTGCAGAAATCGACGAAAAAGCGGGTGGGACCCGCGACTTAAGTGCGTAGTACTTGGGTACTGTTGATGAACAGTAAACCCTAAACCCAAATACCCTAAGTGCTAACGTCGGCCATTTCGCTGCTCGGACTCCAATTATAGCACTTCAGGTAGTTGTTTCGAACGGTTTCGCCGTTCTGAACGCAATGGCACTGACGGAATTTCCGTTTGACGACCCTAAAGCCTCGAAAAACGCGAAAACTGTATTCCGGAACAGTAAATTATGGACCGAGTTTTTATCCGGATAGTTTTTCGAAAAATGAAAATCGCTACCTGATAGGTCTCGTCGAGCCGGACGTCATGGCGCAGTCCATTTTCCGTTTCGACGACCGGATCGCCTCGAAATGCGTGAAACAAGGCGAAAAAGGGGATATATGCACATAAAACCCTATTGAATTTGCCTCGGTTTGCGTGCCATGGCTGGGGAAAGGACTTAAGTGTGAGATTAGTATACAGGGATGGACTGGGGTGGAAATAATAAAGCTAGAAGGGCCTAATAGCAATTGTGCAATAGGTGTCTATATATGCAGCTAGGGTTAGGGTTTCTAAAACCCTAAACCTCGTAGCTTCTGCCCCTAGCCGCAGCATCCAACGATCCTCCTCCTCACTGCCGCGCTTTCCGGAGTCTCCCCGCACCGGCCGCCGTCTCCCTTGGCCGGAGAAGAGAGATCAAGGCATCACCTCCTCTCGGGTTGGGTGAGGAAGGCAACCAGGGAGGTCCTGGGCGATCAAGGTTGGGTCCTGCGGAGTTCCCCGTGGTGCCGCAGCCGAGCTGAGGCGGCCTCGGCCCCAGCCGCCACCCTGCGCCGCCGCGAGACCCCACTCCTCATTCCCAAGCTCCGGCAAAGGTGAGTTTATGGAACTTCCTTCTAGTTTTGGGTTTTAAGCATGACCATGGTGCTCCTGACACCGAGAGCCCCGATCGGGTGCAGGCTGAGCCGGCGCCGCCGACCCGATCGCCGGCGGCGGCCACCCCATCGGATTATTGTTTCCTCGGCCGATCTTCAGCACCGCCGCGATCCGGCCGTCCAACCAAAGATCAGCACCGTTGATCTTGCTCCCCTGAGTGACTGCAACGCCTCCACGAAGCTCCATCACGATCGGATCAAGATCGGGGTCTACCGGAGTTGCCCTAGTTTCGGACTTTCTTCAACCTTGGCCGACCACGGCGGTCCGGCGCCGCCGCTGCCTCCCACCGCCGGCCAATCACACCAGAGGACTCCTGTCACCTGCAGGCAACTCTTGGTCCAAGTTGCACCGGCCCTGAACGCGACGGCCGGAATCCGCCATTGGAGCTCCTCCGAGGTTGGCCGAGCTCCGCCGCCGCGCATCGACGCCGCCTCCTGGCGCCGGCCAACCTTGCAGGTAGGCTCAATGGGACATTCTAAGGTCATTGGTGGCTTTGCATGGGTTGAGTAACGTTGGGTTTTTGATGTCCGCAGCTGCACCCGAGCTGGGATCGGGCTTCCTCTCCGGCCATCCCCGCCGGTCTGGAACTCCGGCAACCCCCCAGGTAACCTCTAAACCCCATGCTCTAGCTTTTCTTCCATCTTAGAAGCCTCCGGATTGCTTCCTTGCTGAATTTGGGTTCGGGCAAAGATAAAGCTATATGTTTATATAACATGCCCACCAGGTGTTTGTGTTAATGCCTCAAAGAGGATTTAGTTGGATTTAGGGTTTGAGTTAAATATGAAAATTGTTGTAAATCACTCCCTGAGCTCAGTGCTCACTTCAGATCAAAAGGGATCTGTGTGGATGTGTGTGTGGTCTAATGTCGAAATGTTAGAGAGCTTGTAGGTTGGATCTTCTTTATCTAGCAAGTTTTGGGCTTCCAAATGGTGAGCCCCAGTGTCCTTGCACTGTTTAAAGACACTTTCATGTACAAAGTTCGTCTGTTTGACGATCGGATTAGAAGTTGTAGTGTAATCAACCTTTTAAAGTAATGTTGAAACAAAACTAAGTTCCGGGCTATTAGCGAAGCCGCGACAGTGTATTCCCGGCAATTTTGGGGTCACTGGACGCGATGCTCGCGTTAGATTTAGGTTTTGAAGACTCGGAGAAACAAAAATTCATTAAGGCTATGTTAGTAAGGTATTTTATGGCCCGAAGTTTTCCTCGGGTCCCGTGCTGCTGCAAATGAGTGAGCACGGTGTTCAGCAAGATAAATGTCACCTGCTGGAAGTGACGGTTCGTCAAAATAAATTTCCAGTTGAAAGAACGAGCGAAAATAGCGCTCAAATGACGCTAAAAATGTGAATTCTAGAAACCCTAGGGGTCTAAATGCAATTTTGACACTGTATACTGTTTAGAACAGTGTATAAATGTTTCCTAACTTTTCTTTAGGATTCCAACGGTTCTCGTTGAGGGGGAATCGGATTTCGATTGATAAATCGGCGATATTCTCCCGTTTAAGCTTTACGTTGCTGTCGTGTCGTCGGGATGGGTATCTGTGAGTCCTTTACTGATCATAGCTTCTTATTCAGGGCCCAGTTGTTCGGCACCAGCCTCCCGGTAGCTGTGCGGGAGTTCGAGGATCTGCCGTCATTCAGGTGGGTTAGCTTCGGTCCGGGTTCGATCTATTCGGCCCTCTGGTTGCTTTAGTCCAGTCGGACACCTATTTTTGATTGCCCTGCTGATTACATATATGACCTATCTTGACATATGCTGACCTCTTGACATATTATGATCTCCTGATAGACATTGATTCTTTTAGACTCATCATATATACCTGCTGATTTTATCTATATTAGCCTCGATGATTGTATTGACATGCCCTATGATTAGTCCTGATAGATCTTGATCTACGTGAGACATATCTTACGTACCTGTTTATCAGTTTATATATTTCTGATAGACCTTGATCTTCATGAGACATACCATATACATACCTGTTCACCAGCTTTTTTCAGTATATAGATCTACATGATTTGATGGCACTTGTTGATTCCTGTCAGCCGATTTATTGTTGATATTCCGATATGCATGATTGATTGATCCTGATTGTTGGATACTATTCGATATTCCGATATGCATGATTGATAGATACTACTTGATGTTCCGATATGCATGATAGATTCTGATCGATATGATCGATGATTTCCCTGTTGGGATCTCGGCTTAGTGCCGACTACCCGGTCATTAGACCGTGAGATTGAGCATAGCATGATGACTACCACGCACGCTGCACTTCACGTACATCAGCGGAGTCATGACCGCAGCGATGTTCTTTACCGGTAAAGTGGTCTTGAGATGGACCCGTGAGCCCCCAGCTAGGCACCAGTGGGTGCGGGGTTATGTCAGCCAGCTAGGTGCCAGCCAGGTGGTATGTGCCTGAGGTCTTGCGACCAATACTGGCATTGATTGGGTACTTGGGTTCTGACTTTGATGCATGATTCGTACCATTGTTGTTCAGCTATGTTGATTTCCAGCATTATTATCTGTAGACATACTTTCATCGCTTGCAGTTCTTTATACATATTCTCGATAGACATTATCCTGATTCCCAGCATGTATGATCTACAGTTATTATGATCGATTATCATTGTGATACCCTGATTTTCAGTATTACTTATCTGCAGTTCCTTATGATTGATTTCCTGCCTAGTTAGCTTATCTGTGGATTTATGTTGATTATCAGTAGATCTGCTTTATTGTTCAGCTTTACCCTATGATTTTTACTATCCGCAGATTTTAGTACCCAGTAGGTACGATTAGCTACTTCTCGGCTCGTCGTGCCCACTGGGATACACTCCGGTGTGTCTCACACCCTCGGGTGACTGTTGCAGGTCTTTCGGGTGGTGAGATGTCGGGACGATCCAGTGAGGCTGTTACGATAGAGTTGTCCCCCTGATGATTGTGGTTTATGTTATTTCAGCTTTTCGATTATTTGGATTATTCCTGTTGATTAGTCATTGTTTAGTTTAGATGTTGATTGATCTCTGATGGATGATTGGATTTGCCTAGCCGTGCATGTATAGGAGAGACCCTATCCCTGTGGATAGGGGATTTCCTATATGTGTGGCGGTCTGTTACGCCCGTTTTGCAAACTCTGATTTATTTCAAAAAAAAATTTTCAGACCTGATTTTTAAACTCGGGGCGTGACAATATATAAGGTAAGGACAAAGTTGGCATTTTGATAAAAAATCTATATCTTTTTTTACTATTCTCTACTATCCCATAATTTTAGCCAAACATAATTTTTTTTATTCCAGAGAATACCAACTTTTGAACCAAACGCAATTTAACTTTTATATTTGATTATCCCGGAATAGCAAACTATCCATAAGGTTGCGATTGGTTTAGATATAAATTAAAATTGCTTATTTCAAAAATAGATATAAGCTTAGATTTTACATTTGGATGAAAATTTAGTTATTTTTGAAAATAAAAAAAATAGATGATTAAATTAAAATAGTAAGAATAAAAATAATTTTAATTTTAAAATAATAATATTTTATCTAATTAATTAATATAAAATATTAATTAAATAATAATTTAACTTATTTAATTAACTATTGCTGGATAATTCTAAATATTAATTGATAAAATAATTAGCAATAATGAGTATTGTTAATAAATAATTTAGCTAATTATAAATAATTTAATAAATTAATAAATTAATTAGTTAGTTATCTAATAGTTAGATAATTAGTTAATAAAATAATTAGATTAGTCAAAATATTAGATTAATTAAATAGTTATAGAATAATTAAAATTATATTTATTTTAATTAAACTTATTCTCAAGTAGAACAAGCTTATTCTAAGAAAAATATTGAAACAATAGTTTCAATTTTATACCAGTTTGTTCCAAATAGACGAAAACTATTGTTCTCATCCATCATTACAAACGCATTTAGAAAACAAGACTGAAACAAGATTTTTTCCAAGCTTTGTTTCGAAACAAACGGTTCCTAATGCCAGGTGCAAACAATAATTTTTCAAAGTTGAGAAAGAGAAGATGGAAACATTCATACACGCGGCTGATCTGTGCACGTCCTGAAAAATGCTTTATACATTTTAAAACTCTGATTCAAAAAATAAATAAAATAAATAAATAAAATAATTGGTCCGCTCTTTTGAATTCCGGAGCGTGACACTACGTTAACACAAGATTTTAGGAAAAAAATTTTGAGATTATATTGTGATTGTGTGAAGCACAGATTTCAGAGCAACCTTGTGTAGATACACATAAAAACCGGACAGTTGTACGACTCAAAAGATCAAAAGTTCAAATCCAATATCCGCCGTCAAATAATTTTGATAATTAGTAAAAGCTGAAATTCGAATTATTTTTTTAATTAGATTAGAATAATAATTTTTGTGTCACATGAAATTGTCGATCTCAATACATATATACTAATATTATAAATGTTATGATATTAAAAAATACATTATTGAATCATAGTTTATAAAATTTTTTTTTTTTTTTTTGCTGCATTAAATGGGTATGAACGCGCATCTATTTCCTTACAAATACAACCACAAAAGAGAGAAAAAAATCAAATCACAAAATACGAGTGAAATAAAATTCATTAATCAAAAAAAGAATTGCACCAGACTCTTTTTCTATATAAAGTAGTTTCAATCCCGAGCCTCTTTCTGAATCTCTTTCATTATTCTTTCGTCTTTTGTAGGCCGATCAAGAAGACTTCTCTCTCATCTTGTGCATCTATACACAAGATACACCAATGACCTACGGTCACAGAAACCGCACACATCCTCTTACACCCATACACTAGTGCAATCAAAATCATAACTATCTTGACTATATTTATAGCTTACATAAAAAAATTATCAAAATCCTATTCAAATTAGAATTCTACTCTAATTAATATTTCAATCTTAATTAATTTATTTTTAACCGATTTAAATATTAATCCTAATGCAATCATTGAGTACAAATCTAATCAAATCTTAAAATAAATTTTAACGAAAAATGTGAAGCAACTTGGCTTCGAATTCGAGATCTCAGATATCAACCACCAAATTAACCCTTTGTCACTACTACATCAATATTTTTTTGAGAGAAAGGTACATAGCATGCTACCCGTTTTATTTATTTTGAAATAAACTTAGTCGAAAATATAAAGCAACTAAACTTCGAACTCGAAACTTCGAGTATCAATCATCAAGTTTTTTTGCCACTTGCACTAGGGACGGTCGATCACTGCCGCATCAATATTAAGCTAGCTTTTCAAACAATTTGAAATAAAGTAACAAATGGTGGTGCTTCTTCGAACAGTTGTTCACTACAAAAAAAAGTAATATTTAAGGATATTTTTTTTATATTTAATGATACTTAAAATTATCTTAATATAGTCTAACAACGCATTTAAAAGTGTTGGTTAAAACGTCGGTAAATAAAGAATCGTCACGTATATACCGACGCTTATATCAAGTGTCGGTAAAATATCTCCTGACGCTTTAAAGCGTTAAGATTTTTTAAAATTTTGACACTTTAAAGGATCAAAAAAATTAAAAATAATAATAACATTTATTATTTAATAAATTAATTTAATATAATAAAAAATTTATATGGTAATATTTTTTGAAGGGTAGATATTTGTTATATTATAGAGACACTAGGATGCTTTTTCAAGTGAAGTGTAAAAAGTGTCTTTCTATTGAAATGTTTTTGTATTGGTTCTGCAGCTCTCCATAGCCAAGGCAAAAGCCATACAAAATAATTAATATTCTTGTAACAAAATCCTGAACTCTCATCTTTATTTTCTGGAACCATATTACAGTAATTAAGATGAATCAACAATTCAAAAATCGGATGGATCAATGAAAACATTACCCTAAAAAACCAAAAAAGAAAAAAAAAAAATCATACCCAGAATATCCAAACACCACCTTCATCAAAACACAGTAACATAACATATATTTTTACTGTAATACTTAACCACTCATCATGCACCATAATCACTACTCAAAGACACCACCAAATAGAAGCCACAGAAACAGCAAATACCAAAATGTGATTATTCCAACTGGCGCCGACGGCGAAAGAGCCGCTCGTCGAATCTGCGGGAGTGGTCGAGGACGGCCCTTCAGTCGCAGATGCCGATTTCTTCTTCTTCTTCTGCTGCTCCGAAGGCGAAGGGGCGGGCGCGACGGATGGCCTGAATACACCCAAAGGCAGCAGGACCTGATCAACTTGGTACACAGCAAGTTGGCCATCAGTATAAACAGTATTATCCACTGTAGTGTTCACTAGCCCTGTAGATATATTCACTTGGTTCCCCACTGCAGTAACATTTAGTGGGTATTGGCCATTATCAGCATTCCCTGCTTGAGTTCTTAGTGGGTTGCTCACAGTTTGGAACTGCGAGATTGAGACAAGGTTGGGGAGAATGTGGAATTGGATGAGGGAGACCTTCTGCTGGTCTGTGAGGGAGTTTAGGGTTCCGGAGGGGAGGGAGGAGAAGGCATTGTCGGTCGGGGCGAAGATCGTCAGGCCGTTCTGCGTGTTGTTGAGCTCGTTGTTGATCTGGTCAGCGACCTGTGTCGACTTGAGCAGGCGGATGAAGGTCTGGTACTGCCCGGCCTTCTCGAGGATCTTGGTGATGTTGGTCGGCCCAGGGGGCGAGGGCGCGGTCGCCGGCTGGGCTAGGGTTAGGGTTTTGGTGGTGGTGCAATAATATTGGAAGAGGAAGAGGAGAGAGAGGGTGTAAGTGAGGAAGTTTCTCATGGCTTAATTTGGTTTGTTATTCTTATTTTCTTTCTCTCAATTAATAGAGAGAGAGAGAGAGAGAGAGAGAGAGAGAGAGAGAGAGAGTTGTGGAGGTTAGAGAGAGAGAGAGAGGGTTTTATGGTGGTGAGGAGAGAGAGAGAGAGAGAGAGAGAGAGAGAGAGAGAGAGAGAGAGAGAGAGAGGAGAGAGAAGAGGTGGTGGGTGGTGGGGGAGTGTCTGGCACCAAACTTCAACATGATGGTCCAACTTGTTTGCTTGCTTAATATGTGAGCAAAAACAGTGAGATTGTGATGTTAACAGCCATGCAATGTTTCTCTCTCTCTAAATAGCATCAGTGCAATGATGGAGAGAGCTTTTTGAGGTGGAGGAAAGGATTGCATTATTAATTGTACCGGCAATTTTGAGCTTAATTCTAAGACTTGTTCTTCATACATAGTTTTATATTAATTTATGCTTTTCATGGTTGTTCCTTTGCATTATGGGTTAATTAATTGATGTTAGTTTGTAGGTGTTGAAGTACTGTAAACTCATGACTTGTGGGGCATGCGGCCGCGCGTGTGTATATATATATATATATATATATATATATATATATATATATATATATATATATATATATATATATATATATATATATGCGGCCGCGCGTGTATATATATATATATATATATATATATATATATATATGGGTTAATTTTATGCAATTCTTTATAAACATATCGAATAACAGATATATTATTACAAAATTCAATTTTTTTATATTTATCGCTTCAAAAGTCTAAGTTGTTCATTATGTCTTAAGTTGTACATATATGAATAATTTTAGACTTTTGAACGGATAAATATGAAAAGTTGAACTTTGCAGAATTATATATATAACTTAAGACATATTATCCCTGCAAAGTTTAACTTTTCATATTGGATAAAGGAATGTGTGGTTAGGATTATAATAGTCTCTAGAATTTATACTATTTCTCCAACAACCTAGTAAACCCTAGGGGGGCTACTATCATCCTAACCGCATATTCCTTCATCCAAGGGTAAAAAAGTTATGAGTATAAAGCAATTTATACTCATAAGAATATAGTAGTCCTACGCTATATATATATATATATATATATATATATATATATATATATATATATATATATATATATATATATGAACTTCTATACTTTTAAAAGTATCAAGTCATTGGTGCTTGTACGTACGTTTTTGGATGAAAAAATGTGTGGTTAGGATGATAGTGGGCCCATTGGATTAAGTGAGTGGCCTTGGTAGAATAGAATGATCTAAGAGATAAAATTAGTCAAAAGGGTAGATGTAATGGTAGAAAACTTACAAGCACCAATTACTTGGTGCTTGTACAAGCATAGTAGCCAAACACACACACTCTCTCTCTCTCTCTCTCTCTCTCTCTCTCTCTATATATATATATATATATATATATATATATATATATATATATATATATATATATATATATATATATATATAGCTAGGCTGGAATACTATTAATAGTACCAAGTCATTGGTGCTATTAAGTTTTTAATCCTTGAATTAAAAGATGTGTGATTTTGTCACGCCCCGGGGGTCTAAAATAAGCGAAAAACGTGTACTTTTTTTTTTTTTTTTTTTTTTAAGTACACCCGCCGGGCACGTGCGCTGATCCGCCATATACGTGAGAGCCCTCGATGAGCCAGGCAGAGTGACCCTTACGCATGCACGGCGTAGGAAAGTGCAATAACACTTTAACCACACTAGCTAAGTACGAAAGAGAAAAGAGACAGTAGCCAAACGACATTTGTAATAAGGCCACCAAGTTTAGAAAGGATAAATCCACGAGTTGTAAAACGGTGCCCACACGACACCTAAATTTTATTAAACATTTTCGCAATCTTTTTACTTGATTTGAAAAGAGTGACCGAATCAATAACTAGTAAGGGAATAACATTCATCCACAATAAAACATAGTTCAAACCCAACATCCACAATAATGTATCACACGCACATAAGCTAACTAACCGAAATAATCAAAACATAAGTAAAAAAGGGTCACCAGCCCCTAATCGGGGCTAAAATTCTCGAGTCGTGGCCTCACCGTCGTCCCGGATCCCACCCCTGACCGAATCTGTCATAGTGTGGAAAGTAAGTGACCAAAGAGTAAGAGGTAGATGTAAAACATGTAAGATGCTATAAGTACTGAAAGGAAAGCAAACCGATAAACCAGAGCATCCAAAACTCCCCCTCATGAATCCACAGTACCCCTGTAAGTCAGAACGGAACACCTGCCAAAAGGTCTAAAGACCCCCAGCGAACAGAAACACCTTACTCTCACCTTGGTGCTTTTAACCCCTCTACGGTACTTGTGCAGCACCTTAAGTAACCGTAAGGGGTCCCCACCACGTCACCTTATGGGGTACACGGGTCAACGTACCACCTCTCCGAAAAAGTACACCGATGCGGTGGCCAAACCGCTGGTGTGCGCGAAAGCAGCCATGAGCATAAAGACCGAAGTCGGTGTGTGATATAGAGCACCGCGACACCAGTCGCAACAGATAGAGTAATAAAGGGATACTCATGCGAAAAGGGGTTAGTTGAAAGCCATCAGCACATCTACTTTACTCTTACATAGAACATGCATGATGAGACCTCATTTTAAAAAGGACGCAAGAAAAGTGTACCCACCTTGAATCGCGTTGAACAGAACACCTGAAACCGTCCTGCGCCCTTGCACTACTCTCGGACCCCTAAAAGTCCCCAACAGAAACCATCAGTAACACCTAACTTAAAAACCCAGACCATCCGAGTAGAGAAACGAACTAAGAGACGCATGGGTGGACACAGAGACCGGGCAGCGGAGCTTGACAACCCTGCGTGGGCGATTTCCCCGCGCGGCGCGCGTTGCGGAGCGACCTTGCGCGGGCACCAGTCCCGCGTGGCAAGTTCCCGGCGCGGCGCGCGCTGCGGAGCAGCCCCGCGCAGACGCGCGCTGCCTGCGGGCAGCGCCTCGCCTAGCACCAGCCCGCGCGGCGCGCGCTGCCTACGGGCAGCGCTTCGCGCGGCACCCACCCGCGTGGTGCGCGCGCTGCCTGCAGGCAGCGCCCCGCGCGGCACCAGCCAGCTCGGCGCGCGCTGCCCGCGGGCAGCGCCCGGGCGGCACCAGTCCGCGCGGGCGCACGCTGTCTGCGGGCAGCGCCCCGCGCGGCACAAGTCCACCCAGTGCGCGCTGCCTGCGGGCAACGCCTGCGCGGCACCGCGCAGCGTGCGGTGCGGCCCCGCGCGGGCGGCGGCCTCGCACGGTGTGCCGCACCGTATGTGGTGCGGCCCCTTGCGGGGCGGCCCGTGCGTGGCGTGCCGCACCGTAGGTGGTGCGGCCCCGCGCGGCAAGAGGTGCGGCGGCGGCGGCGACGCGACGAACGACGAAACCCTAAAAACCCAAGAAAACCCAACCAAGATCGACGAAAACGCAATAACTAACGCCGCTTACCTTAATCTATTGGAGAAGATGATCCGTTCCCGTTTCTCGCTGTGGTTAGGATCCGGACCCGCTCCCCACTGATGGTAACGTCTCGTTCCCGGCTTCCGGCACGTTGATCCAAGAAGGTTCGGGTTCCGCTTCCCTTTTTCTCTTTTTTTTTTCTCAGTTTCCTTTTTTTCTTGGAGGGTTTTTAATATAATATCCTTAATTCCTTTTTCTCATACGTACAATAAATCCCTAAATGCGATAAACGTGATTCTCTAACTAACTTTTAGATAAGAGTACCACCTAAGCCAAGTTCTAAACCAGTCGGCGCGGATTTTGATGCACCAAAGCCTTAACAGGTTCGACTTATCCCATCATATCCGTTAACACAAATGACTCAATCCGGGAGATCCGTAAGTCAGATTTCGGATCCGATCGCTCCGCCGTTCACCATTTCTCGGGCTCTATCAAGGAAAAATATCCGCAAACCACAACGGTTTATCCAGAAAAACTTGATAATTTATTTCCCGCAATAAAGCAATTTATTAAAAAGGAAATAAAAAGAGTACCGGAAAAGTCATGATACTACAGGTTTAGATGATAATGGGCCCCTTGGGTTTAAGGATGAAATTTTAAAATGACTAGTAAAATTTATCTCATTCTAAAATAAATAGAGTGTAAAATATACATCCTATTTGGGCCGTACAAAAAGTATTTTTTCTTTTTTCTCTTCTATATATTTGGTTAAAATGACCGGAGAACCCTTCAACTACAGCCCAATGTGAAGCAGACTCCTCAGCGTGCTCTAATTGATTATTTTAACTTCTAATTTCTTTATTTAAGTTATTATAGTTCTTTAAGATAATTTTTTTGTTAAATTTAATAGCTCAATTATCTACTGTTAGTTAATTAATCTAATTTTATTTGCTACAAACTGATTAAAACTATTAAATTTGATATAATTATCAAAACAGAAGTAATAAAATCTTCAATTTTAGCAAAAATTACTTGATTTCTAAAAGCAGAAGTTAATTTTGGGGCTGAGAAAGCTAATTAATTTAGAAAGTCCTACAATTGAGGGTCTCCATACATTCTTACCTATATATATATATATATATATATATATATATATATATATATATATATATATATATATATATATATATATATATATATATATATATATATATATATAGGAAAATGCTAGATGTACACCCCAAATGGGGTGTACATCTTACACCCACCCCATCCTAGGGGTGGGTGAATTCCACTCATCACATCGAGTGACGAGTGGATGAACACCCACCCTAGGATGGGTGGGTGTAGGATGTACATCCCATTTGGGGGTGTACACCTAGCACTTCTCATATATATATATATATATATATTGAAGGGTTAATTGTATACGGCTCTCTGTAAACATATCGAATAGCAGATATATTCCTACAAAGTTCAATTTTTTATATTTGTCCCTTCAAAAGTCCAACGTTATTCATATATATCCCTCCGGTTTATTATCGTTAGTTCACGGTTTATTTTTTAACCGATTGTATGTGAAATAACAGTTTTACCCTTTCAAAAATGCCCCTCTAAAAAATAATACAGAAATATCTGGAAAGGTAAAAAAAGGTAAATTTCACTCACTAATTAATCAAGATTAAGTATTTAACCTATGGTTAACTAGAATTTTCTAACAGAGATAACCGGTAGAGATATATATGAATAACGTTGGACTTTTGAAGAGATAAATATGAAAAGTTGAATTTGTAGGAATATATCTGCTATTCGATATGTTTACACAGAGCCGTATATAATTAACCCTATTTTAAAATATACAAATAATATTTTTCATATTTTGGATTGCAGCTAAAGAAAGGGATCTCAATTATGAAGTGTCATCTTTCCGTGCGAAAATTATTATATTATGCCTTGGTAGAGTTTGTTTGAGGAAAAAGAACTGTTGCAGCACAAATTGATGGCTCAGCTTATAACAATTTAAGAATTAGGACATGACACTTCAACTTAAAAGGCCAATATATATATTATGGCAATTATATTGAAGATCCATTTTTTGAGTCGTACGTTTTCTAAACTACGTAAGCATCGATCAAGTGGTAACTATGGCCCTCTTGAAGAAAAAAAAAAAAAAGAAAAAAAAAGAAGCAAAAAGAAGCAAGATTACAGTACAGTGCTTTTAGGAGGATTTAAATAAAATAATTAGCATTTGTTAAAAGGAAAATGCTATGTGTACACCCCTTTCGGGGTGTACATCATACACCCCACCCATCTAAGGATGGGGGTGTGATGATGGATCACTTGATGTGACTCGTAAAAAATATAGCCACCATTAAAATGGTGGAGGTGTATGATGTACACCCCTTCGGGGTGTACAGGTAGCATTGCTCTTGTTAAAAATTGTTCTACAAGAAATTAAAGGCACTTTTGTAGAACATCCAGCCACAAGTTGAGGGCTATGTAATGCTACTGGGCCAAAAGGTTGCCTAGCTAATAACATTTTCTATAGCAACTAAAATAGAAAATTTTTCCCATCCTATGTAGTTTTTTTTTTTGGTTAATTGACACGACTGTCTGTAAACCTATCGAATAGCAGATATATTCCTACAAAGTTTAATTTTTTATATTTATCCTTTGAAAAATCCAACGTTATTCATATATATCCCTACCAGTAGAAAAATCTAGTTAATCATAGGTTAAATACTTAATCTTAGTTAGTTAGTTAGTGAGATAAATTTATTTTTTTACCTTTCCAGACATTTTTATACTATTTTAACAGTTGAAACTTTTAGAGAGACATTTTTGAAAGTATAAAACTGTCATTTCACATATAGTCTGTTAAAAAATTAACAATGAAGTAACATTAATAAACCGGAGGGATATATATAAATAACTTACGACTATTGAAGGAATAAATATGAAAATTTGAACTTTATGGTATCGTTTGGTTCGGAGATTAGTGAGAATTAGTAGTACCAGGTATAAGTATAAAGTACGGAATAAGGGTAAAAAAGTGTTTGGGATGGTTCTAGGGATAAGAGATTTTGTATTTGGTATGATAATGAGGAATAAGAGGCATAAAGAGGTTAAGTTGTGTAAATTACTTTTTTACCCTCAAGATTTAATATGTGATAAAAGTTGTTAAAATCTAATTAGTTCGTTTTAATTAATGAATTAAAGCTTTAAAAAAATTAAGATAAAATCAAAATCATAATCAAATTATATTTTTTAAAAATAATATTTAATTTAATATTTTTTTTCTCAAATTAAATTTAAAATTTTAAATATAAAATATTATTTTTTTAATTTTCAACATAAAATTTTTTAAAAATTATAAATTTTAAACATAAAATTTTTTAATTTTCAAATATAATCAAATTATATTTTTTAAAAATAATATTTAATTTAATATTTTTTTTTCTCAAATTAAATTTAAAATTTTAAATATAAAATTTCAACATTTAAATTTTAAAATTTAAAATTATATAATATTATTTTAAATTATAAATTTTAAACATAAAATTTTTTAATTTTCAAATAATAACTTTTACTTTCTTCGTTTTAATTAATGGATTAAAGCCTTACAAAAATTAAGACAAAATTAAAATCAAAATCAAAATCAAAATTATAATCAAAATCAAAATTAAATTTCAAATTATATTTTATGAAAATAATATTTAATTTAACATTTTATTTGTTTAAATTAAAGTTAAAATTTCGAATATAAAATTTCAAAATTTAAAGTCTTACAAAAATTATGATAAAATCAAAATCAAGATAAAATTTCTAAAATTTTGAAAATAATATTTAATTTAATATCCAATTAAATTAAAAAGAGAGAGGAGAGAGAGGGATTTGTGATGATGAGAGTGTATTGGGAAGAAGAAAAAAAGAGAGAGGAGAGAGAAATTTGTGATGATGAGTGTATTGGGAAGAAGAGAGAGAGAGGAGAGAGAGGGATTTGTGATGATGAGAATGTATTAAAAAAAGAGAAAGGAGGGGAGGAGGGGTAATTTGGTAAAAAACAAATTTATAAAATAATGGATAAGAACTGTTATTCCAGCTTATTCTGTTTGTACTGGAACTACTGTACCTAATAGTTCCCCCTTTGTTCAATAGTGTTTGGGTACAAAGGGGGGATATCCCCCTTTGTACCCAAACCAAACAAAGCCTATAGGGATATATCTACTATTCGATATGTTTACGGGGAGCCGTATGCAATTAATTTTTTTTTTTTTTTTTTTATATATATATATATATAGAATGTGATATTCCTTAGGGCACCGTTTGTTTCGGGGCTAGAACAGAGAATAAGAGGTTTATCCTCCTTATTGTACCAAACGTATCAAGAATTATTCGGTACAGTAGTTCTAGTACAAGCAGAATAAGCTGGAACAACAGTTCTTACCTATTATTTTATAATATTTTTTTTTTACCAAACTGTCCCTCCTCCCCTCCTTTTTCTCTTCCCAATACACTCTCATCATCACAAATCCCTCTCTCTCATTTCTCTTTTTTCCTTCCCAATACACTCTCATCATCACAAATCCCTCTCTCTCCTCTCTCTCTTTTCCTTCCCAATATACTCTCATCATCACAACCTCTTTATTCTTCTTATTCCTCATTCTCATACCAAACACAAAATCTCTTATTCCTGGAACCGAACCAAACGTTTTTTCGCTCTTGTTCCGTACTTTATACCTATCCCCAGAATAGCTAGTTCTGGCTTATCCCGTTACCAAACGATACCTAAGGAAACAAACAAAATATTTTGTGTAATATTTTTTTTGGCCTTTTTGCATATAAAAAAATAGACTGATTTTGCGATTTTGCAAAATTAGACTACTTTTTTAGATTTTGCATATTTAGGCCAAATTATTATAAATGTGACTAGATTAGTCATCTTTCAAAATACATATGGATCATTTTGAGTTAGCCATATAATCTTTCAAAATTTTGAATTTACTATTTTATTTTTTAATTTATTCGATTTGAGTCGATCACTCGATAATACTTTGACTTTAAAACTTGAATATATTATTTATCTTTACAAATTTAGTTTGTATATTTTATGCAATTTTTATAACTATAAATTCATTAAAATAAATAATTAACTTAAGTTTTGAATTCAAAATATTTTTGACTGACTCAAATCAAACAAATAAAAAAATTAGATAGTAAAATTAAAAATTTAAAAGTTTAGATATTTGATTCAAAATGTTTTATAGTTGAGATCAGTTCTGTCAATTTTATTCAAAACGTGTGCATTATTTTTTTAAAAAAGTATAATTGATAAGACATAATTATATGTACGTGTTTTTGAGACGTAAGAAAGAATTTTTTTTTTAGAAATAATCTTATAAATTTTTATAATTATAAAAATAGTCTTCTGAATTTTTTTTTACAAAAATAGTCTTAAGCGGTGAATGGTTCACCGTTTTTAAATGCATTGAACCATTCACCACATGCATAAGTTTTCAGAAAATTTTAAGTCCTATGAAAGCGGTAAATGGTTCTTCGCTTTTAAAAGTGGTGAATGAAGCTTTTAAAAGCGGTTAATTGAAATGTACGAAAAATATTGTAATTGAAATATATGAAAATTGTATTGATGATTTTTTTATATAAAACTTAGTTGCTGGCGGTAGAAAAATCATGAAAGCGGTGAATGATTTATCATTTTCATAAGATTATAACAAATTTTATGAATGCGGTGAACCATTCACCGCTTTTCAAGAAAGCGGTGAATGGTTCACCGCATTTAGGTTCCCTGACGCTCCGAAGCCTATTTTTACAAAAAAAATAAATTTAGAGGACTATTTTTATAAAAACGATGGTTGATAGGATTAGATCTGTAAATAACCCTGCGAGAAATCTCACCTAACACAAAAGTAAAAAAAACAAACAAGAATAGTGTAACACCCACTAAAATTTTTTAATATACTTTCAAATTTTGTAATGTTCTCTCAAATAGAATAATATGTTTTCAAATGTTACAACATTTTTTTTCTAATATATATATAATTATGAATTAAAGGGACCAACCATAGGAATTACCGAGCATACCTCAAACATAGCACACGAGCGTAGTATAAAATCTTTCGTAGATGAAAATAGACAAAAATGATTATAAAATATAATTAAGCACGAGAATAACAAAACAATAAAACGAACAAAAGAACACAAAAAATATAGGATTTATGTGGTTCGGCCAAAGGTGCGTCTGTTAATCCACGGCACAATAGTACAATGAGTAAGATTAGATTACAAGAAACTCTTTTCAGGAGTTCTTCACGTTTTCCTCTCAATTAGAGTGTCTATAATGAAACTCTTATTTGGAAAACTTCCAACAATAAGGTTATAATATCAAATACAAAAAGATGAATTACAAAAGTTTAATAACCCCAAAACCCTAATTTTAGTAGGAAATGCTCACCGATGTCCATCCGAATCTCCGATTTACTTCTAACCGTTGATCTCCTCTTACGAATTTTCTTTAAAGTGTGTTGAGATCATAATTTTTACCATTTAAGGAAGCGACACGTGGTGTGTATCGTCGGCTGAAAGCATCAGCCAATGAATGGATGGGTCAGCCGAAGAAGGATCCGTGCCTTGATCCAGATCAATCTTAACAGCGTAAGTGCGCAGGCCGCGATGCATGCCATCGGTTGAAGGTATCAGCCAATAAAAGAAGTAGCCGACGAGCGAGAGTTAAATAAAGAACGATTTGCGTTCGATTGGGCTCAGTCTCAATCACGCCTAACACGCGACACGCGTGATTTATATCAGCCAATAGGATAATCAGCCGAAATCGGAAAACGATTGTTGCACAAGGAATCGATGTCGACTGGAGGCGGGTACTAGACCACCTCAGCCGAGCGATGAAGGGGGCGAGATCAGAGCCAACTTTGGGCCACTCGAGCCAAAGGAGGAAAGGTTCTGGAAAGAAAGAAAGCGAGATTTGGGTGCGAATCCCGCAATTAACCCAGAACGGTAAGCAGTGGTCAAAACTGGAAAGTGCTGAGAATCACGCTCTGGCGCGATGACTAAGAGGCTGAACTTGGACGAAAATCGACGACTGTCCGATTTGAGGGATATTTGATCAAAATGAAGTAGTTGCTGAATATCCGATAACTTTCCCTAAATTATGTCGATGATTCAAATCGGTGCCTAATAACGTGGTTCGGAAAGTGTATAAATACCTGAACCATCTAAGGAAAAGGGGTCCGACAACCTCGTAAGCCCGAGACCACCCCCCGCTTTTCATATCTTTACTGCTTTCCTAGGAGTAGATTAACTTAACATTTTTATACCAGTATTTACCACTTTTCTTAGTAGTAGATTACTTATAATTTTTATCCCTTTCCTCCTCCTTGTATCTTCTTTCTCTATTCAATACAATTCCTAATCGGCTCCTTAGCCGTGTCCAATTATTGTCTCTTTTATCTGGTTCGACTACTCTAAGTCGAACCCAACCTCTCTCTGTCTCCACATCCCGTCTTCGGCTACTTTAAAATGAACGGTCGCGAGAGTTACCAAAGAAGAACCCGGCCAAGCGGATCCCTCATCGGCCCGATCGCTTGATCCTTGGCATGCTGCGCATTCACATCAAGAGGGTCATTGAACACCCCGGGGCCGATCCCTAACCACTATTTTCGACCCCAACAACTTTAGTGGCACACCCGGTGGGACCCTCAGGTAATTTTTACCTTAATCCTACCGGTACAATATGTACAATGCTAGAGGGCAATAGAACCAATGGTTGGTCGGCATCACCAGAGCCGACCATGTCGCAATTATTCGGGCGAGTGACCCGAACGATAGAAAACAGTGAGAGGACCCGAAAGTCCCTCGAAAGAAACAGCCGGGCACAGGATACCCGGTTGGATACGAAAATTATGGCTCGATTTGGGCAGATGATGGCCCATGAAGAGCCACACAGTGGAGAGTATGTCTCCACAGCACCCCAGCAATTGCCGATGCAATCACCCTCGATGACGACGACATTACCGGGTGGGCAACCCCAGGGAGTTGCACCATTGGCGGCGACTTATCAAGCGGCGCAGCCGCTGGGGGCAGGACAGCCGCAGTGGAACTCGTACCAGACGGGGGTGTGACCGATGTGGCAGTACATCGACCAACAATCAAACGCCTACTGGGGGGTTACTCTGCCTCCCCCACCGTCGTTCATCCAGTTCCAGCCTGGGGGCAAGAATGATAGACATGTCCGTCCGCAGGGACCACCCAGTATCAAACCGGCTATTACGGTCCGGTTTAGTATGATGCTGGCTATTATGGGCCACTACCGTCTTCAGTACAGCCGATGACTCAGGTACCTCAGGCCGAGTCCGCCATAGCGGCTGCGGGCAGAAATGCCGAGCAGGTCCTTCCACAAGGACCGCCTCAGTATCAAACCAGCTATTACGGACCGTCATATTTGTTATCACAATCGTAGGGAACTAGGCGGCCCACGACACTTTCCCAGATGGATCACCCACTGGGGGCAGGGTAGCCGCAAACGGCTCATATCCCAGTGCAAGATAGGCCAATGAGTCCGAGCATCGGCCACCAGCAGGGAACCCGTGGGGGTACACCCGCTCCATCCGCCCAGCTGGTTTCTCAACCTCAGGCGGGGGGCAGCAAGACCAATGGACAAGTCTCGTATCAGAGATTTGTCCAGAATCAGGATGGCCAACCTGAGCCGTCCTCAGCGAGCTTGATACTGACGGCTCCTAACACCTCTCGTGGCGCTCCTCGCACAGTGGCGGTCGATGCGGTCCACCAGACGGGATTGATCCACAATCTCGCGATAGGTCGCAATGTTTAGTAGCTGGACCTTCGAATAGATGTTGGGTCGAAGGCCCCGCTCAAAACACTGTGCCTTGTCCCACTCGTTGCGCACAACAGAGGGAAGGCAGTTGACGATACGGGAGAATTCATACTCGTACTCCTGCACTGTACGACTCCCCTGCCTGAGGTTCTTGAAATTTTCCTCCATATGTTGTTTGGCACAATCGGGGAAGTAAGTAACAAAAAGGAGCTCCCGGAACTCCTTCCAAGTCGGTGTAGGTAAGGCGGCATCGGCCCGTCTCTCAAGCACCGATTTCCACCAGCGGTGTGCCATTTTGTCGAGGAGGGGAACCGCTAACATAACCCGGTCCCGCTCCGGCACCCGCAAGTTCCCAAACAACTTCTCCATGGAGTCGACCCATGACTCCACTATCATCGGGTCTGAACCCTCACCGCTGAAAGTAGGCGGGTGAAACTTCTGAAAGTTGGCAAGGCTCTCCATCACCCTGTCTTGCTCCGCCTTCTGGGCCGCGTACTCGGCATTAGATGCAACCGAGTCGGCCCGCTAGGCTATCTCCCCCGTGACCCCGATCGATGGTGCAGGGCGCGCCGACATAGGCTCGGCCGCCACCGCCACTCCCTCCGCTGTCGCCCCCAAGTGTGGCGACGCTGTGCGCTCGTGCGCCGTCTGTGCAGCCTCAGCTTACTACGCCATCATCTCCCGGAGCCTATCAATCTGCTCCGCCTGACGCCTCCTCTTGGCGCCGGAAAGCCTCATTCTATTGGCGGGAAGCCTCATCCTGTCGGCGAGAGGCCTCCGACTGCTTCTAGACTACGCCAATAAGCGCGGCCACCTGCTCCCGCAGCTCATGCACCTCATTCTACCCAGAGCCCTCTCCCGGCTCGAGTCGTGTCAAGCGCGTCTTCCGACGTGGTGCCATTGCTACTGCACACCACAATAAAAATATTTGTCCAAATTTAATAATTCGGACAAGTGCATAATTAAATGCCAAACAAAAGATTCGTCGACCCAATCATGCAAAAATAAATGAGGGCACTCCATTTCACCTCCAACATTACGTTGTCGGCCGCCAACGTAATCGTTCGAAGAATGAAAGCTCATTACCCTTGATCAGTTCCAACATCCTTTTTGGGAACAACAATAAGCTGGGAACAACAATAAGCAATCAAATACTTTCGCCCAAAGATCTACACACTCTCACGTCTCTAATCCCTAGGGTCTCGCTAAGGTTTGCTAGTCGCTCAGAACCACTCCTAGGCTCTGACACTAAACTAATTTGTCATGCCCCGAGGCTGCCTATTTGGATAGTTCGGATACGCCAACATACCCGCCAATCTGGCATGACCTCTCTGTACCCGCCAATAGCCGATTTTCGATCCTGGTTTTTGCCTCTTATTATCGTTCGCCCGAGACAGTCTGATATTTTACATTCAACTGGAGTTGGTCTTAGTTAAGACACGAGCACATTTTTATCGGCTATTTTTTCTATTGGCTGGTATCCTTAGCCAATGATTTGTGCCACCCGTTGCTTCCTAAATTGACCACAGTGCGTTCCATGTGACAACATTTTTGACCTCAACACTCTCTAAACTTTCTTTTAATTTTCTCTACTTTTTCTCTCTCAATCCAAACAGAATATCAATCAAAAAATTTAAAATGTGAAAATAGATATTTTTTTTTTTTTGTGCCAACAAAGAAAAAAAAAAAAAAACGCAAAGAATTATAATTTTTAACGTATGGATCTAGCAGTTGCGAATCATCATGTCCAATATATATGGTAGAGACGGAAAATAGTGGACCGGGTCCAGGATTGCGGGACGAAGGGCCAGGTCGGGCCGGGCCGAAGCCCGGTCAAAGATTGCCCCGTTAAAATTGAACCCGCCGGGGCCAAACCGGAACCGGGCCATAGCCCATCAAACCCTAATGTTCGCTCCTCATCATCTCTCTCTCTCTCTCTCCTCTCTCTCTCTCTCTCTCTCAAACCCTAACCGCCCCTTAAACCCGCTCTGCTCTACCTCCCCTCTCTCCATCTCCGCTCGTCTCCTCCCCCGCCGCCGCCGCCGCCGCCGCCGCCGCCACACTGTGACGACGCCGACTCCGCCGCCGCCACCCTGTGCCTAGGCCGACGCCGACGCCCACGCCACCTCCAAGCTAGGGTTTGGAGATGCGTCTCCGACGAGTAATGGCGATCTAGGTTTCCCATGATTGGCTCCAAGGAGCGGAGCATAGAGCGATGGCGTTATCTAGGGTTTTGAGGAGCATTGCTCGACCTTTGGCCGCTTCTCTCTCTCCACTTCCCTCCCTCTCACTCTTGAATAAGGCTTCGTCTCCCCCTCTTCCTGCATTTGATCTAGTAAGAGGAGGATTTGCCCCGACATTTGGGAAGGTTTTGTGTACGTCGAGGTTTTGTTCTACAGCAACGATCGGCGCCTCCTTCGGTAGCTTAACTGATACAAGGTTCCCGAAGAGAAGGCCCGGGACGAAGCCTCGGAGGAAGAGGGCGAGCCTCAAACCCCCAGGTTTCGATCTATTCAACAAATCTTGTTAATGGATCTTCCTTTTTTGCATGCTGTTGTTGTGAATGATCAAGTGTTGGTTTGGAAGACTAAATTTGGTACCGATTCTGTACGGCTTTGATGTTAGATTTATCTGTTAAGTCGCTTTATTTAGAGAAAATATAGAGGAATTAGCAAAAAAGATGAAGAAAGAGACTTTTCGGATCATATTTGCTTAGAAAGGGTGAATTGTGGGTTGAATTGGAGGGGCAAACAGTTCCAGCTGACATGTAAATGTTGTTAATAATGTGCGCAGATATATAATGTTTGGAATAACAGTTTTGGTAACATGCCATGGTCAAATTCGAATGAAAAGAAAAAAGATTAGGTTTTGGACTTTGCATAATTTTCTATAATTGTCTATGTTGATGGTTTTTCTGCGATATAAAAATGAAAATTTTGACGAATCATTAAACACTTTGTGTATTTTTTAATAATCGTCTATGTTGTTGATTTTACAGTGGCATAATAAATGAAAATTTTGATGAATTATTAAGCATTGGAACTATGGCCCTACGCCTTCACCTTGCTTAGCACCAGCAGTGCTACTGGTTCTGGCTATACCTTTAACTGTGCAACTGGCCAACAGCCTACTTTTATGTTATTTTCTGCTTTCACCTTGCTTATGCTATTTTTAAGGTGTTGACGGCTTGAAAAATGAGGTGGTCAGCATTGGTTGTTGTTTTAGCTTGATACGTCGATGCGTATGGATATGTCGCAAAATGACTTCACAGTTCAAAAATGTTATTTGAGTGCTACTGTATTTTTAATCATTAATTTTAGGTAAAAATGTATTGAACATAACTCAACTATAAAAGTGTATGACATGCCTCAACTATCATCCATTTTGATCTAATTACCTAACCTTTAAAAATATGTATTTTGTTGCCTAACTTTTTAATTTATTTGACTTGAGTTAATTAATGATTCTTTAACTTCAAAATTTGAATGCGTCGTTTATCTTTACACGTCTAATAAATATATTCTGTGCAATTTATGCGACAATAAATTTATTAAAGTAAGCAATTAGCTTAAATTTTGTATTGGAAGAGCCATCAAATGACTTGAATCAAACAAATTCAAAAATTGGATACTAAAATCAAAATTTTGAAAGCTTGAGTAGTTAAATCAAAATGGTCTATAGTTTAGATAAGTTCTATTCATTTTTGCCTTAATTTTATATTGTTCTCGTGAACAATCCTAGTACTTCATCAATATAGCCTCCAGTTTAGGTTTATACAATGAAGCCCATTGTATTAGTTTAGGCATTATATCCATGTTATAAGCAAAATATTTGTGACTGAACCAAATTTTTTACTGCTTATTTGTGTTATATTCATATTTACAGTGGATTTCCACTATACTTTTTATTTTTATTTTTTTCCCTTTCTTTTATGTATCTGCTTCTGTGTGCTAGAGTTTTCGTTGATGAGTTACATTTATTAGCTCCATTCATGTTATTCTTCCTGCTTTGATCGTCAATTCTACATTTTGGATCTTAGATCCAAAAATTGACATTTCTTTTGGCAGATTGATTTTATAAGCATTGCTTTCCTCATATAAATAGGTCCTTATGCGTGGGTCCAATATGTGCCTGGAGAGCAAATACCTAGAAGTCGGCCTAACGAAGGAAGTATCAAGGCCAGGGGAAGGAACAGAAAGAAGCGCATCAAGCAGAGGAAAGCATTTATACTGGTATGGTTTCTTGCCAAATATTGTTATTTCAAATAGCAATTTCTTTCTTTTTGTTCCCCCCAAGATGGGAAGTTTTAGTTTGTATTGTTATAGGATCGCTCATATAGATTCTGTTAATTATTTCTTGTTTCTTGTTTGGCTAATTCATTCTTCATTATTTCATAAATGATTTATCAAAAGATGATCTTTGAGTACTTTGGAACTCTGATTATTCAAGTTGTTCACTCTTGTGTGTTAACCTCAATTCGTTTTTTTATGAAGTTAAACATGATGGTTTTGGACTTTTCTTTCAGATTTTTAGATTGCTGTGCTATAAACTGCTAGGAAGCTGTTAAAGTCATGTCTTGTACGAGCTACAGCTTGGAAAGTTAATTAGAAGACTGTAATTTATTTATGTTGGATAACTCAAATTAATCTAACCTGTACTGAAAGCAAATTTTGGTCTGGTAGCATTTTCGGCATGTTTTGATTCAAAATTTCCCTTTGTTTATTCTCAAAGGACTATTTTTGATTTCGAGTACTACTTAGCTGCCACTTTACGGAGATAGGGTTGAAGAGTAGTGTTTTATACCTTTTGTGTTTTTTGTATTATTAGTTGTCTACATAGGTCTAAAGTGCTTTGTTAAGATGGTGAAATGTTTGGTTTAATGTAGAAAGTTGATACTTCTGATATAATTATTCAGCTCCATTCTAGAGACTGCAACAGCTTTACATTTCAAGATAGTTGTTTTCATTGGTAAATACCTTTTCTGCCTGGTATTTTTCAGCTGTTTTGATTTCAATTCTCACGAACATGCGCATGTTGGCTTCATTTCTGGTGCTAAAATAATCTGAGATTATGTCTTTCGATTTTATCTAATTTCAATCCTTATGACATTTGATTTGTGGCCATTTTGGTAGGAAGCTTGCTTGAATACCAATGATAAGATGGAATCAGAAAAGTGGAGACATACTTTGTAAATAAGGATTCCTGCATTATTATTAATTTGTTTACAGTTTAGATCATGTTCAATTAGAAGGCAACAATTAAGAAGAGAGAGAAGATATTCTATGAGTTTTGCCGTGACAGTTCATTCCTCTTCCTTGGATAAATTTTGATTCGTTGCTTTGATAAATCTGTAGTCCTGTATATTTATTTCTCTTGTCTTTTGTTTAGTTTATTAAGATTAAAGCTATAGTTCTCTTTGAAGTATCAGTAGTACCATTTTTCAGTAATATGAGTTAAGATGTGAGTGCCATGTACTTTGTCTTTAGTTTGGTAGCCTTGAAACAGAAAGAGTTATCCATTTTTTGAACTTTAAGTTGTAAGTAGGTAATAATTTCATAGTGTTTTTCGGAATGCTTCATTCCCTTGATCAGAGCTGAAACTTTTCTCCAGTTAGATTAGTCATGTTATTGCTGAAAATATTTAAAATTCGTATTCCTTGTATTTACAATCTCTATTACTGATGGAATAGTTAAGTCTAAATCACTTAATTTTTGTTTCCTTTTAAACCAATCTAATGATCTCCTTGGGGTTTGTGTATCAATAGTCTGAGAAGAAGAAACGCAAAGCTCAATTAGCGGAGGCTCAAAAGAGAAAGGAAATGAAGAGGATAGAGAGGAAGATGGCTGCAGTGGCAAGAGAAAAAGCTTGGGCAGAAAGGTTGATAGAACTGCAACAGCTTGAGGAGGCAAAGAAGGCGGCAGTGGCTTAGCTTAATTGTCATGGATGGTATTGAGACTACCCCTTTTGAAAAGCTACTACTATCATCATATCTTCGTCTACAACAAACAACAAATGAATCTGTCATTACTGTGGCACTGCATTCCACTTAAACTTTTGGCGTGTGGGTGTGTGGCACAAATGATAGTAGAGTTGAGCTAGATTCTTCTTCTTCTTCACCACATCCCTCGCCCCCACAAGCCCCCATCTCTCCCTCTTTTCTTTCCTGTTTTTTCTTTGGGGATAAAACTAGATAATCAAGCTTGATAGCTTTTGGAAGCAATGCTTTTTTTCTTGTTTTCCTCTTTCTTTTCCTTTGGGTTGGGGGGAAGGCGGGGTGCTTCCACTCTTTCAAGCTTCAGATGTGTCTCAAGATCCTTGATATTATTCACATGGTCGTACATACTAACAGCAACTCACATCTGCTTTCAAAGGCATTCCCAACTCTCTCTCGCTCTCTCCGGCATTGAATGAAAATTTTCATCTCTTTCAAGCCTCAGATGTGCCGCTTATGTAGTCGACTCCTCTTTTCATATATAGAAGGCATCGTATGTCAAGAGAGTAGTATCGCAGATCACATGAAACTTTAATGGGTTTTTCTTTTCAACTATAATAGGTTCAGCTTTCCTATCCCTCCATTGAAATATCCCAATATTTAGCTGCATTTTTTTAGTTATCCCGACTCAAACTAGTTAACTAGGAAACCAGTACAACTCTTTTTTGTTTGTTGTTTTTAAGAGAGATATCTGCTCTTCTCACTTAATCTCAACTTCTGTAACAATTTACTTTTTTCTTTCTGCAGCCTTGACAGAGCTTTTGGATGCTGTTTCTCTGGGTGTAGATGTCAAGAACCGAAATGCGGCACAACACATTTCCTGGCCAGGATACTTGGATTCATGCTGCCGTGCGCATGTTTCTATTTCAGAATAATGAGAAATTTTTTTATACTCTTTTGTTGTGTGCTTTCCAGTCAAAAATCTGATATTTCCTCTGATGTAATCCATAATATTCAAAGTTTCTCCGGAAAATATTGCTGCAAATTAAATGTCTTCTTTATTTTCTTTGATGATGGAAATGTCGGAGTAACAATATGATAATAAGGTACACAAATGTGGACCACCTCACCAATAATGACTTGTTCTACTTATGCAAGTATTATTTTGTCCAATGAATTTTGATATTATGCTTCAGCTTTTGTTTCCAAGGGAAGAACAATTTTCACAGCAATTAATGAATTTTCAGTTTTTGATAAAAAAAAAAAAGACAGCGAATTGCTGAAATAAAGCTAATTCAGATACCAAAATGCTGAAATAAACAAGTTCTATAGAATTCTTAATAATCAAAATAGTCTGTTCCCAACCAATCATCAGATCATCCTGGGATAACACCAGGTGCCCAAGGAGCTTCAATATCATGGATTAAACCAAACTTAAAAAGAGAGAATTAAATTCCATCTAATTGTCAAACTTCTTTAAATAACTAAATGCTATTTAGTTTATTCTAATCTAACATATTTTAATGTATCAAAAACAATACGTCACATTTATAAAAAAAATACAATCAATAGTGTATTTATCTGCAACCTACGTTTATTAACACTGTTTCAGTCTTTCCCAGACATCTTACAGAAGCAATAACAATACACAAATAATTGTGCCAAGTAATGTACTTGTTGCAGGACTCAATACACAAATTGCAATTCTTCATTTCACCTCCTATAATCTTTTTTTTTTTTGTTTTGTTTTTGTATTTTTTGGCTGTTTCCTTGAATGATACTGTGTCTTGTTATATAGCTGATTGATTGAAAGAAGGCATGGGATTATTGTGCAAGAAATGCTTGAAGAGAATTAGGGCTTGCCGCGGTCGGTGGAGGGGAACTTCATGTCCTGCTCCTCGGACTGTCACATATGTCAGCCCTTTGTAGACTTGGCTCCATCCACCCACCTAGTACAATAGAAAAAACATCCGGGTCACATTTTATGCGTTAGATGGATAAGTCGATAGCTATATTAATAGTGGCTACTTTATTTGAAAGATTTATCTGATAGAAAATAATTTATCTTTTGCAATGTATACAGATGATAGAATAAGATGAATTTGAGATGATGATATAAACCGACATTTGGGACTGATGTACTATTATGTAATCCGGAAGATACATCTGATCAAAACGAGTTCAAAAATATTTTTGATAGTTTAGTGACAAATTTAGAGAGAGAGAGAGAGAGAGAGAGAGAGAGAGAGAGAGAGAGAGAGAGGATCTTTTAATCTATTTTTTTTTTTGAGATTTGTAAGTATCATGCAAAATTATGTATTTACTTATATAACTAGAAAGTCTGAAAAAATATATATAAATTTATGTATGACCAATTCTTGTGAAAATACTCATATCTTAAGTTTGAGAGTCATCAAGTTGATGGAGAAAAGTCTTGCCATAAATCCAAAATGTCATTTATTGAAGAACACTTCAGAAAAAAAAAAAAAAAAAAAAAAAAAAAAAAAAAAAGGAGTTTTTAGATGGTAACCAGTAGCTATATTGTTATAAATATAAACCAGTCACCTCTATTTTAATATTAAATCACATCCATCCACTTATATAAATAAATGATTGAGAGTTAATGTGTTGTATTGGAGCACCCGTAAAAGAAAACTCGGATTTGATGGGGTATATATATATGTAACAAAGTGGATTCTAGAAGAACCTATGTAGAAACTTGAGTTTTTTTCTGGGACAAATGCAGGGAAAGTTCTTCCTTTTTTCATTAGAGAGAGGGAGATCGAGAGAGAGAGAGAGAGAGAGAGAGAGAGAGAGAGAGAGAGAGAGAGAGAGGATTAATTTTGGACTCACATTTGCATTGTCATACCAAGGATACCAGTTGATGAGAGTTGAGAAATTCAGAGCATCAAGTGAATATCTGGTAGCTGTTAGAGGGACTACTGAATCTGTGTCTCCACTGCAAAATATCAAAAACATAACAAAGAGTGCTCATTGCAGTTCAGAGTAACAAGCACAGCTCTTTGCGGCACGAGCTCTATAGAGTTCGAAAAAATAGTAGGTAGGAACAAGGATTCATATTAACATGTATATTTGTCTCAAGAAATTTAAAAGTTTGTTTGTTGTGGGACAATCGCAATCAATGCAGTTCATTCCAATTCCACTTAAGAGTCAATTTGATATTTCCATACATGTTTTTCCATCCTGGTAAACAAAAGTGTCAAATTAGTTGTAATAGTTGAAATATTAATAGATAACCAAGTATTCTGCAGGGAAGAAGGATTGTGATCTTTCAATTTTTCTTTCTTCCAGTCAAAAACGACGCCATCGTGTAATGGATGACCTCATCCCATGATGCAGTGACCCAACCACTCACAGTTCTATCGATAAAGATCCAACAACCAACTTTCTGCTGCGCAGAATCATTCGCACCGATAAAATTATACAACTATTTCTGAAATTCGAAACATAGGATAATGAAATGGATGAAAGTGAAATACGAAGATTCCGGACTGAATGGTTTTGGAGACTTAACAGATAAAAGTTCAATGCAAATTTTATGACTTTCTCAGTCAGTTTTTTGTAATATATTTTGGTTTCTTACTGAACTTTTATGATGCTCAAATAGACTGCTCAAGAAGCATTCAAATGAGAATTACTTTCCCCCAAGCAAAAAGATCATCCAACTTTAGGACCACCTCCAACAAACACACCAAAAAGACAAGCATACTTGAAAACTCCTATATATGGCAAAGAAAACAGAAAAAAAAAAGAAAGAACACTAGATTTCAAGAAAAATGAAAAAGAAACATACCTGAAAACCCATACTCTCAGTCCAGCTGCAATAAGTTCTTGGTAGATCGGAAGCATTGATCTTGGCGAATCCGCCCAATATACACCGACAATGTCGCTGCAATAATAATAATGCAACAAATCGGTGAGTTTCAGATTATTGACATAACTAACACATTGTGCAAAAAGACACATCTGTTTATTCATAATTTTTCGATCGAAGAATTTAAGAGTCATAGGTGTAACCTGCAAGTGTCCCAAGGATAAGGTATCCCTGTGAGATTTGCATGGAGAGCTTTCTGAACATCCGGATGGTTGTAGTACATTCTGGAGTATTTTTCAGTGCAGGGATCATAACCTCTGGTCATCCAGGGCTGAATTCGAATGAAATGTTTATAAGATAAAGATAAAAATTATACAGAAAGTGACCTTTAAGATGTTCACTTTCACAACTTAAAATTATTGAGTCAATATATCGAGATTGAAATCGGATATCAGCATATGCATTAAAGGAGATAAAAGCACAAGCTCCAATTGAAACCTTCCATTTCTTTCTGCAGCAACAAGGGTGCCGGAAAAAAAAAAAAAAAAACTTTCGCACGCGTTTTCGTGCACGTTGACCTAGCTTTTGGAAGAACTTCTACACTTGAAAAGGCAGTGACTTTTAGAAACCAGCTTTGAACGAACAAATTGGCGCTTTGGCTATAGCAGGAAACTGGAATGCATATTTTAAAAGCAAAAATTTCAAATTAGAACTTCTGCTTTCGGTACAACAAAAAGTTGGGCCAAACCAAACAAAAGCCCTTAATGGGTTGATCGACCTACATATCTTGCTTTTACCACGATTTTACGATAGTTCTAATTTTGAATAACCTCTTTTAATTTTAGAATCATTTTGAAGGATACAAAGAAAAAAAAAAAATTCTAGTTAAAGAGCTCATACTGTTCTTCAAGTATCATGTTCATTAATCTCCTCAAGTTTATCATATGAATACCAACCACGCTGCTTAATGTATCTATCTGTTAATAGTAATTTTTGTGCTGATGTTTAAAAGAGAGAAATAAAATGGTGAAGAGATCTCACATAGCGACCCCCTAAATTGCGCTTGAGAGTTGTGGTATCATTGCAAGGGGGGGTGTAGATGCTGTAAGCATCAATGTTGCCTTGCTCTCCATAGGCAATGTCAATCCAAAAGTTACATGCTTCTGAAGGGTGCTCCGATGAATCGTAGTCGCAGGTCACCTGCAGATTATGATAAGTCGTGTCGGAGATCAGCCCGTGCGTCCACCAGTACTCGAACGTGCCAACGAAGTCGTGGTAGTCGTTGGTCACGCCGTTCCCGACCTATATATACATTATGATGTCGAAATAGATGTTAATAGTGATTCAACTCAAGCCGTAGTCACGCTGTAAATGGTCCCGTATTTTAAGATGTCCGAAAAATGCTGCTTATGTACTGGCATTAGTAATTTGAACTAAAGTATTTATGTTATAAATGGTTAAAGCTTTTTAGTTACTAATATTAGGGAATTAGTAGCTTTCTTCGAGTTATTAATACTGATGGGCTAGATTGTGCCTTATATAAGCACAAGACACAAAAAATGGAAAAGAAAAGGAAAAAGAAATAATCAAAGGATATTTTTAGTTCTGTTAATTAAAAAGAAAAGAAAAGAAAAGAAAAAACACAACACAAGGGTAAATGAGTAATGACCAAGTATTTACCATGAAACCTTTAAAATTAATAATGGGCTTCTCAATGCCTTTATTTTGCTGATACACAATCTGTGATAGCTGGGGGACATAGTGCCCTGAAATGCCATTAATGGATTCAGTAAAAGAGAAACAATAAATTGATTGAGTTAAATTTAAAAAAATGGATTAGTTTAGAGAGAGAAAAAATGACAAGTATAAACTAGAAAGAGATTGATCTAAACAAAAAAAACAGAGGAAATGGAATTATTGAAGCTTAGGGTGTTCATAATTTACCAGCATAGCTCTCTCCGGTAATGTAGAAATCGCGGTATTTATACTGAGGAAA
The DNA here is from genome assembly GCA_029204045.2 of Tillandsia leiboldiana. NCBI lineage: Eukaryota > Viridiplantae > Streptophyta > Magnoliopsida > Poales > Bromeliaceae > Tillandsia > Tillandsia leiboldiana. Next base: position 6,063,727 of record CM055079.1, read on the forward strand.
TCTCTCAAACCAATTCACTAGAAAAGTATACGCATCCCATGCTACAAAATTTAACTCAAAGAATAAGATAAAAAATCAAAATTCTTTTATTCGCTTTTTGTAAAGAAACTTAAATAATTGTATCAAATGGTCTAAAATAATATGAAAAAAAAAAAAAAAAAAAAAAAAGGAAAGAAAACCTGTTCTATTGTCTCCAGCAGTAAACAAATCCGAAGTCGTGTTTGAGTACGAGAATCCGACCCCCGCCGGGGATTCCAAGAAGAGCACATTAGCCACTACACCAAAATTCCCACAAAAATCAATTGAAAAAGAAAAAACCATGATTAAAGAGTTGAATAATATACTTTAGAAATAAGAACCAGAGGCTACTATACTATTAATAGCATCAAATCATCTTTTGTGCTATTAAATTTTTGACCTTTAAATAAAAATAATGTACGGTCAGAATTATAATGAATTTTTAGAATTTAGTGGATGGCTGGAGGAATAGTACGATCGATAGCATAGTAGTCGAATTGTTTCGTATTCTGTAACATTATATAGGTAGGTAGCCAAATGAGTAAGAAATAGAGGTCAAATTCACCTTTGTTCCAAGCATACTTGTTCAAGAAGAGAGTCTTTCCGTCGGGCCTGATGCGGAATGCGCCGAGCTCTTCCGACGCCCCGTAGGCGACCGAAGAGCACCCGGGGCCGCCGTTGAGCCAAAGAACGAGCGGCGCCGCGGCCGCGAGCCCGGCGGGGGCCTCTTGGAACCAATAGAACAGTGCCCGTCCAGCCTGCCGGTTCACGGTGACGTACCCCGAGTATTGAGAGAAGTTCACCGCCGGCTGCCCCGGTAGGAGGGCAATACGGTCTGCCTCCTGATCGCCGTATGCCCAACAGGAGGAGGAGGAAGACTGTAGGAGGCATAGTAAAAAGAAGCAGCAGAAAGGTAAGTAAGGTGTGAAATAAGAAAACGAAGAGGAAGAGGAAGAAGAAGAGGAGGCTCCCATTGGTCCTTCCTTTTTTAGGAGCTTAAATTATTGGGGGAGAGAGATGATGCCATGATGGGGGTAGTTAAGAGAAGAGAAGAGAGAGAGGTGGGTCATGAAAGAGAACGTTGACATTCTATTTAGGAAGCAGTTGCATCCAAGATCCACGGTAGGTTTTACTTTTTATTTTGGTAAAAATGTGAACTGTCAATCATTCTGTATTTGTTGTCTAATATTTTAAAATTTTAATTTTACTATTCAATTCTCTAATCTATTTTAATTTGAGCTGATCAACAGTATTTTTATTTTAAATTTTAAATTTATAGTTACGAAATATATTAATTAAATCTGTACAGATAAATAATATATTTAAAATTTAAAGTCAAAATCAAACAAATTCATAAGCTGGACCAACTCAAAATAGTCCATAGTTTAGATAATTTTTGTACGTTTTTACCTACTACTTTTTTATTTTGATAAAAAAGTATCCAACTTATTTGTACTGTGGATTATTTTTAATTGACTATCCAATCTTTCAAAATTTTAATTTTACTACCGAGTCTTTCAATCTATTTGATTTCAGTCGGTTAACTCTACTGATTTTAAAATTTAAATATGCCGTTTATCTTAATGAATTTAATTAGTATATTTTATTCAATTCTCATGATTATAATTTTTTTAAAAAAATAATTAATTTAAAATTTGAAGTCAAAATATCGTTGACCAACTCAAATCAAATCGACAATTTTTGTTTGGTTTATTTCAACTTCATTAATAAATGATTTTGTTATAATTTAAATAAATTTTAAACTAAACTTTTAGTTTTATTTTGGATTGAAAAATTAAAAATCCAACCAAATAGAAAAAAACCAAATTGTATAATTTATCTACATACGTGTATGCGTCTATACATATATCTAAAGCAGGGATCAAATTATATATGTTTAAGTTACACAAGTTCTTATACATGTATCAATTCAAATCTGGAAGGTTTTAAAAAAAAAATCTAAATCATTAAATATAATAAAAAAAAATTTAAAATAAATATAGTCTTAAAGTTTTATAAATTTTGAAAATTGATTTTTTATGCATCAAATGGTGTTAAAATCAATTATCTGAAATTTTCTAGAAAAGGTAATATTGGAAACTCAAAATTTAAGTTTTCTAAAATTATATATTATTTTTCGTATGTATCATTTTTATGTTATAAACCACTATTAATGGTATAAGCCCTTATTCTATCCAAACACAATTTTGGGAGAGACGGAACAATAAATTTTTTTAAAAAAAAATAAATTAGCATAAGGTTGAAATTATTGTCCCATCTTTTTTCAAAAATAAATTTATTTCTACTTAAGAGCAAGTTTAAATAAAATAATATAATTTTAATTATTATATTAACTAAGATCAACTAAAACTAGCGGGACTAATCTCATATCGTCTGATACTTGTGAGTGTGTTTAAGCCTAACAAAAACGTTAGAACTTAAAAAATGAAGAATATGATACCTCAGGATTTAAAACAATTATATATATATGAGATATAATAAGGCTAAAACTCTTAGTCCGACTACAGTATTTTAATTATGTAGATTCAAATATAACGTTTGATTTAATGTATTTGAATTCATCTATTACTATATTGAAATAACAGAAGAAGGCACAACTATAGAAATTAGAAATGTTAATAAGAGTTTACTTCTAAGTCGTTCCACATCATAAAATTATAAGTGTGTAAAAAGCTTAATATATACTAGTGGACCTAGACTTAATAGGCTAAAGCTTTTAGGTTAATGGAGTTTCATTAGCTATGTTATATTTTTGAACTCATTTGTGCCTGAGCTGGCTTGATAACTCTCTAATAAGTAGTATCGGAGCCGATGGCGTGACGATCCAGAATTACTCGTCTAAAATGATAAGGTGCATAGAGTTAGTGGCTCTTACGACTATAATAGATTCACATAGGCACATAGGCTCAAATGTTTAGTGTATATTTAAAAGAGTTAGTACGACGTCTCTAATTGTCCCACATCGAATGTAAATGAGATTATGATTAGATATATAAGAGACATGAACACTAGTAATAACAACTGAGTTTAAACATTTTGGATTATGGTTTAGGCTCAACGAATTATTATTGCTAGTGGGCCGGATAGTTATATTTGATATCAAATTTAACCACCAACCGAAAGTGTGTGACGAGTCTCGATTGAGCCAGAATCTGAAAGATAAGATGACGAATTATATCAGGAGCTTGAATTTACAGTTGGGCACAAGAGATATAGAGCTAGGATCTGAATTTATAGTTGGGCAAAAGAGATATAAACCAAGTGTATGGACTCGATGAATTCCTGAGTGGCGCCGTTAAAGATGAGTGGCGCCGTTAAGGACATATGATCTTCCTGAATAGATTTTTGATGACTCATAAAAAGAACTTAAAAAAATATATTTTGGAGGAGAACAATAAATTGAGAAGGAGCAATGCTACATGTACACCCCGAAGGGGTGTACATCATACACCTCCACCATTTTAATGGTGGCGATATTTTTTACGGGTCACATCAAGTGACCCATCGTCACATCCCCACCCTTAGATGGGTGGGGTGTATGATGTACACCCCGAAAGGGGTGTACATATAGCATTTTCCATTGAGAAGATATGTGAAGATATGTGAACATTTTTTTTTTGACTCATGTGAGTCTGAGTTAGGTCTAGAACACTTTCCAAGGAATGTAATTTTAAATAAGAGATGAGCTTATCCATTTAATTACTCTTTGAATAAAAAATTATATATTTTCTTCTACATTGAGCAACTCTAAAAAGTAATTTTAAAAAATTATTTATAACTATAGTATTTTTCACTATATTTAACCAAATAAAATTAATGTTGTTGTTGTAACTAGAGCTTTATTTGGCCATCTCAGCATTAAATAATCTATGATTTTTTGTTTTTCCACCGAATCAAATTTTCTTTGTCAAGTTACAGTGACAAGCAGAGAAGTTGACTGCAATTTTGAAGTGATGTAAACTTGACCCAATTAAATAGGTAATGAGAGATTTGGACGCAATTATATCATAATATCATCTTATTCATGCCTAATATTTTATGAATCTCTACTTTTGATTCGTAAAAATATTCGTTTTAGACCATATCGTGTTAAAAAACAGAAAAAGTCGTTCTTGTTTATTCCTGATATGTATATAAATAATAAAATAATCAATAATGAGTCCATTTATATTTTGCTAAGAATCAATTTTTTTTTTTAGGAATAAAAAAAATAAATAGTACTTTAATAATTTAGACTAGAATAATTAGGATGAGTATTTATAATTTTTAAATAAAAATATTATAATTAATTAATAATATCAAAATAGTGATAAAATTCTAATTTAATAAATTAATTAATTTTGTGTACTAAATAAGATGATAGAGAAGCGTATTAATAACTTAATTGACTATGAATATATAAGTGAAAATCTTTTGTGGAATATATTTAGGTAAAATAGTTCTGGCGAAAAGGGTATGACCTGGCCTCTTTTTTTTTTATTTGTATTTTTATGTGGACTTTTTTAACTTTTAACAGAGGATTTGGAAAAATTTTACTTGTACACTTAAAAAAAAAAAAAGTAGGGTGTAGATATTACATGCCCTATTTTAAAATTTACAAAATTTCAAATAATTTTTAGTAAAAATAAATTTTTTTTGATATAACAAGTAAAAAATTAATAATTTTTGGACAAAATAGGTGTAAAATATATACCTTATTTTAGAGTGTATTAATAATATTGCTCGATTAGATTATGTTTAGGTTTCGACCGTCTCTAGCATAAGTCGCAAATGGCTCGGCGGTTGATACATAAAATTCTGAATTCGAAGCTTAATTGCTTCACATTTCAAGCTAAATTTCTCTCAATAAAAAAAAATTATGTGCGGATTACCTTTTGCATAAATATCTTTCAAAAAACTAAATTTTATATAAAACCCTTGGAAATCTTTAAACTTCCAAATACCAAGTAATATTCTACTTGAATAAAATAGTCATTTAAGAATATATTTATATGTTTTATATTATATATTTTAGAAATATATGTAGGATTATTGGTACTCATTATTAATTTTAAATATTCGAGCGATTAAAAAGACACAATTAGTTCACTTAAAGTATATCGACACAACATCAACGGTTCTTAATTTGTGATGCGATTTAATAACTTTTCGTCATTTTGAATATAACTCGATTTAATCCGACGTGACAGGATATTAATCTCTTTAAATAAAAAATATTATATATATATATATATATATATATATATATATATATATATATATATATATATATATATATATATATATATATATATATACACGTCAAATTTGAAATATGATTTACGTCATCATCATTTTAGACAATGGAACATCAAAATCAACAATTGGTACTGCTAAATATAATCAACAACACTTGAACTTTCTAGGTAACAAATTTAAGATTTTAAAATATAACTTAGCTACTAAGGAAGTGATTTCAAATTCATCTTATATTATCTATAAAAAATTATGAATTTTGAGATCACTTAAATAGTACGCAAATAATATTAATAAATTACCAAATTTAACCGGTAGAAAGTTAAAAAAGTATGAATTAAATTTAACAAAATCAATCACTGAATTAAATTATTGATTGTCATGAATGACATAGAAATAAACGATCATATTTGCATCTAGTGATCCCCAAGGGTTTAATGGGTTGTTGGTAAAATAGTATAAACTCTAGGGACCACTATAATTTTAACCGTATATTTTTTTTTTAAGGGCCGAAAATTTAAAAGTACGAACAAATTTATACTCATAAATATAGTAGCCAGACTCCTAAAAATTCTCCTAACTTCTATGATTTCACAATAATATTTATGGGAGAAGAGCTAGATCACAATGCTGTTAACAGCACTAATCTCTTAGCCCCGAAGAATCATTTTTGATAATAGAACATATGAATTAACAATCGACACGGTTGAACATAATTTTTGATACTTTAATTTTTTTTATGCCGAGTTCAATAAATTTTCGACATAATTTATTTAGTAATCAAGCAACTTAAAAAGTACTTTAATAATTTATATGAGATGTTTCCTCTTTTAATAGTGCAGAATAATTTAAATCAGTTAAATTTTTTATTTTTAAAAAAAATTATCTACAACGAGATTTACCACTTCGATTTTGATTTAAGATTTTTATACCCCATTTATTAGAATGTAGTTCAATTTTGAATGGTGGGTTGATGATCTAAAAAATTATATTCAAAATTAAAAAATTTGGTTCCTAAAATAGCAAATATTTTATATCACATCTAACAAAATTGATTACCGAATTAGATGCTTAATCGTAAAAAAAAAAAAAAAAAAAAGGGTCTAAAGTATGAAAGGGAAATGTATATATGGTGCCCATCAAGGTGGTGACATTTAATTAACTTCATATGCAGATATTTAGTTGTGTTCAAATTTCAAAATAGGCAACTAGTGGTTTTTTTAAGTATATATGTTACTTAATTAGGTGTCTTTCTCATCGCGTGCAACTGGTCATTAAGTGTGACCTAAGACTTTGAATAAGAGGAAAAAAGTATTTAATTTGGGGGATCTCTTTTATGATGAAAGTGTACCGTATCAAGAGGAAATAATGTATTACTTCATAATTAAATTAAAAAATATTTTTTTTTGTACATGTCAAATATAGTGTATATTTTATATCCCACTTATTTTAAAATAAGATAAATTTTACTAATCATTTTGAAATAACTGGTTAGTAAAAAAAATTTCATTCTTAGATAAATAAAATGTGTATCCTACACCTTTGCTCAAGTCCCTAAATTTCTAGTCAGATTTTATTTAGTACTTAAACTTTTGAGTTTGAAGTTTGTGAAACTTTTGAGTTTGAAGTCAGTGCCACCTATACCATTCAAGATAGAGTGTGCATCGAGGCACGATGATGATGCGCTGTGCGGTGTCGATTGCATATCAGCATGCTCTGTATTAGTAACACGATAATTTTTGATTGTATTTAATTTTGTTGTATATTTGTGCATCACATAATTATCAGCCTAATTTTTTTTTTTATTTTTTTTTTCTATCCAACATTTTAATTTCTAAATAGATAAAAAATTAGGACTTAGTAGATGGTAGGAATGAAATAGGAGATTGAATTAAAGTTCATAGATGCGTGGCTTATAACAATACAAACTCACATTGGGTGCAAGTTATAATTTTTTTTTTTTCTCTATGTAGTAAACACACATAAGAACCAAAATGAAAAATTTTTAAAAGCATAGAGGTTTTAAATTCAAAAGTTTCAAGTTTGAAAACAAAAGATAAAGCTAACCAAATGTTCAAAAATTATTCATTCATTTTATCCAAATAAAAATGAGCAATGCTACAATCCATGCATCTGAGATGGAAGTGTATGATACACAATCTATTTATTTAAGAATAAAATTTTTTTTACTAATCATTTTGAAATAAATAATAAAATTTATAATATTTTAAAATAAATAAAATTTAAAATATACGTCTAAATCTTATTTAGAATGTATACAAAATATTTTTCAAATAAAATATGTGGTGTATGGTTGCATGATTAGCCATCTACTTTACGTGCTCGAGTGTCCAACAGCATATCTGAGATCTGGGACTGTTCCACCTAGCTTCTACAAAGTAATTTTGAAGGTAAATTATTATTATTATTATTATTATTATTATTATTATTATTATTTTTAAAGAGTTTGATAATTTTATTTTTTAAATTTAATTCTAATTTTTAGAATTAAATTTTTAATTTTAAAGGCAAAAATTCAAAGGCAATTAAAACTTGTTTCTTATGATTCTGATTCTGATTTCGAATTTTAATATTAAATTTTGAATTCAAATTATAAATTTAAATTCATATTTTAAATTTTATAAAATTTTAAATTCAATTTTAAAATTTGTATTTTTAATTTTAAGTTTTAAATTTTAAAATTTAAATCTCAATTATAAAATTTTAAATTTTATAATTTGAATTTTTAATTTTAAGTTTTAAAATTTAAAATTTAAAATTTTAACTTTTAAATTTGAAATTTAAAATTTTAAAATTTTAAATTTAGATAGTAATTTTAAATTTTAAATATCAAATTTTAAATTTATATTTTTAATTTTAAATTAAAATTCTAAATTTTAAAATTTGAATTTAGATTTTAAATTCAAATATCAAATTTTAAATTTATATTTATTGTCTACAAACATTTTTTTTTTTTTTTACGTAACAGTTTTATAAAATTACTTAAAAAATAATTACATTTTTTTAGATTCAGCCAAACATTCTAAGACCTTTAATAAAAATTAATTCTGAAAATTAAATTAAATTTTTTAAAAATTATTTTTTCAAAAACACACCCTTTAGTCAAGTTTGACCAAGATATTTTCGCTTTCCCAATTGGATTTAAGTGGAATATATCACATACTAGAATATAAAAACCTAATATACTAGATTATAAAAATAACCTAATATACTAAATTATAAACAACTTTGAGTGGACGGTGAACAATTTGTTGACTATGCACGGACCTTCGTGAAGATAATAACCTAATATACTAGATTATAAAAATAATAATTAATTTAATATGTCATGTTCTGGATTATACCAAAATTCCAACTCGCCAACAGATTTATCGAAAAATCTTACACAAAGTGAAACATCTAATCTTCAAAAATAGTAATTACAACGACTAGCCGATATATCATAGCAAAATAAAATTACTTTAAAACTAAATATAATCCACTTTACATTCAAAATATAAAATTACCTCTCACATGAGTAGAAGTCTTTATAAAAAGAGTACCAATATCTAGAAAAATAATTACAAAAAGAGAATAATTCTCAGTGAATATTGTCACCATTGTCGACGATCAACCTACTAACTTCACTTCACTAGACGTATAAGTAAGATCTACTTTTATAACAATAGAAAAATAAAAGCTGAAAAAAAAAAATTACAGTTACTATATCTTTATCTACAATACTCAAGAAATAATAGTGATCGATATATAAATATATCTACTCTTTCAAAATGCTCAAAGTCTATCTGATCTCATTGACTGTCACATCAAGTCTAGTCAAATCTAAACCTGTCTATAATCATCACATCCGCCTCGTGCTAGATAGGAACTAAAATTACGTAGGTCGCCCTACTCAGGCTACATTAACATTACGAAAAGATCAAACTCTGAAACGACACTCAGTCCAAAATATCAACTGTGTGCCCAGCGGTCCCGTTGGTCGAATTCTCCGCCACCAAGTATTTGCATCCCTTTCGAGAAAGTAGACCGCCAAATGCATCTGGTCCATCTCTACCACAAACAGATTCTCGAATAGTCTGTGACGTCCCAACTTCCCAAAGAGTCACTCATCCTAAAACTACTATAGTTCTAGTATGCTTAACCATCTTAAAATTTTGGGTCTAACCACCGGCAAAAATATTATAGCATATTAATAGGTTTAATCATATTTATACCTTATATATAGGACTAATATAAATCCTTGGATGTCACATTCTCCCCCCCACGTCAGGCTCAAACACACTCACAAATACCAAGCAACGTGAGACTCATCTCTCTAGCCTTAACTGACTTTGTAGGGAGTTATACTTAACCCACAACGGTTATTAGTGGAGAGTCGTGCTCTACCTACTATATAATCTTGGCTCAGCCGAGACTCATCCCACACTTTCGATTAGTGATTGGCTCTGATACTAACTGTGACGTCCCAACTTTCCAAGGGATCACTCATTCTAGAACTACTATAGTTCTAACACGCTTAACACTTTTAACTTTTTGGGTCGTATAACCATCGTCCAAAATGTTATAGCTGAATTAAACGATTTAGCTCTATTTATACCTTATGAGCCTGTTTGGCATCCGGTATAAGGGGGGGATGTGACACCCCCGGAATTTGGATTAGTCCTCTATATAAATGATATAATAGGACTAAATCTCTAACCCGGCTATAGCATTTTGGATGGTAGCAAGATCCAAGAGGAACATGAGAGTTAAGCGTGCTAGAGCTAGAGTAGTTCTAGGATGGGTGACCCCCTGGGAAGTGGGGCGTCACAGTTGGTATCAGAGCCATTCACCAGCCGGAAATGTGAGATGAGTCTCGGCTGAGCCAGGGTTATATAGCGGGTAGAGCGAGGCTCCCCGGCTAATGACCGTTGTGAGTGGAGTGCAGCTCCTCACAAAGTCGACTAAGGCTAGCGAGACGAGTCTCACATCGCCTGGTGCTTGTGAGTGTGCTTGAGCCTGACGTGGACGTCAGGGCTTAAAGGGGGGAAGAATGTGACACCCCCGGAATTTGGATTAGTCCTCTATATAAATGATATAATAGGACTAAATCTCTAACCCGGCTATAGCATTTTGGATGGTAGCAAGATCCAAGAGGAACATGAGAGTTAAGCGTGCTAGAGCTAGAGTAGTTCTAGGATGGGTGACCCCCTGGGAAGTGGGGCGTCACAGGGGATAAGGGGGTTATCCCCCTCTTTATACCCAAACAGCATTTAAGTGTGGGGCTCTTTATACCCAAACAGCATTTAAGTGTGGGGGGAATAGCTGTTCCTCCCATATCAGGTTATTCCGGTATAAGGGTAGAACAGTTGTTCTACCCTGTTCCACCTATTGCTTATTATTTTTTTTTAATTAAATTTTTTTAAATTATAAGATATGTAAATTTATAAAATTTTAAATTTTTTTATTTTATTTTATAAATTTTAATCCCCTCTATTATTTTTATTCATCTTTAACTTACCAAACACAATTTTTCTTATTCTGGTACAACCATTATACTCAACCAAACACAAAATTACTATAATTCTTACTTGTACCTGAACTTATACCTATCCCCGAAATAACCAATTTTCGCTTATACCCGAACCAAGGATTAAAGTGCCGCCCGTGCCGGGCCGGCACGGGCGGCACGTACCGTGCCCCTCAAAGAGGGGCACGGTACAGGGGGGGTCTCGGACCCCCCTGTCTCGAACGATACCCCCAGGGTATCGCTCGAGACAGAGCGATACCCTGGTGGGTATCGCGTGCCGTGCCGGCCCGTGCCGGCCGGCACGGCCCGTTTTCCTTTTTTTTTTTTTTTTTTTTTTTTTTTTTTTTTTTTCTTTAGATTTTTTTCTGTATTTTTTAAAACAGGCATAGTTAGGTGTTTTTTTTTTTTTTTTTTAGTCACATGTGTACAGTTTCTAGGGCAAATAAAAGAGAAATTAGGGTTTTTCCTTAGCGGATCGGATCCGTACCGCGGGGGGCGGAGCCCCCCGCACCCCCCGTCCGATGTCAGTGGTGGGCTTCGGGCTCGGGCCGGGCCTAGCGGCCCGAGCCCTTCGCTTCCACCACAGACATCCACAAAATTTCGAAGTCGCACCGCGAAGCCGTCGGCGAACCTGAATCATAATATCGAAGCGATTCTGATTTTGAGTCACAACTAACAAGTATGTTAATTGGTGAGTGTAGTAAGCTATATATAGTCAATATTCATAATTTTTATTCTCTATGAGATATAGTTATTTCTATTCTCTATGAGATATAGTTATTTCTATTTAGAATTTATTTATTATATTGTTATTTCTATTCTCTATGAGATATAGTTGTACTTTATATATTAAAAACAATTATCAGTATGTCAATTGGTAAGTGTAGTAAGCTACATATAGTCAATATTCATAATTTTTTGACTAAACAGTTCAAAACAATATTATAAAAGCTTATTGGGAACAAAAAAAATAAAAAAAAGCCGTGCCAGAGCGTGCCACTGGGAGGTCATGCGTATCCATCGGCACGCAAGCGTGCCACGTGTCGGCACGGGAGCATGCCGGTACCGTACCGTGCCAGGCGGCGAGCGGCACGCCCCCGTGCCACGGCACTTCCACTACAAGAAAATTTACATATTGTGGCGAAACTAATGGCCACAATAATAGACAAATTGGTCACAAAATACTTATTGTGGCCAAATTAGCTTCGCCACAACGTCGCCACAATAGGACTGCTACAAAAGGTTATTGTGGTCAAAATAATAATTCGCCACAAAAAGTACTCTGCATTTGCGGCGATAGAATTCGTCACAAAACTTCTAACCTCCTCTACAAAAAGTTACCATATGGCTACAGATAGTGATTAAAATAATAATTAATATTCTAACATTTTGTGGCCAAAATTATTTTTGGCCACAAAAGACATCATATAATTTATGACCAAATATTAAATTGGCCACAATACGTGGTGTAAATATAGTGGCGAAATTAAGTAGTCGGCCACAAATAATATTGCAAGTATTGTGACAAATTTATTTGATGGCCACACATAATGCCACACATTTTATGGCCAAATATAATATTGCCCACAAAATATAGTATAAATATAGTGGCGAAATTAAGTAGTCGGCCACAAATAATGTTGAAAATATTGTGACAAATTTATTTGATGGCCACACATAATGCCACACATTTTATGACCAAATATAATATTGCCCACAAAATATAGTATAAATATAGTGGCGAAATTAAGTAGTCGGCCACAAATAATGTTGAAAGTATTGTGACAAATTTATTTGATGGTCGCACATAATGCCACACATTTTATGGCCAAATACAATATTGCCCACAAAATGTAGTGTAAATATAGTGGCGAAATTAAATATAGTGGCCACAAAATTTATTTGACTGGAACAATATTTGGCCACACTATATTTACATCACATTTTGTGGCCAAATATTGTTCCAGTCACGGTAAAGTTTTCAAATTACATATATTGTGGCTATTTATTATTTAGCCACAGAAAATTTGTAGTACTAATTTAAATAAAAAAAATAATAAATTTTACATATTATTGCTGCACAATAATAGTTGAATACTACTCAATCAGGATTTAAACATAATATCAATCACAATAATCAAGATATGTTCAACAAAATATAGAAATCAAATATATGTTCAACTGACATAATCAAAATAAGCTAACAGTTAATCGTTTACATTAGAATAAAGATAATAAAAATTCTAGCCTAAAAGTGAAATGAAATTCTTGAGATGATCCGACTATGAAATATTGAGCTTCCAAGGTTTAGTCCTGTAGAATAAAAAAGAATAATGATAATAATTATGCATATATATTATCTATTTATTTTATCAAAAAAGTAAAATATATTGCTAATAAATATAAAAAGAACAAAAACAAATAAACAAATAATTAGAAATATAATAACTATAAAAGATTTTATTTAAAACAAAGTAAAAAGAGAAAATCCTAATAAATACTTACATGAACAAGTTGAACCATCTTATCAATTGTATAAGTAGGGATTTTACTCCACTTATCAACATTCAACATCCCGATAAAAAAAAATACCGACAAAAATAAAAAATTTTAATGCATTAATAATAAAATGATAATTTAGTAAGACAACATAATTATCTTATATCAATACAAATATTTATGAAAGGTATATAGACACATGCAAAAGACGTCAAACACAATAAATTTACTAAGCAAAACAAAAAAAAAAAAAATTTCATAACGTTTCAAGAAGTACCAAATATTAATTCAACAGAAGTATCATATATTCAACATCCATAATAAACAAAAAAGATTATCAATTTTATCGCAACAATAAAAAAATATCAGTATACTTCAAGTACATATGTTTAAGTCATAAACAAAATAAAGATGCCTTGCAATTAGTTAACAGATTGCTTCTCTTCTAGTAATCAAATCCTGCATTTGAAAAAAAAAAAAATCTATTAGACTGTGAAACAACAAAAAATATTTAGCACTTTTGTGAATAACGTATCCAACACTTTGGCACATTAAAATCTCACTGAAGATGATGATTAACAATTTTAGAAAACATCCCCCATTTGAAAGAGGGCAAGCATGCATGGATCTAAAATTTTGTTGACTTTTGTAGTGCAGGTTCAAAGACAGAAAATTTAAGGCATATGGGATCAATTTGATCTAATTAATATATATTAATTGTTCCAATTTCCCTCTACCTTACAAGTTTAAGTAAGATATAAGGTAATTAAACTGCCATGTTAACTAAAGAAAATCACAAATATATGTATGTAAATGTATAGATTCGTGTACTTATATTTATATATATATATATATGTATGGATGTATATACATATGTAAGTGCCTCTCCTGATAGTACTATAATAAAGATAGCCAATTAAGAAAATGCTAGCTGTATAATAAAGTTAACATTCTGCAGACACTGAGCAAAGTTAACTGAACACAATCACAATGACAAAATGGAATAATAAACAGCAAAAACACTCAGCAATTCTCCCACATACTCACATCTGGAAGACAAGAGGAAGGGTTGCACTACGTTCACTTTACTTTTATCATTTCCAAATAGATTTCTTTTGATGTTCTTCACAGCAAGTCAGGCATCTCAACAATCAAGAGACAACACACAACAGTACGGAAGTGAATAATAGCACATATTCTTACAGCAGATCTTAGGCATAAATATCCAAAACTACAAGAATATAGTAATATAGGATATCAATTGAAGTAGGAAAGTTAGAAGGAAAAATGACACTTATGCACATATATATTCAGTCACTATAACATTGTTCTGAGAAAATAATACTAGTCACTTTTCATTTTATCTAATTTAATGAATAGACCTATCAGCAAAAATCAATGACTAATCAGAAAATCATTACGGAAATTTAAATAGCAAGTTTAACTCTTAGATAGTAAAATCTACTTAAATACATGTTTTAGGTCACTAGTTTTACTTTGTAAAATCTTTTGTTGTAGTACTTAGGCAACTAAGCACAACTATTCCTCACCTTAACATATAACTTGGCCCATTCGCATACAGGAGGTGGGGCAGAGGAGGAGGTGGCGGCGGCAGCGTCACCCACTCGTCGTCGTCGTCGCCGCAAGGAGGAGGCGGGGCAGAGGAGGAAGCGTGGCCGAGGAGGAGGCGGGGCAGAGGAGGAGGCGGCGGCGCGGCGGCGTCGTCTCCCACTCGTCGTCGTCGTCGTCGTCGTCGTCGCCGCAAGGAGGAGGCGGGGCAGAGGAGGAGGCGGCTGCGGCGTGGGCAGAGGAGGAGGCGGGGTAGAGGAGTTAATGAATTAAGGCTTGGGTTTGGGCATAGAAGAATATTGGGCGATGAATTAATTAGGCGGCGTGGGCAGAGGAGGAGGCGGGGTAGAGGAGTTAATTAATTAAGGCTTGGGTTTGGGCATAGAGAAATATTGGGCGATGAATTAATTAATGTATGTACGTAGCTAGGTTAATTTTAGGGTATTTTTTTAATTCCAAGAGGCCTTAATTAATGTATGTAGAGGTTCAGGTTGGAAATTTTTTTAATTCCAAGAGGCCGGTTTGGGATTTTTTTTTTTTTTTTTCCTTACGCGCGAGCGTGAATTTTGTTACCGCGTGCGTAAAAAAAATAATTAAAGAGATTTTTTATTGGTGGCGCTTTTAATTATTTATTGGTGGCAATTTTAATATTTATTGGTGACACTTTTACGGGGTATTCAATTAGTGGCAATTATCTTGTATTAAAGTGCCGCTAATTATCTTAAAATTACACGAATTAAAAAAATAAATAAATAAATAAATAAAAAATTTTATTAAAGGTATTTATTTAAAAGTGCCACCAATACATATTATTTGCTAGCATTTTTTACAAAAGCCACCAAGAAAATGCCACTAAAGATGATTTATGGTGCAGTGACTGTTCATCTACAGTAACTCACTTAAAAGTACTGTGCACAGGGCCACTGTTACATTGGTCGCGATATTCGCCCGCTTCTTCGCTGATTTCTGTAAGATCCGACCGTCAGATCGAAATTTGCTGAATATGAATCTCGCTCAGTTCGACGAGACGATCGCAATGGTGGTCTCGGATTTTCAAGATCATGTCTGGATTGAAAAAAAAACCTTTTTGCTTCGTAAATTGTGCAAGTTGCACACCGGCGTTTGACCAGTCTGGTCATTTTAGACTTTTTAAACCCGAACCAAAACTGAATTTCACTTTTCTTTCTATTTATTTAAAAATAGAAAAACCTGACTATTACAGTTACTATTCATAACTTAAGTTGTGGGCCCCACTTCACTCTTCGCTGATTTCGAGACAATTCGACCGTCAGATCGAAAATTGGTTTACACCATTTTTTATCAATTCGATGAGACGGTCGCACTGGTGATTTCAGATTATCGAGATCAGACTCGGATCTGTAAGTTGGGGGACCGTGTCCCGAAAACTGCAATTTGCACACCGGTACACAAACACTTAGGTTTCTTTTGCATTTAAATTTCACGAGTCTTACATTAAGTGGCCAAATTTTATCGACGGTTACCAATAGTGAATTGAATAGATAAATGTGTGGCAACAAAATTTGCCATAATAATTACTTATTGTTATTGTGGCCAAAATTTATTGTCGGCCGCAAATAGTGCATCGAATTAGTGACGATCATTAAAACACCCCTATCGTAGGTATACGAAAATTCTGATTAAGATTAATAGTGAAGACAAGTTGAAAATAGCCACAAAAATCTTAATAAATATGTGGCCAAACAAATTCGCCACAGTTAATTATGATTATTTTAGTGGCCCAACGTTATCGATGGTGACAAATGGTGAATTGAAAAGTAAATATGTAGCGATAATATTTGTCACAATTATTTCTTACTATTATTGTGGCCAAAATCTAGTAATGGCCGCAAATACTGCATCGATTTAGTGACGATCATTAAAACACCCCTACCGTAGGTATACGAAAATTCTGATTAAGATTAATAGTGAAGACGAGTTGAAAATAGCCACGAAAATCTTAATAAATGTGTGGCCATACAAATTCGCCACGGTTAATTATTATTATTTTAGTGCCCAACGTTATCGATGGTGACAAATAGTGAATTGAAAAGTAAATATGTGGCGATAATATTTGTCACAATTATTTCTTACTATTATTGTGGCCAAAATCTAGTGATGGCCGCAAATACTGCATCGAATTAGTGACGATCATTAAAACACCCCTACCATAGGTATACGAAAATTCTGATTAAGATTAATAGTGAAGACAAGTTGAAAATAGCCACGAAAATTTTAATAAATATGTGGCCATACAAATTCGCCACAGTTAATTATTATTATTTTAGTGGCCCAACGTTATCGATGGTGACAAATGGTGAATTGAAAAGTAAATATGTGGCGATAATATTTGTCACAATTATTTCTTACTATTATTGTGGCCAAAATCTAGTGATGGCCGCAAATACTGCATCGAATTAGCGGCGCTCATTACTAAATTCCTACGGTATGTATATGAAAATTTGAGTTAAGATTAATAGTGAGGAAACGTTGAAAATAGCCACAGAAAAGGTTAATATAGTAGAGTTCATTAATTCGCCACAAAATATTGGCCACAAAAGATCTATTTTCTTGTAGTGTTCGAACCTTGACCCGAACCAAACGTAGCCTATATATATAACTAATCTAAATTCTGGAATGTTACGCCGCCTCTCAAGATTCATTACTTCTGTCGGTAAATCGGGAACAAACATGCGGAAATAGACCAGCCTCTCAATGATGGGCGATGCTAGGTATACACCCCTTTAGGGGTGTACATCCTACACCCCACCCCAACCTGAGATGAATATTATTCTACTCGTCACATCGAGTGACGAGTGAAATTCATCCCATCCCAGAATAGAGTGAGGTGTAAGATATACACTCCTAAAGAAATGTATACTTATACATACCCCTCAATGATCTGCTCCTGCTCCGCCTCTGTCAATTGTCCAGTCAGCCTCGATGCCTCTCCACTGATCGCCGGCACTATTGGTGCTCGAGTGTACATCAAATATGTAAGGAGCATCTCAAAAATCGAATTGTGATAAGCCTTCTTATTCCCAGCACGTGGCAAATTGCAACATGCAAAAATCGAATTGTGATACGTTCTGATGCTACTTATTGCATCGTTAGCATTAATTACAAGCTCGAGGAAATATATATATATATATATATATATATATATATATATATATATATATATATATATATATATATATATATATATATATATATATATATATATATATTTATTTATTTATTTGATTATCGTTCATTTATTTTTATTCAACGATTCAGATTTAATTTTTTTTAATTAAGATCTGCGATAACAGAGGTACCGATTATCAGGTACTCTAAAAAAGATATTTTGATTTTTTGATTCAGAAATAATTAAATAATTTAATCTCTACTTCGAGAGTTTTTATTTTTGTAAATATTATAAATTTTAAAAATTTTAATTTAGTAAAATTTTTTATTTTTGAAAAGATTATAAATTTTAAATATTCTAATTTGGCTAAATTACAGAAAACCCCCCTCTAATATCCCGCTTTTCCACTTTACCCCCCTGTCATTTAAAAGTCGACAATCTACCCCCTCGTAATTTCAGAAATGTCTTTAGGGGGCAACACCGTTAACGGAGGGGGTAAAATGACCATTATGCCCTCCTCTTTTCTTTTTCCTTTTTTTTTTCTTTTCTATTCCGAAGTTTTTTTTTTTTTTTTTTTTTTTTTTTTTTTCTTTCCTATTCCGAAGTTTTTTTTTTTTTTTTTTTTTTTTTAAGGGATATTTTCCAAGGGTATTTTGGGTATATGAAATTATATTTTTAAAAAAACTGACGG
Organism: Tillandsia leiboldiana; assembly: GCA_029204045.2. Classification (NCBI taxonomy): domain Eukaryota; kingdom Viridiplantae; phylum Streptophyta; class Magnoliopsida; order Poales; family Bromeliaceae; genus Tillandsia; species Tillandsia leiboldiana. The sequence goes on from CM055079.1 coordinate 6,082,438, forward strand.
TCAACTGACGGTCAACTGACGGCGGGGGGGTTATTGCACATTTCTGAAATTACGAGGGGGCAGATTGTCGACTTTTAAATGACAGGGGGTAAAGTGGAAAAGCGGGATATTAGAGGGGGGTTTTCTGTAATTTAGCCTTCTAATTTAGTTAATTATAGTCTTAAATGGCAATTTTTTAATTCATTTTGTTTAATTGTTATTGCAAATGATTTTAATTTTAGGAAGCTATATTAAAATTTAGATTATTTTTAGGAATTAAAATTTAGGAACATACTAATTTCTATTTTTTTTAAAAAAAAATTAAATTACTTTTTTATTTAATTTGATAGTTATTTTTATTTCTAATTTTAAGACTAAAATTTTTAAAATTTTATCAAATAGTAAAAAATTTAATCTGATGGATAAGGTGCGTAGTATTATCTTAATTTTTTTAATTTTTGAATAATTTGATGATCAACAAATACTTTTTTTATATTTTTTTTTATAATTCTAATACTCTTTAAATTAATGTCTAAATTGTTATTCTAAAACTCTTTAAATTAATGACTAAATTATAATTCTGAATTTTTTTAAATTAAACTCTCTAAATTAATGCCTAAATTGTAATTTTAAATCTCTTTAAATTAATACCTAAATTTTAATATAAAAGCTTTTAAAATTAATGTCTAAATTAGTGCAAAATTAATGTCTAAATTTGTAAAAAAATATATAAATCAAAACTTTTATTATATGTAGAATTTAAATATTTATCCACTTTCAAATTTTTTGGAATAGTGATTCAAAATTAATTTCTAAATTAGGAGAATTCTAAAATTCATTTTACATAATTAACCTACATTTAATTTTTTAAAAAAATATTGATATAAATTAATGACTAAATTATAATTCTAATACTTCTTAAATTAATGTTTAAATTATAATTCTAAAACTCTTTAAATTAATGCCTAGATTGTAATTCTAAAACGTTTTATATTAAACTCCTTAAATTAATGTCTAAATTCTAATTCTAAATTTTTTTAAATTAATGTTTAAATTGTAATTTTTAATTTTTTAAAATTAATGCTTAAATTAGTGCAAAATTAATGACTAAATTAGAGAAATTTTAAAATTTTGTAAACATATTAAATATGTTGAATTTGAATATTAACCTACGCTTATTTTTTAAAAAATATTGATATAAATTAATCACTAAATTGTAATTCTAAAACTTTTTAAATTAATGTTTAAATTGTAATTCTAAAACTCTTTAAATTAATATCTAAATTGTAATTCTAAAACTCCTTAAATTAATGCCTAAATTATAATTTTATTTTTTAAAAAAATTAATGCGTAAATTATAATTCAAAATTTTTTAAAATTAGTACAAAATTAATGGCTAAATTTAAGCTAGTTGGAATCCTTTCCCAGTATTTACCATTGATACCTTATAGAAAACGGTCTGAAAATTATCCATGTTTAAATGTTAACCTTACAAAATAGAGAATTTGAAAATTTGAATTTGAGAAGAGGAAAGATCCCATATCATCTCTTTAAATTGATTTATTTTTTCTTCGTAAAAATGAACTAAATTAAAATGTGGTGGCCCACAAAAAAAAAAACAAATCTATATATCTACATATGAATTAATAATTTAATTAGAACCCAAACCAAATTTTTGGTGGTACTTCAATGATTTGCATGTAATTAATTGTGACATCCAAACTTTGACTCGCATGGCATGTTTTACTATAATACAAATGAAGATAAGAACATCACTATCTTGCAATGGCCCTGAATAGACCTAATTTAAACGCTACTTTCGCCATTAATAGTAATGAGCTACATATTTGTCTCATTAATTCATTGTCCTATAAAGAAATTTTACTAATACATGACAACTAGTTTGGATAGAGAAGGTAAGGGTGATGAAAAATCCAAATTGACTTAAGCAAGAATATTCTTAAAAAACAAACGGAAAAATTAGAACGATTGAGAAATTTGAATAGACAACCAGGCCAGTACCGTCAAATATAATTTAAATTATTTAATTTTGTTGAAAACTTAAAATTTACGAGTTTAGAATATTATTTATCTAGTAATTAAGTGGTCTTAAATTAAAATTATTATTTAATTTTTAGACTATTTAATTGAGTACTACCTAGAAAAATAATATCGTAAAAATATAAAATTATAAACTTAAGACGTACTCCAAATAACCTTTCGGATAATCTATTACTAGAAACAATGCCTAAGTAAACACCTTCATTTACTCAAATATATTTTAGCCTTACCTAATATCAAGTTATCCGTTGGATTCATCAATTTAGCAGGAGCGTTACTATAGTATTGATGAAGGTTATTCAATCATCGGTTTGTGGAATGTACGTAATTGAGATTCATTGAGATTGAAAGACAATGGATTCACTTCACACCGACAATTAATTAAAATGAAATCATTACTTGTAATTATTATGCCGCGGTTGTCATTGATTCCAAAAATTTTTTACTCATAAGAGTATAGTAATCGGACCCATATATAGCGTTGGGCTACTATACTCTTATGAGTATAAATCACTTTGTACTTATAATTTTTTCACTCTTGGATGAAGCAATGTGCGGTTAGGATAGTAGTGATCCCCCTAGGGTTTACTAGATTGGTGGAGAAATAGTAAAAATCTTAGAAACTATTATAATCCTAACCGCACATTCCTTCATCCAAGGAATGAAAACTTATGAGTACAAAAAATTTTTACTCATAAAAGTATAGTAGTTAGACCCTATATATATATATATATATATATATATATATATATATATATATATATATATATATATATATATATATATATATTGTTGTTATATATATATATATATATATATATATATATTGTTGTTGTTAAATCAACATGGTGAAAAATAGATTAAAGAAAAAGTACATCATCAACCCTCCTAACGCAAGTAGGAAATGACTTGGTGATTGATATTCGAGACTCGAATTCGAAGTCTAGTTATTTTACATTTTCAGCTAAATTTATTTCAAAAATAAACGAAGCGGATAGCATTCAAAAAAAAAAAAAAAAAAAAAAAAAAACATGGAAATCCCAAAATTTACTATAGAATATATGACGTATGGCCCAAAAAATTAACGTTCATACCGACTGCAACCGGCCGGCCCTCCCCTAATACGTACGGTTGCCGGAGCTACCTCAATGCAGCCGAGGATGCCGTCTCGTGTACGGACCACAAACGACTCTCAGCCATACTCCCAATGCCGTAGTAGCTCGGTTGAGTAATGTGGGCTGTGCCGGGTCGACACGGCCAACATTGACCCGGGGCTGAAACCGGAGAGGGCCCCGCTTAGAACAGCCCCGTCCCAAAGTTCGGCCATGCCGCGCCTGGCTGGAATTCTTGGATCCCTGACCCAGCATGGCCTGCAGGCCCGGACGGCACAAATCGTGCTGGGTCGGGCCAGATTTCGAGTAGGCTCTTTTTTTTTTATTATTATTAATTTTATTTAAAAATATATAAATTTTTAAAAATTAAAATGTTATTTTTTTTAAAATAATATATTAGTGAAAAAGTTGCAACTTTTAAATAATATTTATAAAAATAATAAAAATTAAAATTTTTTTTTAAAAAAAAATGTTAAAATATTAAATATTTTTTAAACTAAAATACTCTTCCCAATAGTTATAAATATAATTGTTGGGAGGATGTTTTGATCTTATTTATTTTGGTACAAATAGGACCAAAATATCCTATTTCCATAAAAGAGCCTTAAGGGTAGCGGGCTAGGCCCGGCCTGGCTCCCAACTCCCGAGGCATTGGAAGTTGGGAGCTATTGGAAGCCAGGCCATAATGAGTCAATGGGCCATAAAGAGGAGGCCCAGCACGGCCCGGTGTATCAGGCTCGGCCAACGGAGTCGGTCCGAGTGCTATAGGATTTGTGCCGTGCCTCGTTCTAGACATGCCGGGTTGGGCGACCCATAGTACATGGCTCGAAACATAAGTCTAATTCTAACTTTAGTTAAAATAGACTCCTACTTATACTCCACATAGTCCAAATTAAAATCTTATCTAATCATAATTAAATTAAGATTCGTCTTGAATTTAGATAACTACAAAATTAAACAAAAATCTAACTGTATCTTAATTTGATTTGTAGCCTTTAGCCGCATTGTCGAGATCGCCACAAAAACTCCACCTGGACTTGAATTCTCTTTAATACTTCTTGTCGTTCCTTAATACTCTTATATATCATGTAATGTATCGAATTTTGACTAAATTGACAAAATACGAATTAAGTCATACTAAATATGATTAAAATGAGTTTGGAGAGGTTTAGAATGGGGTTGGGTCGAATTGAAAGCAATTTGAACCAAAACGGAGTTTCAAAACTTAGAAATATAAGTTCCAGACCAATTTGAACGCTCAAAATAGGAATTCAGGTGCCCGAAACAGGTTTTGGTGGGCCCTCGATCATGCCCGGATCATTCAGATGCTTATCTAGAGAATCGAGTTGCGTGATTCGAGAATTTGGACACTTGGAAAGTTCTTCGGGTCCCCGGATGTGTATCCGGACCCTACTTGCAGACGCCCAAAAAAGATTCAAACTCCCAACCAGAGAGTGGATTTTGTGGGATAGTGGATTTGGATGCTCAAAACATCCTGCGGGTGCCCGAATCACATTTCGAACGGTCGCTTGAGGGCGCCTGAATTACATTTTGAATGCTCAACCCAAGGGCACGCCTCTCGCAACAAACTAAATATTCAGGTGCCCGAAATGACCTGAGAGTGTCCACATTTGTGAAGCGGGCGCCTAGAATACTACCAGACATAGTTGCGCAAAAGGTGACACTACACACCTTCTATTCGGACGACCGAAAGATCGTGCGGGCACTTGAATCACGACGAACATGCTGTGTTTTTTCTATTGTAAATAGGATTAGTTAAAGGGATAAGCTACTATTGTAGCAACCTTTTAAATAGGGTTTCCTCACAATAACCCTAATCCATAGCCACCCTCTCCCCTACTCTCTCTTGCCATGCCTCTCCTCTTTCTTTCTCTAGAAACAAAGAGGAACCCAATTCTCTCTATTGTTGAGCTTGGGGATTGATCACATTTGGAGCTTGGAGGAGATATAGAACTTCAAAAGGAAGCTCTAGGAGGTTGAAGGCAATCCTTTCACGCACGTTTTTGCTACATACAAGAGAAGAGATGAGTAGGTAATTTTAAGATTTTGATTTTAGGATTTTTAAACAAGATTTTTGGGGTTCTAACTATACTAGGACCATTTTAGGGTTTCTCTTTGGATTTCAAGAGATCAGATTCATCCTCTTGATAGAAAAGCAAGCGAAGATAGGAAATATCTCCGAAATAGTTTGATCTCTCCTTTATCCATTGTTTTCTTGGATTATTAGCATGTTTATAGTTAATATTAAACTAATTGTGATTCTAGATGCATACTAGAGAAATTAGAGTTTAAACTCGTTTTTGTGTATAAAGGACATATGAGTATATGCATGTAAAATGTATAAGTTATGGACAAAGTATATTAGTTGCATGTTACGGATTTTGCTGGTAATGTTAGCTAATGTACACTTAACCTAAAGAAATAGTGTAGTGACACTCTAATGTGTCAAAAAGAGAAATGTATCTAGTATGCATGTAGCATTGTGAGAACTTTGTGCTATAGGTTAAACATGTGTGGTATCTAAACTTAGATCAAAAACCTAATTAATGTAAAAATAATGACATGTGAAATCTAGGTTACATATGAACTATAGTCCAAGTAAATGTGTGTGCATTTGTAAGTAACTATGTGAATCTTGAAAGGGTTAAGTGTGGCATCAAATCTAGGTTGGAACTTAAGGTGAAACTTAACGACAAGTGAACTCTAAGCTAAACTTAAGCTAGAGGATAATTGTATATGTATTGGACATTGTGAAACCCTAGAAGTCATAAGATCCTGGGGTGTGATACTAACATAAATCGCAACATTTCGGAATGGTTAAGTGGGAGATGTCGATCATGTTTCGACTCCCAATAAAGTGGTGGAAGATGTCGATCATGTCTCGACTCCCAATATTGTGGTGGGAGATGTCGATCATTTTGACTCCTTAGGCAGTGCTTGGAGGAGTCAATCCCCTCTCGACTCCAAGTGATTATTGGGCTTTGCGATGTTGATCACCCTCGACGCCAAGTGCCTACTAATTAGAGAGTAGTATGATCTCCAGGTGCCTACCAATTCTCAGTGGTGCATATTTCTCGACTACGCGAAAGGTGTTAAGGGGTATCGATTGTGGGACCCTATTACCCACAAGATTGTGGTAAGCCGTGACACTGCCTTCAACGAAGGGTTCTTTCAAGGCATCGAGGAAAAACAAGATGATAATACTATGGTTCCAATTGAGCTATTTGAAGCATGCAATGAGGTGCAAGTTGATCAAGCAAAGCAGGATGACGAGGTAGTTGATGATAAACTGAACTTGGAGTCTCCGCAATTTTCCGAAGATACAAATCCACTGGTGGAGCCACGTGTTTCAGGGCATCCTAGGAGGATCATAGTCATCCTGTGAGGAATAATGACTATATCACTTCATTTATTTCTTATGCTAATCATGTTAGTACATATATTTCTTTGGTGGAAAAAGATGAGCCAACTTCATATAAGGTGGCTTGTGAGTCAACCGATGCTAGAATGTGGCAATACACAATGAAGAAGCAGATAGAGTTGCTTCAAAAGAACCGGACTTGGAAACTTGTAGATTTGTCGCAGGGAAGAAACATAATTGGATGTTGGTGGATGTTTAAGGTGAAAAATGATGTGAATGGGAATGTACAGAGATTCAAGGCGAGGTTGGTAGTGACAGAATATGCTCAGAAGCTGGGGATTGACTTCGATGAGATATTCTCATCGGTGGTTCGTTTTACTATTATTTGGATCGCTTTGGCAATCACAGCGGTCATAGATTTAGAGCTCGTGCAGATGGATGTAAAAATAATTTTCTTTCATGGTGACCTAGAGGAGGAGATGTATATATATGCCGCAACCGAAAATCTTTGTCGAAAGAAGTAAGAAGCATTTATTTTGTCGGTTGAACAAATCGTTGTACGACTTGAAACATGCACCAAGATGTTGGTACAAATGATTTGATTCCTTTATTATGAGTTTGAGTTTTAATAGGCTTGAGGTGGATTATTGTGCATATTTATGCGGATATGATGACAGGAACTTCTATATTTTGCTATTGTATGTCGACGACATGGTTGTCGTAGGGATTAGCAAGGGCCAAACATCTACCATGAAGACTCATTTGGCTGGGGAGTTTGATATGTAGGATTTAGAAACCGTGAATCCAATACTTTGGATGAAGGTGCTACGAGAGAGAATGTAGTAATCGTGAAAATATAATAACCTAAAATTTTGGAAAGGTGGAATTTCTAAAATTTTTGGAAATTTGAAATTCGAAAATTCAAAATTTTGAGGGGTCTTCGCGATGAAATGATTAATTTAACGAAACAAGACCCGATCCTGACAAAGTAAAATCACAACCTGAATGGTCTCGTCGCGCTGAACGTTGAGGTGGTGTCCGTTTCTCGATCGGACGCGTCAAAAGCACGATTTTTAATGAAACACAAAAAATTTCAATTTTTACTAAATGAGGGAATAGAATAACACATAAAAGGGTTATCATTTCATGTGAGAAATTTTGGAGATGTGACCAACGAAAAGACTCTTATGAAAGTAGACTTAGAGAGCAACACCTGAAGCCAAGTGTCACCGAAAATCGAATTTCGGGTAAAAAGTTACGGGATCTCGAATCTTGAATTTGCATGCAATTTTCTGCTGGAGACTGAACGCATCGTGTTCAACATGGGGAATCTCGCAAGATACCCTACGAATTTTAGAAAATAAGGGCTCTATGTAAACTACACTTAGAGATGAACACCTGAAGCCAAGTTTCACTGAAAACGAAACTTCGGGTAAAAAGTTACAAGATCTTGAATCCAGAGCTCGCTTGTAGTTTTTCTTAGCGCATTCAAGATGGAAAATTTCGCTGAATACCCAACGAATTCTAGCAAATAAGAACTCTATGGAATCTACACTCAGAGACGAACGCGTTGGTCCAACTTTTATTGGAATCGGACCTTGCATCACGTAATAGCACCATCCAGAATTCGCCCCTTGCGCGTAGTCCGGCAGAAAGGCTGCAAAATCCGAGGTTGTAGAGGACTTACACTAAAATGTGTCGCTCCAGGAGGGACCTAAATGCGATGCTCTGGGAGAGATGATGTGCATAAGCGTGATTTTCAAAGAAAAACAAGACCATAATACAATTATGCGCATATATTTTGTTGGATAAAAAAAAACCTAGATTTTTGGGATTCTTGTTTCGGACATAGTTAGTTAATTCGGATTCGGCAAAAATTTGTTACGAATATAATACAGATAAATTTCGTACCATAATTTTAAAATTCGTTGAAAAATTCGATTAAAAAATGGGTTCGTCAATTATTCAGATACATGATTTATACGGAAATAATACGTTCACTAATTAAAAATTCGGGATAAAAAATTTGGCTATTAAATTAAAATTTTTCTTCTAAATTTATACTATTAGCATAAACAATTATAATTTTTAAGAATAATTTAATCAACTTACTTTAAAAATAAGCAAAATATCTATTCAGAATATATATATATATATATATATATATATATATATATATATATATATATATATATAATTCTAAGTGACACCTTGCAAAGAACAAAAAAAAATAAATCAATGGCTGAAATATTAAAAAAAAAATTAAAAAAATTTATTAATTGAAAGCAAATATTAATTTCCCTCACAAGTGACCAAAACTATAAATTAATACACAAATTTACAAAATCACAACTCACAAAATGATGGCGGCGAGGAAGATGACGAGCGTCACGCGGCCCGGAGGGTTCCGATGGCGAGCGGTGAGCAACTTAGCGAGCGCACGCCGCCCAGCTAGGGTGGGAGGAGGCGGTCGTGAGAGGGCGTGAAAACAAAGAAGAGAATGTGGGGTGGGGTGGGGTGGGTGGGCCTGTGATGAGTGTGTGTGTGTGTGTGTTTTTTTTTTTTTTTTTTTTTTTTTTTTTTTTTTTTTTTTTTCTTTTCTTCTTTGAAAGAGAAAAGTGTAGGTGCCGAATTTTTCTCCCAAAAATTCACAAATTATTCCAAATTTTTGGAAACATTCGGAAACGGCACGTTTAATTCGGATTCTCAATAATTGGCGAATAATTCGCGAATTATTCGCGAATTAACTAATTATGGTTTCGAATGCCCTATGAGCCACCAACCTATCTTTCTCCTCCTCTTTCTCCCTCATCCGCACACCCCCCATCATGGCCACAGCTATCTGATCCGAGTCCATGGCCACAATATTGACAAGGGAAGAGAAAAGAGAACCCTATGAGCCACCAACCTATCTTCATCATCCTCTTTCTCCCTCATCCGCACACCCCCCATCATGGCCACAGCTATCTGATCCGAGTCCATGGCCACAATATTGACAAGGGAAGAGAAAAGAGAACTCCTCCTCTTTCTCCCTCATCCGCACAACCCCCATCATGGCCACAGCTATCTGATCCGAGTCCATGGCCACAATATTGACAAGGGAAGAGAAAAGAGAACCCTATCCCGTTCTTGATCTCTCTCTAGATCTTTCTCTTCCTCCCTCCATCTCAGTTTGGGATGCACTGAGACCTCCCATGATGACTGCACCACTTTCTGACCATCACCGCTGGACTTGAGAGGTCCTATGAGCATCCCTTGTCCATCCTGGCCACCACCATGCCCCCTCTGAACCGCAAGACTGCTCTAAACCAAGTTGGTGCAGTTTTCTTGGCCGAGTTTCCCTTTTTCCGGCCACCCCGCGCATCGGCATCGACTTCGAAGGCGAGCACGTCACTCCTGAACCTCGGGAGATGTCCATGCTCATCTTCGCTGAGAACGAAAGACCCCCTTGTTGCTGGTTGGCCAACGTTGCTCCCGAAAACGTCCAAATCAACATTTTTCTTGGCCCGACGCACTTCTTGATGCACGGCTTCGCTCCGGACAACGAGCATGGAGTCCGTCACGTCGAAACCTTATGGTTGGTGCCTTCTCTTGGACTCTGAAGTCACTAGATCGACGGTAAATTTTGTAACATTGTATTTAGTGTAAAATTGTCGCCCGCCGGGTGTTCAGCGAAATGCCGCAATGAACATTTTGTGTCGCAGCGGTCCCGAACAGTATAGGCTTGAGTCCAAAGTGTTTAAACTTGGTGTTCCACACCCAAAAACATGTCGGTTTGATTTTTGCGACGATTGGCACACCAAACGATGTTATTTCGTGCACTTTATGGTGCTTTTTGCCTCTATTTTTGCGTAGCCTGTGACGCCCCACTTCCCAGGGGGTCACCCATCCTAGAACTACTATAGCTCTAGCACACTTAACTCTCTTAACCTCTTGAGCCTTGCTACCACCCAAAATGCTATAGCCAGGTTGAGAGATTTAGTCCTATTATATCATTTATATATAGGACTAATACACATTTCGGGGGTGTCACATTCTTCCCCCCTTTAAGCCCTGACGTCCTCGTCGGGCTCAAAGACACTCACAAGCACCAAGTGATGTGAGATTCGTCTCGATAGCCTTACCCGACCTTGTGGGGAGCTGCACTCCACCCACAACGGTCATTAGCCGGGGAGCCTCGCTCTACCCGCTATATAACCATGGCTCATCCGAGACTCATGTCACATTTTCGGCTAGTGAATGGCTCCGATACCAACTATGGCTCCCCACTTCCCAGGGGATCAACCATCCTAGAACTACTATAGCTCTAGCACGCTTAACTCTCTTAACCTCTTGGGCCTTGCTACCACCTAAAATACTATAGTCGGGTTGGGAGATTTAATCCTATTATATCATTTATATATAGGACTAATACACATTTCGGGGGTGTCACATAGCCGGTTCTGCTGCTGGTTGCAGAAATTGGGAAGCCCCCTTTACTGGTTAGAGACTCTCCGATGCAAATTAAGTACAAGTGAACGACTATTGTTGGGTTCCGAGGCCAAAACGACACTTTTCGGGAACCCGGCATGACCGTTTTGGGCACCCGGCTCACACCACTTGGTGCGTGGCTGTTCCGACACTCAAAAGGGAGTGTCTTGGGATAGCAGTAATAGTTGAATGATGTCCGGAGTGTTTTGAAACACTTCTGGGCCGAATCGGACCTTAAAATGCCAAATCGGTCGTTATCGGGCGAGGATTTTTGCCGCACGAGTTGCTGCTATTCGCAGCAGTAAATGAGAGTTGATTGCTGGTCATTTTAGGAGTTTTGACATCTCTGATCACACCAAGAGGGCTGCGGGTGGTTCCGGTGCCGAAATGGGCATCCCGAAAACCAAATTAGCGAATTTCGAGACCTAAGTTGTCTGTTGTTGTGCGATAGTTGTGCAGATGGCCCAACATCATTTTTTTTTTTATGTTTGGGACAGCGGGTGATCCACTAAGACTTGTGGCACGTCGTGAGGTATTCCGGAGGATTAGTTGTGTCTCGGTGGCCTTGGCGATGCTTATCACTTTGTTAGAAAATCGGTTAAAGAAACTAATTTTTTCGATTATTGTTTCGATGTGTTGTTGGCAACTTAGAGTCGCAGAGAGATGTCGGTCATTGTGGGAGCCTGATGGACTCCGATTTGGTTATCTCAGTTGTTGGTTGAGTCAGTAATAGTCGATTACGGGACCGACGCTTCCGGTGTTTATATTGCACTTTAGTGCAGTGTTAGGTGTGTTGGTTGTCTAGTTGACTCGTGAGGGACTTACTGACACAGGTTATGTGATGTATTATGTCTAGATTCTTTTGGCGCCTAGAGGCATTGGCAAAGTCGTGGATTCAGATGGTCGTCAGTCAGGTGGGTATTTCGGTCCGGGCATTAGCATAGTGAAACCTCAATGAGTACCATACTCGATTTGGACCCTTTGATCTTCACTTGGCTTTTAACTCCATATTCATATAGTTATATCATTATAGTTGGATTCTGATCACGCTTGATTAATGCCCCGATTCTTGTGTTCCACTAGTTATCCTGATTTCCAGTTTATATGCCTATGATTATGATCATGATTGGTAGTTACTAGTGGATTGATTTTATACCGTCCTATTATTATACTTTTTGCTCATATATGTATCTACTCAGATGTTTATGCCACACCGTGATTATTTTGTTTCACCTACTCATGACTTCGTAGACTTGATTTGCCTTGAATTCCTTATTCCAGTTTTGCATGAATCATAGATGTCACGCCCCAGAGTCGAAACAACAACCTGGGCTCGCTAACAGATCTGCCACCCATACGGAAAATCCCACATAGGCGAAGCGTCAAACCTACAAAAGATAGTCTACAACTAGAAGATATCAGAGCTATAATAAAACTGCAAAAAATAAAACCTCAAATCCACTGTACCACAATATACATCCCAAAATACCTCGAATACAATATATGTCAGTATTCAAAATGAGAAACCAAAATAATACAATCAGGGTACACGATAAAACACACTATCAGGAAAGGTACATCTATCTCACCAAAATACAGCACGGGTAGGGATCTAGCTCGCGACTTCCTTACCTCGATCCGACAAAGCAGCCGGTGCAAAAACGGACAGGGATGCCTCTGTAAAAAAAATCACCACAGCGGGTGTGAGAACTACATCAAATAAGTAATTCTCAGTGGGTACCATCTCCAAGACCCACAGTCTACCCACTAAGGTTATGTTTGGTTGGGGGAATAAAATGTGGATAACTCCTTTATCCTCCATTTATCTCCCAAACACAAAAAAAATTGGAGGGATTTGTTATCCCTCTCTTAACGGGCTATTCTGGAATAGCCCGTTAAGGAGGGAGGATAACAATTCCCCCCATTAGTGGGAATAAGGTTGTTCCCATTCGGGAACAATCTTATTTCCATCTTTTTTTTAATTTTTTAAATTTACATTAAAATTTATAAAATTTTAAATTTAAATTTTTTTATTTTATAAAATTTAAAATTTTTAACTTTAATTTTTTATAAATCTAAAAATTTAAAATTTTAAAATTTTAAAATTTATACAAATTTTGTATATATAAATTTTAAATTTTTTTATAAAAATTTTTTAATTTATAAAAACTTAAAAATTAAAATTTTTGCATCATCTTTTACATATTTTTTGAAATAATTAAAATTTAAATTTTTAAATTTAGAGAAATTTTAAATTTTATAACTTTTTAAATTTTTAACTTTAATTTTTAATAAATTTATAAATTTTATAAAAATTTTAAAATTTTAAAATTTTAAATTTTTTAACTTTAATTTTAAAAAAAATTAAACGGTATTATTTACTAAAATATAAGCTTTAATTTATACAAATATTAATTATTATTTAATTAATATTTTATATTAATTAATTAGATAAAATATTATTATTTTAAAATTATAATTACTTTTATTTTTTCACTATTTTCGTTTATTCCAAGAAATGAACCAAACACAATTTCAGTTATTACTAAGAATAACAGCTTTACAAACCAAACACTATTTTTCTTTTAACCCTGACTATCCCGGAATATCAAGCTATCCCAGGGATAAAAAAATTTATTTCCAAACTCATAATTTCCGAACCAAACATTGCCTATGTCTGCTGAGGCAAGATAACATAAACATGTAAGAAAGCATATATGAAAGCCGGAAAGAACTCTACACTACCGCATCCGCCAAGGCGTAAGAAAGCAGATATGAAAGCTTAATTTGGATCCGCCAAGGTGTGGCGCCTCCCTGACCAGGTCTTCTCCCGCGATCCAATTTCAATCACTACCGCATCCTAGTCCCTAATATTCTCCCTTTCTCCATAAGCTTCTAGTTTTTTTTGTTCTTTTTCGCTCTAATCTCTTATACTTTCTTCGATCTGAATAGCCTACAAATTTTTTTTGTTTGTTTTAATTATTTTTACTCGGATCTACAATTGAAAAGTTAAAAATGAAAAGATTAATTTAGAAATTAGAATTCAGAAGAGAGGCATTTTTTCTGATACTCTAAATCAGTTTATGGGTGATTTATGATAGTTATGTAGGTTTATCAACACTAATTTAGTTTTGTAGCAACCGTTTATGGCTCTGGCTTGGAGGGATAGCGCTTCAGCGGTGTTTATGGTGACTGTCTTGGATATCGTGCATGGTAAGGGTGGCGGAGCACAGGAACAAGATGACAAGCTCAAAAAAATTAAGCTATCAAATAATATAACTTTCAAAAAATATAATTTTTATCTTGAATAATATAATTTTTATGTTAAACAATACCATTTACAAACCATCATTAATTTCTTATTAACTAAAATCCCTCAATTTAAAAAAAAAAAAAAAAAAAAAAAGTAAAGAGGATATGAACAAAAAAATATTCAAAGTTGAGGAGGTCATTTCAAATAGCCTGTAGCTGATGGGAGCCGTATGATTAAGCTAGTCATCTGCAACCGAGAATCAATGTTGACTAATATACCCCAACTGCAATGCATAATGGAAAATGCTATTTGTACATCCCATTTGGGGGTGTACATCATACATTCTATCCATCCAATGGGTGGGGTGTGGTGAGGGGTCACTTCACAATTTGTGAAGTGACTCCTCCACCCTTAGATGGATGGGTGTAAGATGTACACCCTCTTTGGGGGTGTACATGTAGCATTGCTCATATATAATTATATATTCTATTTATTTAATAAATAAAATATTTTTATTAATTATTTAATAAATAAAATATATTTTATATATTTTAATTGAAATGTATAAATAATTTATTTTTATATTTTTTTCTCGAATGTGTATCGCGATACCAGACAGGATCATCATCATGTGAAGGAAGGCCACATCCTGAAGCTTATCATTTCTAATTACATGCGAAGAACCAGATAAGTAAAAGTACCCCACACCTGTCCAGTACTAATGAAAGTTTTTTTTATTTTAAGACACTATTAAAAATATCAATGTTGCCGTGCTTTTTGAAGTGAGACAAAATAGCTGACACCAGCGCGCTGGCGTCACCCGCCAGCACTGCACTTTTATTGCCGCAAATTATTGGGGCGGCGGCTTTCTCATCTAACAAAGAGGACTGACTCATCATTTATAGAATAATGAAAAATATATTCTATAAAATATATGATGCATCTAATGTGTGCTCTTCATCCACATACAGAAAAAGCTATTCATAGCCACGGCATACCAAATCTTGCAAATCAGAAGCACGTAGAGAAGAGGTTTTCTTCACAGGAGAGATGATGCCGTCCCCCATGCCTATTATTATTATCATTATTATAAGGATACGGCATCGTCTCTCCTGCGACGGTAACCTCGCTTGCGAAAATAATTACGCTCATTTCAACTCTCCATAGGAGGAGTTTCAGGTACAATTTTTCATTATTAAAATTTTCATATATATGGCTTTATTAACTATATTCAAATTACATTTACTATAGGTAAGAATCAATTCTAAAAAATATAGGATTACTTAATATCATATATTTTATCTCTTTTTCATTTATTTAATTCAAAAAATCGACCTGAAATCTATATAAAGGGATACTGGTCCTGCCACCTACTCACGTGCATTCTGATAAAATTATCTATCAATTTCACAACATACGGGAGAGTGACTACGACAAAAGGAGAAACCAAATTACCTAGTTCAGTTGGTATCGTTCGTATTACAATCGAATTTCTTACCTCCGCTGTTTAGTTCGAGTAGCCTTCTTGATCACCTGACATGTACTCACATTCGGTGAGGAGTTGTGGCGGTGATCTGTTAATGTACGGTGATCAAAAACCCTTCCATAATTGGGTTAATAATAATGTAACGAAGGCGGCTATGTCTAAAGAAATTCGGTTGCAATACTAAACAGTACTGACCGAACTAGGTAATCTGGTTTCTCCTGCTTTCTCAGGTACTCTTCCGTATGGTGTGAATTTAATGGATAATCTTACCAGAATGCACATGAGTAGGTGGCAGGACCAGTATTCCTTTATATAGATTTCAGATCGACTTCCCATCAAAGTCTGATTAGGATTCTATTTAATTTAAATGGATGGGAAAGTGATAAGATATATCATATCAAGTAATTCTATATCTTTTAGGATTGACCTTATCTATAGTAAATCCAAATTTAAATATAATTAATTAGGCCACATATATGGAAATCCTAACAATCTCCCACTTGGCTTATATTAATTATATTTCATAAACGGATTTCTATACTCCAAACTTTATTGCGCATTATTGGAAACTTTATGGTCAAATACCTTAGAACTCACTTGATCCTTAACTCAAACTAAAAGACTACAATAATAGGAACTATGGCGATCCACCTCTATATATTGAAATTTTCCTTTCATAATTACCATATCATCTTCATCTCCTAGCCAAGCACTTTATATGGCACAACTTTATGAATGAACTAAAACTATATGTCCATTCGTTAACAGACAAAACTTTATGTCTATTAAACAGTCCAATACAGCTGCATCAAAATTGTAACTTTATTGAAAAAAGATAAAAATAATGTCATAATCTTATACATCAAAAGAACTCATTAGACCCATGCTACAAACATGATCTTTATATGACCCAGGTGCTAGCCCCTTGGTCATTGGGTCTGCAACCATACACTTGGTACTGATGTATTCAATTCTAACATATCCTTCATTTATCTTCTCTCTCACAACAAGATACTTGGTGTCCAAGTGTTTACACCCCGTCGTAATCTTGTTGTTATTGGCAAAGGAAACAGCAGCTGAACTATCACAGAAAATCTTTATTGGACGAGAAATGGAGTCCACAATCTTTAAGTCTGTGATAAAATTCCTAAGCCAAATAGCCTGTGATGTGGTCTCATAACATGCAATGTACTCTGCAGCCATGGTCGAAGGAGCAGTAATACTTCGTTTGCTGCTCTTCCATGAAATCGCTCCACCAGCAAGCAGAAAAATATACCCAGTTGTAGACTTTCTGGTATCTGGGCATCCCGCAAAATCAAAGTCTGAATATCCGATCAGCTCCAAATGATCTGATCTCATGTATATCAGTATATGATCCAAAGTACCCTTCAAATACCTCATAACTTTCTTAGCAGCCTTCCAATGCTCCATACCTGGATTACTTTGATACCTGCCAAGCAATCCAACGGCAAAAGCAATATCCGGACGTGTGCACGTCTGTGCATACATAAGACTACCAACTGCAGAGGCATATGGTATGGTTTTCATTTGTTCAATTTCTAATTGGTTCTTGGGACACTGAAAAGCATTAAGCTTATCCCTTTTCTGAACGGGAGCAACACTCGGTTTACAATTATGCATTTCAAAATTTTTCAAAACTTTCTTTATGTAGGCCTTTTGAGATAGACCGAGTAAACCTTTATGTCTATCTCTTTTAATTTCAATACCAAGAACATATGAGGCACCACCTAAATCTTTCATTTCAAAATTTTGGAAAAGAAATTCTTTAGTGTCATGCAATAGTCCGAGATCATTACTGGCAAGCAAAATATCATCAACATAAAGGACTAAGAAAATTATTTTACTCCCACTAACCTTCAGATATATACATTGATCAACAATGTTTTCTTTAAAACCAAAGGTTAAAACGGTTTGTTTAAACTTTAAGTACCATTGTCGGGAGGCCTGTTTTAGTCCATATATTGATTTCTTTAATTTGCATACCAAGTGCTCCTTTTCTTTTTGCGAGAATCCTTCAGGTTGACTCATATATACCTCTTCATGAAGATCTCCATTTAAAAAAGCAGTTTTTACATCCATCTGGTATAGCTCGAGATCGTAATGAACAACCAGAGCCATAATCACACGGAAAGATTCCTTTCTCGATACCGGAGAGAAAGTCTCTTTATAATCAATGCATTCTTTCTGAGTAAACCCTTTTGCCACAATACGGGTCTTGTATTTCTCTATGTTATCTTTGGAGTCCCATTTGATTTTATAAACCCACTTGCATCCTACAGGTTTAACTCCTATAGGTAACTCAACAAGATCCCATACCTTATTGTGGTTCATGGATTCGATCTCTTCTTTCATGGCATTGTACCATTCTGTTGCATTACTGCTATTTATGGCTTCGGAAAAACTAAGAGGATCATCAAGGTTCTGACCATTTTCATAAAGATAGACAATATAATCGCTAAACATAGCCGGTCTTCTCTGTCTTGAGGATCTTCTTAAATCTATCTGATCATCCACTTGTAAATCTTGATGTGGATTATCAATGATAGGTTCATCTTCACTTTGTGGTTCCAAAATAACTTGTTGTTCTACTGGAACTGGAACCATCAAATTATTAGGAACAATAATGGGTATATTCTGTACAGAATCTAAATGCTCTTGAATTTCATCAAATTCAACGAATCGAGGTTCATAGCTCCCACTAACTGTTTCATCCTCAATAAACCGTGCTATTTTATTTTCTGCAATCTTTATAGGAAGTGATGGACAGTAAAACATATACCCTTTTGACCTTTCTGAATAACCAATAAAATATCCTGAAATTGTTCGAGGATCCAATTTCTTTATTTGTGGGTCATACAATTTGGCCTCAGCTTGACAACCCCATGTATGAAAATGTCTTAAACTGGGTTTCCTACTGTCCAAAGCTCAAAATGAGTCTTAGTGACAGCCTTAGTAGGGACCCGATTAAGAATATATATGACAGTTTTGAGCGCCTCACCCCATAATGATATTGGAAGGGTAGAATTATTGATCATACTCCTGAGCATATCAATTAATGTGCGATTCCTTCTTTCAGCAACACCATTCTGCTCAGGTGTGCTTGGCATGGTGTATTGTGGAACAATCCCGCACTGCTCTTGAAATTTAGCGAAAGGCTCAGGAACTTGGTCTTTATTTGTATGTCTATCAAAATATTCACCACCCCTATCTGATTTGACCACTTTTATCTCTCTCTCGAGTTGATTCTCTACTTCAGTCTTATATGACTTAAAGGCATCTAATGTTTCAGATTTCTCTTTAAGCAAGTAAAGATAGCCATATCGAGAATAGTCATCAGTAAATGTGATAAAATATTTATGGCCAGTAAATGAAAAAAGAAGAGGTCCGCATATATCCATATGAATCAGTTCTAATGTTCCATCACACATTCTGGCACCTTTGGAGGAGGTTTTGGTATGCTTTCCCTTTATGCAGTTCACACACGTTCGAAAACCAGAGAAGTCAAGATCATCCAAAATTCATTCTCTAATTAACCTTTGGATTCTCTATTTCGATATGTGTCCCAACCTCCTATGCCATAACATGGATGACTTTTCATTATTAATGTCACGTTTTGATCCAACATTTCCGTGCATGATAAGAAGAATTTCACTATACGAATGATCTAAAGATACTTTATATAGATTATTTTTCAAAACACCAAAGCCAACTATCTCAGATTTGTAGGATAACGAAAAAACTTTATTATCAAAATTGAAACTATATCCCAAACCAACAAGTTTTGAGATAGAAATTAAATTCTTTGAAAAATTTAGAACATAAAAAGTATCACTTAGAACCAAAACATAACCACCAGAAAGAACTAATCTAAATGTTCCTACAAATCTAACTTTAGTTGGATTTCCTTCAGCAGTATAGATAGTGGCTTCATCTTTATTGGGTTTTCTACGATTTAGAAATCCCTGCACGGAATTCGCCACATGGCATGTGGCACTAGAGTCAATCCACCAAGTATTAGATGGAACAGAAACTAAATGCAACTCATGCATCAAAACCAGAAACGTACCTTTCTTCTGGAGCCATTTCTGATACTTTAGACAGTCTTTCTTTATATGACTCTTTTTCTTGCAAAAGAAGCACTTGGGAGTCCAATTACTTGATTGGCTTTGTGAACCAGACATGACTTCCAAGTTCTTCTTTTTCGAGCCATTCTTGCCTTTACCATTCTTAGTACGCTTTATTTGTCCCTTGTGAGAAACAAGGTCAACTGTATTTTATTTTTCTTGTATCAATCTGCCTTCCTCTTGCACACACATAGTCAACAATTCATTGATCGACCATTTATCCTTATGTGTGTTTTAAGAGATCTGAAATGATCCATATTCAGATGGTAAGGAGTTTAAAATAAAGTGCACTAAGAATGAATCAGAGATTGTTACTTCAAGTGCAGTGAGCTGCGCTGCAATATCTCGCATTTCCATAATATGCTCGCGAATCGAGCCATTTTCGGAATACTTCATGGAAGACAGTTTATTCATTAGGATACTTGCCAAAGCTTTACTGAAGCTAACAAACTGTTGCTCCACAGCATTTAAGAAATCGCGGGCTGTCTTACATTCAGGAATAGAGTTCCGAATATTTTTACCGACACGCGCCTTCATCAGCACAAACTAAGTCGATTAGAGCGCTCCCACTTTTCCAAAAATGCTGTTTGAATTGGCGTACTTTGATCTGTAAGAGGAAGAGGTTTTTTCTCTCTTAGAGCCAAATCGAGATCCATACACCCTAATGTAAGCATAATCTATTCTTTCCACTCCGAATAATTAGAACCATTAAGCATAGGAACAGAATCACCAATAGGAACAAAGGATGAAGTCATAGCAGAAAAATAAAATGCATGTCTTTATTAATAAGAAACCACATCATAATATTCCACACCAAAATTAGAAAAATATAATTTATATGACATCACAACACCTCCTTTGGGAGCAGAATTATGAGCATAAATTTTTTCTTTCTTTCTTTATGCATATACTTTATATGGCATCATAACCCATCCTTTGGAAGCAGAGTTACGAGCATAAATATGCAATTTCTTTATCAGAAATTAATTTAGACTTTCTGTAGATCGTGATAATTTCAAGTTTTCCATATGAAGAAATTGTCAGCTTTGGTCAGGCAAATTTCTCCAAACGAGTTACAAGAAAATTACCATCCTACACCACCCATATACCTTTATGTCTAGAATCATACTAAACAAAAATAATAGGGTGTAATTTTTACATGCACTTCTTTAAAGTGATTAATTCACTATTTCTTCTGAACGAGGTCACTTTGGCTTGCACCCGACAGTTGAAACAATAAATTAATTTGACTTAGTGCCGTATAATTAACATGAAAATTATCCAAAAGAACGCTACTTTAAAGTAAATTAATTTATTATTCTTTAGTTAGGGCCGCTTTGGCTTGCACCTAATTAATCGAAATAATAAATTAATTTAACTTAGCGTCTAGATTTAAATAATCTAACAATAATTATGATTATTTAATTTTCATGTTATGTCTGATCAAAACAACACTTTATGATATACATAAGTATGGATGCAATAATTTAAAATATAACATTGCAATCATAAAAATTATGTATATCCATTATATCACCATAAATATCAGATAAATGAATTTATGATAAATTAATATTGTATGCAAAATTTAAATCCTTATGTGAACGGATTCTTTATGCTCACAATACTTTATTAACTCATGAATCAAAATAAGATGAATTAATAAACATAATAATTAAAAAAAAATCTTTTATGAATTCGGAACAAATAAATAAGTTTTTAATAACAGATTAAAGTCCAATAAAAGAAAGATAACCACAATCGTAAGAATTACATTGCCTCGGATCCAAAAGATGCAAACCAAAAATTTATTTTTCTTCAATTAATTGGATTTCATCCAAACAACCGATAGAGTCCTAAAATTACGACAAACCAAAATGATGCAGTGGTGTGGTACAGTAAGGTCACATATAAACAAAACCGAGTGGCCTTATGACGTCTTTTTCAAAATTGGGAAACTAAGAAATAACGATATTCAAATTTAAAAAAAAAAAGAAAAATAAAGCACATCAACAACAATAAGATGGCCATGAACAAATCATACGACGTGGCAATATTTCAAAAAAAGCTTGACTATATATAATTAGATTCAAAGTCTAAAATCCGTTTTAAAAAATAAATTCATCATTATTCAATTCAATTTAATAAAGCATACAATATTAAATTTATCTAACTGTCTCTGATACCAATTGATGGAATTTATATGGTATAAAATAAAATCGAATACATACCAATATTCAGGATCATAAATAGAACTGTAAAAAAACTTACAGAGCGCCATCAGAAGAAATTCTTGATTAAACAGCGGAAGCAAGAAATTCAGTTGCAATACTAAACAGTACCGACCGAACTAGGTAATCTGGTTTCTCCTGCTTTCTCAGGCACTCTTCCGTATGGTGTGAATTTAATGGATAATCTTATCAGAATGCACATTAGTAGGTGGCAGGACCAGTACCCCTTTATATGGATTCCAGATCGACTTCCCATCAAAGTCTGATTAGGATTCTATTTAATTTAAATGGATGGAAAAGGGATAAGATATACCATATCAAGTAATTCTATATCTTTTAGGATTGACCTTATCTATAGTAAATTCAAATTTAAATATAATTAATTAGGCCACATATATGGAAATCCTAACAGGATGCACCTGGATTTGGACATGCATTATGGTCAAAGCTCTATTAATTAATTAGTTTCTTTTGCAAACTATTATTTATTAGAATTTTAGTATATTTATATGCATATTATGTATTTAACATTTGTTATTCATTATAATTTGATCTCATACTTATTAAAGTGCTTTGAACATAAAGAATCTGTTCATATAAGATTTTGATTTTGCATATAATATTAATTTATCATAAATTTATTTATTTGATGTTTGTGGTCAAATAAGGATATACATAATGTTTGTATTATGATTGTAATATTATGTTTAAATTATTGTATCTATACTCTTGTATTTCATAATATGTTATTTTGATCAGACATAATATGAAAATTAAATAATCATAATTATTGTTAGATTATTTAAATCTAGATGCTAAGTTAAATTAATTTATTATTTCGATTGACTAGATGCAAGCCAAAGCGGCCCTAACTAAAGAATAATAACTTAATTTACTTTAAAGTAGTGTTCTGTTGGATAATTTTTATGTTAATTATATTGCACTGCGTCAAATTAATTTATTGTTTCAACTGTTCGAGTGCAAGCCAAAGCGGCCTCGTTAAGAAGAAATACTGAATTAATCGCTTTAAAGAAGTGCACGTAGAAATTGCACCCTATTATTTTGTTTAGTCTGAGTCTAGACATAATGGTATATGGGTGGTGTAGGATGCTAATTTTCTTGTAATTCGTTTAGAGAAATTTGCCTGGTCAAAGCTGACAATTTCTTTATGTGAGAAACTTAAAATTACCATGATCTACAAAATGTCTAAATTAATTTCTGATAAAGAAATTGCATATTTATACTCGTAACTCTGCTCCCAAAAGAGGGGTTATGATGTCATATAAGATATATGCATAAAGAAAGAAAAATACTTATGCTCATAATTCTACTCCAAAAGGTGTTGTGATATCATATAAAGTGTATTTTTTTTTAATTTTGGTATGAAATATTTTGATGTGGTATTTTATTAATAAAACATGCATTTTATTTTTCAACTATGAATTCATCTTTTGTTCCTATTGGTGATTCTGTTCCTATGCTTAATGGTTCTAATTACTCGGAGTGGAAAGAACAGATTATATTTACATTAGGGTGTATGGATCTCGATCTGGCTCTAAGAGAGGAAAAAAACCTGCTCCTCTTACAGATAAAAGTACGTCAGTCCAAAATCATTTTCTGAAAAGTGAGAGCGCTCTAATCGAGTTAATTTAATGCTGATGAAGGCGCGTGTCGGTAAAAACATACGGAATTCAATTCCTGAATGTAAGACATCCCACGATTTCTTGAATGCTGTGAAGCAACAATTTGTAAGCTCCAGTAAAACTTTGACGAGTACCCTAATGAATAAACTGTCTTCCATGAAATGCTCCAGAAAATGGCTCGATTCGCGAGCACATTATGGAAATGCAATATATTGCAGCGCAGCTCACTACACTTAAAGTAACCATCTCTGATTCATTCTTAGTGCACTTTATTTTGAACTCCTTACCATCTGAATATGGACCATTTCAGATCTCTTATAACACACATAAAGATAAATGGTCAATCAATGAATTATTGACTATGTGTGTACAAGAGAAAGGCAGATTGATGCAAGAGAAATAAAATACAGTTGACTTTGTTTTTCATAAGGGACAAATAAAGCGCACTAAGAATGGTAAAGGCAAGAATGACTCAAAAAAGAAGAACATGGAAGTCATGTCTGGTTCACAAGGCTAATCAAGTAATTAGACTCCCAAGTGCTTCTTTTGCAAGAAAAAGAATCATATGAAGAAAGACTGTCAAAAGTATCAGAAATAACTCCAAAAGAAGGGTAAGTTTCTGGTTTTGATACATGAGTTGTATTTACTTTCTATTCTATCTAATACTTGGTGGATTGACTCTGGTGCCACATGTCATGTAGCGAATTCTGTGCAGAAATTTCTAAACCACAAGAAAAACCCAATAAAGAAGAAGCCACTATCTACACTGCTGAAGGAAATCCAACTAAAGTTAAATTTGTTGGAACATTTAGATTAGTTCTTTCTAGTGGTTATATTTTGGATTTAAGCGATACATTTTATATTCCAAATTTTTCTAAGAATTTAATTTCTATTCCGAAACTTGTTGGTTTGGGATATAGTTTCAAATTTGATAATAATATTTTTTTGGTTATCCTATAAATCTGAGATAGTTGGCTTTGGTGTTTTGAAAAATAATCTATATAAAGTATCTTTAGATCATTCGTATAGTGAAATTCTTCTTATCATGCACGGAAATGTTGGATCAAAACGTGACATTAATAATAAAAAGTCATCCATGTTATGGCATAGGAGGTTGGGACACATATCGAAATAGAGAATCCAAAGGTTAATTAGAGAATGAATTTTGGATGATCTTGACTTCTCTGATTTTTGAACGTGTGTGAACTGCATAAAGGGAAAGCATACCAAAACCTCCTCCAAAGGTGCCAGAATGTGTGATAGAACATTAGAACTGATTCATATGGATATATGCGGACCTCTTCTTTTTTCATTTACTGGCCATAAATATTTTATCACATTTACTGATGACTATTCTCGATATGGCTATCTTTACTTGCTTAAAGAGAAATCTGAAGCATTAGATGCCTTTAAGTCATATAAGGCTGAAGTAGAGAATCAACTCGAGAGAGAGATAAAAGTGGTCAAATCAGATAGGGGTGGTGAATATTTTGATAGACATACAAATAAAGACCAAGTTCCTGAGCCTTTCGCTAAATTTCAAGAGCAGTGCGGGATTGTTCCACAATACACCATGCCAGGCACACCTGATCAGAATGGTGTTGCTGAAAGGAGGAATCACACATTAATTGATATGCTTAGGAGTATGATCAGTAATTGTGACGCCCTAACTTCCCAGGGGGTCACCCATTCTAGAACTACTCTAGCTCTAGCACGCTTAACCCTATTAACCTCGTAGGTCTTGCTACCACCCAAAATGCTATAGCTGGGTTAAGAGATTTAGTCCTATTATATCATTTATATATAGAACTAATCCAAATCCCGGGGGTGTCACATTCTTCCTCCCTTTAAGCCATGACGTCCTCGTCAGGCTCAAAGACACTCACAAGCACCAGGCGATGTGAGACTCATCTCGCTAGCCTTAGCCGACCTTGTGGGAAGCTGCATTCCACCCACAATGGTCATTAGCCCGGGAGCCTCGCCCTACCCGCTAAATAACTCTGGCTTAGCCGAGACTCATCTCATATTTTCGGCTGGTGAATGGCTCTGATACCAACTGTGACGCCCTAACTTCCCAGGGGGTCACCCATCCTAGAACTACTCTAGCTTTGGAGATGCCGCTGGTAGTACTGTAGGGAAAACTCTCTGCTCGAACATGCGCATCATGCGCTCCATGTTCTCCTCCTGGCGTCGCAACGCCTCAAACATCTGAGCCATCTGGGCCCGCAACTTATGGGTCTCGCAAATCAGCATAAAACAAATACTCAACCCAATCTAGTGAAAGTCTAGAGCATGTCACCCATTCCACAGCATTATGTTATCTGCAGCCAACATAATCACTTAGGAGAATAAACATGCCGATCACTCATCCCGTCCCTTGGGAGAGATATAAAACTTAATCAGGACTCTCGCTATAAACCACGACCCTCACAAAGTCATCCTAGGGTCCAACCACAAGCCTAGGATTTTTAAGTCCACAATGACCTACATCCTAGGCTCTGATACAACTCTAATCAGTCACGCCCCGGGGTCAAAACTGCGACCCGGGCTCACCAACAGATCCGCCACCTATATGGAAAACCCCGCATAGGCGAAACGTCCAACCTGCAAAGATAAAACTACAGCTAAATAGATATCAGAGCTGTAAAATAAACTGCTGAAAAACTCAAATCCAACACTGTACAACTAAAAATAATGATATAATATCCATCTCCCAAACATAATCCTCATACAATATCCTCTGAAACAATAACCACGAACTCAACAGGGAGGTAAACTAAAATAATACATCAGTGTACGGGCTCTCAGTATAAGTCAGATCCTCACAATACATCAGTCTCTCAAAAGTGGAAATAAAATAATCTACTGACTGTACTATAAGTCTCCAATGTGGGGGTACAGCTACTCTCCAAAGACAGGTAGGGATCTAGCTCGCGACTCCCTCGCCTCGAACAGCAACAGCAGAATCAGCAACATCCGCAAATGACTCTACAAAACAAAGGAGAGGAAAGAAAATGGAGGGGGAGAACCCCCCACGGGTGTGAGAACTACATCAACACGTAGTCTCAGTGGGTACCGCCACCAGGCCCGACGGTCTGCCTACTAAGTCTACTAGAAGCATAAGATAACTATGCAGTAAAGACTGAACAAGAAAAGCTGGAGATACTCTACAGTTACCATGCCTCTATCTAAATGCTCAATGGGTGATGCCGATGAAAGATGTGCAACCACTCGCACACGAGGTGCTCAATCGACCCAATCGAGCTCACTGCCACATGTGGTCCAGTCAAGCCTACGCCTCCCTAGTGTATCAACGTAGGGTGTCCAATCTGATTAACTCGCTATCGAATAGTGGCACATGCAGGCTATAGTCGAAATTCATGCTCTCTCTCAGAACGGATAGACTCAAGATCCCTAAACATCTCGCACAACGGTCGAAGTACTCTCAACGATCCGGGACCACCGTCAACCCAAACGGTTCCCAACAACACTAGCACTGGTCTAATCACAACTACCATACTCCACTCAGCCCCCAGTCACGAGTGCAATAATAAAAGTATCTGTCTAAATAAACCCAATCAATGGACCAGTAAAAACTGGCACTGCCTGCTCTGCTGTCGAACTCAAAAACTCAGTAGCGGGATTGTCACACATGGCTCGAATCCCAGTATAAGTAACAGACCGGCACACATGGCTCGATCATAAGCCTACATCCGGAGTGACACTCGAGGGGAGAGACCCATACGAGTAAAGTATCTCTGTCACAAGTATCACGATATAGCAGGACTGGATCACGACTCTGATCGAAGTGGAAAAATCCATCCACTAATGAAAACCCGACCCCCAATCCGATGCACAAGTAACCTCCGGTCAACCGCCCAATGTCCGCGGTCGCCGCAATACCCTGCCATCCACAATCAAGTACAACCTGTCCCTGACTCTAAGATCCCGGCTACACTATCCCAAACCCCTACTCGAACCCGAGCAACATGAACCACACACTTGACTAAAAAGGAGAAAAGAAGTAAATATGGTTTCTCCTAAGTCAAGTCCCAACATGATAGTGTAGCAGTAAAAGATGGCCTATATAGATGTCCATACAAACATGCAATTGTCCTCAAGAAAGATAAAAGGGAGTATAACAAATAGTAGCTCCACATAGGTATAATCACATGTCAAAATCACTAATCAACTGCACCTGTCCATAATCCATTGTCCTTCATCAAAGTGATACCCACACATAGATCTATCATCCTACCCCATCGAGTAATCAAATCTCATAATCTAGGCCATTCCTCCTGCTTACATCTCGATCCTAGAGATTGTACATTTAATCATGCATGCCATCAATCAAAAGAGCAATATTCCCTTAGGTAAGCTTTCCTTAATCATTATCATGGATATCTAAATCTTGCAAATTCCCATAAGTCATAACATGAATATATATCTTGCAATTCCTTATACAATTATCATTCCTAAGCTTACCCTTCAACCATATATGGGTACATAAACATGCATGCATTCTAACAGATAGAATTAGAGAGCCGTCCACCGGTTCTGAGACGAAGCAACCCACCTGAAACGCTTTTCGCAGACAAAGTCGAAGTTGGTGAAGTGTGTAGCCACTCGCTATCAAAATTCGCCGAAACCGCACCCTCGGTACTCGATCTCCGCTCCAACCAACATCCCAGCCAACAATCAATCGACACCACAAACACACCCCAAAAACAGCACTTGCTGTTTTTTACAATCCAGCACAGAAGAAGGGGATTTTTCACCTGCGTGCGGTCCTCCGAAAAATCTAGAAAAATTACAGCTGCAATCCTCGTGACGAGTAGATGCAAATCGAGTATTTATACTCCTCGTTCCGACACCTGTAGGCCAAGATACAAATAGAACATCGCGGTAAGCTAATCAATCCACAACTCGCAAATCTATGGAAATCAGTCGAGAAGAAGCTTAAATATCACCTTCGAAGAGTCTTCCGAAAATTCCGATAAAAATACGGTCGCGTTCCTCACGAAGCGTAGATGTCGATCGAGTCCTCAAACATCCCGTTCCGATGCCCGTAAGCCGAGAAATCCCAACAATACTCCACCGCTGTCCTATATCTCGCAGCAGTACAAGGAGGTCATAAGATACCTCGGGAACACCACCAAAAACTCGAAACGGAGCAAAGTGATCAACACGAAAATCGAAGGCGTACCTCTCGTGAACGCGTTGCCACAAAAATCGGCTCAAAACTCCATCGGGGTAGCTCAGGGGTAGAAGCCACAAACGAAGGAGCGTCGAAGTGCGCCGCGTCACAGAAAACGCCGATGACACGGCCTCCAAAAAATATCCAAGATCCATTGGAGAGTAGAGGACACAGTGGTGAAGAGCTCTGCTGAAAGGGGGCTCCCAAAACCTCCAAAAAACCCCGCAATAGAGCACCCCATGCCTATTTATAGATTGAAATCCGGGTGAAAAATATATTTTGGGGAACAACTTCGAGGCGCCCGAAACTATCTGATCATGCTGCTTGCTTGCAAGATGTACGTCGTTGACAGTTTATGAATTAGTAAGTAGATCTTGGCACGACTAGGCTTCCTTTGTTTTTTCCCTTTCAAGACAAAAACTTGAAGTTCTACATGTTTGTCACTTTAGAGGTAAATTGTGAATCATATTCTTGAGTACTTTTCTCTCAAAAACATTCTTGAGTACTGGTTGATCTGACCTACTCTCAGCAAGTCATTAAGTTCTATGTGTAGCAGTTTAATCTTTTCCCTTGCTAGGTAATTCTGCCTCAAAATTATAACGTTCTAAATAATTTAGTAAGAAACTCTAAATTTAGATTTACCAATGAGGGACTCAATTAAAAGCTTAAAAGGAGCCGAACTCTTTAGCTTATGCCTGACTAGTCACTCGATGGCAGTTTTTGCCTGATATGTCGCTTGCTTGTTACTGCTTACGTGAACTGTTACAAATTCATGGCTGCAGTTTTTCGTCAGATTTATCCATCACATGATGGTCTGAAAGTACTCTTTTGATTTTCGTTGCAAAATTTTCTTTCTGTTCGTGTGATAGATTTGTCACGTTTAAATGTACATCTTTTCTTTGTAAACTATATAATGATATTTTCTTTCCTCTGTGTGAAGATTTTTGAAGGATCAAGTCATGTTAATGTCAGTCACATTATTCATGACTTGTCATTTGGCCCAAAGTACCCCGGAATTCATGATCCAGTACTTGACCGAACGACCATGATCCTGCATGAGACAAGTGGAATTTTTGTTAGAAAAAATAAATCGCACTAAATCTGATTGTGATTAAATTATCTAACTATTTTTATGATTAAATTTGAATAACAGAACTTTTCTTTAATCGCTATAAAAATTTCAGAAATTATAGTAGAAAAAATCGAAATAAATTAATCCGAAAGCGTGTGAGGCACTGCCCTAAGGTGTATTTCCGTCTTTCGTGCGGATTAATCGGAAACACCACCCCAAAGTACGACCGGAATTCCTCTTCCTACAAGCACGATCGTGAAAGAAGTTGACGAAGACTCTTTCAACACCCGACAAAAATTAAATATAAAATCTCTCAAACAATTTTGTTTCTTCTCTATTTGAATAAACTTTCTTTACATTATTCCTTTATTTTTTTTGTATTTCACTGTTGAGACAGGATGTGCAATATATATATATATATATATATATATATATATATATATATATATATATATATATATATATAGAAGAGGTAATAAATGTTAAAAGTAACATTGAAATAGTAACGTTCAACCCCAAAAACGCACTTTCCGAGAGAGCTCGGGCAGAGCGAATGAAATGGGAGAGTTACACTTATGCAGTAAAAGGCTTTTAAAACAAAATTAATGAAAATTTAAAAATTATTAAATAATAATAAATAAAAATTAAATTAATTAATTAATTAAAGAATATATTATTATTGGAGATTTTGAATTTTATTCTATCAACTTTCACATTCTTGGTTTTATTTACTTTCCACATTCGATCTGCACTACCCCTGCTTATCAAGGTCCTCAATTATCGCAGAAGGTGGTTGAATCATTACTGCTTAAAAGGTCTTGGACGTGGGATCCTGCATTGAATTAAATTTAATAGTCCATGCTTGCTATGTCGATTTTTTTTAAATTAATCCTAATAAATTTAGAAATTTGAAAAATAACGTTGTAAAAAAAAAATTTGCAAGAGTAACCCTGCTTTTGCCAGCAGGGCGTCACGGATGTTGGGCGACCTGAAGGCGCTGAATCATTCAACGTTTTCACAAAAACTCTGTGAAGACGCTGAATGAATCAACGCCTTCATACTATGTGTTGAAGGTGCTGAATCAATCAGCGCCTTCAGTACATACTATGAAGGCGCTGAGGACTTGACCAATATTCGCGCGAAAGTTGGGTAAGTCCTGCGTTTAACATTTATATTAAAGGCGTTGAATGGCTCAGCGCCTTTAACATTTATATTAAAGGCGCTGAAGCATTCAGCGTCTTTAATATAAATGTTAAAGGCGCTGAACCATTCAGCGCCTTTAATATAAATGTTAAAGGCGCTGAATCATTCAGCGCCTTCAGCACATATAGTGAAGGCGCTGATTCATTCAGCGTCTTCACAGGGTTTTTGTGAAGACGTTGATCGATTCAGCGTCTTCAGGGTCCTCCAGCCCCCTTGGCGTCCTGCTGGCAAAAGCAGGATTAGTTTTACAAATATTTTTTTTACAACGTTATTTTCTAAATTTCTAAATTTATTAGGGTTAATTTTAAAAAAAATCCCTCTCCTCAAACTATTTCTTTTTAGTGATTTAATAATCATTGTTGAGCTACCTTAATCGAGCCACACTGAGGTTTAGCTTTTTTTTTTGTTAGAAGCATGCCTTCTTCTGTGAATTACAAGCTTAAGATCTTGTGCAGACTGGGTTGCTGCGATAGCTTGTTTATTGGCAGTTAAGGGGCCACTCCATGCTTCAGGTTCCTCTAAGCAGTGGCTGTGGTACTCAAGCTATGCTGCCCTACCGGTGGCTGTCTTTTGGTTGTATTACATCTTGAGATACTTCATCTTCAATAATTTCCACTTATATTCCAAGGGAGCTAAAATCTTGTAAATCAATATTTTCTCAAACTGTTCTCTTATTCCCTTATAAAGGGGGAAAATATATGTCACCTGGATGACTCGATTTTGCCTGTCGGTGCTGCTATAATTTCCCGTTTCACCAT
Organism: Tillandsia leiboldiana; assembly: GCA_029204045.2. Lineage (NCBI taxonomy): Eukaryota > Viridiplantae > Streptophyta > Magnoliopsida > Poales > Bromeliaceae > Tillandsia > Tillandsia leiboldiana. The sequence goes on from CM055079.1 coordinate 6,114,430, forward strand.
TATTCCTTATCTTTCAATGGGCTCCATTTATAGTAATTAAGAAACTTTGATTAGGAAAAGAAAGGATTTGTAGCATAGTGACAGTCTTTACTGCATAACCTCTCCATTAAAAGGTGCAGTTCTTGTATTCATCTCCTGTTCGGTTTCTGTTATTTTGACCACTCTCTTTCTCTATGTAGAACTTTTTTATTGTCTATAGTTAAAACTCGAGGGACTGACCTGTAAGAGAAAAGTACATTTGGCCCTTTACTGTGGTAATTTTCGAAGCTTCTATGTAAGGAAATATACTTCAGTTAACTGCAGGATCAAGATTCCTCCCCCCTTCAATTGCCTTGCATGGTTGTATTGTACAGAAACCATTAGCAGGGGGGAACAATCAGTGTTATGGGCTAGAAATTGCACGATGGTGACTGATAACAATTTTAATGGGGCGGAGACAGAAGTGATTCTCTTACCTTGCCTGGCTTGTTGGTCCGGTCCTTTGGACCAAGCTTTGAAAAATCAGAGTAGAAGCTTTTTTTACATGTTACTAAAATATTGAATGTGCAGTGAGGCATATTGAATTTATTAGGGTGGGGACATAATTATGAGGGCCATTTTGCAATATGTAAAACTAGAAACTGGTCAATAAGTTTTCATTATCCGTTGACCGATGTAGGAGTAAATCTGCACCTATATGAAGATCTTACACTGCTTTAATTCTTTATTTCAGTTTTGTAAGCTTTAATCTATGCTTTCTACTTATTTTTGTTGCCAGAGCTTACAATGATTTACTTTTTAAATTCTGTTCACTACATATTGTAAATCTGCACCTATATGAAGATCTTACAATGCTTGACTTCTTTATTTCATTTTACTCAGCTTCAATCTATATTTTCTACTGCATTCTTCTTAATCAATCCATGCTTTAATATAGGTGAAGTAGAAGCATGGATTGAAGCATGGATGCTTTAATATAGGTGCAGAACTTACAATGCTTTACAATATATGCTTTAATTCTGCACCTAATTGAACTACAGCACCTATATGCAGAGCTTCATTCCATGCTTCAATCCATGCATCTACTGCACCTATATGTAGATCTTACAATGCTTTACTACTTTATTCTATATTAGTAAGCTTCAATCCATGCTTTCTATTGCAGCCCGTTGGCAGAGCTTAGAATGGTTTACTTCCTTAATTCTGTTCACTCCATGCTTCAATCCATGCTTTAATTCTGCACCTATATGAAGACCTTACAATGCTTTACTCCTTTATCTCAATCCATGCTTCAACCCATGCTTTAATATAGGTGCAGAGCTTACAAAGCTTAACATGCTTCAATCCTAGCTTTAATTCTGCACCTATTGAACTACTGCACCTATATGCATAGCTTCCATCCATGCTTCACCCCATGCTTTAATTCTGCACCTTTATGCAAAGCTAGAACCCATTGTTGGGTTTCCACAGTTGCTATATTATGCTAATAAACAGTGGGCCAGATGCAAAAGTAAAGATGGCGATGATGTGTAATAGGGTTGTAGGTGATCATGATAGGGTGGCAGTGTTCTATCCAACTGCAGCCATTATTTTCTCCTAAACTCTTTTATAACTGAGCCAAAACTATATCATAAAATATACGTATGGCGATGATGCATGATAAGGTTACAAGTGATCATGATAGGGTGGCAGTGATCTAACCCACTGCAGCCATCATTTTCTATTCAAACCTTTTCTAACCGAGCCAACACTATATCATTAAACATTACTTTTACAAACTTTGTATTTTGCCGGTAAATTAATCTTGTTTAATTTCAATTTTGCAAATATGACATCTTTAATCAATCGGCAATTTTTCACATCTCCAACTGTCGCTGAATTAATGGCATTTCTAGATGACGAAGAAGAATATTGGGAGGAAGTGCTAGCTATTATGATAAATGATGGACAATTTCAATTTCGCAATACGTTGTACAAGCAACCTTGTCGAACAAGACCTTTCACCGGGCATCAAGTCATTATAGATATTTTATGGGGCCATCCAGATCGAGGGTATCAAATTTTTCGCATGACCAACACCACTTTTATAATACTTCAAGATGAATTGGTTGCGAAGGGTTTGATACAAGGTACTCGGCATTTGACGGCAGATGAACAGCTTGGGATCTTCTTATTTGCTATAGGCCATGGAGTAACAAATAGAGTTTTAACCGAGACTTTTCAACATTCAGGGGAGACAATTAGTAGGTATTTTAATAGTGTCTTGCGTGGTGTTGTGGAACTTAGGCATGAGTACATCCAAATGCCTACGAGTAATCTTGCCATTCATCCAAAAATAAAGGACAACACATTATTCCACCCTTTTAAGGTGATATTACTAGTAGACTTTGATGATGTTTAAACTAATTGATTTTTTAATATTTTACTTACCTTGGGATATATGTTTCAAAATACAGAATGCAATTAGGGCTATTGATGGCACGCATATACCGATGGTTGTAAGAAAGAGTAAGTTATTTTTATCGTAAAGAGTTTACATCCCAAAATATGATGGCCGCTTGCTCCTTTGACCACCAATTTTTATTTGTTTGTACCGAATGGGAAGGTTCAGCAGCAGATATGAGAGTACTACGTTGGTGTTGTGAAAGCGGGGGTTTCACGGTTCCTGAAGGTATGGGTACATATATGTATATCACATTTGTTTACTTATAAAAGCTTGGCTGTTGATTACTTTTTCATTGGCTTTGTACTGTTTTTAAATATCTGTCAGGAAAATTCTTTTTAGTGGATTCAGATTATGCAAATACCGACCGATTTCTTGCGCCTTATAGAGGAGAACGCTACCACTTGAGTCAATTTGATGGCAATGCACGGGAACGTAGCCATCGCGGACCAGGAGATCTGTACAATCATAGGCATGCACAATTAAGAAATGTCGTTGAGAAGGCATTTGACATTTTGAAGAGGCGTTTCAAGATTCTTCGGCAGGCGACTCTTTATCCTTACAAAGTGCAATGTCGCATCGCCTTAGCAAGTTGTGTGATCCATAACTTCATAAAGAGGCACCAAGGAAATGATTTGTACTTCAACATGGGAGTTGATCCTGTTGGTCTTGATGATCAAGAGGAGGATCCTACACCCCTGGTTGGGCTAGATGATGCACGGCGGGGTGATGCGATCCGCACTATGATAACAGAACAATTATGGACTAATAATAGATAGGTGTATGTTTAAATGATGTTCATGTAACTTTCTTTAATATTTTTGTTCCCAGCTCATGTACTACTTGTCTGATTTTGGCTACAATCATTTGACAACCTATATGTAGTTGTTTTTGCTTGTCCGTTTTATTTCAGTTCTAAATTTGAACTTGCACTTTTGTACAAGTTATTTTGTTACTCATGTATTTTTTCACCAGGTTGCATTTAATTTTGCTTACATTTCTTTCTTACTAAATTGCTTTTATATAATTGATTCTCAATAGGATAGGTGAGTTGCTTATCTTTACTTCAGCATGCTTGTCTCTTGAATTTCATCTATTTTATAGTTGTCGTCAAAACTTTATGCAGAATTTTTTTTTTTTTTTTAACATAATATGCATTTTTTTCGAATTGAGATTTCATTTTGTTCTAACACGTGTGTGGAATAAACTTGATAAACTTGATATAACTTGATATAACTTAACCAAATTTTGTTATCCTAGGACTTAACTGTACAGATAAAGCTATAACTTAGTATTAAACTTGATATTTTACAATATATACAATAATAAAAACTAATTAAAAGGGCGTAATCATTGAAAAATAAAACTGATGTTTATTTTACATATTAAATATCTTAAAAAATTCAATATTATGTAAAAATATTATTCTGTTTTTACTGTTTAGAATTTAAAATTTAAAATTAAAGTTAAAATTTAAAATTAAATTTAAAATTAAAATTAAAATTTTAAATTTTAAATTAAAGTTAAAATTTAAAATTAAATTTAAAATTAAAATTTTAAATTTTAAATTAAATTTAAAATTTAAAATTTAAAATTAAAATTAAAATTAAAATTAAAATTAAAATTAAAATTTAAAATTTAAAATTTAAAATTTACATTTTAAAATTTAAAATTTAAAATTTATAATTTAAATTTAAATTTTATAATTTATAATTTATAATTTACAATTTTAAATTTAAAATTTAAAATTTAAAATTAAAATTAAAATTAAAATTTAAAATTTAAATATAAAATTTCAAAATTTAAAATTTAAAATTTTATAATATTAATTTTAAGTTTTAAACATAAAATTTTATTATTTTAAAATAATAAATTTAATTTTAAAATAATAAATTTAAATTTTAAAATAATAAATTTAAATTTTAAAATTATAAATTTTAATTTTGAAATTATAAATTTTAATTTTAATATAATAAAATTTAATTTTATAGTTTAGCATTTTAAAATTTAAAATTTAAATTTAAATTTTATTTTTTAATTTTTCAGTTTGAAATTTTAAATTTTAAATTTAAATTTTATATTTTTAAATTTTAAATTTAAAATTTAAAATTTTACATTTTAAATTTTTTAATTTTTAATTTCAAATTTTATTTTTTTTCTCCAAAAAAAACTCCGAAACGTCAATAATATGTCGTTATAATATGTCGTTATTTTTTTTACGTTGTTGGGCCATCATGATTAATAATAAAACAAGACCTTTTAAAAAACAGAATAAAAATAGTTCAAAATTATGTTTTGAAGGTTTCTCAAACGGCCCAAGTAAAATATGAGATAGAAATAAAAGTAATTAGATTATGAATTAAATCAATCTTCTCCGCGATGCTATGTAACTAACAATTTAAATACAAATTTAAATTAATTTCTTACAAGAAATATTGTTTAAAAATTAATTACATTTAACTAACAATTTAAATACAAATTTAAATTAATTTCTTACAAAAAATATTGTTTAAAAATTAATTACATTTAATAATATTAGCCCATATTAATAGTACTAATATTACAAAATAAGAAAACTTCACAGGACAATGTTGGTATTTCTTAAAAAAATGTATCTACTTTTTTCTCCACTTCTCAATTATTCTCATAACACAACCAAACAAAAAAAAATTTATTCTTTGGAATAACACACTTGCATACCAAACAGAAATTTACATTTAATCATAATTATTCTAGAATACATTTTTGTTCCCAGTATAAAATAATTAATTCTTCTACACACTATTCTATTTCCAAACGAGGCCTAAGGGAATTTTTGGGTTTTAATTAAGGAAACCCAAATCCTAATCCAATTCCCTTTAACATTCGCAAAAAATACGGTTGTCCCCTGTTTGCATTTTTTATCTCCTAATTTCAAAATTTTCACTGATCTTACCGATTTCGCGGCTGATACCAAATTTCCCATAGATCGATTTTTCGGTCTGATTTAAGTGTGAAAACTATATTTCTCGAAAATTCAAAAATTGAATTTAAGATCCGATCGCACTACCATCTTCAGCTCGACGACACTGTTAGAGTGACGATTTTACTTTTCCAAAAATCTTATTGATTAAATTTTCCATATTTAAAAATTTTTGAGTATTATACTTTGAATTGAGTTAAGGATCAAGTGAGTTCTAAACTATTTGACAACAAAGTTTTTAATAATGCGCAATAAGTTCAGAGTATAAAAAATTTGTTTATGGAATATAATTAATATAAGCCGAGTAGAAAATTATTATGATTTTTATATATGTGGTCTAATTAATTATATTCAAATTTAAATTTATTATAGATAAGAGTTAATCCTAAAAAATATAAAATTACTTGATATGATATATCTTATTTTTTTTTCATTCATTTAAATTAAATAGAATCCTAATCAGACTTTGATAGAAAGTCGATCTGAAATCTATATAAAAAAATAATCATGTCCATTATTATCCATCAATTTCACAACATAGGAAAGAGTACACGACCCAATAAAAAAAATCAGATTATCTAGTTCGGTTGATACCGTTCACATTACAACCGAATTTTTTTGTTTCCGCTATTTCATCAAAAAATTATTTTACTATTCTATTTATAATCCTGAATATTGATATGTATACAGTTTTATTTTATTATCACACTATATAAATTCTATCATTCATACCATGTTGTTTAACTTCTTTTTCTTGGAGCATTTTTCAGTACTTAGCCTACACTGGTGTTCACATGCATACATCTAAATATGGTATTCAAATGCATCTGCCTCTGAAAAAAAAATTAAAAAAAATTACGTACTTTATGAACCTAAATATAAAACATATCTACTGGAACACATTATTTTATTTTTAGGTGATATCATATGGAGCTTACCTAAAGTATGGATCATTCTGAAATGAATATCCAACTTTTAAAAATTTTGACTTTGCTAACCTGATGCATCAATATATTCGCACGCCATTCTTTATTAAAAAAATAAAATAAAATAAAATAAAAAATAAAAAAACACATCTCATGTTGTATGTTCAATTGATCAATTCTTAAATTTAAAATAAAGGGGGGTAAAAGCTACAAGTCGCTGGATGATAAAGATCAAACAATTAGACTAAAACATGACCACTGGAAAGGCGGAGTATGAATGTACAAATGCACCAGATGTATGCAATAATTTTTCAAACTTAATAAACAACTAAAATCAAATTAAAATAAAAAGTTCAGTAAAATTCTAAAAAATAAAATAAAAATTAAAGCAGCAGTAGTTTCCAAACGACCTAAAGTTCTGGTTAGTTGCATACATTTTTCCTTATTTTTATTATTCCATGTGGGACTGTTGTCACATATAAATTCCTGGCATGCATCTATATATCTAAGTATAGTCAGTAGGGATAAGCAAACAAATATATAGGTGGGAAAAATATTTCAAATGGGATTGATGATATTATATAGATAGTTCTGCATAATCATCTATCTTCTAACTGTTTCTCACAGAAACACCATTATCTTAGGTGCGGATAGTAATCCACCTTGGTAGTTCTAGTGTTCAAAAGTAAACAAAAACAACCCACCACCTTGAGCAGGAAGGGTGGGTGACTCGTGCCCACAGGTTAAAACCATTTTAAAAACCCTTCCCGTACATTTCAAAGATTTACTCTGAATATATTTCTCCCATTTCATCCATTCAAGACATGGCCAAATGGCTCATTACACATGCAAAGTATCAGAAACTAATTTATGGAAACATGGTAATTTTAATCAAAAGCAGCTGCAGTGTAACTAACACGAGTGAAGACATACCTCTTGCATCCATTTGAGTACCTTTAATGTTAGGAAAATTCAAGGTTAGTGACTACTCGAGCCCATAGTCCTCGCCAAAGTATTTGTCCACCAAACTGTTGGCCATATTCCGCATCTCTTCATTCTCATGAAATTGAAACCTTTCCATTGCTTCGATCCCCTCCTCCCTCTCAACAAGCTTTGGGCCTTCTCCGTTAGGTAATCCCCTCATCACCTACGATAAAATGCATCCAAAAAATTAAGACCAAGATGTCTCACTGTTTGAGTTTTGGCTATGCTAAGTTCAAGAAACAATTTTCTTTTCTCTTTTTTTTTATTTTTTTTTATTTTGTAACAGAATTTAATCTGTTCCTTGTAATAGAAAGTTGTAAATAGTTAATTTCTAATTATACAATAGATATATGCTCCTCAAGACCTTGTTAGATTTTGTTACCATTTTTCTATTTCTGTAAACTAAAATTTTATAGGAAACTGCTAGCTGTACGCCCCAAAAAAGGGTGTATGATTTACACCCTTTCATCCTAGGATTTACAAAGCCCTTTTCTAATATTAAAAAAAGAAAAGTTGACAAGACGAACCAAAAATTGGCCCTTGGATGAAGGGATGTAAGATTTACACCTTCTTTTAGGGCGTACTAGTAACATTGCACAAGTTTACATGATAGGATGTGCTGAAAGGTACACTTTCGTACTCTTATCAATTATCATTAATTGCCAAACTTGCAATGCAAGATGGCCGGATGCCAAAAGGCACTTTCTTTTGCCGGAAGCCAAAAAGGCATTTTCTTTAGAAACCTATATAAGAATACTGTTACAGTTGGAGGGGGACCCCATACTTTCTTTTTTACCCCGCTTGTTTAAAATCTCGGATGTGATTTCATGCTGATAAACTATGTCTTTCTGAGGAATTTCACTATGCAGATTCCAAATACCAAATACATGCCTTGACCTTTTTATAAGATCTACTATATAACACAAGATTAAATTACCAAGTAATTCAAATTCCAGGTCATTTTTTTTTGTTATAATATCACTAGAGACATTAGGCAAGCAAAACCAATAAAAAACAATATATTGTCCCGGAAAATGACAATATTTAGAAAATCATAGAGGACAAGAAAAACGAGACATGAATAGACTCACCAGTTCCAGGAATTGAAGTCCGAGTCTTGCACTCTCTATATCAGCAGATCTAACCAAATTTACAAAGCCAGGAAGGCACCCACTGTTGATGAGTGAAACCAAGTGGACGACATTTATCCCGGGCTGTTCATTGTTCTTTGGTGGAGCAACACAAAGATTCCCCAGAGTAAATGCTGCTTCCTTCTTTATGTCGAATGGGCCACTTGACAGCAAATTCATCAGCAAAGGAGTAGCTTCGCTCGAGTATATTAATCTCTTATGTTCAAGTGAACCAGCTGCTATGTTAGATAATACCCATGTAGCCTCCTATATCATGATTTCTGAAATTTTGTTAGGAAAAATAAACTGAAATATAGAATCATCTATCTACATGTATACCCTGTAAAACCTACATTTTCATATATATGACCTAAAAATGTAATTTCTTCCGGTAATACCTTTAAGCCCTATTTGGATGTTTGAATAAGTTATCCAGTGATATTCATTTGGTATGATTATTTTTTATTGTGATTGGAAGCTAGGAGTGTGATTAAATATCCTGAATGGAATAGAACATTCAAATCAAGTCATTTTTTTGAAATAAGATAAATCACCTCATAGGTGAAATACGTAATCCAGCCAAATCTTAGATATCAAGACCATTCAAGGAGCAAAAATCAAACTCCTTTCTTACAATCACACTAGAAAATCCTAATAACGAATAAGTTAACATCGAATAACTTATCCCAACATCCAAAAGGCACCTTATCTAAGTTTGGAGGTCATCCAATTCATGGTGGAATGTAAAGTGGGTTTTGTATTACAATATCCTTTTTTGTTTTTTCCCAAGAGGGTTGTAAGTACAAGGGCATGTGTGCGAGAGAAAAAGTTAATGAAAGGAACTATTGAAAATTCAGATTTTACAAGGTTGTATATGTAGTTAGATGACTTTGCAGAGGTATATATGAAAATATTTCTCTTTAAAGGATTCTTTACACATATATCACTGCAAATCGTCTATTTACCTATATACCGTCTATTTACCTATATACCATGTAAATATCTGATTTTCAGATAGTTCTGAAATGTGCAGTTTATTACAAAATGCCCTTATCTTCGGATGGGGTGATCCCGTTAATTAGTGAATTTTTGCTCTTCTAATGAGGGAATCTTTTTGTAAATACAAGAATACATATGAAATAAATAATTTTTTTGAAGTGCATAAATGAAAACTCAAATTCTGGAGGGGTAAAAATATAAATATCTCAAATAAACAAGTTAGTACCTTTTTTAGCACTCTGTGCTCGCTTTTCAGACACTTTATAAGACCTGATAAGAGTTCATCTGGGAGCTATTTCTGTTAGTTCTTTCAGTTAAGCATCAGAAATGTGGATGGCATACATTTCGAAAAGTGAAAAAGTAGTAAATGCTAACCTGTGATAGTATGTCCGACAATGAGGACCGAATCAATCATATAACTGTCGCTAGCTACAAGGTTACCAAGACTTCGAAGCACCTAAATTACACAGCATAACCAATCAGTATGTAGTTTTGATAAATGTTCATAGTTAGAAACAACTCAGACAAGATTGCAAGTTTGAAATAAATAATTAGGATTTACAAATTATGAAAGGCAGTTTAGTCCATAAGATCACCTGACATCATTAATTACATCCTAACTTGGAATATAATAGAATGTAGATGATTTGACAAATTGTCCAATTAAGGTGCAATTAAGACATATAATCTTGAAATTATATATCCATTTACTAAACAAACTAGATTTTCTCTCGCATATAAGTTATATATGTAAGTGTTCATGCGAAAAGACATATGTTGATAGATGCAATAGCATATCCACTTTAACCCTGTAATTCTAATTTTCTTTCAAAAAATCTCTTAGCAATGCATGATTTGGATCCATAGCCTACTTCAGTTTTTAAAATTTTACTCCTGTATTCATGACATTTTTGGACACTTGATATGCTTGCCAAATACCAATTACACTTCGCAGTCACACTTGTGGAAGCGCATATAATTGAACTAATACACTGATATAGGAAGAGGCATAAAAATTGTGTAGCTAGACTTCAGCTAAATTGTATGAAAAATATGCAGATTTGAATCCATATAGCTAATGATACTCTGAAGTAACTTAGAAAGATCTTGTAAGCAAACTATCATATTTAGCACTGATGAAAAAGAAATCAAATTTTAGCTATCGTCTTCACCAATAATTGATGGGTTTAAGTTCTAGAATGGCATGATGGGTTTAAACCAAGGATTTAAGTATCCATCGGCACGTGCCGTATCCACCGTGCCGTACCGTGCCAACAAGATACCGGCACGATACAACCCCCGTGCCGATGGCACAGTTCAAAACCCTTTTTTCTTAAAATTACTGAGTAATTTTCTCAATAAAGTTCAAAATATTTGATAAAGATACATAATAAGAAATTAACAAATTTTGTTGCTAAAAAAAATAAATATTTCATGCCATTATGTGTCAGCACACATATATTTTTTGTGACCGGCACTCATCAGCACGGCTTAGCACGCACCGTGCCGTACCGTGGCGGCAAATTTTCGACATGACCCCGTGGCACGGCACTTAAATCCTTGGTAAACTGTGCCCATTGCAATAAAACCAACTAAGTAATTCTGCTTCTAAAGTGTAAGTAGAAAGTCATATTGAGAACTAACCCACATATTTACCTCAGAACTTTAACATTGATGATGGTGTTTTAAAGGTTTAGATGGAACGCTAAGATTATTATGCAGCGTAGAGACTGAAGTAGATATCAGAAACTTTTACAAGCAGAACAAGTATAGAGACTGAAATTAAGTAATTTTACACAGAAAATTCAGTTTTACAAAGAAAAGAAATTACCGGAATGAGCAATTGCAAACTCTCTGATGCCACCAACCGTCCAACCAGAAGTTGAACAACATCACTTTTGACCAACAAACTCGTAGCCTTTTCAGAAAACACTGAAAGATACACAATTACCCATGCCACTTCTGTGGCCAGCTCATCATCCCTAAAAAAGATTGAGCCCCAAACTATTCAATTCTTCATTTATCATACTAATTAGTTAGGTGTTGGAGGGAAAAGGAAGAAATTCATGTTGTAAAAATATCATAGAGATCATGAACTGTGATGCTAAATGCCAACCATGGCTGCTTCAGAAGTAGTTCAGAGTAATGTAGTAGCAAGGGGTGAACTAGGCCACATGGCTGCTTCAGAAGGATTATAATATGATGTATCAAGAAATGCCAGTTTAATTCTTCCGAATGTTATGGTGGAACCTATTCACCAAACTAGCTTGAGTTAATAGCAAGAACTTTAAGTGCCGTGGCACAAGATCGTGCCAAGCACTTACCAGCACTGTACCATATGGCACGTGTCATGCCGTGCTATATTGATGTGTGATGTTCCCAAAAATATCTGTATGCCGATATGCTATGGTGTGAAATATTTATTTTCTTTGATGTATCTCTTGCTCTTTTTTTTAAAAAAAAAAAGTTTTGAGTTGTACCATCAGCACAAAAGATCACAGTGTGCCCATATATTATCGGCTTGATACGGCACGATGGGCACAGCATATGCCGATGGACACTAGAATTCTTGGTAAATAGTTTAAATGACATGTAGAACTGATTTGTGAACTTGGTCAGTATAATAAATAAGATGTTTGATACTAACCTGCTAATAAATTATGATAAGCATGGAATGGCTTTAGTGATCTATTCTACAGTGAGATTTTTCTGCACATTGACCTAATATGAGAAAGGATGTCATCTAATCCAATCTCGAAGGGGCCAATCACAAACTTATATGTGTCTGCCTAAAAGTAGTTGCACCACAAGCTTGCACAATTCATTCATGTATGCTTAGTGTAAATGGTAACTAAATCTGCCCCACAGATAGTAGAAATAAAGATCATGATGACTTATATTTAGTATTGAGAAAAAAAAAACAGAACAAGGTAACTTTTTGATGATTCTTAAGATGCATAAAGCTGATGTTATGCAGGAGAGAAGCAAAATAGAATGATGTTTATTAACCAACCAAATACGTACGCCTTTTTCAAGTGCCGAATGATTGCATGTAATAGCCCATCAACCCTTATCAATTCATTCGCAGCCTTGGGATCAGGTCCCTGCACATAGATAAAGAAAGATAAAATGCATTATACCAACAATGTTATATTAGTTGCCAACATAATTTAACCACTGAGTGCATATTAAAAAAAAACATCAGAAAATAAATGGACTAGACAATCATGCTTGGAGAGTGGCTGTAGAGTACAGGATGTAGGCAAATAGGCAAGGTCAGCATGTTTTTAGAATGCTGGACTGAGTTGGAGCCGTTATGGCCCGAAATAGACACGAAAACATACTCAAAAATCAAAATCAGCTCAAACTGTGTTTTTGGTGAACTTCCAAGCGCCTGAAACACGGCGTTTTGGCTGAGGTGAGAGTATTTGATACATGGAGGGCCTTTTTAGCATATGATTACTATTTAGTGGATGACAGAGGGGCATCCTGATCATCTTTCCTCCTTCTCCCATACACCTAGAGAGAGAGAGAGAGAGAGAGAGTTCTTGGGTGATTCGACGAACCGATCCAGGATGCGCGCGCATGTCATTTTTTCGGCTCGTCGACATCAAGGTTAGTATTAAAATAATATTTTTTTTTTTCGAGTGGGATTTTAATGGTGGAATTTTTGTGAGACTTTCTAGGAGAGGAGTTTTTTATGGGATTTTTGTGAAATTGGGATTTAGTAGTCAGATTTATGCATGAATTAGGAACCGGAGTTCATGAAATTCGCAGTGGGAATTTCTGATTGGATTCCGGGAGGTGTGGCTGCCGTACGGCCATGGAGACCGCAGTGGAGCACCTCGTTTTCCAACATCCTTTCCTTTCCTAGGATTAGCGATTCGGGTAGAATCCGTGTTGCCGAAAACGGCATACTTCTTTCTATATCTTCCCTGAATATACATATATATATATATATATATATATATATATATATATATATATATATATATATATATATATATATATATATATATATATATAATTAGGCTAGAATAGTATCGATAGCACCAAGCCATTGGTGCTATCAAGTTTTTAGCCGTTGGATGAAAAAATATGCGGTTGAGATTATAGTGGGCCCCTAGGGTTTACTAGGTGGTTGGTTGAATAGTAAAAATCTTAGGGGACCACTATAATCCCAACCGCATATCTTTTCATCCAACGGCTGAAAACTTGATAGCACCAATTATTTGGTGCTATCGATAGTATTCTAGCCGGACTCTATATATATATATATATATAAATATAGAGTAGGGCTACTATACTCTTATGAGTATAGACTCTTTCGTACTTATAAATTGTTTTCGATGATAGAGCTTGCAAATCGACTATTCATACCGTTAAATGTGATCTAGAGCACTTTAAACTTCTAGAAAATAAATTTCGTAATTTTTCGAAATTATAATAAAATCCATCAAATGAGCATAAAATGAATGGTCAAAATTGAACGACCTCCTAAAAATAGAGGATCAGATTCTTCGATTTAAGATCGGAGTTATAGATCTCTATCTAAATAGTGAATAGAATTTTCTATCAAAATTTCAACCTATTCCGATTCTTTTACACCGTTCAACTAGCAAGCATCCTATATCGGCCGTTAAAAATTGTCAATTTTGAAACCTTTTGATCGTAGGATAAATGATGTCGAAAAATTATGAAATTTAATTTCTAGAAGTTTCAAATGCTCTAAATCATGTTTAACGGTATGGATCGTCGATTCGGAAACTCTATCATCGAAAATAACTTATGAGTAAGAAGTCGATCATACTCATAAGAGTTTATAGTAGCCGGACTATATATATATATATATATATATATATATATAGAGAGAGAGAGAGAGAGAGAGAGAGAGAGAAAGTCCGGTTACTATACTATTAATAGTACTGAGCACTTGGTACTATTGACTTTTTGGCCCTTGGATGAAGGATGTGCGGATAGGATTATAGTAGTCCCTTAGCCTTTATACTATTTCACCAACAACCCACTAAACCCTAGGGAACCACTATCATCCTAACCACAGATCTCTTCATCCAAGGGCTGGAAACTCAATAGTACTAAGTGATTGGTACTATTGATAGTATAGTAGCCTTATTCTCTCTCTCTCTATATATATAGAGTAGGGCTACTATACTCTTATAATTATAGATCCCTTCGTACTCATAAGTTATATTCGATGATGGAGATTCCGAATCTACGATCCATACCGTTAAATATGATCTACAACATTTTAAATTTCTAGAAACTAAATTTCGTAATTTTTCGAAATTGTAAATAAATCCATCAAGTGAGCATAAAATGAACTGTCAAAATTGAACGACCTCCTAAAAGTAGAAGATCGAATTCTTCAATTTAAGATCGAAGTTATAGATTTCAATCTAGATAATAAATAGAATTTTCTATAAAAAAATCAACCTATTTCGATTCTTTTACACCGTTAAATTAGCAAGCATCCGATATCGGTCGTTAAAAATTGTCAATTTTGAGATCTTTTGATCGTAAGGTAAATGATGTCGAAAAATTATGAAATTTTGTTTCTAGAAGTTTCAAATGCTAATGATATGGATCGTCGATTCGGAAACTCTATTATCAAAAATAACTTATGAGTACGAAGTCAATGGTACTCATAAGAGTATAGTAGCTGGACTCTATATATATATATATATATATATAGAGAGAGAGAGAGAGAGAGAGGGAGAGAGAGAGAGCTAGGCTTGTGTGCTTTTAAAAGCACGGAGGCCTCTATGCTTCAAAGTCGTATTCGATGTTGGGACTTCCGAATGGACGATTGGCTTCATTAAACTTGATCTAGAGTATTTAAAAGGTCTAGAAAATAAATTTCGTTAATTTTCGATATCATTTGTCTAGTGATCAAAAGAGCTCAAAATCAATAATTTTAAAGGACGTGGTGAGCTGTTTGCAAGTTTAACGATATAGAAATATCCAAATCACATAAAATTTTGATAGAAAATTCTTTATACTATATAAAACAAGATCAATGTCTAGAAATCTAAAATTTTAGCATTATATCATCACATTTTGTGAGATTTTTATTTTCAGCCGTTGATTTTGAGCTCCTTCAATCACTAGGCAAATGATATCGAAAAATCGCAAAATTTATTTTTTAGATACTTCAAAATTCTAGATCAAGTCTAACGTAGTCAATCGTCGATTCGGAAGTCCCAACATCGAAAACAACTTGGAAGCACGGAGGGCTTCGTGCTTATAAAAGCACACAAGTTTTAATATATATATATATATATATATATATATATATATATATATATATATATATATATATATATATATATATATATAGAGAGAGAGAGAGAGAGAGAGAGAGAGAGAGAGTCCGGCTACTATGCTATCGATAGAACCAAGCACTAGGTGCTACCAAGTTTTTCTCCATTAGATCATCCCCTTTGATCATTTCCAACCCTTAGATCATACTATTCAGCCAATCACCCATTAAACCCTAGGAGACCACTGTCATAGTATCATCCTAACCGCACATTTTTACATCCAAGGGTTAAAAACTTAATAACACCAATGACTTGGTGCTATTAATAGCATAGTAGCCTAGTTCTATATATATATATATATACATATACATATAGAGTCCGGCTACTATACTATTAATAGTACCAAGTTATTGGTGCTATCAAGTTTTCTACCCTTAGATCAACTCTTTTGATCATTTTCACCCGTTAGATTTTATTATTTTCCCAACCACCTATTAAACCCAAGGGGCCCACTATCATCTCAACCACGCATCTTTTAATTCAAGGGTTAAAAACTTAATAGCACCAATGACTTGGTACTATTAATAGTATTCCAGCCTAGCTCTATACATATACATATATATATATATATATATATATATATATATATATATATATATATATATATATATATATATATATATATATATATATACATATACATATATATATAGAGTCCGACTAATATACTTTTATGAGTATAGACCACTTCGTTCTTATAAGTTTTTGATCCTTGGATAAAGGAATGTGCGGTTAGAATTATAGTAATCTCCTAGGGTTTATACTATTTTACCAACAACCCACTAAACCCTAGGGGGACCACTATCATCCTAACCGCACATCCCTTCATCCAAGGGCGAAAAAGTTATGAGTATAAAGGGGTCTATACTCATAAGAGTATAGTAACCCTACGCTATATATATATATATATATATATATATATATATAGAGTTGGGCTGGAATGCTATTTATAGCACCAACCCAACTTTGCCACCCACTTTGTAGCCATTGGATTGCATTGAGATTCGTGCAAGTCCTTTAATTAAAAAGAAAAACTTTTTCTTTTTACTTTTTCTTTTTACTTTTTCTTTTTTCTTTTTTTCATTAAAGAGCCTACACGGATCTCAATACGATCCAATGGCTACAAAGTGGGTGGCAAAGTTGGGTTGGTGCTATCAATAGCATTCCAGCCCAACTCTATATATATATATATATATATATATATATATATATATATATATAGTCCAACTACTATGCTATCGGTAGCACCAAACACTTGGTGCTACCAAGTTTTCTACCGTTAGATCTACCACTTCGATCATTTCCATCCCTTAGATCATACTATTTTTCCAACCACCTACTAAATTTTAGGAGCCCACTATCATCCTAACCGCACATCTCTTCATCTAAGGGTCAAAAACTCAATTGCACTAATGACTTCGTGTTATTAATAGTATAGTAGCCTATATATATATATATATATATATATATATATATATATATATATATATATATATATATATATATATATATATAGACAACACACACACACACACACACACACACACACACACACACACACGTTGTGGTATGTGGTAGCGTTGGAGGTTAGTAGCGGGGTGGATAGTGTTGTGTATACATATGATTATGATTCTATGATAGACTATATAGACGCTAGGTTGAGTTACCTTAGATTGTCGGATTCTTACTGTAGTTTTATATTGCATGTATTATGATGAGGCCGAGAGGGCCATTGGACATTATAAGCATAGGCAGCGAGATATACGTTGACATTGTGACATGCTGGTCAGTAGACACCTTATAATTGTGTCGAGAGCATATGGACAGTTAGTTGTGATCTTTTTGATCATTGCACTAACTATAACCTGTAGAGCCACGATGAGCTTGACAATGACATGCGCTATAATACTTGGTAGGGGGGCGCTCCGTTTCGAGTGCCGCTCTGGAGGCTAGCCAGCAATATAGCAGAGACAATAGCCTACGTGTTGACGGCGCACCTGCGGGAGTGTGGTCCGGGGCAGTAGGCAGGCGCAGGCTTGATTGGACTATCAAGTCGGTCGTTGTGATTGGGTGGTATAGCATTCCTTTATCTGTATTACAGTTGATGAATGATAGTTGCTACCCTGCTTCTCTTTCCTATTGTAGAGGCATGATAGACGTATTAAAATTCAGTTCAGTTCTTTATTCCGATATCTTGTTTTCTCTATTCTGCCTCTAGTAGACCTAATGGGTAGGTCGTGATTGGTGTTGATCGTACCCACTGGGAACTACTGTTTTGCAGTTTTCATACCCTCTCGTGGTTTGCTTTTCAGAGCTGTCAACGCTGGTGTCTAATCGAGGTAAGGAGATCGCATAGTAGTTAGCATCTCCTACCC
Source organism: Tillandsia leiboldiana (assembly GCA_029204045.2). NCBI lineage: Eukaryota > Viridiplantae > Streptophyta > Magnoliopsida > Poales > Bromeliaceae > Tillandsia > Tillandsia leiboldiana. The sequence goes on from CM055079.1 coordinate 6,132,569, forward strand.
AGCTTTTGAGTGATAGAGGATGACCACCAGCTAGCTAATTTTTGGATGTTATACTATACATCGGGACTGGCAAGACCAGGGCCCTTTACTTGTATTTATATTTAGAAGATGTGTTTGTATGTTGGTTTATATGGTGTTAGTTGCTTAATTTAGTTTTATATGTTTCTCTGATACATATTTAGTTGTGGACTCCTAGAAATTTCTGCTTGCTAGTAAAAAACTCGGATTGCTACAAGTTGGTTTGGATGTTTCATGTGTGTGGAGTGCATCCTCGCACATCCGGCGGATCTGTTCACACCCCCAAAGGCTTCCGCTGAGAACCCGGGGCGTGACAGTGGCGCTGAAGTCTAATTTGCCTCCTCCTACTAGATTTAATTGAGAGAAAACTATAAAATTGATAATCATGGAATTAACTTGCTAATGGAAGCATTAACAACTAAGAATCCAAAGAGTGAACTGCTAGAAACGCTACTCTAAGAAGCCAATGAGAAATAATACATAAGAAATCACAGAGTTTGAGTACTACAAAATATTAAATCAAGTTAAGAATAGGAAAAATATGTAGTATGTCACTTCACGTTTTAGTAGATGCCCAGTATAACTTTTAGCAGCTTCAATCCAAAGCACTAGTACTTCATTAATAGCACTACAAATCATAATGAAATGTTGTGGCTCTCTAATGATAGAAAAAGGTGCTTAAGAGACTCGTAGAATAAGATACTTGCATAGCATATATACCAAGCAAAATGGAATTATTATATACCCTTCAATAATTTAATTCCTTTATATATATATATATATATATATATATATATATATATATATATATATATATATATATATATACATACATACATAGAGCTAGGCTTGTGTGCTTTTAAAAGCACGGAGGCCCCATACCCCCAAGTTGTTTTCGATGTTGGGACTTCCGAATGGACGATTGGCTCCATTAAACTTGATCTAAAGTATTTAAAAGACATAGAAATTAAATTTTGCGAATTTTCGATATCATTTGCCTAGTGATCAAAGTGGCTCAAAATCAACAATTTTAATGGCTGTGGTGAGCCGTTTGCAAATTTAACGGTGTAGAAATATCCAAATCACATAAAATTTTCATAGAAAATTCTTTATACTATAAAGAACAAGATCAAAATCCTTAATCTAAAATTTTAATATCATATCATCATATTTTGTGAGATTTTTATTTTCAACCGTTGGTTTTGAGCTCTTTCGATCACTAGGTAAATGATATCGAAAAATCACAAAATTTAGTTTCTAGATACTTCAAATATTTTAGATCAAGTCTAACAGAGCCGATCGTCCATTCGGAAGTCCCAACATTAAAAATAATTTGGGCGCACGGAGGACTCCGTGCTTCCAAAAGCACACAAGTCCTACTCTATATACATATATAGAGTTGGGCTCCTATGCTTTCGAAAGTATGGAGGCATCTGTGCTTGTAAATTGTTTTCAATGATGGGACATCCGATTCAGCGATCAGTTCCGTTAAACTTGATCTACAATGTTGGAACTATCTAGAAACCAAATTTTATAAATTTTTTAGTTTAAATGCCCTAGTGAAAGAGTAGCCCCAAAATGAACGGCTGAAAATAAAAATCTCATAAAAAATAATAATAAAAGACTTAAATTTCAAATCAAAAGTTTTGATCTCTCTTAGAATTTTCTAGTAAAATTTCATGCAATTTGGATTGTTCTACACCGTTGGACTTGCAAACGTACCGCATCGACCGTTAAAATAGTTATTTTTGAGACCTTTTGATCGCTTAGTAAATGATATCGAAAAATTATAAAATTTGGTTCTAAATAGTTATAATAGCGTAGATCATGTCCAACGGAGCCGATCGTCGAATCAGATGTTCCATCATCAAAAACAATTTACGGAAGCCTCCGTACTTTCGAAAGTACAGGAGACTATATATATATAAAGTTAGGCTGAAATATTATCAATAGCAAACGGGCTACGTTGCCACCCATTTGTTTTCGATGAATGAGCTTCCAAACAACGATCGGCACTGTTAAATATGATCTAGGCCATTTAAACTATCTGAAAATTAAATTTCATACTTTTTCGATATTCTTTTCTTGTCCATCAAGTAAACACAAAAATAAACGGCTAAAAATGAATATCCTTCAAAAAGTGATGATAGGAGTCTTCTAATCAAAATCAAGAATATAGATCTTGTTCTAAATAGTTTAAAGAATTTTCTAACCAAAATTCAATTAATTTAGAATTTTTTACACTGTTAAACTAACAAAAGACTCATATCTACCATTAAAATTACAATTTTGGAACCTTTCAATCATTAAGTCAACGATGTCGAAAAAAATTGAAATTTAATTTCTACATACTTCCAGTAGTTTAGATCATATTCAATAGTACCGATCTTCAATTTGGAAGCTCCATTATCGAAAACAAATGGGTGGCAACGGAGCCTGTTTGCTACTGATAGCATTCCAGCTCAACTCTCTCTCTCTCTCTCTCTCTCTCTCTTTATATATATATATATATAAAGAGAGAGAGAGAGAGAAAGAAAGAAAGAGAGAGAGAGAGAGAGAGAGAGAGAGAGAAAGTTAAGCTAGAATACTGTAAGCTAGAATACTGTCGGTAGCAAATGGGGCTCTGTTGCTACCAATCTATTTTCGATGTTGGAGCTTCCAAATCGACAATCAGCATCATTGAACATGATCTAGACCACTGGAAGTATCTAGAAATCAAATTTTATGTTTTTCCAATATTGTTCTCTTGTGCATCAAGTGAACACAAAAATGAATGACTAAAAATAAATATCTTTCAAAAAATAATGATAGAATTCTTATAATCGAGATCAAGAGTATAAACCTTGTTTTAAATAATTTGAAAAAATTTCTAACCAAAATTCAATTGATTTAGATTTCTTTACACTGTTAAACGAGCAAACACCTCATATCGATAATTAAAATTACAAAATTTGCAATCTTTTGACCATTAGGTTAATGATGTCGAAAAGATTTGAAATTTGATTTCTTGATATTTCAAGTGGTCTAAATTATGTTCAGCAATGCCGATCGTCGATTCGGAGGCTCCATTATCGAAAACAAATCGGTAGCAATAGAGTTTGTTTACTACCGATAGGATTCCAGCCCGTTTGCTACCAATATTATTACATATGTAGCAAACGGCTAGAATACTATTGGTAGCCAACGGGCTCTGTTGCTACCAATTTGTTTTCGATGATGGAGCCTATGAATCGACGATCGATATCGTTAAACATGACCTAGACCACTTGAAATATCTACAAATCAAATTTCAAATATTTTCGACATCATTAACCTAATGATCAAAGGATTTGTTCTCTCTCTCTCTGCAATACTCGAGAATATTTATTTTTAATAAATAAATTAAAAGGGATTTTTAGCCTGAGTTTGGGTTCTAAAGGACCTATGATGACCTACTTGGTCAAACGCCGGTGTGCAAGTTGCACAATTTACGAGGCAAAAAGGCTATTTTCTGATCCGGACATGATCTTGAAAATCCGAGATGACCGTTGTGATCGTCTCGTCGAACTGAGCGAGATTCATATTCAGCACATTTCGATCTGACGGTCGGATCTTCCAGAAAATCGATGAAGAAGCGGGTAAAATGCCGCAACTAAAAGTAACAGTGGCCTGCGCACAGTCACTTAAGTTACTGTAGATGAACAGTAACCCTTAAATTCGGATTTTCGTTCAGTGCAACGTTGACCAATTCACTGTTCGGATTCCGAATATAGTGATCCAGGTAGTCGTTTCGATCGGTTTCATCGATCTGAACGCAATGGCACTGACGGAATTTCCGTTTGACGACCCTGGAGTCTCGAAAAGCATAATAAACTGTATTTTTGTACAGTAATCATGGACCGAGATTTTATCTGGGCATCGCGTCGAAAAACGAAAATTGCTACCTTATAGATTTCGACGTGCCGGACGTCGTGGCAAAATCCGTTTTTCGTTTTGACGAGCGAAATGCCTCGAAAAGCGTGAAATACAATAAAAAAATGCTATATTTTGCGGAAAAACCCACAACCTTCTGCTCCGTAAAGCGTGCTGCACATTGCTGATGGACTAATGTGTGAGAGGAAGCTTGCTGTGAGGGACTTGGAGCAGATTAAGCTTTGTGGAGGGTTGTTTTAGCATTTTGTGTTAAACACATACGTTTTTTTTTTATGTTGAGGTTTTTGGAAACCTGAAACTCCCATCTGCCTCTTCCCCTTCGTAACTGAAGACTCCACCACCTTCTCCACCTTGTAACGGACGTGGCTCCTCGGCTTCCGAAACGCCTGGCCGCTCGGGTCGCTGGAAATAGCTTGAGAAGGCTATAAATAGATGGTTTCTCTTGGGTTTGGAGCAGAAGCAATCCGAGGCTGTAGGGTTAGTCCAAACCACTTCTGAGTGATTCTTTGAGCGACTGCAACCGAGCCCTGGTGAAGACGACGCCAGCCGCCGCCGTGCGCCGCCGCGACCACCTTCTTTCTCCTTTCTCTCTCCGGCGAAGTGAGAAGTTGGAAAAGATTTTGATCAATTGGGTTTTTGACCTTTGATCAGCTTTCCTGGCGTCGAGGGGATCCTCCCTTTGCAGCCTGAGCCCTCGCCGCCGTCCCTGTTGCCGGCGGAAGCATTAAGTCGCCGGAAATCACTATTTTCCGACGAACTCGGTTTCCGTTTTTTTTTTTCTGACCGTTAAACTCAAGATCAGAGACATTGAGTTTGATCTCCTCCTCGACTGCGACCTACTCCCGAAGTTTAGTGTCGATCGGTTGAGGATCGAGGGCGTACGAGCTTGCCCTAGTTTCGGGTAAAAGTGCACTTCGGCCGATCTTCGCCGTCCGGCGCCGCCGCTCACCCGCGCCGCCGGCCATCACCACGGGAAGCTCCCTTGCACCGAATAAGGGAGTTTGGTCCAAGTTGCAAGACCTCAAGAGCCTTGGGTTAGAATCCACCATTAGAGCACCTTGAGGTTTGCCCAAGCTCAAGCTCCGGCGATCGCTGAGGCTCCGCGCGTTGGGTAAGCGATCCAGGTAAGGTATATTTGTCCTTGTGAAGCCTTTCATGCAATTGCATGAAGGTTCTAACGTGGAGCATGTAATTTCTGTAGTTGCACCATCTTTGCACCCGAGCCTCGCCGCCGGCCATCTCCGACGCACGTGGACGCCGGCCAACCACCCAGGTAGACTCTAAACCATGAAAGAATGCCTTCCATCGTTTTAGTTTGGCCGAGAAGTCTTCATATTTAATGTTGCTCCAACCTTGTGTTGGCTTGGATCCTATCTCCGGCCGCCGTCGCGTCCGACCGCATGTGGTAGGCCAGGGTATGTCCAGACCCTTTCTGGGAAGATGAATTAACTCGAGCTCACCTTTGTTCCAGGGTTAGACCTGGTTGCTGCAAGTTGCACACAACCCGAGTTTTGGTCAATTAAAGGTGTTGCTCCGGCCAACTTTCCGGCCATTTTCCGGCGCGCTTCAGGTGAGCACCAACATTCTCTGTCCACCCTAAGTGCCATGCTCCAGTTGGTTCGCAGTTTGATCAAGTGAATGGTTAGTTGTAGCATAGTGTCATTTTTGGGCTCTAAGTAATCATGGGCCAACGTTGTAGTTGGGCCTCATGCTGGCCCAAGCCCCTGAGCACGAGCTTCGTCTCGTTGAACCGGACACGCTGAAACTTACGGCGCTGTCTTTGGATTCCTAGATTTTGAAGACGGGTCGAAACGGTATTCAAATAGTTGTAATTATACAATTTAGTGAAGTTTAATGGATTAAATTGTAATAGTAACCATATGGACAAAACTTAAACATAGTAAACATGTCTTTGGGTAATTTGTTAGATTCCCGTAGACTCTCGTTGAGCAGAAAATAGATATTGTTCCACAAATCGGCGAAATTGTCGGTTTTACAGTTTCTGGCTCGTGTTCCGCGTACCACAGTATGAAAGAATGATTTCGGGTTACTATAGTGTTGTCGGGATGGGTATGAGTGAGTTTATTTCTGATCACAGCTTCTGTACAGGGCCCAGCAGTACAGCACCAGCCTCCCAGTAGTTTAGCGGGAGTTCGGGATCGGCCTACTTTCAGGTGGGTTATCTTCGGTCCGGGCTTTATCTTTTCGGCCCTCTGGTTGCTTTAGTCCAGTCGGACACCTGTTTTTGACTTAGCCCTGATTGAGTATACCTGTTTCATAGATTATGACACTTGCTACTTGGACATTTCCTGTTATCAGTTCATATATCTCAGCACAGTTGATTTCATGGTCTGATCATGCCTGTTGTTACTTTTATATCTGTTATTATCGCATTGCATTATATCCAGAGATACTTGCTTCCATATTTCAGATATGCATGATAGACCTATGATTGATATACAGTTATCTGCATCCCTGTTGGGATATCTCGGCGGGTTTGCCGACTACCCGGTCATTAGACCGTGAGCTTGAGCATAGCATTATGATTTGCCACGCACTGCTGTTCTTCACGAACATTGCCGGGGTCGCTCCCCGTGGAGATTGTTCTTTACCGGTAAAGTGGTCTAGAGGAAGGACCCGTGAGCCCTTTGCATCGGGACTGCTTGGCGTCTGTGTGTGCAGGGTTATGTTCAGCCAGTTATAGTGTGGATCGGTGGCATTGGCCTGAGGTCCCGCCAGACCAAGAGTGGCATGTGATTGGGTATTTGTGTTTCTACCTTTTGATGCATAGCTATTTACAGGTAGCATTTATCTTGTACCCTTTATTCAGTTATTATTTGACTCCTGTCAGTATGTTCATTCAGTATTCAGCTTTATCCATTGATTTATTACTATCCGCAGATTATAGTACCCAGTAGGTACGATTAGCTATTTCTCGGCTCGTCGTGCCCACTGGGATACACTGTCGATGTATCTCACACCCCCTGGGTGACCATTTTTCAGGTCCGTCGGGTGAGGAGTTGACCGGACGCACGAGTGAGGCTATGACGATAGAGCTGTCCCCCTGATGATCTGGATTTTTGGACTATGACACTATATATATATATATATATATATATATATATATATATATATATATATATATATATATATATATTATGAACAGTTTTAATTTATATGTTTGGAGAAATGTATGACTTATTATTATGTCTAGAACTGATTAGAATAGTGTATGTTATTTAGTTAAGTTTTGTACTTGATCTCTGATTATATAGCCGTGCATGTATAGGGAAAACTCTGTCCGTTTGGATAGAGAATTTCCTATATGTGTGGCGGTCTGTTGCGCCCAGATTTTGTGCACTCTGATTTTCAAAAAAAAAATTTACTGGATTTTAAAACTCGGGGCGTGTCAGATTTTATGGTATCAGAGAAAAAGGTACAAAGTACCCAGGAAAAATGGATAGGTTCTGGTTAGGATGAACCCTAGGATGACTTATTACGTGAGAGCGCTGGGTAGTATCGAGTCTATGAGTTAAGGAATTCAATCTTTATTGATCGAGTCCATTCCTAACCTGGTTGTAATTGTTATAGTGATGGCTCGTCCTCCGGGTCGTGGGCGTGGACGTGGTGCAGGTTCTGGCCGTGGTGTCGGCCGACCACCCAGAGTGCCGAGAGAGCCTGAAGATCGAGGTCGTATTGAGCAAGTTGAGGCTCAGCTTGCGGCTTTGGCTGGGTTGGTCGAACAACTAGTACAGCAGCAGGCCGCTGCTCCTGCCCCACCTGTTCCCCCACCAACTGTTCCGGATATTACACCGCCGGTTGCACCCCCAGTTGCACCGGCCGTTGCTGAGCCCGAGGGCTTGGCAGAGCCAGCTGATGACCCCATACCACCACCTGTGAGTCCAATTCCAGATGTCGCCGCAGTTTCCGTTGCGGTACCGGGGTATGCTACTGCCCCTGGTACTGTGACGGCATCTGCGTCATCCCGATCAGTCTCTCCTGTCGCTGACCCTAATGATAATATCGAGGCTGATCGAGCTGAGAAGGCTCGAGCAAAGGCTGTTTTGCTCGAGTTCAAGAAATTTAAACCACAAGTTTTTGAAGGCAAAGACGATGATCACTGGGCGGTCGAACAATGGATCGACCACATGGAAAAGCTATTTCAAGATGTGTATACGGAGGACCGCGACAAGGTACATATCGCGGTGCATTGCCTTGAAGGCAGGGCTTCAAAATGGTGGAGACGTTACCGAGAGCATCACTTCCTGGGTCGACCTGAACCAACCTGGGAAGATTTCAAGTCGGCTATGTACCATCATCATTTAAAGGAGACCACCAAGGAGGGTCTCGAGCGGGAGTTAGAAAATATTAAACAAGGTGATAAAACTGTTCGCGAATATGAACAGGAGTTTATGCGCATTGCTGATCTGGTCCCTCAGGCGGTGCGCGATGAACGACGAAAAGTGCGACTATTCTCTCAGGGACTAAGATCTGAGATTCGCCGCCAGCTCTCAACCCACTTGATCACCGACTTTGACAATTGTGTTGAGCGGTGTTTGTCTATTGAGGCGGATGTACTTATTTTCCGCGCCGAGCGGAAAGCTGTAGATAAAGATAAAGGTAAGAAGCGAGCATCTACTGAGAGCGGTGGTGGATCCTCGCACAAAAACAAGAAAGCGAAGCAGCCAAGATTGAAGAGGTGGCCCCAGAGATCACCGGCCACTAGTGGTATTGTCAACCCCAACTGGGGGCCCCGGCCGTGCGTTTTCTGCGGGGGTACGCACCGTGCGGCTGACTGTGACCAGAAGCATGGCCGATGTTTTAAGTGTGGACAGCCTGGACATATGGCTTCGGAATGCCCGCGTGGATCTGCACCCGCGCGAATAACAGCTCCTGCACCAGCTGCACCACCAAGACGGCAGGGTCCGACGCCTAGTTCTGCTTCCTCCGGGCGTCCCCCTCTTCCTCGACCACCTTCAGGGACGCGTCAGACTGCAGGTGGACGCGTCTTTGCGTTGACTCAGGATGAACCTATTCCAGAAGAGAATCTAGCAGGTACTACTTTTATTTATGGTTATCATGCTAGAACATTATTTGACACGGGGGCTTCGCATTCTTTTATTTCTACCCATTTCGTCAGTTCCCATGATATAGCTATTCAGCCAACTAGACACCGTTATTGGGTAGAGATTCCTGGTCATAGTATTCTTATTAGTGAAGAGCTCCGGTTTTGCCCGATTCACCTTGGTGGACGAAGTTTCCCTATATCCTTGTTCGTCCTCAAACTTCGTCAATACGGCGTGATCTTGGGGATGAACTGGTTGTCTAAATATCGGGCTACAATAGACTGTACCTTCCGAAGGTTAACGTTGAATCCGCTTGGAGAAGCGGAATTAATTTACTCGGGTTTCGAGCCTTCGGCTTATTTGGGGATCTGTTCTGTAACCCCAGTTCGTCGTCTCGAGAGGGGGTGTGTGGCATATCTTGCCATGGCTGTCAACACCCTTACTATTACTCGTCGAGTTGAGGATATTCCCGTTGTGCGGGATTTTCCTGATGTTTTTCCTGCTGAACTTTCGGGAATGCCACCCGAGCGGGAAATCGAGTTTGTAATCGATCTTATTCCTGGCACCTCTCCTATTTCGCGAGCGCCTTACCGCATGGCGTTTGCTGAGTTAAAGGAGTTGAAGACGCAGCTAGAAGACTTACTGGCCTTGGGTTTCATTCGACCCAGTATTTCTCCTTGGGGCGCACCTGTGCTCTTCGTGAAGAAAAAGGATGGTAGTCTGCGTCTGTGTATTGATTATCGGGAGTTGAATAAGGTTACAATTAAGAACCGCTATCCTCTCCCTCGGATTGACGATCTTTTCGACCAGCTCCAAGGGTCGGTGGTATTTTCCAAGATCGACTTGCAATCCGGATATCATCAGTTACGGATAAGAGCGGAAGATGTTTCGAAAACCGCTTTCCGTACCAGATACGGCCACTATGAGTTTACAGTGATGCCGTTTGGGCTAACTAATGCCCCAGCTGCCTTTATGGATATGATGAATAGGGTATTCAAACCCTTCCTAGATCGTTTCGTCGTGGTATTCATTGACGACATCCTTGTATATTCAAGGAGCGATCTGGAACATCAAGATCATCTTCGTCAAGTTCTCCAAGTCTTGCGAGAGAACAAACTGTACGCCAAGTTCAAAAAGTGCGACTTTTGGCTCAGGGAAGTCGCATTTCTTGGGCATATCATTTCTGCTGATGGTGTCACTGTGGATCCTAAGAAAATTGAGGCAATCAAGGAATGGCCACAGCCGACCAGTGCGACCGAGGTTCGCAGTTTTCTGGGTCTTGCGGGGTATTATCGACGGTTTGTCGAGGGGTTTTCAAAAATCGCCTCTCCAATGACTCGTTTGACCCGGAAGGAGGGGAAGTTCATATGGACTCCAGAGTGCCAGCTAGTTTTTGATGAGTTAAAGCGGCTACTGACTGAGGCACCTATATTGGCATTACCGGTCCAAGGCGAGAATTTTGTCGTATATTGTGACGCTTCTCGGATCGGTCTGGGCTGTGTTCTGATGCAGAACGAGAAAGTAATAGCCTACGCCTCTCGACAGCTGAAGCCTTATGAGCAAAACTATCCGACGCATGATCTCGAACTTGCGGCGGTAGTTTTCGCTCTTAAGTTGTGGAGGCATTATTTATATGGAGTCCACTGTGAAGTCTACACTGATCATCAGAGCCTTAAGTACCTCTTTACACAGAAAGAGTTGAACTTGAGGCAGCGACGTTGGCTCGAACTACTAAAAGATTATGATCTCACTATTCAGTATCATCCAGGTCGAGCCAATGTCGTGGCTGATGCTTTGAGCAGAAAGCATATATCGCCTGAGTTACTGATGATCACGGAGCAGGACCGCCTGATTTCTGAGTTCCAGCGAATGGAGTTGGAGATTGTTCCTACAGGAACGACTGCTCGACTTTTAGCGATGGTAGTACAGCCTACCTTACATGATCGCATAAAGGAGGGACAGCAGTCAGATCCTTCCTTCAAAAAGATTCGGGAATTGATATCACTGGGTCAGACGGAGGATTATCAGTTGCATGCCGATGGCTCTATCCGATTTAGGGGCCGTTGGTGTGTTCCAGATAACGGTGAATTAAAGAAGGATATTCTCACAGAGGCTCATCGATCTCTATATACGGTACATCCAGGAGGGACTAAAATGTATCGGGATCTGAAGCAGCACTACTGGTGGTCTGGGATGAAGGCCGATGTGGCAAACCATGTGGCTCAGTGTTTGGTTTGCCAGCAGGTGAAGGCAGAACACCAGAGACCGGCAGGGAAACTGCAACCGCTTTCTGTACCAGTATGGAAGTGGGAGCAGATTACTATGGATTTTGTGACCGGTCTGCCTCGATCCCAGCGAGGGCATGATGCGATTTGGGTCATCGTGGATCGACTTACTAAGTCGGCCCACTTTCTGCCGATACACACGACTTGGACCCGAGATCGACTTGCCCAGCTCTATATTGATGAGATCGTTCGACTCCATGGTGTTCCGGTGTCGATCGTCTCAGATCGTGACACTCGCTTCGTGTCTAAATTCTGGAAGAGCCTACAGGAGGCCTTGGGCACGAAATTGAACTTCAGTACTGCTTTCCACCCTCAGAGTGACGGGCAGTCTGAGCGAGTCATCCAGACACTAGAGGATATGCTGAGAGCCTGTGTACTTGAATACGGAGACGGCTGGTACCGGTATCTTCCTTTGGTGGAGTTCGCCTATAACAACAGTTATCAGGCGAGTATCGGTATGGCACCTTATGAGGCACTGTACGGACGCCGATGTCGTTCCCCCATCTGTTGGGATGACGTCGGTGAGCGCCGTGTTATCGGGCCAGAGATACTTGAGGATGCTGAGGCCAGAGTGCGCGTAGCGAGACAGCAATTGCTGACCGCGCAGAGCAGGCAGAAAAGATATGTGGACCATCGACGACGAGATTTGGAGTTCCAAGTTGGTGACCATGTTCTGCTTAAAGTATCACCAACTCGTGGAATTAAGCGATTTGGGATCCGTAACAAGCTTAGTCCTCGTTTTGTCGGTCCCTTTGAGATTCTGGAACGAATTGGTCCTGTAGCATATCGACTGGCACTTCCTCCTAGTCTCGCCCGTGTGCATAACGTCTTTCACGTCTCTATGCTCCGGAAGTACATCAGGGATCCTTCACATGTCATCAGCCCCACCGCTGTCCAGCCTCATGAGGATCTGAGTTATGATGAGACACCTCTGAAGATCCTTACACGAGATGAAAAGAAGCTGAGAAACAGATCGATTCCCTATGTTAAGGTACAATGGGAGAACCATGAGGAGCGCGAAGCCACTTGGGAGCGCGAGTCAGACATGCTAGAGCGTTTTCCTCATTTATTTACCTCCTAGTTGTACTAAGTTTCGGGGACGAAACTTTTTTTAGGAGGGAGTGATGTAATACTCGAGAATATTTATTTTTAATAAATAAATTAAAAGGGATTTTTAGCCTGAGTTTGGGTTCTAAAGGACCTATGATGACCTACTTGGTCAAACGCCGGTGTGCAAGTTGCACAATTTACGAGGCAAAAAGGCTATTTTCTGATCCGGACATGATCTTGAAAATCCGAGATGACCGTTGTGATCGTCTCGTCGAACTGAGCGAGATTCATATTCAGCACATTTCGATCTGACGGTCGGATCTTCCAGAAAATCGATGAAGAAGCGGCTAAAATGCCGCAACTAAAAGTAACAGTGGCCTGCGCACAGTCACTTAAGTAAGTTACTGTAGATGAACAGTAACCCTTAAATTCGGATTTTCGTTCAGTGCAACGTTGACCAATTCACTGTTCGAATTCCGAATATAGTGATCCAGGTAGTCGTTTCGATCGGTTTCATCGATCTGAACGCAATGGCACTGACGGAATTTCCGTTTGACGACCCTGGAGTCTCGAAAAGCATAATAAACTGTATTTTTGTACAGTAATCATGGACCGAGATTTTATCTGGGCATCGCGTCGAAAAACGAAAATTGCTACCTTATAGATTTCGACGTGCCGGACGTCGTGGCAAAATCCGTTTTTCGTTTTGACGAGCGAAATGCCTCGAAAAGCGTGAAATACAATAAAAAAATGCTATATTTTGCGGAAAAACCCACAACCTTCTGCTCCGTAAAGCGTGCTGCACATTGCTGATGGACTAATGTGTGAGAGGAAGCTTGCTGTGAGGGACTTGGAGCGGATTAAGCTTTGTGGAGGGTTGTTTTAGCATTTTGTGTTAAACACACGTTTTTTTTTTATGTTGAGGTTTTTGGAAACCTGAAACTCCCATCTGCCTCTTCCCCTTCGTAACTGAAGACTCCACCACCTTCTCCACCTTGTAACGGACGTGGCTCCTCGGCTTCCGAAACGCCTGGCCGCTCGGGTCGCCGGAAATAGCTTGAGAAGGCTATAAATAGATGGTTTCTCTTGGGTTTGGAGCAGAAGCAATCCGAGGCTGTAGGGTTAGTCCAAACCACTTCTGAGTGATTCTTTGAGCGACTGCAACCGAGCCCTGGTGAAGACGACGCCAGCCGCCGCCGTGCGCCGCCGCGACCACCTTCTTTCTCCTTTCTCTCTCCGGCGAAGTGAGAAGTTGGAAAAGATTTTGATCAATTGGGTTTTTGACCTTTGATCAGCTTTCCTGGCGTCGAGGGGATCCTCCCTTTGCAGCCTGAGCCCTCGCCGCCGTCCCTGTTGCCGGCGGAAGCATTAAGTCGCCGGAAATCACTATTTTCCGACGAACTCGGTTTCCGTTTTTTTTTTTCTGACCGTTAAACTCAAGATCAGAGACATTGAGTTTGATCTCCTCCTCGACTGCGACCTACTCCCGAAGTTTAGTGTCGATCGGTTGAGGATCGAGGGCGTACGAGCTTGCCCTAGTTTCGGGTAAAAGTGCACTTCGGCCGATCTTCGCCGTCCGGCGCCGCCGCTCACCCGCGCCGCCGGCCATCACCACGGGAAGCTCCCTTGCACCGAATAAGGGAGTTTGGTCCAAGTTGCAAGACCTCAAGAGCCTTGGGTTAGAATCCACCATTAGAGCACCTTGAGGTTTGCCCAAGCTCAAGCTCCGGCGATCGCTGAGGCTCCGCGCGTTGGGTAAGCGATCCAGGTAAGGTATATTTGTCCTTGTGAAGCCTTTCATGCAATTGCATGAAGGTTCTAACGTGGAGCATGTAATTTCTGTAGTTGCACCATCTTTGCACCCGAGCCTCGCCGCCGGCCATCTCCGACGCACGTGGACGCCGGCCAACCACCCAGGTAGACTCTAAACCATGAAAGAATGCCTTCCATCGTTTTAGTTTGGCCGAGAAGTCTTCATATTTAATGTTGCTCCAACCTTGTGTTGGCTTGGATCCTATCTCCGGCCGCCGTCGCGTCCGACCGCATGTGGTAGGCCAGGGTGTGTCCAGACCCTTTCTGGGAAGATGAATTAACTCGAGCTCACCTTTGTTCCAGGGTTAGACCTGGTTGCTGCAAGTTGCACACAACCCGAGTTTTGGTCAATTAAAGGTGTTGCTCCGGCCAACTTTCCGGCCATTTTCCGGCGCGCTTCAGGTGAGCACCAACATTCTCTGTCCACCCTAAGTGCCATGCTCCAGTTGGTTCGCAGTTTGATCAAGTGAATGGTTAGTTGTAGCATAGTGTCATTTTTGGGCTCTAAGTAATCATGGGCCAACGTTGTAGTTGGGCCTCATGCTGGCCCAAGCCCCTGAGCACGAGCTTCGTCTCGTTGAACCGGACACGCTGAAACTTACGGCGCTGTCTTTGGATTCCTAGATTTTGAAGACGGGTCGAAACGGTATTCAAATAGTTGTAATTATACAATTTAGTGAAGTTTAATGGATTAAATTGTAATAGTAGCCATATGGACAAAACTTAAACATAGTAAACATGTCTTTGGGTAATTTGTTAGATTCCCGTAGACTCTCGTTGAGTAGAAAATAGATATTGTTCCACAAATCGGCGAAATTGTCGGTTTTACAGTTTCTGGCTCGTGTTCCGCGTACCACAGTATGAAAGAATGATTTCGGGTTACTATAGTGTTGTCGGGATGGGTATGAGTGAGTTTATTTCTGATCACAGCTCCTGTACAGGGCCCAGCAGTACAGCACCAGCCTCCCAGTAGTTTAGCGGGAGTTCGGGATCGGCCTACTTTCAGGTGGGTTATCTTCGGTCCGGGCTTTATCTTTTCGGCCCTCTGGTTGCTTTAGTCCAGTCGGACACCTGTTTTTGACTTAGCCCTGATTGAGTATACCTGTTTCATAGATTATGACACTTGCTACTTGGACATTTCCTGTTATCAGTTCATATATCTCAGCACAGTTGATTTCATGGTCTGATCATGCCTGTTGTTACTTTTATATCTGTCATTATCGCATTGCATTATATCCAGAGATACTTGCTTCCATATTTCAGATATGCATGATAGACCTATGATTGATATACAGTTATCTGCATCCCTGTTGAGATATCTCGGCGGGTTTGCCGACTACCCGGTCATTAGACCGTGAGCTTGAGCATAGCATTATGATTTGCCACGCACTGCTGTTCTTCACGAACATTGCCGGGGTCGCTCCCCGTGGAGATTGTTCTTTACCGGTAAAGTGGTCTAGAGGAAGGACCCGTGAGCCCTTTGCATCGGGACTGCTTGGCGTCTGTGTGTGCAGGGTTATGTTCAGCCAGTTATAGTGTGGATCGGTGGCATTGGCCTGAGGTCCCGCCAGACCAAGAGTGGCATGTGATTGGGTATTTGTGTTTCTACCTTTTGATGCATAGCTATTTACAGGTAGCATTTATCTTGTACCCTTTATTTAGTTATTATTTGACTCCTGTCAGTATGTTCATTCAGTATTCAGCTTTATCCATTGACTTATTACTATCCGCAGATTATAGTACCCAGTAGGTACGATTAGCTATTTCTCGGCTCGTCGTGCCCACTGGGATACACTGTCGATGTATCTCACACCCCCTGGGTGACCATTTTTCAGGTCCGTCGGGTGAGGAGTTGACCGGACGCACGAGTGAGGCTATGACGATAGAGCTGTCCCCCTGATGATCTGGATTTTTGGACTATGACACTATATATATATATATATATTATGAACAGTTTTAATTTATATGTTTGGAGAAATGTATGACTTATTATTATGTCTAGAACTGATTAGAATAGTGTATGTTATTTAGTTAAGTTTTGTACTTGATCTCTGATTATATAGCCGTGCATGTATAGGGAAAACTCTGTCCGTTTGGATAGAGAATTTCCTATATGTGTGGCGGTCTGTTGCGCCCAGATTTTGTGCACTCTGATTTTCAAAAAAAAAATTTACTGGATTTTAAAACTCGGGGCGTGACACTCTCTCTCTCTCTCTCTCACACACACACACACACATTTTTTGACTTTATTTGCCTAGTGAACGAATAGTCTATAAATGAAGAGCTGAAAATAAAAATCTCATAAAAAACAATAATAAATAACTTAAATTTCAAATCGGAAGAAATGATCTTGCTCTTGATAATAAATAGAATTTTCTAGTAAAAAATCACCTAATTTGAATTGTTCTATACCGTTGAACTTGCAAACGTGCCGCATCGGCCAATAAATTATGAAATTTGATTTCTACATAATTCTAATGGTGTAAATTATGTCTAACAGAGCCAACTCTCTCTCTCTTTATAAAGAATGGGTGTGTGTGTGTGTGTATATATATATATATATATATATATATATATATATATATATATATATATATATATACACCCACTCTTTATAAAAAAAATTGAATTCAGATGCAACTTAGCCCCGTGAATTCCTAAGAAACTGCCACCTTTAAAGGGTATATAATGAAAATTTAAATATTACAGGTGATATGTATGTAAATAGATGGTTTTGTGGGGACAAAAATATAAAAGTCCCTGCAGCAATTTACTAGGAAGTTGGCTACATCCTGTTGAGAGATATCACAAACCTTAATGAGATTTGACAATGCCCAAGCAGCTGTTCTTGATGTAGAACCCTTATTTGACATCATTAAACGAGCAAGAGGTAATAATGCTCCCTGTGCTAGTAAAATGTTTCTCAACTCTTCTCCTTCACCAGCAACATTGCCCACGGCCCATGCACACTGCTCAGCAACGGGAGTAGAACTCTTCTCTATCCAATATAGACAAGCAAAAGATACATTTACAGAAAAAATTAAAGGAAGCTCATTCAAATAAGACAAATAAAATATAAATATTTGTGTTTTCAGTTGACAGACTAATTTAAGAGTAGCATAACAAAATATATTAGTACAGACTAGATATTTGAATTGAGTCAATACCTGACACTTTAAAATGGGATAGGCAATGCTGTAACAATTTTCAGAGTGGCGAGTGATGTGGGGAGAGATAACATACAATCATAACATTTATCATAATATTTCTACTCAGATTACAGTTTTCAACATGAGACCAACATCGGTGGGTGCACATTCATTTTCTCTGTTGATTACTATTGCAATGTTCCTTTAGCTTTTTGCCTAATCATAACCACAGTAGATTTAAGGAGTAGATAAGTGATACAAGGATTATGTCGTACAAAGGTTAGAATTAAGCATATAAAAGAGAGGCCTCCTCATCCACTTTGTTATCTCTATGCCATCATACTGTATGTGTTTGAACCAAGGAATTAAGTGCCGTGGCACGGGGGCGTGCCGCTCGCCGCCTGGCACGGTACGGTATGGGCACGCTTCCGTGCCGACACGTGGCACGCTTGCGTGCCGATGGATACGCATGACCTCCCAGTGACACGTTCTGGTACGGATTTTTTTTTGTTTTTTTTGTTCCCAATAAGCTCTTATAATATTATTTTGAAATGTTTAGTCAAAAAATTATAAATATTGGCAATATATAGCTTACTATACTCACCAATTAAAACTTGAAATGACCAGGCGGCCAATTTTGTATTGACCGTACCGTACCGTGCCAGGCGGCGAGCGGCATGCCCCCGCGCCACGGCACTTAATTCCTTATAGAAAACTAATGGTCGCTCCAGATTAATGATCTGCTGAAGAACAATACCGTGTTAATATGGGCGACATAATTTTCTCATATATCATTGGGATTGTAGTTCAAACATAGCTTTCTACACTTTTCCATAGTAATGTAAGAACCAGTGAATTCAATAAACTGAACAAAAAACCAATCGAACCTCCAAGGTGAGCAATAAGCATTGGAAGAGCAGGAAGTAACGACTTTGTATGTTCAGGTTCCCCAGCAGCTATGTTAGTCAGGCACCAAGCTGCCTCAAGCAACTGCAAGAACAATGAAGATGTATGGAGAGATTTAGGAAATGTAAAAGTATAAAAATGCAGAAACCATATATCAAGAAAGTGAGAATTCACATATGGCTAAAATGAATGCACAACTCTCCAACAATAGGTGAAACAGAAACAGATCCCTGAATAATGATTTTTTTTTAACGGATGTGTTTCCAAATCACCCATAATTGGGGGATGTCTGTAAATTCATATCAGATTCTTTAGTTGTTTTAGTTACTTTATTTCATTTTGATATACAGCAAATAGTGTAGGAGAACCTGCTCATCTGAGGATCCAAAAGAAAGGCATTGCACTAGGAGAGGGACGGCTCCAGCTTGGAGTGCTGCTTCAATTGGAGGTACTTCAGACTGTGATAACAAGCGCCTCAATACACAAAGTATCTCTACCTTCTTCTGTGCTGCACCTTTTCCTCTAAAAATCACAAACACCAAAAGTAAGCAGGCCAAACTATGGAGCATTTTTTAACTGGGTACCTGAAATTCCAATTTTTTTTTTTTTCTTCATCATATATTTCTTAATCACGGAAAATTCCTTCAAGTTCTGTTAAAACTTGACAGTTTCCATCAAAAATTCACTAGGTTACATAATATTGCATAAGAGAAGTTAAAAATGTAATTAAGTTCATATGATGATATACTTAAATGAAGCATGTGTATTAGGTAGTAAAATCAAAATTTTCAAAGTTGGGTAGCCAATTTCAAAATGCGCTAAAAAACTGGTAGGATCTAATATTTTTTCCTTAAAATTATGAAGTGAATGCATATGCAGTCATAATTGTATATGAAGCTTACTCTATACAAGAGAGAGAGAGAGAGAGAGAGAGAGAGAGAGAGAGAGAGAGAGAGAGAGAGAGAGAGAGAGAGAGAGAGAGAGAGAATATACTGGAATGCAATAGCAGATTTTAGCTCCTGCACAGTTTGAGAAGTTTTGGACTCCAATGCTTCTTTTTCTTCATCGATGATCATATCCCCTTCAAATGGACTTTCACTAACATCAATAACTGAATCCCGGCATAGACGCTTTGCGCGTATTAAAGATTCTCTTCTTTCCTTTCCCACTGCTATGGCTTGCTGCCGTCTCCGATGTGCAGCAGTGCTGTGTACTGATAAAAAGGATACTAATGTTATCTACATAAAAGTAATTGAAATAGTATAAATAAATAAAACATCTAAAAAGGCATTCGATTTAATAATTTCTCTTTGAAATTATCAAGAAATATAACTCATAGAGACTTCAAATACCCTACATCTTATTTAACAGCATCGTCGAATCAGATGCCTGATTATCAAAAATGAGTATACAACATAAAGGCCTTGGTACTTTATTAGCATTACAGCCTAGCTCTATCTAAAAATTCAACTTAAACTTGAGGAGCCGCCTCAAACTCAGTTAAATTGGGAAAAAACTAATAATAACCATAAGATTGAATAAAAAACTTTCGACTTACAAAATCTAGCTAGACTAGTAAACAATGATCTAAAGAATATTAGATAAGTTTGCATTGCAGAAATGAACCTTTCGCATAGTTATGTTACATGCTTCTTCAAAGAAGAAAGCATTAAAAAAGAGTGTTATACTTGGCCACTCAGTCAAAGATTTAAAAACTATGCCCGAAACAAAGTCCTTAAACTTAGTGCTACAGGACTATACAAATACATCACTTCAGAGTTAAGGTCTTGTAAAATTGCTTGTCTTAACACAACAAAATGAACCAATCAACAATTATACATTTCCTCAATGTTACTCATAAATCTCTATAGGAGCATATGCTATCAGAGAGCTGCGGGCTGATTGCGAACATCAGTGGAATACTTTTTGGAAGATTTTTGTTCAAGGTTTTGTTTATACCTAATCCATATCAAATAAACCTTGTCTTTGTGAGAATTTTTTATTCATGAGTTGGAGGGATGGACATATGTCACCACAAATAGAGGCTAAAGCAAGGACCTGGACGTAAAGGTGGTATTAAAGTTTAGGTTCATATCATTAAATGAGCTTCCTGTATTTTATAGAAATTTGGGGCAATACAGTCCTTACATAAGGCGCAGCCTATACAACTTTCAAGTATTAAAATAGATCTAAGCCGGGGACGGTTATAATAAAAGAACTGGTCATGATCAATCAAATGAAGTAGTAGAGTTCCCCTATTTTACTGGGACTACATACAAAATTAAAAAAAATCGTTTATTATTCGATTGGCTACGTACTTCACATAATTACCTTGACAGAGTAATTTTCAGAAAACCACCTTTTAGTTCTAACTTTCTTTGCACATCCTCCATCACTAATTGAAAACAATCTATTTCATTCTCATTCAAATTGCAGGCATCTGTTGTGATATGCATTTCACAATAATGCAGGAATCATTTAATCAAGTAATTAGAAAATTGCACCAAACATCAGTTTGTTGAGACTGTAAGGCTTAATGTAATCTAATCAGAAAAAGGAGGAGCCATTACCAATCACATATCCGTATATCCACTGTTTCTAGTACTTGTAATGCATGATTATGATCAGTAGCAGCTGAACCAAACCTTAAAGTTGACCCCTTGGGAGAGAGTTTGTGTGAGCGAGAGGAGGGAGGTTAGCTATCTACTGCTAGAGGGCTCAAACCAAACTCAAAAGCTTAAGCTGTTAGGTGGATATACCCTCCATATTATATACAAGTGAAGGTACCATTTTGTATCCAAACATCCAATATAGGACTATTATTCTTAACAAGAATCCCATTGACAATTGTCAGGTGCTACTAGCATGTGGTACAGATCCAATGCAACCACATAACCGTGTATTAAACTGCTACTAATACATGGCACAAAACCAATCCGCATGCTAGGCACGACTAGCATCCGGCACAAACAACTTCACAAGCTAGACACAACTAGCATGTGGCCACTGGGCCGGCCAGAAACTAGGGGTTGTGAACCATAACTCTGCTACCATGTTAAATAAAAGGGCTCGACCCCAATCCAAAAGATTAAGCTGATAGATGGAGATATCCTCCGCATTATATATAGACCAAGGTTCCATTTTGTATCCATTATGGGACTACAATTCTCAACATCTGGGCAATTTCACTCACACATCAATTTTCTGCGAAAAATATAGGGTTTTAATCCGAATTTCTTTCTTAAGAAAAGCCTAATCTAATCTAATCCACTCAGAAGAAACAAGTGTCATCATCAACTACAAATCCCTAAATCCACTGTTTCTAAGGAAAAGTAGTTGAATCAAACCCTAGAATTGAACCCTAGGGACAGGAGGGGAGGTGGGGGCACCTGAGGATTTGATGGGATCGCGTTGGTGGGAGAGAGGAGGGGAGGTGGCGGTCTCTTCGTCCGCCATCTTTTCCTCGATCGAAAGCTTCCTCTACTCTACTCCCTCTCTAATAGTGGAATAATGGAGCTTGAAGAAGAAAAAGGAAGAAGACGAAGAAGGGTTCGAAATGCAAAGAATCAATTGCAGCTGCAGCCCTACAAACCAATAAAATTGCATTTTTATCGCTGCAAAATGTCAGTTCCCGCAAACTATAAATTAGGGTTTTTTAAAAAAAAAATGATTCTCTAATAAATTTATATTTTTGAAAAAGATCCTACAAAATTTGTATTTGTAAAAATAGTCCTGTCAACTGGACGCCACGTGTGCGCGCCACGTCAACCGGGTCTATGAGCTGAAATTAGTTGAACACGCAGTCTACAATAAATCTAACGACAAGAGTACCAACAATAGATCTAACGCTCAGATTGAATTCGGTCGAGATCCATAAATATTGCGTGGGTATGCTTTAAGGTACCGTTTGATAACGGGGATAAGGGGGGAATATCCCCTCTTATCCCCAGTTTAATACCCAAACGGGAATTACACTAATGAGAATAGTTATTCTCATACCAAGAGAATAGTGAGGATGGGGGTGGGAACTGGTGTTCCCACCCCCACATGGAATTCCCACCCCCACATGGAATACAGGTTCCCCTCTTTTTGGCACGGGAATCGAAGGTGTCAGTGAAATGTCTCCATCTCCCCCTTCTCCTCCATCTTCGGACAAACCTTCATCCCATTTCCATCTTCTCCCCCATCTTCATCTTCTCCAATCTCCGTCGCGGCCCCCCTGCGGCAACCCGAATCCCCTCTGCGGCCCCTCTGCGGCAACCCTCTCCCCTCTGCGGCCCCTCTGCGGCAACCCTCTCCGCGCCGCGGCCCCTCTGCGGCAACCCTCTCAGCTGCGGCAACCCTCTCCTACATTACAAAAAGATGGGCCGCTCCACCTCCACCTCCACCTCCTCCATAGCAGCCGGCGACAACGCAAAGGAGCTGTCCGGCACCCCGGCGGCCCAACCTGAAATTTTTTTCCGGTCCACCTCGAGGCCTGACTGCCGCAGCAGTGGCGACGCAGCCGTGCCGGAGTGGAAGATCCGCTGCCTCTGCGCCGACCGCGGTGCCGTCTCCTCAGACATGATCGGTGGCTTCGGGTGCTTCTAATTATTGTTGTAATAATAATAATAATAATATAATAATAATAATAATTAGAATTCTGTGTATTATTTAGAGAGTTAATTAATATATGCTATCACGTACGTGTGAGTGTGTCACCCTCCTCGGTGAGTTCATATGGGGTGTTTAATTATGTGTTGTATCATATGTGTGTTGAGAACTTGACATATCTCTCTGAATATATTATAGAAAAAGAAAAAAGAGTTATGCTTCTAAATTTTTTCTTGTAGATTTTCCTTTTATTATGTTTGGATTTTTTTTTTTTTTTTTTTTTAAACAATTTTTGGGTCCTCACATGTTGATTTTTAAATATTTTTTAAATTTTTTAATATTAATTTAAATTTATTATTAGGTTGATTAATATCATAAATTATTTTATTTATAAATTATATCATAAAGGGCAAAATAGTCAATACACATATTTATTTCTTCTTAATTCTTCTTATTCCTCTATACTCAACCAAACATAATTTTTTCTTATTCATCTTATTCTCCTTATTCCTATATAATTTACCAAACACAATTTTTTTAAAACCCGGTATAACTCTTAAACCCAACCAAACACAAATTTACACTAATTCCTGCTAATACCATAACTTATACCTATCCCCGGTATAACAAAATTTTTTTTATCTCCGAACCAAACGGAGCCTAAGTAAATTATTTGTATATTATTATTCGCTCGAGATTAATGGATTAATATCTAGTGCCAACGATTCAACAAGTGGTGAAAAATAAATCTAACTTCTAGATGAATTAAGTTCGATTAAAATCCGTGAACACTGCAGCCGTACATTTTAATATAATTATTTATTGATATACAATTCTAAATTTCAAAATTAATATAATTTTTTATTTAGAGCAGTTTATCCGTAACGTAACTTTTTAGCTTCTAAAAACCCTATCATCCTCGGCTCAAACCCTAAAAAAAGAAAAAAAAAAAAAAAAAAAAAAAAAAAAAAAAAAAAAAAAAAAAAAACGTTGGGCTCCGTCCATGGAGGACGACGAGGACCCTCCCCTGGCAATCCGAATAGAGGACATCACCAACGAAAGCCCACCGGAAGCCTCCTCGCGGCGGCCGGATTCACCGACGAGAGCCGGCGACTCTCCGGTCGGCGTCACCGTCATCACCGGCTACCTCGGCGCCGGCAAATCCACGGTGAAATCGCAATTTTGAGATCATAGAACCCTCAATTATACGCTATTTCGAGATAAACTCCTGGGTTAGCATAATGTTTGACATATAATTTTTTTTTTTCAAAATTTGTATATTTCTATTGATAAGAAATGTAATCAAATGCTTAAAATGTAAAAATTATGGATAGCTAGATTTATTTATTTATTTATTTTTGTGAGACCCTATTGTCTCCAACTGTTGCGTAATTGACCCTCTGAAACGGTAGTAGTATGTTATCTTTTTCTAAAAAAAAAAAAAAAAAAAAAAAAAAAAAAAAAAAAAAAAAAACCTACTCCGACATCCAAACAACAATATTTTCAGCTCGTAAACTACGTCCTGAACGCGCAACACGGGAAGAGGATCGCCGTGATATTGAACGAGTTCGGGGAGGAGATCGGCGTGGAGCGGGCGATGATCAACGAGGGAGAAGGCGGGGCGCTTGTGGAGGAATGGGTCGAGCTGGCGAATGGGTGCGTTTGCTGCTCTGTGAAGCACAGCCTTGTCCAGGCTTTGGAGCAACTCGTGCAAAGAAAAGAGAGGTAGTGTTTTGCTGATCAAAACGAGCAGCTCGAAATAAACAGAGATTGCGGTCATACATTATATCAACACTTTCTTCCTTCGAGGAGTTGCAAAATATTTGCTACTAGCGTTGTTAAGTTTCTTGTTATTTAATTTAAATCCAGACACGAGGAGGAGTATTGAATTAAATGTTAAAAGCATCGTTCTCTGATAGCTTAAGCTTTTTGAGAACAACGGTTGTTTCACACATCGTGTACAATCTCTGATGTTTTAGGACTCCGTTAGCTTGTTTGGCGCACGTACGTTGATCTCGCTTTGGTAAAAGTTGAGATGAACGAGATGAAATACGGTGATGCCGATAGAGATCGGTTACTAATTTATATCATATGTCTTCGGCAGACTTGATCACATATTGCTAGAGACAACAGGCTTGGCTGATCCGGCTCCCCTCGCGTCTGTTCTTTGGCTGGATGATCAGCTTGAATCCGCAGTGAGACTAGATTCTATCATTACGGTGAGTTCCCCCGTCATTTGGATGAGAGGATTCCAAAAGATATTGGTATAATGTTCTGTTTGCGATTAAAAGTAGATTAATCTTATGCAATATTACTTTTAAGGAGAGTGCGGGTTTCTCTTTTTATTTTTTCCTTTTGTTCCCCCTCTCTGCTTCGTCTCAGGAACTTACTGTTTCCTCAACCTTTTCTGCCTCTTCAATTAGGTCGTGGACGCCAAGAATCTAAAGATGCAACTTGATGAGCACCGTAATAACACTTTGTTCCCTGAAGCATTTCTTCAAATTGCGTTTGCGGTAACTTATGCTTTAGCTCCTCTTGCAATTTTATGAGTTCTTGTACTGGGTTGGTGATTGTTTGCACCAAGTACTATTTAATCTTTTTATCGATCAATTTAATTATTGCTTTATACCCAAATTCTATGGATTCAGAGGTTTAATGTTTGGAAAAATCGTTCTATTTGTCCCTCTTTGCTAGGATGTTGTTATTCTTAATAAAATTGACTTGGTCTCTGACCAAGAACATTTGGAGGACTTGGAAACTGAGATTCGTAACATTAATTCTCTAGCTACTGTGATCCGGTCGGTCAAATGCCAAGTTGATTTACTGAAACTATTGGATCGACAGGCGTATGGTGCAAAGGTAAATAAAGTTTTTCCATCCATCTCAGCTGCTTTTTTTCTTCCTATTTCTAACTGTACAGGTAAATATTGTGTGTGTGTTTTTTTTTCCCGGGTTATTTTGCAGAATCTAGCTCATCTATCAGAGCTTCTGGAAGATGGTAAATCTTTGCCTTCCAGTAGCCGTCATGATCATACTGTGAGCAACTTGTGTATATACGAACTGCAACCTGTTGATTTGAGTAAGGCATTTGCTCTTCAGCATTGTATATTGGGAGTCGCAATTTCTTTATGTAGTGTTTGAGTCATCAAGAAATTTCCTGTATTGGATATATTGTGCAAATAGTTCCACTAAGTTTGCATATTTTAATGGAGGAAATTAATCTATGTGATGACCGCTTCACAGTGTTTCATTATGCATCATTGGAGTCATGTCCACGAGTCATTTTATGTGAATCTTAATGATTTTGGCTTCTTCTTACAGGTCCGCTTGTGGCTTGACGATCTTCTTTGGGAAAAGTCGTCCAATATGGATGTGTATCGCTGTAAGGGAGTTCTAAACGTCCACAACTCCAATCAACTTCATACTTTACAGGTTATCTTCCGACTCCGATACAGCCACTACAAGAAAATAGATCTTTTGTGGCCAATATTTTGTGGCGAATTAATGAACTCTACTATATTAACCTTTTCTGTGGCTATTTTCAACGTTTCCTCACTATTAATCTTAACTCAAATTTTCATATACATACCGTAGGAATTTAGTAATGAGCGCCGCTAATTCGATGCAGTATTTGCGGCCATCACTAGATTTTGGCCACAATAATAGTAAGAAATAATTGTGACAAATATTATCGCCACATATTTACTTTTCAATTCACCATTTGTCACCATCGATAACGTTGGGCCACTAAAATAATAATAATTAACTGTGGCGAATTTGTATGGCCACATATTTATTAAAATTTTCGTGGCTATTTTCAACTTGTCTTCACTATTAATCTTAATCAGAATTTTCGTATACCTATGGTAGGGGTGTTTTAATGATCGTCACTAATTCGATGCAGTATTTGCGGCCATCACTAGATTTTGGCCACAATAATAGTAAGAAATAATTGTGACAAATATTATCGCCACATATTTACTTTTCAATTCACTATTTGTCACCATCGATAACGTTGGGCACTAAAATAATAATAATTAACCGTGGCGAATTTGTATGGCCACACATTTATTAAGATTTTCGTGGCTATTTTCAACTCGTCTTCACTATTAATCTTAATCAGAATTTTCGTATACCTACGGTAGGGGTGTTTTAATGATCGTCACTAAATCGATGCAGTATTTGCGGCCATTACTAGATTTTGGCCACAATAATAGTAAGAAATAATTGTGACAAATATTATCGCTACATATTTACTTTTCAATTCACCATTTGTCACCATCGATAACGTTGGGCCACTAAAATAATCATAATTAACTGTGGCGAATTTGTTTGGCCACATATTTATTAAGATTTTTGTGGCTATTTTCAACTTGTCTTCACTATTAATCTTAATCAGAATTTTCGTATACCTACGATAGGGGTGTTTTAATGATCGTCACTAATTCGATGCACTATTTGCGGCCGACAATAAATTTTGGCCACAATAACAATAAGTAATTATTATGGCAAATTTTGTTGCCACACATTTATCTATTCAATTCACTATTGGTAACCGTCGATAAAATTTGGCCACTTAATGTAAGACTCGTGAAATTTAAATGCAAAAGAAACCTAAGTGTTTGTGTACCGGTGTGCAAATTGCAGTTTTCGGGACACGGTCCCCCAACTTACAGATCCGAGTCTGATCTCGATAATCTGAAATCACCAGTGCGACCGTCTCATCGAATTGATAAAAAATGGTGTAAACCAATTTTCGATCTGACGGTCGAATTGTCTCGAAATCAGCGAAGAGTGAAGTGGGGCCCACAACTTAAGTTATGAATAGTAACTGTAATAGTCAGGTTTTTCTATTTTTAAATAAATAGAAAGAAAAGTGAAATTCAGTTTTGGTTCGGGTTTAAAAAGTCTAAAATGACCAGACTGGTCAAACGCCGGTGTGCAACTTGCACAATTTACGAAGCAAAAAGGTTTTTTTTCAATCCAGACATGATCTTGAAAATCCGAGACCACCATTGCGATCGTCTCGTCGAACTGAGCGAGATTCATATTCAGCAAATTTCGATCTGACGGTCGGATCTTACAGAAATCAGCGAAGAAGCGGGCGAATATCGCGACCAATGTAACAGTGGCCCTGTGCACAGTACTTTTAAGTGAGTTACTGTAGATGAACAGTCACTGCACCATAAATCATCTTTAGTGGCATTTTCTTGGTGGCTTTTGTAAAAAATGCTAGCAAATAATATGTATTGGTGGCACTTTTAAATAAATACCTTTAATAAAATTTTTTATTTATTTATTTATTTATTTTTTTAATTCGTGTAATTTTAAGATAATTAGCGGCACTTTAATACAAGATAATTGCCACTAATTGAATACCCCGTAAAAGTGTCACCAATAAATATTAAAATTGCCACCAATAAATAATTAAAAGCGCCACCAATAAAAAATCTCTTTAATTATTTTTTTTACGCACGCGGTAACAAAATTCACGCTCGCGCGTAAGGAAAAAAAAAAAAAAAAAATCCCAAACCGGCCTCTTGGAATTAAAAAAATTTCCAACCTGAACCTCTACATACATTAATTAAGGCCTCTTGGAATTAAAAAAATACCCTAAAATTAACCTAGCTACGTACATACATTAATTAATTCATCGCCCAATATTTCTCTATGCCCAAACCCAAGCCTTAATTAATTAACTCCTCTACCCCGCCTCCTCCTCTGCCCACGCCGCCTAATTAATTCATCGCCCAATATTCTTCTATGCCCAAACCCAAGCCTTAATTCATTAACTCCTCTACCCCGCCTCCTCCTCTGCCCACGCCGCAGCCGCCTCCTCCTCTGCCCCGCCTCCTCCTTGCGGCGACGACGACGACGACGACGACGACGAGTGGGAGACGACGCCGCCGCGCCGCCGCCTCCTCCTCTGCCCCGCCTCCTCCTCGGCCACGCTTCCTCCTCTGCCCCGCCTCCTCCTTGCGGCGACGACGACGACGAGTGGGTGACGCTGCCGCCGCCACCTCCTCCTCTGCCCCACCTCCTGTATGCGAATGGGCCAAGTTATATGTTAAGGTGAGGAATAGTTGTGCTTAGTTGCCTAAGTACTACAACAAAAGATTTTACAAAGTAAAACTAGTGACCTAAAACATGTATTTAAGTAGATTTTACTATCTAAGAGTTAAACTTGCTATTTAAATTTCCGTAATGATTTTCTGATTAGTCATTGATTTTTGCTGATAGGTCTATTCATTAAATTAGATAAAATGAAAAGTGACTAGTATTATTTTCTCAGAACAATGTTATAGTGACTGAATATATATGTGCATAAGTGTCATTTTTCCTTCTAACTTTCCTACTTCAATTGATATCCTATATTACTATATTCTTGTAGTTTTGGATATTTATGCCTAAGATCTGCTGTAAGAATATGTGCTATTATTCACTTCCGTACTGTTGTGTGTTGTCTCTTGATTGTTGAGATGCCTGACTTGCTGTGAAGAACATCAAAAGAAATCTATTTGGAAATGATAAAAGTAAAGTGAACGTAGTGCAACCCTTCCTCTTGTCTTCCAGATGTGAGTATGTGGGAGAATTGCTGAGTGTTTTTGCTGTTTATTATTCCATTTTGTCATTGTGATTGTGTTCAGTTAACTTTGCTCAGTGTCTGCAGAATGTTAACTTTATTATACAGCTAGCATTTTCTTAATTGGCTATCTTTATTATAGTACTATCAAGAGAGGCACTTACATATGTATATACATCCATACATATATATATATATATAAATATAAGTACACGAATCTATACATTTACATACATATATTTGTGATTTTCTTTAGTTAACATGGCAGTTTAATTACCTTATATCTTACTTAAACTTGTAAGGTAGAGGGAAATTGGAACAATTAATATATATTAATTAGATCAAATTGATCCCATATGCCTTAAATTTTCTGTCTTTGAACCTGCACTACAAAAGTCAACAAAATTTTAGATCCATGCATGCTTGCCCTCTTTCAAATGGGGGATGTTTTCTAAAATTGTTAATCATCATCTTCAGTGAGATTTTAATGTGCCAAAGTGTTGGATACGTTATTCACAAAAGTGCTAAATATTTTTGTTGTTTCACAGTCTAATAGATTTTTTTTTTTTTCAAATGCAGGATTTGATTACTAGAAGAGAAGCAATCTGTTAACTAATTGCAAGGCATCTTTATTTTGTTTATGACTTAAACATATGTACTTGAAGTATACTGATATTTTTTTATTGTTGCGATAAAATTGATAATCTTTTTTGTTTATTATGGATGTTGAATATATGATACTTCTGTTGAATTAATATTTGGTACTTCTTGAAACGTTATGAAATTTTTTTTTTTTTGTTTTGCTTAGTAAATTTATTGTGTTTGACGTCTTTTGCATGTGTCTATATACCTTTCATAAATATTTGTATTGATATAAGATAATTATGTTGTCTTACTAAATTATCATTTTATTATTAATGCATTAAAATTTTTTATTTTTGTCGGTATTTTTTTTTATCGGGATGTTGAATGTTGATAAGTGGAGTAAAATCCCTACTTATACAATTGATAAGATGGTTCAACTTGTTCATGTAAGTATTTATTAGGATTTTCTCTTTTTACTTTGTTTTAAATAAAATCTTTTATAGTTATTATATTTCTAATTATTTGTTTATTTGTTTTTGTTCTTTTTATATTTATTAGCAATATATTTTACTTTTTTGATAAAATAAATAGATAATATATATGCATAATTATTATCATTATTCTTTTTTATTCTACAGGACTAAACCTTGGAAGCTCAATATTTCATAGTCGGATCATCTCAAGAATTTCATTTCACTTTTAGGCTAGAATTTTTATTATCTTTATTCTAATGTAAACGATTAACTGTTAGCTTATTTTGATTATGTCAGTTGAACATATATTTGATTTCTATATTTTGTTGAACATATCTTGATTATTGTGATTGATATTATGTTTAAATCCTGATTGAGTAGTATTCAACTATTATTGTGCAGCAATAATATGTAAAATTTATTATTTTTTTTATTTAAATTAGTACTACAAATTTTCTGTGGCTAAATAATAAATAGCCACAATATATGTAATTTGAAAACTTTACCGTGACTGGAACAATATTTGGCCACAAAATGTGATGTAAATATAGTGTGGCCAAATATTGTTCCAGTCAAATAAATTTTGTGGCCACTATATTTAATTTCGCCACTATATTTACACTACATTTTGTGGGCAATATTGTATTTGGCCATAAAATGTGTGGCATTATGTGCGACCATCAAATAAATTTGTCACAATACTTTCAACATTATTTGTGGCCGACTACTTAATTTCGCCACTATATTTATACTATATTTTGTGGGCAATATTATATTTGGTCATAAAATGTGTGGCATTATGTGTGGCCATCAAATAAATTTGTCACAATATTTTCAACATTATTTGTGGCCGACTACTTAATTTCGCCACTATATTTATACTATATTTTGTGGGCAATATTATATTTGGCCATAAAATGTGTGGCATTATGTGTGGCCATCAAATAAATTTGTCACAATACTTGCAATATTATTTGTGGCCGACTACTTAATTTCGCCACTATATTTACACCACGTATTGTGGCCAATTTAATATTTGGTCATAAATTATATGATGTCTTTTGTGGCCAAAAATAATTTTGGCCACAAAATGTTAGAATATTAATTATTATTTTAATCACTATCTGTAGCCATATGGTAACTTTTTGTAGAGGAGGTTAGAAGTTTTGTGACGAATTCTATCGCCGCAAATGCAGAGTACTTTTTGTGGCGAATTATTATTTTGACCACAATAACCTTTTGTAGCAGTCCTATTGTGGCGACGTTGTGGCGAAGCTAATTTGGCCACAATAAGTATTTTGTGACCAATTTGTCTATTATTGTGGCCATTAGTTTCGCCACAATATGTAAATTTTCTTGTAGTGAGCATTTGCTGTCTAACAATCGCCTGCCTCTGTAACAACGATAAATATGTTATATTTAGCTATTGTTTTGCCTGCATAATCATGGGGCAGTTACATGCGACTGTTCTTGTATTTGCGGATCGAAGGCGGAAAACATGGAAAATCTAAGATTGAGAATTTGAAAGGCTGCTAACATTTTCATGGGAAGAACGAAATAAAACCATAAAGAATGAAATGATTTAGAAAAAGCAAAAGCTGGAAGTTATGTGGATATTGTCCCAAAGATGAACAATACAGGAGAGTTAAGATCAGAAAGTTAAAGCAGACACATGAGCTACCTTTTGAGCACAGCAAATGACGGTGTTACTCATACAAATAATTAAGAGACTATTTGATCATTGGTGAATTTGTTCAGTTAAGAATTTCTCTTGCTAGAACAATATTGTTTTAAAGATTTTGTGAAACTAATTATTGTTGCCTTGTCTTAGGCAACTATGTATTTGCTTTAGGGGAAAAAAAAGAAAACATAATATATTTTCTTACCGGCAGTAAGAGAAATTTATGAGGTCGTGCCAGCTCGAGAATGGAATCAAACTGAGAAGAAAACGAACAAGATAGTTTTTATAGGTAAATCTCAAAGAACTTATTACGGAGTTCTTTTCTCACTCAGCAAACTCATTATATTCCATCGCAGGTCGTAATTTGGATTTGAACAAACTCAACAACTCTTTTAGCGGTTGCACTGCAACAACATAACCGTACTTGCTGCTTCTACCGGCAGTAAGCTAGATGAATTAGATGATCTTTTTTTTTGTGTGGTTAAACTATCAATTTGATTTATTTTTTTTTCTATGATACACTATGGTTTACTTAATATTGACCGATTGTTCTCTTGCTGTACTTATTGAATATTCTCACCTTGCAGGAATCGAGGTGTGATATAATGCCTTGCATGGTATGTGCCATAAAACAGAATCAGCTCAAGTGATTTTTTTTACTATACACGTAGTTGAAGTCCTTTTTCTTGTTTTTCTGTGTTTGCTTCCTTATGGTTGTTAGGCGCTTCGAAGTTGTTATAGGTAGTTCTGCTGAGGATTTTCTTTTCTTCTAATAAATGTCAGACTTGTAATTTTTATTCTAAAATGAAGCTTAATCAGTGCTTTGGCCTTTTTTCTTGCATAAATTCTCATCCCGGTTTTCCTTTTCATGTATGAAAATTAATGCCATTATATCAAATTTCAGATTTTTTTTTTCATCTTTTGAGAAAATATTAGCAAAATGCTTATGTGAGATTTCAGATCTGGAATGAAACATAATCAGCTGCCAAATGAACCTAGACATTTCTAGTCTCACACATGAATAATTGCAATGTTACCTTGTTCAACCATTTGCTTAGCACAAATGTGCATACCCTCATTCCTCATCTTTTATATGAACATTTTCACTTTTCATAGCTTCTAGGAAGCTATTCAGATTCTTGAAGGAAGAACCCTCTTTCTCCACGCTCCTATTCACCATTTCTTTCAAAGTCCGTGCCCTCACCTTTATCCCATCGTCCCCAAGCAACTCTTCTAGTCTCGAACTGATATGCTCCCTTGTTATGATCCCAGTCTCGCTAGGCACCATCTTCAGCCCAACCCTCCAAACATCACAAATGTAGGTTTGGTTGGGGAACTGGTCCGCGAAATATGGCCAACATAGGAAAGGCACCCCATTCCTGACCCCTCCATTGTTGAATTCCATCCGCAGTGGGAAATGAAACAGACAAGGGAAGGGTGAGCCAACACCTCTTGTTGAGGAGACCAACTCACTATCCTTCCTCTTCTTCCGAGACGATCTTTAAAGCCACTCGGGTATGCGTTGCTTGTCTTTTCGGTGAGGTCGGGCCTCACGACCCATAAGAACGGCCGGCCCGACATCTCCAGCCCGAGCGCGAGCTCTCGGAATTGGTTCTGGTCGAAGATGGTCAAGCTCCCAAAGGCTACATAGATGACTGAATTCATAGGCTGTTCGTCAAGCCACGACATGCATGTTGTGTCCTCCGGCCAGAAATGTCCCACGGGCTTTCCGAGTCGTAGGCCCGTAAGTAACGAGCCAATAGGGAGAATGTAAGGAGCGTACTTGAATGTCGATGACTCGAGTTCTTGAAATGAGTTGCAGAGTATGAGTTCTGCTTTCTTGGTTGCTTGATTGTTGGCATTTATATAGTGGAAGATAAATTTTTGTGCTTCGTAACCGGCGTTGATGTTCCACGGGAGGCGAGCTGTTTCCATGAGGGGCATGCTGTCACTGACTTGAAATGTCGATTGGCCCTTTGGAAACCCTACAAAAAGTCATGATTAATCATTGCCAGCTGAGTACATTTTTGTGGTGACCCAGATCTCCGCAGGGCTTCTGCAGTGCGATTAGCAGCTTCTGAAGGCCTATGTGGCATGTCGGCGGTGTTTCTGCACCAATTTGGACTCAAGTGATGGACTTCGGGTGTATATTGGATCACGTGAGTGATCGGAGGACCCCGTCGGATGTTTTGATGTGGTTTCGCGCGAAATGGTTATTAAAAATTGGACTCGGCGCGAAATTTGAGTAAAGAACACTTCTCCGGGAATTTTCGGTAAATTTTAGAAGAGGAATTTGGCAAATTGGACTTCGGATTTGGATTCAACGCGCGAAAACGATCGAAACGGGCTATTTATTTGTATTTTTCGGAGTCCGGATGCGAAAACACGCATTTCGAGGATTTTGGTACTGTTCCGGCCGCCGGAGGGGCGCCGGCGGCGGCGGCGGGCGGCGGAGCGCGGCGGCTGGCGGCGGCGGAGGTGCGCGGTCCACCGCGGAGGCGTGCACCCGGGCGCTGGCCACGTGGCGCCTCCCGGTTGGCGGGCGCAGTGGGCGCGGTCCACGGGATGGCGCGGGTGCACGGTGGACCGGAGCGGGACACGTGGCGTGATGGCATTGGCTGGTGCACGAGCGCGCGGTCCACGCAGCTGGCAGCTGGTGCCTCGGGATGCGGGCCCGACACGGGGCCGTGGGCGGCGCGGCCGCGCACGTGGGCGCGACGTGGGCGCGGCCGGGCGCACGTGGGCGCGAATCCCGAGGAGTTGACTCCGCGTTCGGCGGCAGAGCTGGAGGACACGTGGCGCGACGCGGTTGGCCGCGCTCGCTGTTGCCTGTTCGGGGACACGTGTCACTCCAGGGGCGATTCGGGCGCAGCTGGTTTGGGGTACATTTTGGGTCACTGTAGCAGCCCGGAAGTTTCGGGCGCCCGGAAGTTGGGACAAAATGGGTATTTCAGGATTTGTTGAGTTGGGGCTATAAATAGCCCCCTTTGGCCTGCGTTTTGAAGGTTTTGCCGAGCTCTTCTCAGGCAGAGGTTTTAAGAGGAAATGTTCCTCACCTTGTGCTCCACCTTGTGATGGATTTACAGAATTTTTGGAGGCCTCGAGATCCGCGCTTTCTGCGACGCGGCGCACTGCGACGTTTCTTGGATTTTGGCTTCTACCGTCGCCTTTCAGTGTGGGAGACCCCCTGAGCTACCCCGATGGAATTTTGAGACGTTTTTTGCGGCACCGCGTTCACGAGAGGTACGCCTTCGATTTCCGTGTTGATCACCTTGATTGATTCTGAGTTCTTGGCACGGTTTACGAGGCATTTCTAAGCCACTGTTTTGCTGGTGGATTTCTGGACAGCGGAGGCTTGCCGGAATTTTATCTCCGCAACCGAGTGTCGGATCGAGACGAGCCTATACACTTTTTGGATCTACTCGTCGCAAGGATTATCATTGTATTTTTCCGGGATTTTTCTGAGGCTTTCCCGAAGGTATACTATTCCCCTTTTATCTGTGTTTGAGTTTACAGTTGTGTGGTTGGAGTGTTTGCGCACCTGTACTGTGGAATTTGTAACTTGGCCTACGGGGCTCGGATTTGGGCGTGCAGGTACCCGTTTCGAAGGTCTCGACGAGACGCTCGCGATGATATTTTTATCGGAATTTTCAGGGCACTTTCTGCAGGTGGGAATTTCAGATCTTCAGGACTGTCTTCTGCAGATTTTTGTACTTGGTTATTTTGTGGAATAAAGTGTAACCTTGGACCTTTTGTTGTACTCAGGAGTATTTGCGGATGTTTGTGAACCCGTTGGGTTGAGGATTAGTGGAGGTTGTTGCTTCTGGTGTTTTCAGCTGTGGAACTCCGGACAGTTAGCATTTTCAGGTGGGTGGCCTTGTCTTCACGACCTATGGACTGTGCATTAATTCTATCTGTGTAGGGACTTGCATGTTATAGATGTGTTTTATATAGCATGCTAGATTATAGGAATTGATGTTCCTGATGTTGATAGATCATCATGTATTTATTGTCCTTCCCTACAAGCTGTTGATTATTGTTATCTTGGAATTTGACCTAGCACCCCTGTCATATGATTGCATGTGTAACCAGACTGGTAGAAAACCCTCACTTGGGCTAGGGTTATTTCTGCTTTAGACATCCACACTTCTATCTTTCCTGGACATAGTGTTCTTCCTCGCCCGGGTAGTGGGCCGAGTGGTCAGGAGTTATCTTTTAGTGTGGGATGCATGTTACACTCGTGCTTGGGAGCAGAGTGGCGTCTGGTAGATGTAGTTGGTTGTTCATCTGTAGCGGGAGCCGTTTGGGTAGACGGCGGTCCCGAGATGTTTTATTTTTCTTGTTTTATCTGTCGCTGCTGTGCTAGTGGCAGCGGTAGATCAGTGTTAGCAGAACCTTAAACCCAGAACCTTTTTGGACACACATATGATTTTTGTCAACCAAATATTTTCTTCCAAGCATCGTAGGGTCGCCTGAGTCTGTTCCTGTTTGATTGGACGAAGGCATTAGCCCTTCGAGGCTTAGATATAAAACTTGGTTTCAACTGTTTTCCTAAGCAGAACTAAAAATCATTAAATATGGATTTCTTACAGATCAGATGGCTTCAGTAAGAAATGTCACAGTTTTTCCTATAAATTAACCACCGAGATGATTCGAGTGGTCTGGGTTCTAAGGTCTGCCTTTTCTTGGGACGAGAACAACGAGAGGCTATGCCTAGAGCCTGTTCTTGTTTGATTTGGGTTGTAGGTTCTAGTCTTTCGGTGTTCCCGGACCCTTCATTGGGTCAGTGGTTGAGATGTTCGGCCTGTTTGGCCTGTTGAGTCAGCTGTTCGCAGTGGATGCGATGTCGGCCTGTTGAGGCAGTTGTTCGCAGTAGATGCGACGTTTGGCCTGTTTGGCCTGTTGAGACAGTTTCTCGCAGTGGATGCGACTTGGTGCCATGAATTGGCAGAGTGTGATCTAGAGGTTGTTTCTCTGATTTAGTGGTGGAGGTGGTTCTCCCACTTAGCCTTGAGGATCTTGGGGTTCTGGCAGATCGAGTCGTGGAGGTTTCCCGACTCAGCCATGGTCGTGCATTTATCAGATTGAGTCGTTGAGGGTTCTCCGACATAGCTGTGAGAGTGTGTTGGGCTATTCCTGTTCGAGTCGAGGTTCTTTTTCCGACTGAGTTGTGCTTTGAGCTTGGAGTTACCGATCTGTTTGATCGTGGATCATAGCCTGCATGAGCCACATTTGAGCTTGACAGAGATACTTTACAGAGATACTTGAGATGGGTTACTTTTTACTCGAGCGGGTCGCTCCCCTCGAGTGCCACTCCGGAGTAGGCGAGACCGGGTTGTTATACCGGCGTGAGATTGATCTTTTCTATCGCGACTTGTCGTTGCATTTGTCCCTCTGGCTGTGCTGGTGTTGGCAGTCATGGACGCCCTACGTAAGTCCGCTCCTCCGGGACGTAACGGCAGTAGATCCTACGTAAGTCCGCTCCTCCGGGACGTAACGGCAGTAGATCCTACGTAAGTCCGCTCCTCAGTGACGTAACGGCAGTAGGTTGGCGCAGGCTTGACTGGACCCGAGGAGGCAGTCAGTTCAGATTGAGTGATCAGAGATGGGAGTTAGTTGTGGCATCATGTTCTTTCTGTCCCACTCTTTGAGCATCTAGATAGAGGCATAGTAGCTGTAGAGTTTACTTTTCCCAGCTTTCCTTACAGCACTGCTTTTGTTACTTTATGCCTCTAGTGGACTTAGTGGGCAGACCGTCGGGCTTGTTGGCGGCACCCACTGAGAACTACTTGGGACGTAGTTCTCACACCCGTCGTGGTGTCTTTTCCCACAGGAACGTCTACTCCAGTTCCTGTTGTTCCTGTTGCTGATCCTTCTGACCGAGGCGAGGGAGTCGCGAGCTAGTTCCCTACCCGTCGTTGGAGTGTAGCGGTACCCCTTCAGAGGAGAGCTTCAGTAGATTAGTTATTTTATTTTTCCTCCTTTGAGAGACTGTTGTAGTGAGGATTGTTATGTATTGAGAGCCTGTACACTGATGTATTTATTGGAGATACCTCCCGGTTGAGTTCAGAGTTGTATATGAGGATTCTGCATGATTATCATTTTTGGGAGACGGACATTGTTGTGTTATTTCCAGTTGTACAGTGATTGATTTAGTTATACAGCAGATTTTTATTTATAGCTCTGATATCTGTTTAGCTGTAGTACTTTTCTTGCAGGTAGGACGCTTCACCTATGCGGGTTTGGCATAGGTGGCGGATCTGTTGGCGAGCCGGGTCGCAGTTTCGACCCCGGGGCGTGACAGATTAGAGTGGTATCAGAGCCTAGGTTGTAGGTCATTGAGGACTTAGAAACCCTAGGCTTGTGGTTGGACATTAGGATGACCACGTGAGAGTCGTGACTTTTGGCGAGAGTCCTGATCGAGTTTTGTACCTCTCCCAAGAGACGGGATGAGTGATTGGCATGTTTATGCTCCTAAGCGATTATGTTGGCTGCAGACAACATAATGCTGTGGAATTGATAACATGTCTTAGACTTTCGCTGGATTGGGTCGTATGGTTGTTGTGTCCTGATGTTTGTTATTGTGCAGTGGTCTACGATGCTTATGAGACGTCGTGCAGTGAGGAATGCGCTTTCCGCATCTGATTAGTAACCCGAGCAGCGGGAGGCAGAGCTATCAGAGCAGAGCGAGACCCAAGAGTTATGGATCCAGATGGCACAGACGTCGGAGGCTGTCCGATGCCAGGAGGAGGCCATGGAACGTTTGATGCGCTTGCTGGAGCAGAGAGCGCAGTTAATTGCAGTATCGCTTGAGTGTCCTCCAGTACTTTCTTCCTATGCAGTGGTACCTTCAGTTGCACTCGTGGCACCGACTGAGCGAGCAGCCCCTCCGTGCCGACGAGTAGTGCCGAGGCACCGAGGCAGGGTGGATAGTGGATAGTAGCTGAGCTTCGGGACGTCATTGGTCGATGGAGCCAGTCCCGGCAGTCTGAACCATCCCGATTCACAGGTTTGAGTTGGAGCCCTTGTAGGCAAAAATTGGGGTTGGTGGTGATGGAGAGACTATCTGTGAGCCTTCTTGTGCTAGGGAGTTTATACAGTTGTCGAACTGCACGCTTCAGGTTTCGAGGGACGAGGCGCATAGGATATGTTTGACGGGGAATGGTTTGCGCCAGGATACATTTCAGTGTAGTTGGTCCCTCCGTTTTGGATTATTGACGCTTCGTGGGTAGGCATTGTGTATGGAGCATGGCGCTGCAGTTCCTTGGGATAGGGATCTGCCGCCAGAGGCGAGTTCTGGATATTGGCGCTTGGCGCCGGGTGATGGAGGACAGATCGGCCGGCAGAGATATTTCTAATTTTATTTTTTCCTGGATAACGGGTTCCCGTGATGCCAGAGATCGGGTGGACCCCGATGGCAGCATCAACCTCTATATCGGAGTGGCGCAGCGGTAGCGTGGATTTGTTAGACCGCGGAAGGTGAGGACTTTGACCTTCTGCGAGGCAGACGAGAGGAGATTTGGTTGTTGAGGTCGTTAGAGCACACTGGTTATAGCGACAGTGTGAGAGGTGCTTACGGCGGCACCGGGACCCAAAGATATCTCTGTTGCCACGAGATTCCGGGTGTGATTTCACCTGAGCTGTTGATAATGCCGCCGGTTAGGGAGATAGAGATTGGGTTGGCGTGGTTCGGGGAACCGCGCCACCCTCGACAGCACCTCATTGGATATTGCCAGTAGAGCTGTGAGAGCTGATGGCGCAGTTGCAGGATCTGATGGATCGAGGGGTCTGTTTGACCTAGTGCCACGCCGTTGATATACGGTGGTGATGCCACATCGTTGATACACGATTGTGAGGGCCCTTTTATGGTTCGTGTGTAGACAGGTCCGAGTATTATTCTGGACCTTTTGTTGGAGTCATACTCCGGCAGTTATTGTATGGTGCGGGTACCTACTTGGAGTCAGACAGCCGAAGACCTTGCCTAGAGGGCGTTCAGGACACGGTAGGGCATCTTGAGCTCTTAGTGAGGCCAATTGGATTGATTAACGCCCTGCCACTCTTTTGGTTTGAGGAATTGTGCTCCAGCTGTACTTGATTGTATTGGTAACAAGATCCTCCAGGGGTATTATGATCTACTCCCAAAGCGACTTGGAGCGTGAGGGGCACTGGTGGATGCGTTACCATGCTGTGTGGATGAAGCTGTATGCCAGGCTATTGAGATACAAGTTTTAGCTTTAGAAGCTTACCTTCTTGGGTCACATTGTGTTAGCCGTAGGAGCGGCGGTGGAATTCCGGCCAATGTGGATGCTATTTGAGATTGGCTGAGATCAACATTTATTGTTGAGGTGAGGAGTTTTTTTTGGATTTGGCAGTGCCAGGAGAGCATGACGAATGGATGATGAGAC
This sequence comes from Tillandsia leiboldiana, assembly GCA_029204045.2. Taxonomy (NCBI): domain Eukaryota; kingdom Viridiplantae; phylum Streptophyta; class Magnoliopsida; order Poales; family Bromeliaceae; genus Tillandsia; species Tillandsia leiboldiana. The sequence continues at coordinate 6,173,087 of CM055079.1, forward strand.
TGGTACTAGCGCCGATTGCAGCTTTGCCAGAGATGGGGGATGGACCTTTGTGTTGGTGATGCCTCCCATAGTGGCTGTGGAGTTACCATTGGGTTATTCTTGAGCATTTTGTATCACCCCGATAGGGCCACTGTGGTGGCGGATACCTGGAACCGGAGAGCTATTGGGGGTTGAGTTTGATGATTCCGTTGCTGGCGCTGGGTGGGACCGTTGCGGAACAGGGCTCGAGGTTGTGTCCCTGCGGGTCCCTTTTGACGGTAGACTGCGGTGAAGCAGTCCATGCGATTGGTCAGGATCCGAGAGTGTTTGAGCGAGGACCCTAGCCGATTAGGGCTTCTTTTCTCTGGATGACCGTATGGGGTATGTTTCGGATCGCCTGGTTGAGCTGGCACTAGGGAGCGGTTTTGGTGCGTGCTACATTGGTTGTTCTCTCTTTTCCCCCAGCCTTTTTCCTTCCACGTCTCAGCTCAAGGGTGTTAGGCATGTGGATTCCTCGCCCGTGATGGACTCGTTTCCTTTGAGATCTGCGAGTACTTGTGGTACGAGGGATGCCGTTGCAAATTCTGGCTCGTGAGATGAGAGAATTATGTAATTTGGGCCATGCCGTACCGGTTGTTGTTGTTGTTGTGGAGTAATCACGGGGAGTGACAGGTGACTTGAGAGCTGGAGACGGCAGTGTTATGTACCTACCCTTGTTTTTGTGGCACCTTTTGGGTTGAGCTAGTTTCGAGGACGAAACTTTCTTTTAGTGGGGGAGGATGTGGTGACCCAGATCTCCGCAGGGCTTCTGCAGTGCGATTAGCAGCTTCTGAAGGCCTATGTGGCATGTCGGCGGTGTTTCTGCACCAATTTGGACTCAAGTGATGGACTTCGGGTGTATATTGGATCACGTGAGTGATCGGAGGACCCCGTCGGATGTTTTGATGTGGTTTCGCGCGAAATGGTTATTAAAAATTGGACTCGGCGCGAAATTTGAGTAAAGAACACTTCTCCGGGAATTTTCGGCAAATTTTAGAAGAGGAATTTGGCAAATTGGACTTCGGATTTGGATTCAGCGCGCGAAAACGATCGAAACGGGCTATTTATTTGTATTTTTCGGAGTCCGGATGCGAAAACACGCATTTCGAGGATTTTGGTACTGTTCCGGCCGCCGGAGGGGCGCCGGCGGCGGCGGCGGGCGGCGGAGCGCGGCGGCTGGCGGCGGCGGAGGTGCGCGGTCCACCGCGGAGGCGTGCACCCGGGCGCTGGCCACGTGGCGCCTCCCGGTTGGCGGGCGCAGTGGGCGCGGTCCACGGGATGGCGCGGGTGCACGGTGGACCGGAGCGGGACACGTGGCGTGATGGCATTGGCTGGTGCACGAGCGCGCGGTCCACGCAGCTGGCAGCTGGTGCCTCGGGATGCGGGCCCGACACGGGGCCGTGGGCGGCGCGGCCGCGCACGTGGGCGCGACGTGGGCGCGGCCGGGCGCACGTGGGCGCGAATCCCGAGGAGTTGACTCCGCGTTCGGCGGCAGAGCTGGAGGACACGTGGCGCGACGCGGTTGGCCGCGCTCGCTGTTGCCTGTTCGGGGACACGTGTCACTCCAGGGGCGATTCGGGCGCAGCTGGTTTGGGGTACATTTTGGGTCACTGTAGCAGCCCGGAAGTTTCGGGCGCCCGGAAGTTGGGACAAAATGGGTATTTCAGGATTTGTTGAGTTGGGGCTATAAATAGCCCCCTTTGGCCTGCGTTTTGAAGGTTTTGCCGAGCTCTTCTCAGGCAGAGGTTTTAAGAGGAAATGTTCCTCACCTTGTGCTCCACCTTGTGATGGATTTACAGAATTTTTGGAGGCCTCGAGATCCGCGCTTTCTGCGACGCGGCGCACTGCGACGTTTCTTGGATTTTGGCTTCTACCGTCGCCTTTCAGTGTGGGAGACCCCCTGAGCTACCCCGATGGAATTTTGAGACGTTTTTTGCGGCACCGCGTTCACGAGAGGTACGCCTTCGATTTCCGTGTTGATCACCTTGATTGATTCTGAGTTCTTGGCACGGTTTACGAGGCATTTCTAAGCCACTGTTTTGCTGGTGGATTTCTGGACAGCGGAGGCTTGCCGGAATTTTATCTCCGCAACCGAGTGTCGGATCGAGACGAGCCTATACACTTTTTGGATCTACTCGTCGCAAGGATTATCATTGTATTTTTCCGGGATTTTTCTGAGGCTTGCCCGAAGGTATACTATTCCCCTTTTATCTGTGTTTGAGTTTACAGTTGTGTGGTTGTGAGTGTTTGCGCACCTGTACTGTGGAATTTGTAACTTGGCCTACGGGGCTCGGATTTGGGCGTGCAGGTACCCGTTTCGAAGGTCTCGACGAGACGCTCGCGATGATATTTTTATCGGAATTTTCAGGGCACTTTCTGCAGGTGGGAATTTCAGATCTTCAGGACTATCTTCTGCAGATTTTTGTACTTGGTTATTTTGTGGAATAAAGTGTAACCTTGGACCTTTTGTTGTACCCAGGAGTATTTGCGGATGTTTGTGAACCCGTTGGGTTGAGGATTAGTGGAGGTTGTTGCTTCTGGTGTTTTCAGCTGTGGAACTCCGGACAGTTAGCATTTTCAGGTGGGTGGCCTTGTCTTCACGACCTATGGACTGTGCATTAATTCTATCTGTGTAGGGACTTGCATGTTATAGATGTGTTTTATATAGCATGCTAGATTATAGGAATTGATGTTCCTGATGTTGATAGATCATCATGTATTTATTGTCCTTCCCTACAAGCTGTTGATTATTGTTATCTTGGAATTTGACCTAGCACCCCTGTCATATGATTGCATGTGTAACCAGACTGGTAGAAAACCCTCACTTGGGCTAGGGTTATTTCTGCTTTAGACATCCACACTTCTATCTTTCCTGGACATAGTGTTCTTCCTCGCCCGGGTAGTGGGCCGAGTGGTCAGGAGTTATCTTTTAGTGTGGGATGCATGTTACACTCGTGCTTGGGAGCAGAGTGGCGTCTGGTAGATGTAGTTGGTTGTTCATCTGTAGCGGGAGCCGTTTGGGTAGACGGCGGTCCCGAGATGTTTTATTTTTCTTGTTTTATCTGTCGCCGCTGTGCTAGTGGCAGCGGTAGATCAGTGTTAGCAGAACCTTAAACCCAGAACCTTTTTGGACACACATATGATTTTTGTCAACCAAATATTTTCTTCCAAGCATCGTAGGGTCGCCTGAGTCTGTTCCTGTTTGATTGGACGAAGGCATTAGCCCTTCGAGGCTTAGATATAAAACTTGGTTTCAACTGTTTTCCTAAGCAGAATTAAAAATCATTAAATATGGATTTCTTACAGATCAGATGGCTTCAGTAAGAAATGTCACAGTTTTTCCTATAAATTAACCATCGAGATGATTCGAGTGGTCTGGGTTCTAAGGTCTGCCTTTTCTTGGGACGAGAACAACGAGAGGCTATGCCTAGAGCCTGTTCTTGTTTGATTTGGGTTGTAGGTTCTAGTCTTTCGGTGTTCCCGGACCCTTCATTGGGTCAGTGGTTGAGATGTTCGGCCTGTTTGGCCTGTTGAGTCAGCTGTTCGCAGTGGATGCGATGTCGGCCTGTTGAGGCAGTTGTTCGCAGTAGATGCGACGTTTGGCCTGTTTGGCCTGTTGAGACAGTTTCTCGCAGTGGATGCGACTTGGTGCCATGAATTGGCAGAGTGTGATCTAGAGGTTGTTTCTCTGATTTAGTGGTGGAGGTGGTTCTCCCACTTAGCCTTGAGGATCTTGGGGTTCTGGCAGATCGAGTCGTGGAGGTTTCCCGACTCAGCCATGGTCGTGCATTTATCAGATTGAGTCGTTGAGGGTTCTCCGACATAGCTGTGAGAGTGTGTTGGGCTATTCCTGTTCGAGTCGAGGTTCTTTTTCCGACTGAGTTGTGCTTTGAGCTTGGAGTTACCGATCTGTTTGATCGTGGATCATAGCCTGCATGAGCCACATTTGAGCTTGACAGAGATACTTTACAGAGATACTTGAGATGGGTTACTTTTTACTCGAGCGGGTCGCTCCCCTCGAGTGCCACTCCGGAGTAGGCGAGACCGGGTTGTTATACCGGCGTGAGATTGATCTTTTCTATCGCGACTTGTCGTTGCATTTGTCCCTCTGGCTGTGCTGGTGTTGGCAGTCATGGACGCCCTACGTAAGTCCGCTCCTCCGGGACGTAACGGCAGTAGATCCTACGTAAGTCCGCTCCTCCGGGACGTAACGGCAGTAGATCCTACGTAAGTCCGCTCCTCAGGGACGTAACGGCAGTAGGTTGGCGCAGGCTTGACTGGACCCGAGGAGGCAGTCAGTTCAGATTGAGTGATCAGAGATGGGAGTTAGTTGTGGCATCATGTTCTTTCTGTCCCACTCTTTGAGCATCTAGATAGAGGCATAGTAGCTGTAGAGTTTACTTTTCCCAGCTTTCCTTACAGCACTGCTTTTGTTACTTTATGCCTCTAGTGGACTTAGTGGGCAGACCGTCGGGCTTGTTGGCGGCACCCACTGAGAACTACTTGGGACGTAGTTCTCACACCCGTCGTGGTGTCTTTTCCCACAGGAACGTCTACTCCAGTTCCTGTTGTTCCTGTTGCTGATCCTTCTGACCGAGGCGAGGGAGTCGCGAGCTAGTTCCCTACCCGTCGTTGGAGTGTAGCGGTACCCCTTCAGAGGAGAGCTTCAGTAGATTAGTTATTTTATTTTTCCCCTTTTGAGAGACTGTTGTAGTGAGGATTGTTATGTATTGAGAGCCTGTACACTGATGTATTTATTGGAGATACCTCCCGGTTGAGTTCAGAGTTGTATATGAGGATTCTGCATGATTATCATTTTTGGGAGACGGACATTGTTGTGTTATTTCCAGTTGTACAGTGATTGATTTAGTTATACAGCAGATTTTTATTTATAGCTCTGATATCTGTTTAGCTGTAGTACTTTTCTTGCAGGTAGGACGCTTCACCTATGCGGGTTTGGCATAGGTGGCGGATCTGTTGGCGAGCCGGGTCGCAGTTTCGACCCCGGGGCGTGACAATTTTAGTGAAAAATATAGAGAAAAGGGTCTGAATTAATAGTACGTTAAAATATTGATATCGAAACAAAGGATTTCCTTTTCGAAAATAACTTCATATTTCTAGTTAGGATATTTGTTAGATGAGCAATGCTACATGTACACCCCAAAATGGATGTACATCCGACACCCCACCCATCTAAGGGTGGGGTGTCTTTTAGGGGTCACTTCAAGTGACCCCTCACCATACCCCACCCATTGGATGGATGGGGTGTGTGATGTACACCCCACAAGAGGTGTACAAGTAAAATTTTTCTTGTTGAGTTTTGCTATGGATACACCTCTCTTAGGGGTGTACATCATACACATGAGGCATGAATGCAAACAAACAATGGCAAATTAGCCTTCTATGCCTTAGAATTTCTGGCTCGATGGATTGCTCGCGGTGAAAATGCTAGCCCGGATATTCTTCTTTCGGTGGATGAGGGCTTAGTTGTCTCAGCACTTGGCACTGCTGGTAGAACATATAACATTACCCTTGTAGACGCTGCTTGGTCGATCTTGCGGCGATCCTTGCGGCAGAAAGGGGCAGCAAATCCTGAGAGTTCCCTTGCAAAGATATCTGCGCATGCGTCACTAGGGCAGCTTCAGAGAGCTTTCAGTACGCTGAATGAGTTTGAAAATGTTTATGGAAATTCAGGGGAAGTTGATCAGGAGCTCTTCTCACCTTTGACCTCCTTATATCCATTGGTTGTGGCTTGCTGCAAAAATGGTTTCTCAACACTAGACTCGGTATGGATGCACTTAATTGTATTACGATTTGTATAATTGCATGCACCAATAAGTGACTCAAGAGGATTTATTCTTGCCTAATGATGTCCTATGCATTTCTAGGGGTTGTCTCATATTTCCATTTCATTGTTAGCTTTTGACATGCAGCAGTTCAAGCCAAATGTGAATACGCTCATATGAAATTTTCTTTCGTCATTACAGTTAGCACTATAAAACCTCTGATGAAGGGCACTCTTATCACTTAATACTGCTAAGATACACTCCCTGTTTTTTGTCTTGCCTTTTAATTTCTACTGTGTAATGTTTAAATAAGTTTTTTTTTTTTTTTTTTTTATTTTTTTTTTCTGGTAGATTTGGTTGAGGATAAGAGTGGGGGATAATTAATATTCTCTCTATCCCATCAAGCACTATGAAACTAATAGAAGCCTTCTGGAATTAGGAATTTAAAATCCCTAGGGGCAATCCTTGATCCTATCACTGAGAATAGCAATTCCATGCAATAAAGTGGAATTGTATTATACCAATAGTATGCTAACTTTTCTATGGCTCCACCGTCCCCTATAAAATACAGTGAGGATAATATTTTGAACCTGAGCTGCTATGGAGAATATGATCTCCTATACCGAAAATTTCTTTGAACTATTCAAGAATTTTACACAATCATACATGACCTTTTATCATTTCTGGGTTTATAGATGAATAATTTAATTCACTTTACTTTTTGCCAAGTAATTCTTGGTTTCTTTGATAAATTATTTATTCAGTTTATTTGTTGGAAACTAAAATTCAGGTGTATGTACAATTGGAGAACTTGAGCCGTGCAGTGTCATATTAGGTTGTGCAAATATATGGGATCTCGAACGGGCCTATGAAACTTTCGAAGCTATAAAGGAAAAGGTGGAAATTAATGACCCCTGATATACATTCTTACAATGCCCTGATGTGTGCATTTGGAAAGCTGAAAAAGGTTATATCATCATAAATTTGTTTGAGATACTAATTTTGTATTTATTTAGAAACAAGTATCCTTGAGATTGCAACGAATCTATTGAATATGAGTGATTAATTAAGAAAAGGCTCTCTGAATCCCATTTTCTCGGGTTTACTTGATTGGCTCGTCTCCCTGTAGTTAATGTGTGGAATTAGAGAAATTATTGCCTGAATCGGATGTATAATTATATCTCAAGCACCATATATATATATATATATATATATATATATATATATATATATATATATATATATATATATATATATATATAAAGTTGGGCTGGAATGCTATTGATAGCACCAACCCAACTTTGCCACCCACTTTTTAGCCATTGGATCGCATTGAGATTTGTGAAGGCTCTTTAATGAAAAAAAAAATAAAAGAAAAAGCAAAAGTAAAAAGCTATTCTTTTTAATTAAAGAGTTTGCACGAATCTCAATGCGATCCAATGGCTAAAAAGTGGGTGGCAAAGTTGGGTTGGTGCTATCAATAGCATTCCAGTCCAACTCTATATATATATATATATATATTAGAGCTTATGTACTCCTAAAAGCACAAGCAAAAATATACTTGTGAATTTTTTGTTCTTAAATTTGAATTGAGATTTGTGTTATTTATTTTTTCTCTCTCTCTTTAGTTGACTTTATAAAAACACAAATTCAATAGTTAAAAATTCACAAGCATATTTAGATTTGTGCTTTTGAGAGTATATAAACTCTCTCTCTCTCTCTCTCTCTCTCTCTATATATATATATATATATATATATATATATATATATATATACTTTGAGAATAAGGAGCAAGTTATCAGACAGTAAGATTTCGTAAAGTGGCGAAATCAAAAGACCCCCTTCTCTATATCCTGCCCCTCTCCCTCCCACTCCCACTCCCACTCCCACAAAAAAAAAATTTAAATCGAATTCAATTTCTACAATAGTGCACTATCTAAGCTCCAACCACTTACATATCTCTATCTCCTTATATATTGACGGTTTTCTCTTTTTATCATGTTAACATTATTCCTATAAAGCCAGATACCACACTAAGAAATAACCAGATCAAATCTAACATTTACGTACAGATGCAGCATATATCTTTAAAAAATTATTATAAAGATTTTGAATGCTGATTTTATTATAACTTCTGTTGATTTTTGAGCCTAGCTGGTAAATGCCTTCATAATAATATCATTTTTTTCTATCTCATTGTTATATGGAATGTTCTTTATAATATTATTTCTCTATCGCTTTTTTGGTATGAATCTTATTTAATAAGTGATAGTTTGCATAAAAAAATCTCAATCAATAGGCAACACGAAAAACGTTCAATACGAATACTTATCATTGAGCAACATATTTTCAAACTAAGTCTTAAATGTAAACTTTTATTAAATGCAATAAATACCAATTTGTTATGTATAAAACAGTTGCCTAAATTAAATAAAAAATATTAAAATTTATTTTTAATTGCATAAAAAAGTTATTCTTATGTACTGTAAATTGCATCCCATCATTAAAAAAAAAAATCATTTCAAGATGTAGAATGATTTAGCATTCCAACAAATAGAACGCAGCCCACGCAATAAGTCATCTTCCGAGGGAAACGTGCCTAGTTTCAATTGGAGGTTCACAGGGGCGTGGTGGACCTGGTCTACAGCGAATCAATTCCGGAACGAACGGTCCAGATGGTTTCCCCCATTTTTTTTTTTTTTTAGTCCCCGGTTCGGGACCGAGCCTGGCCGGCTCGGTCGGACCGGGAGGGACCGGTTCGGTCCGAACCGGTCCGTCTCTCCCCACTCGGTACGTTTAAATCTTCGCTCTCCATCGCTTTATCTGTGCCCACCCCTCTGAGCCCTCTCTCCTCCTCTTTCCACCGAAACCCCCACCCCTCTCTCCATCCTCGCACCCCCCGCTGTGAGAGGCGAACGCATTTCGCCCCCGAAACCCTAACCCTACATCCTCGATCGGGGAAAGCGAAACCCTAGCTGTCGCCCGCAGAGTGGGGGTGGGGATCGCCTCGATCCCCATTTCACTCCCCGCCTCCGTTTAGATCGAAGTAAGTGGGCGAGGCTTCGTCTCCGACTCGCGAGAAGATTCCCACCTCGCCTCTTTCTCGCCTCCTCTGTTCTCGAGGCGTAACAGCGACTTCATGCTCACGTCACTCCCCCACTCCGCCGCCGCCGCTGCTGCCGCTGCCGCCGTTCCTGGGCGGAGCCGTCTATTGTGGCGCGAAGGGCGGCGAGGCGCCCCATCTCCGTTACCGACGCCGTTGCTGACGAAACCCTAGACAACGCTTTGGCGGCGACAGGGGCGCCCCCCACCCTCTCCTTCCCCATTTTGGTGCGAACCTGCTAAGCCTCACCTATTTTGCTTTTCTTTTTAATATATATATATATATATATATATATATATATATAATATATATATATATATATATATATATATATATATATATATATATAGCAATCCCTAATTTCCCATCTTGATTCATGAACGATGCTACGTGGGTGGGGGGGGGGGGGGGGGGGCCTTTTTGTGCTGATTACTTGGTAAAGTTTGATTTTTGGGTCGGTGTTGGGTAATGGGGATTTCCGATGTGAGTTTAGACTTTAAGGGGTTTTTGGGGCAAAATGTAGATGGGAGATCCCATGGTTGAAATGTGAATACACTGTGATTAAATGTTGAGATCAATAAAATGGGCTAAAGTTGATGACTTTAAGACAAGCTTTCCCTACTCAGTAGTTTGTTTATTTTTTCCATTGCAATCTGCATTTTCTGATTTTGATTCGTGATGGGTGCTATAGGAGCCTTTTTTTTGCTAGTAATTGTGATGAAATTTGTTTTCTTGGGTTAGGAATCGGTGTTGACCATTCCATTTTTCTAGTGAGAGTTTAGGGTTTAGGATTTAGGGGCTTTCTTGGGCAAAATGTAGATGAGGGAACCCATGGTTGAAAACACATTATGTTTTCTTTACTGAGATGAGTAAAAAGTAGTTAGCTTGTCACTTTTGAGGGGTTTATTACTTTTAAAAAGGTTTGAGCATGTGTATGTATTGAGGGACACAAAGGAACTTTTGTGTGATACTAATGATTTTTTTTTTTTTTTTTTTTTTTTTTTTTTTTTTTTTTAAAAAAACCTCCAATAATCACAATTTTTTCCTTTAGTTTCCTTGTGTGGATGTAAACTTGACTTTACTTCATCTATAGATTGTGCAATACTTTTGATAGGAAAATTAAGGTCAATATTATGAGGAGTATTTGATTAGCTTTATGGTCTAGAATAAAGCTATGCTGCTTGCTTTTCATTCTTGTTCATATGGTTGGACTTTAACGTCATTGCTCTTTAAATTACTTTCTGATTTGGTTTAGTCTTAGATGGATTTAATGTAGAAACCTAAACA